>JAUIMM010000009.1:2172500-2772500 GCA_031769625.1 Taudactylus pleione | reverse complement strand
GTTATTGTCTGATGTTCAAAGACAGTACATAACAGTACATAACCCTTTTTCAAACAAAAGTACCTGAGATTGGGGAGATAGGGCAATGTCAAGGCCCTCCTACCTCATTTGTACATTTCTGCCAATAGATTAACATTCCTTAGCGCTTATTTTTCATTTACAGAGGATAAGTCACACTCAACCTTAGCACTGAAGTGGTTAATAAAGATGTACATTTCTCTGTTGCTCTCTCTCTGCTCCAAGTGACAAAGTAGTTTAAACAGAAGATCAAAAAACTTCTGGCAGTTTAGCAGTAGTTTGGCGATTTGAGCATCTACAGACCTTACATACTGGGTGTCACAGAATAATTTAAGTTCTAAGTCAACCGATTCCACCTTGGGTCTATGACATTGCAAATTTGTACATTGTCATCATTTGCAGCCATATGCCAAACTATAATATGTCAAACTACAATGTGATTTATGCATATTTAAACAGCAGCAGCACTTGCAGGAAAGTGCCAATGGAAAAATTGACCCTTTCACAAGCAAAGAGCTTCAGTTGTATTCCCAGAACAATTTACAGAACAATTTACAGAAATAACGATTTTTGACAAGTTTATTATTTCAGAGTATCTTTTCTACACCTCAGGTCTTTGCAGCCAGCAAGCAAAAACAATGTCCTGTTTGCCACAATGCTCCCTAAAACTCCTTAATGTTAATGAACAATTACAGACAAGACTGAGGAATAAATGACAACAAATGTGAACATGCAAAATGGATGAGATATGGACAGGATTAGTTATAGGACCAAGACCAAGGGAAACCAATTCACGCTGTATCAAGTGAAACCAAGATGTACTGAATAATCCTGGATAAACAACTTGTTGCACCCTGGTCACCATATCTTGATTTATCACAAACTATATAATACGTATTATTATATAATAGACGTACGAGGTGGGGCAATTAAATAACGAGACTGTGCTTGTAAAAAATAAACCATATTGCGTGAGATTAAAGGGAGTGGGGGAACATTGACCTTGGACTATCTCGCAATGGTTTCGCACGTTTAACCCCTCTCAGTCAGTTTGCTATCACACAGTAGAACAACGTGTTCACTTCAAATTTTTAGTTAAATTGAACAAAACCAAGGCTTAAGGGGAAGATTGTATGTCACGTGCACATGTTTTTGAGTGCCACAAAATTTAGTGATGGTTGTGAGAATGTCAAAGATGATGAACGTCCCGGAAGGCCTTGCACATCAAAGACAATGAAAAATGTGGAAAACACATTTGACCGCGGACTCAGCATCTGAATGACAGCAGAAATGGTAAACATTGACAGAGAAACTGTTAAGACAAGTTTTGCATCAAGATCTTAACAAGACAAAAGTTTGTGCTAAGATGGTTCTAAGTCTTCTCGCTGCCGTGCAGTAAGAAAATCGAAAGCGAATTTGAACAGACATTTTGGAACAAATTCAAATGGATTCACATTTTTTTAGATAAAGTTATACCTGTCATGAAACATGGATCTTCCAGCACAATCGTGAGACAAAACGCCAGTCCAAGTACTGAAACACACCATCATCACTAAGAATGAAGATACATGTCAAATCAAATCCAAATTCAAAGATATGTTAATTGTTTTCTTTGCTATCAAGGGTATTATATTGGAAAACTGCATACTAGAAGGTGCAACACTGAATCAACATTACTACAATAATGTTCTAGTAACTTTGCAGGAAAGACTCTGAAGAAATAGGCAGAGTTTTGGAAAAATTGTTTTATCCTCTATCAGGACAATGCACCAGCCCACTCAGTACTCTCTGGGCCTGACTCAGCATGGATCAGTATTCTGCTTATACGAACGCAACTGCGTTGCTAATATCAGCGGTGCTATTTAAATGTTTGCATTCACAATGCATACACAGCCTGACATAAGGACACTAGGGGTGAGCGGGTTTGGATTTCTGAAATCCGAACCCCCCCGAGCCCCCCCCGATCCGAGGCCGATCCGAGTCAAGCTCGACTTTTCCCGCCTGACTCGGATCTGAAATCGAGGCAAAACGTCATCATCCCGCCTTCCGGGTCTCGCGGGTTTTGGATCCTATATAAGGTACCCGCGTCGGCGCCATTTTCTCACTCGGCTGTGGACAGTGAAGAGGGAGGGTGGGAGTTAGGGCTGGCTGGGCTGTGTAGTGTAGTGTAGTGCAGTGTAGTGTTGTGCTGTGCTGTGCTGCACTGTGCTGCTGTTGTCCATAGGGGCTGTGTCCACTCCTTCAAAGTCCATAGGGGCTGGCTGGACTGTGTAGTGCAGTCTGTTGTCCATAGGGGCTGTGTCCACTGTAAAGTCCTGTGCAGTGTCCCAGTCCTAAAGGGGTGCTGTAGTGTTGTCCAGGGGGTGCTCTGTCCATCAGGGGTGCTCCCCCCAAGTGCAAAAAAAAAAATTTTTTTCTGTGTTTGTGAATTGTGTACACTGTGGCTGCACGTGCATAAACAAAGGAGCAGCACCAAGCGTGCGCCTGTGTCCCATTAGTAAAGGGCCGGCTGGCTTGTCCGTTAAAGGGTGCTGTAATCCCCAAAGTACACTCCAAACAAAAAAAAAATATATTTTCTGTGTTTGTGAATTGTGTGCACTGTGGCTGCACGTGCATCAACAAAGGAGTAGCGCCAAGCATGCGCCTGTGTCCCATAAGTAAAGGGCTGGCTGGCTTGTCCGTTAAAGGGTGCTGTAACCCCCAAAGTACACTCCAAACAAAATAAAAAAATATTTTCTGTGTTTGTGAATTGTGTGCACTGTGACTGCACGTGCATCAACAAAGGAGCAGCGACAAGCGTGTGTCTGTCTGTTAAAGGGTGGTGTAACCCTCAAAGTGCACTCCACAAACAATAAAAAAATTCTTCTTTTGTTTTTCTGTCTTTGTGAATTGTGTGGGCTGTAGCCGCACCTGCATTCTCAAAGCAGCAGCGTCAAGCATGCATCTGTCTGTTAAAGGGTGGTGTAACCCTCAAAGTGCGCTCCACGAACAATAAAAAAAATTATTCTTTTTTTTTCTGTCTTTGTGAATTGCGTGGGCTGTAGCCGCACCTGCATCCTCAAAGCAGCAGCGACAAGCGTGCGTCTGTCTGTTAAAGGGTGGTGTAACCCTCAAAGTGCTCCAAAAAATAAAAAACTTTTTTTAATGTGTTTGTGACTTGTGTGCGATGTAGCCGCACGTGCATCAACACAGTAGCAGTGCCAAGCGTGCACCTGTGTCATAAGTCAAGGGCCGGTTTGGACATCTGGTCCGGACTGAAGGATGCGCCAACAATTTCTGACAAGTCTACTGTCACTGCATATGATACTGTCCTCAAAGCAGCAGTGACAAGCGTGCGTCTGTCTGTTAAAGGGTGGTGTAACCCTCAAAGTGCGCTCCACAAACAATAAAAAAATTCTTCTTTTTTTTCTATCTTTGTGAAATGTGCGGGCTGTAGCCGCACCTGCATCCTCAAAGCAGCAGCGACAAGTGTGTGTCTGTCTGTTAAAGGGTGGTGTAACCCTCAAAGTGCGCTCCACAAACAATAAAAAAATTCTTCTTTTTTATTCTGTCTTTGTGAATTGTGTAGGTTGTAGCCGCACCTGCATCCTCAAAGCAGCAGCGACAAGCGTGCGTCTGTCTGTTAAAGGGTGGTGTAACCCTCAAAGTGCGCTCCACAAACAATAAAAAAATTCATTTTTTTTCTGTCTTTCTGAATTGTGTGGGCTGTAGCCGCACCTGCATCCTCAAAGCAGCAGCGACAAGCGTGCGTCTGTCTGTTAAAGGATTACATCGGTGACAGCATCCAAGTAGGCATGTCAGACAGTCCGTACATGTACTGGCAGGAAAAAGAGGCAATATGGAGGCCCCTGTACAAACTGGCTCTATTTTACCTGAGTTGCCCCCCCTCCAGTGTGCACTCCGAAAGAGTGTTTAGTGCAGCCGGAACCTTGTCAGCAAAAGGCTGACTCAAGCACAGTGGAGAATGATTTCTGTGTTGTGCAAGGTTCTCCAGCCCTTCGAACTTGCCACACGTGAAGTCAGTTCAGACACTGCCAGCTTGAGTCAGGTCATTCCCCTCATCAGGCTTTTGCAGAAGCAGCTGGAGAAAGTGAAGGAGGAGCTAAGATGGAGCGATTCCGCTCGGTATGTGGGACTAGTGGATGAAGCCCTTCATTCGCTTTGCCAGGATTCCAGGGTGGTCAGTCTGTTGAAATCAGACCACTACATTTTGGCCACCGTGCTCGATCCTAGGTTTAAAGCTTATGTGGTGTCTCTCTATCCGGCCGACACAAGCCTGCAGAGGTGCAAAGACCTGCTGGTGAAAACACTGTCAGCTGAAGCGGAACATGACACGTCAACAGCTCCTTCTTCATTTTCTCCCGCAACTGGGGCTGCCAGGAAAAAACTTTGGTATCCTAAGCAACCCGCTGGCGGTGATGCAGGGCAGGCAGGACTAAGTTTGGACATCAGGTCCGGACTGAAGGACCTGACAACAATTTCTGACATGTCTACTGTCACTGCATATGATACTGTCACCATTGACAGAATGGTGGAGGATTACATCGGTGATAGCATCCAAATAGGCATGTCAGACAGTCCGTACCTGTACTGGCAGGAAAAAGAGGCAATTTGGAGTCCCCTGTACAAACTGGCTCTATTTTACCTGAGTTGCCTCCCCTCCAGTGTGTACTCCGAAAGAGTGTTTAGTGCAGCCGGGAACCTTGTCAGCGAAAGGCGTAGGAGGTTTCTTCCACAAAATGTGGAGAAGATGATGTTCATCAAAATGAATTATCAACTCTTCCAGGGAGACCAGTCTCCAGAACATACAGAGGGACCTGTGGTGGTGGATTCCAGTGGGGACGAATTAATACTCTGTGAGGATGAGGATGTACACAACACTGAAGAGGGTGAGGAATCGGTGTCTGAGGAGGATGAGGATGACTTCTTGCCTCCGTAGAGCCAGTTTGTGCAGGGCCAGATTAATTGCCAGCTTGTTTTGTGGGGGCCCAAACGAACCAATCATTTCAGCCACAGTCGTGTGGCAGACCCTGGCGCTGAATGATTGGTTTGTTAAAGTGTGCATGTCCTGTTTATACAAAATAAGGGTGGGTGGGAGGGCCCAAGGACAATTCCATCTTGCACCTCTTTTTTTTCTTTGCATTATGTACTGTTTGGGGCCTAGTTTTTCAAACTGCCATCCTGTCTGCCACTGCAGTGTCACTCCTAGATGGGCTACGTGTTTGTGCCGCCCACTCGTGTCACTTAGCATAGTCATCCATCTACCTCGGTGCAACCTTTTGGACATAAAAACACTATTGTGAGGTGTGAGGTGTTCAGAATAGACTGGAAATGAGTGGAAATTAAGGGTTTGGAGGTTAATAATAGCATAGGAGCAGAAAATCAACACATTCTGTGATTTTAGCTGTTTTTATGCTTTTTAAAAAAAAAATACAGATCCAAAACACAAAACCCAGAATCCAAAACACCGAAGGGTGGTTTTGGCAAAACCAATCCAGATCCAAAACACGAAGAAAGATCCAGATCCAAAACCAAAACACGAAAAGTGGCCGGTGCACACCCCTAAAGGACACCCACTTTCCCTTACTCACATCTGTATACTAGGGGAACATAGCAAAATCATCAGTAACATCGAACTCGGACACACAGTTAAGGAAGCCCAGACCTCACTCAGGAACTGCTAACTTCTGCGCACGTCCGTGCAACAGCGTTGAAATGCACTGGCATGCCTGCGTTCACCCGCCCACCCCCCCCGTCACCACCCCCCTGTCACCACCCACAAACGGCACTTCCTGGCAATCACTCTGTCATTCATCTGCGCAGCCTCTGTGTATGCAGTCTTGACCGCAGGGTCTGGCTCGTGCACTGCGATGCATACGCATGCCCAGTGCGAATTAATCGACCAACTGCGTGCGTATACGCAACTGCTTTCCTTGCTGTATCAGGCCCTCTGTGAAGCAGTTTTTGGGTGAGACACAGATTGCAGTGCTAGAACACCCTCCATACTCACCAGACCTAGCACCATGTGACTTTTTTCTTTTCCCTAAAGTCAAATCTGTACTCATGGGAACCCGTTTGCATCAGTTACTGAGGTAATGAAGAAAACGACGGAGCTGTTCAGACAACTGACAGATAATGAGCTACAACACGGCTTTGACCAATAAAAAATTAGAATGCAATGGTACAGTATGTGGATGAAGAAAGGAAGTACATAGAAGGGGAACAAAGTTAAAATGACTTACTAATATAGTAATATAGTTAACCATAAATGATAGCATCAGTGTCCTTATTTAATAGCCAACGACCTGCGCACAGCGGCCTGGATGGGACTTTAACGATGAAACACATACAATAATATATGACAAGTCCTTTCCAACGTGCTACTCAATTTAAACTAAATGTCTTCCTTTCAGGGCAAAGATAACTGTGATAGTCCAGAAGCTTTTCACCGGAAGTTTCATTCTGACTGTTCCTTAACCCAACAGGGTAATACTTCATCATCAGTTAGAGAGGTGAACAACACAGATGTCTTTAAAAACCAGGTTTGAACACCTCCCCTTTGATAGTGACTCTTCACCAGGTCAAGGGAGTACAGCATCATAAACAATATAAATAATAATATGCCATAGTGTAGTATTTTCAATTATGGTATAATCATCAGTGACACATAAATACTGTTTAAGTGTCAAATACTTTCATCAGCTTTACCCAAGGAAGACTTGCAAGGATAATGTTTCACAATATCCATAATTTATTTTCACAATACACATAAAATACAAATGGTAAAAATGCAAAAATGGCTGCCTACTAGATGGATCACAGGTAATAGCATATCATAAGTGACCCACTACCAGCTGATGTAATAAGCCTGGGCAAAAGCAGGAAACAAGACCTCCAGATAAAGCATGAACAGCTCAGGAAAATACCATCAGACACTCCACGCCGATGTGTTTTGACCAGTAAGGTCTTTCTCAAGGCAGTAGGGTAGAGTGCCGATGGTCACATTTTTATGCTGCAAGTGCCCAATCAGGATTTACTTCCTTTAAAATAAATTACTATTTTCACACTTAAAAATCTTTTATATGTGCTGCACAGTCAATTCAAGCAGTAAAAAGAAAGAAATTTCTAATATATATAATTTGTTAAAATGGGATGAAGTCATGCGGCCGCCGGTTACAAACCCGACAGCGGAATGCCGTCGAAATACTGATGCCTATCATAATCCCAATGCCGAGAACGCCACCCAGAACGAAGGTAAGTCCGGGGGGCCCTTAGCGTTAGCCACGTGGGGGGTGGGAGGGTTAGGATGAGGGAGTCTAGCGGGGTTAGGCTTAGTTTTTGAGGGGGAGATTAGGGTTAGGCACCCCTAGGGGGCAGGGTTAGGGTTAGGCACCCCCAGGGAGATGTTAGGGTCAGCCCCCCCCCGGGAGGGTTAGGTCTAGGGAGCAGTAAGGGGGTGTTAGGGTTAGGCACCCCTGGGGGTAGGTTAGGGTTAGGTACCACTAAGGGAGGGTTAGAGGTGAGACAGGGGAGGTTAGGGTACTTACCTGCCCCTGTCGGGATCTTGATCCTGTCGGGCATTCGCTGTCAGGATTTGAACCTGCAGCTAAACAGCCACCGGCATTTCAATCCCATTCTTGTTAAAATACTTGTCAAAAGCCACATTTTAACAGGGATTCCTTCTTATTCTACATCTGGTCTGTCTCTCACGCGGTACCAGAAGTGTGTATTCCTTCTCCATACATCAACCCCATACAGACCCAATTTACGTCTTGTCTCTGGTTGACCTTTTAATAAGTTCCAGGGATCACTATCTCCTACACAGACATATTTTCTAACCGATGATTGTTGGTTTAAGGAACAATCAGAAGGGGAATTCCAGTGAAAAGTTTTTGGACTATCCTGGTAAGCTTAGTATTGATTGACTGAAATAATTTTCCATGAAAGAGTGACATTTAGTTTAAATTGAGTAGTGCTTTGGAAAGGACTTACTGTATATTATTTTATACAGTATATACTGTTCATTTTATGCTATTATTCAAAAAAATGCTCATGGATATAATTATGTACTTCCTTTTTTATACATGTAGTATTCAATTGCAGTTGTATTTTTCCCTGCTCAATACTCCTATTAAACTGATTACTACAGTATATGTATATGGATTTGTTTAGCATTTTTTATTGGAGGCAGCGATTACCAGAAACATTGATACACAGCCACAATGTAAAACAGAGAATTGTGCAACACTATTTAGTTAATGGATTGTTTATTGAAATTATCTTATTAATACTTTATTAAATATGAATTGAATTTTGAATCTTTGTGGAGTTGTTTCTTTTGCTTTCCTTTTAAATGATTTTAGTCTATCAATGGTTTTAGAATATTAGACTAATTATAAGCTTTTAAATCATTACATTTCAGATGGCGTTACCCTTTAGAGGCCTATGGGCATCTCTTCGCAGAGTGCTGTGAGAAATTAATAGTTTACTCACCAGGCTTCAATCCTAGAGAACCCCTGACTGACTTGTTCAGACACAGATAGCATAACAGATTTAAATGGGGACAAGAAAAAGTGTACCAATATGTTTGGGTGCTTGTAGATGTTACAGTAATAGATTAGGATGAAAATATAGGGCCAAAGTAATAACCTGCGATATTCCGGTGAGATACTGTGGTCACTAGATTTTAAATGGCAATTAGTTAAATGCAAAACCAACCTGGTAAGGGTCACTTTGCCAATGCAGTCTTTAAGCTTTCATTTCCATACTGGAACACAATAGTGTAAAAATAGATCAAATGTATTTTAAAACAATAACTAAAAAAAAAAAAATCTTTATACATTAAGGAAGGCTTTATTCAAGGAATTGTTTAAATGATTTTCTGATAACTAGATAGGTATTGTGACGTTACAAGTACAGGCATAATACATACGTAATTCACATGGAGGGACCTTCACTGGTGAAAGCTGGCAAATGTTACTGCCGTTAGGGTTTTCACCAGCGGTAGCAGGGTTATAGGACATATATTAGTAAATCAGAAGATTGTGCTTATATGCCTCAGGTTTCTCCATGTTGCTTCTGATCAGCGGCCAGCAGGACTCCATTGCCTCCAGCAGAAGAGGAGGATGAAGGTTAGGGCTGTGGAAGGGAGGAGCGGAATAAGTGGAATAAGAAAGGGGGTGGCAGAAGAAGGTGCAGGGAAAGAGGAACAATGGTTTGCGAAGGGCAAAATTGGGAAGTAGGGGGCACAGGGGAAGGGTGGATAGTGGAGGACACAGAAGGGATGGTGGTGGGGGCATAAGGGAAGGGATGGTGAGTGGGCACAGTGGAAGGTGAGTGGTGAGGGTAAATGGTGATGAAAATTAAGAATATGACATTGATTTCAGATGGTCTAGGACAGTGGTTCCCAACTCCAACCCTTACTTTCTTCCCCAACAGGTCATACTTTGTGGATTTATTTAATCATGCACATGTGAGGTAATCTATTTAGCTGGAACAGTAAGTATGCTACATGCTTTAACAGACAGAAATCCTCAAACATGAACTGTTTGGGGGGGTACATGAGGGTTAAAGTTGAGATCAACTGGTCTAGGAGATGCTTTCAGCATTTAGTTAATTGAAATGGATAAAGACCTTAGGTCTTAGGGTACATTCAAGGGTGTACATGCTGAATAATGTAAGATAAGTTTTTAATAGGCAGTTCCAGAAAAGGCATCTTAGTGGCTAATTGTCATGTGCAGTAGGTGCAGGCAGAACTGCAGAATGTATTTTCCTGCTGCTCCTGGCTTGTTTTGTACTATTCTGTCTTCTGTTGCTCTAACTTATTCATACAGTAGATACTGACCATTCCTGATTGATGTCTGTCCTTACCCCTGCTGGGTCTCTGCACATTCTATCTTGCCTCCTGCCCTGACCTCTGCTCAGACATTTGTTTCCTTTTATTGCCTACTGTATCTTTGGATCGTGTGAGATATTGCTATACCTTCTATGAACATGTTTGTTTTATAGTACATACACCTGGATCGGCAAAATATTTTTTTTTGTCATAGTATATCCAATATTTTTTTTGCACCTTCCTTCGAGTACCAATGAGCACATTCAAAGGTGAAGGCCGTGATTAACCTGATTTCAGGGGTTGTCCTGGGAAACCAACTTCAGGCGTCATAATGCCATCCTCTTCATGATGACAATTATGGCTGTATTCCAAGCTGGCAGTATGAAGAAGGAGTGTTAGTATGCAAAATAAAATAAGATCAGTGCCACCAGAGCTTTAGGGAGATAATAGAAAATATTCCATTCTTTATTTAAATGAGTACATAGTCTATTAATCAATATACTGTATAGGATAGCACATACTCCCATCATTACAGTCAATCACAAGAAAAAAGGAAGATTTTTACAGGCGTCTCATAAAAAGAAACAGGGCATGCACCTTCATGTGCGCATCTGGATGCATGGGTGTAAAATTAAAGCATGAAGTGCACATAGTAAATACGCTCCTGAAAAGGGATGTGAAGAAGGGTACACTTACCCTTTAATATCCTGAAAGATTTATAACATGAAAATGAATTCTGTTTCTAGACGATATCCCAGCTTTTTGCCACATGTGATCCAATTAATTTTCTCCAGCATCTGCTGTCATAAGGCCTACAGGTCTGAATAGGTGTATTTCTCATTGAACTTGTAATGCAGTCTCTGGAGGGCTAGCTTGTGAATAATTTATACTTTCATTTCCTAGCTCAAGTAATCTATCCTGAGACTGGAAATTGGAACAGCACTTAGTGTCCAATGATCCATTTCTGGGCAACCTGGATCTCCCATATAATGCATGCTGATGGCTAGCAATATCAAGCTGCCACACGAAGGCAGAGGTTATGAATGGTAATTGCATTTCTGATTATGTAGATCTGCACTGTGCATGATGATTCCATAACAAGGTGAACTCCGGTACAGGGCTCCTCTTATTTTGGTCTACCATTTGCTATAGAGGATTGGGTTTGTGAATCGATAGCAATATTAATAATGAGAATACCTTCACAAACAGCCAGTATAAATGACAGTGTGCATAAGTTATTTAAAAAGGCATGAAGATATCTTTGTCCCTATGGAACACTTTCAAAAGATTATAGGCATTACCGTTAACACAAATGCAAATGCACAAATGCAATTTAAAGGGATATTAACAATAAGTCATGGTTTAGTCTAAACTTTACAGTGATTTTATGGAATTCTATTTGTCATCCAGTGCCTGAGAAATGATTGGTTCAAAAGGTATTGCTTGGCAAAGCAGGAAAATATTAATAATAATGGGACCAATAAGAGGGCTGTTACTGAGGAGTCTGTGAAGGACTGTTTATAAAGGTGCATTCCCCGCCTTTGGGTATTTTTAAACGCATTTCACCATCTGTTCTATATTTATTTAGAAAACCTAAAGCTAATCTACAATGAAACCAATAAGGATAGTGTAAGAAATGCCAGTTTTCAACGGCATAAATCAACCAAAATTGAAATTAAATTAAAATAAAATTGGTGAAGTGAAAATGAGGAGAAATTTTGCTGTCAGGGGGAAATCCTGCAGGGCAGAGCATGTATTAGAGTATAGAAGGCAAAATCAGTTTTAAAATTAGATCGGGGTGACGCCATCTTGCAAATGGCGACAAGACTCCATCTTAGAAATAGGTCACACAGCGCCATTTTGTCAAAACCAGATAGTACACAAAACACAACGCAAAAGTGCTAATAAGTAGCACGGCCAGCTTTTTAACAATCTTCCCCAAACACATACTGACGATGTCTGACATACATAAAAATGACTTTCCAACACATTAAAATCACCACAGACTTAAATATGAACAGCACTAAAAAGTAGCAAATTAGTGGTGTTTTCCCTGCATTCACATTAACACATACATGCGATGTTAAACAGTGCACAACGCAAAATAGCTAATTATTAGCACGTTCAGCTTTTTAACGATCCCTACACAACCAATACTGACTTAGGGCCTGATTCAGACCCACTCGCAAGCGGCTGTCCGCTCGCAAGTGGGTCGATGTTGTGCACTGCACATGCGCACGACGGCGGGAGCTCCGTTGTGCGCATGCGCCAGACGCGACGAGCGAAGGACTTTCCTTCGCTCGTTGTGTCTGATCAAAGGGGGCGTGCTGTCGATGTTGATTGACAGCACGCCCCCTTTGGTGGGCGTGCCGGGGGCGTGCCTCCCAGACGGGGGCGTTCCCAAGGGAACGCCTACCGTCAGAAGCCGGCCCACTGACATCACTAGTGATGTCAGTGGGAGTGATTTTGGCTCTGATACAGCCAAAATCACTCCGGGCCTTGCGGTTGAAAATCTCAACCGCAGGCTCCGGCTCGCAGTGGCGATGGTCGCGATGGTCAAGACCATCGCGGCCATCAAACTGCACGCTCCATAATTATGGAGGACGGCCCTCATTCAGAGCGTGCACTCTGCTCAGAGCGTACGGCTCTGAATGAGGGCCTTAGTCCCATACACTCAGAGATACCTTTCCAGCTTAGTGTTGCTCACTAAGTACCCCACAGACCCCCAGACGCACAACGCTATTTAGTGTCGTTCTCCCTTGCATACATACACTTAAAGCAATAGTTCCGTAGTGCAAAAGGGTTATTATTACATGATTAATTCACAATGCCAGCGTGTAAAGAAATGACTGTTTTCTACAACTAAGGTTTAGTACATGATAAGTAAACCGTGTTTAGTGTTGTACTGATCTACTCTGTCTCAACAGCTTTCCGGTATCATCGGTGAGAAGATCGCAACATGCATTCTCAACTTATGGACTGTAGAGAGTTAAAACACTAAAATGTACTGTGTAATGTTAGCAGCTTAGATTTGCATGCGGCGGGAAAAAGGATACAAAGGGAGGTTGGAGACCGTTTGTATCCATTTGAAATTGTCCAATAAATGATCCTGTAACCAAGACAACTTTAAGAAGAACCAATGGAATTACGCCAAACTTATCTATTGTATTCCCAATCCCTGCAATGGTATAAATGTGCGTACAGACTTTAATCTGGAGTCTTCTTGCTGATGCTGTTGACGGAGGTCTCTTGTTGATGCCGGAAACTGGTTCCAGTGCACGTGTGTATGTATAACTGTACCTTGGGTCTGTATAATTTCTTTGCGCTAAATCGTCTTTAGATCACAGCGTGTAACCTACTGTTTTTATGTGGAATAATATACTTTGTGCGTTGGAAACACATTTCAATGTCTGATGGCTTTTATTTTACTGTATGACTGTGAACGCAAATAGCGTCAACCTACAAGGTACAGGCAGGAGCGTATAAAGGTTTAGAAAGGTATATGCAGGATTGTTCAGAGGTTGAAAGTCAGTATCGTTAGTTGGGGGCTCATCGAGTGAAGTCACGATACCAATTCACACGATAAACATACGGTTATCAATCTCTCACCAAAGGGTGGAGTGGCCACACGCAGGGTTTACCTGCAAACACTTGATGCTGAGAGATCGCTATCCATTATCGTGTGAGTCATAGGTACACTGACTAGAATCCAGGGACAAGAAAGGAAAAAGTTTGTCTTCCTTTGTTGATAGAATTGCACGCTAAAAAGGGGTGCCGTAGTATTGCGTACACGGCTGTGTCACATTTTTGCGTACGCAGCTGAGATGCATTTTTGCGTACACAGCTAAGTGTAAGTCATGATACGGTTGTGTAGCAGTCGCAATATTGTGTATGCGACTAGTCGCACAATAGCGTATACGTATTTCCGGCCTTACTGCCACGTGTTTTAAACAAAGCCGTTGAGATTACTTTATCAATTGTTGCCAATAACTGGGTTAACGTGTATTTTTCTGCGCAGGAAAAAAGTGTGTAACTGTGAGTATTTGTTTAGGGTGTAACATGGGACCTAAATGTTAAGGGTATCGTAGGACCCTTAAGTGCTAGGCATAACGAACGGCCTAGTAACTCGGTAGCAGCTTACCATTTACTTTACACAAGGCAGGTGTATGGGTTGTTATTTTTGTTAGGGTTAGGCTCCCAGTGTGATTATAGTATTCAGTAATCAGTGTGTGATAATCTGTTAGGCTTATTTGAGCACTATAATTGAACTGCATAGTTTTGGCTAAACTTTGATTGTGAACTGGTGAGAGGGTGGACGAAATCAACTGGAAAACGTAGCGGTTGAAACGTAGTCGAAAGGGATTGCTGCGTTGAAGCGGCCTTTTTTCCATAGGTGAGCGGAGGCATCTAGAGGTTTTTCATAGGGTTCGTGGATACACCCTTTTTCCAAGGCGTCCGCAGGTAAGTGAAAGTATCTTGACTGTCTTTCACCAGTTTAAATCTTTATTGAAAAATGTAGGAGTTGCCCCAAGATGGGAGCCACGCAAACAATAGAGATGTTAGACAATGATGTGCTGCTAATGGAAGCACCACTTGGATTGGCCCATTGTATTATGCATACTAAGTACGGTGCTTATGCAATAAGGTATTGTGAGGTATGGTTTAAGATAATGATGAAGAGTGTTAGGCCGTTTCCCAGAATTGGTAGTTTTGATAAAGATGTATTGAACAATGTCCAAAATCACATCAGCCTGATGCGTTCTCGAGTGAAAAAGGTAAAATATAACGAATGTTTAAAATTATGGCAGCATGAAGGGGATGTGTGGCTTAAAGGTGTGCAAGCGATGCAAACTAGTGTTGCGAGCGCATTACCAGAAAGTACACCCGCAGCGCTAGATTGCATTGCGTGCAAGCTGCGAAATAGCGTGCACGTGCAGCAAAGTAGTGTTGTGGAAGGTATTGTCAGTGGTTCACGTGCACCACCACCGACATATGTTGATGGTTGTGCAGGTACATTTATTGAAAAAACCCATAAAAATGAAACAAGTAATTTGTACCCTCTCTTAAGTAACCATAAGGAAAATGTTTATGATGTGGATGAGCCTATTGTCATGTCTGCCATTTCAAACCTCCAGCCAGGTAATAAGGTCAAAAGTAGGAGTGCGGCCGGTCTGCGTCCCATCCGGACAATAACTGTTCCGAATGGAAATGCGGATGCGAACGGAGTAGTGCCCACAAGGGAAGTAGTAATGCATTGTCCTTGGACAAGAGCAGAGCTAAATTCCATAATAAATGATTTCCCCGATCCCAAAAAGGAATTAGCCAAATGTCAAAGATTTTTGAGAAATTTGGGTAGTTCTCACGAACCAACCAACAAACATAGATGAGTGGTGTTAAGGACCTGTCTACCACGCAATAACGACGTGACCAAATTTATCACGGATTGTGTATTGGATGGAGATGTTCCCTTAACAGACGAAATTAATCAAGGTAACATTTCCCGCATTGTAACTCAATTGTGTGTAAATTTTCCAGTATTAGTTAACTGGAACAAAATCTTCACCATAAAACAAAAAGAGAGTGAATCTGCAGAAGATTATTGTGACCGGGCTCTGCAGGTTATCACCCAGTACTCTGTTTTAGAAGATATTAAAGATAGCACTCACCACAGGGGAATGATTGTCACTGTACTCAAGGATAATCTTAAAGAGAACCTAAAGACCCGGGTACAGACCTCACAGCCTGGCTGGAGGGGACACAATAGACACCCTCATAGAATCCGCAATTGAACATGACAAGAACATCTCTAAAAAGAGAGAGACCCAGAGTGAGAAACTAATGGCTGTCAGTATTCAAGCTCTGGAAGGAATGACGGTAACACCACAGCCAGCAGACACACCTGCACCCACACCTACACCTGCACCTGAACAGTTACATGTCCTCACTAATCCCACACCACCGCAAACACAGCCCTACCCCACTTACCACACACAGCCACAATTCCCATACTATCCATAAACCCCATATCTCCCACAATATCCTCTCCCTCAATATCCTTACCCATACCCTCACACTTTCCCCACTGCTCAACCCACACAAAAACTTTATCACCCATCCCGCTCACAAAAATGCTTTAACTGCAACCAAGTGGGACACCTAAGTAAGCACTGCAAAGTGAAGAATGTAGGACTCCTAAACCAGACAGTATTGCCCTAAAGGTTTCATAGACAACCCCAGTATCTTCTCCCAGGCCTTATATGACTATTTACAATCTTTTTCAACCTGCCAATGGATCTGTTCTGATACAATATGTGGATGATTTATTGTTGTGCCCTTTTTCATTCATGCCATGTTTAATTTATACTAAACTGTTGTGCTTCATATCTCACACACAGGACACAAGGTTGCTAAGGACAAATTGCAGCCATTCCAGGCTAAGGTCAAGTACTTGGGAAACTGTCCTAACCCAGGGGCTAAGACACTACCTAGAGCAGTAGCTATTAATAACAGGGTTTCATTTTTACAGAAGGTTATATGCAGATACGGTATCCCTAGAGTACAGGGATACTAATTTCACAGGTGATGTCTTTAAAAACAAATAGGTGTAAGTTGGTGGGTATTAATAATATCAAGATCACCCCAGACTGTCTCTTTTTCTTTTTCTTTTTTTATCTGTCCCCCTTTGAGATACTGTTTGACAGGCACCCTCATGTGGAAATATGATAATGAGGTTACTGTGCAGTGTCTCACGAAGATGAGTTAGAACAACTGAAAGTGAAAATTTTATTTTCTAACATGTCTGATGCAAACTGTCATGAAAGGGTGGAAATGTCAAACCTGGAGAATTTGTTATGATCCAAATTTTTTTTACACTCAGGTTGTTTGATTGATCATTGGGAGGGTCTGAACCAGGTGTTGCTGATGAGTACCACACCTTTGAAGGTGGCCAAGAGAGATACCTGGGTCCATTCCACTCACTGTAAAAAGGTCAACCAACCGGTGGAGAAACAAGGCAGAGACAAGGCTGATAACTTGGACCTGTCGATCGCGAGCTTGTTCCGGGAGGATTAAAAGGTTGTAGTGAGATACCTGAGCTAAAGAAATTTGCAGGTTCGTGCTGTGGCGATGGACTGGTCTGCTGTGTTCATTTTCATATTCTCTTCCAGAGTTTCCATCATCCTGATTTGTTCGGGGATATCTGATTTCTGTGACGGGGGACCGATAGAGGAGATGGGAGCTGATAGCATTTGCTGATGGAGTGGAGTCAGGAGGAGGAGTGCTATGCCAATCAGGGAAGTGTCTGACCAATCTTAGTACTGTAATTGTTAAGAGGTTATGACCATCACACATGTTGAAAGGTATTCATAAAAACATACCATCACCATATCTTCACACGCAGTATGAACACAGAGGCAAAATAAATATGATACCTGGTGATGTGCATAAAGCCACTCAGTTAATTAGTGAGACAACTGGCTTTCAAGTTTTAGTAGCATTGGATCCCACCAGGATCGCTCGGGGTACACTAAATTTTAGATATATCCAAAATCTTGCTAAATTGATAATAATATCACCGAGAGTATGATGGAACCTTCAAGTATACAGGTAGGGAATTGCAAGCGTACAAGAAAGAGCTAGTGTTAAACTACTTAACAGCTGTCACTGGGGGGTACTGCGTAACTTTGGCCACCCAATTTGGAGTGGTGTTGCACTTATGTCACGAATAATACCAGCGACCTCAAGGAGGTGATGGACCGAAAGATGAATGAAATTCTGCAGTTAAAATGAGAATTTCGAAAGAACCATAATGCTTCAGTGGCTGAAATAGAGGAGAAGGTAGAGGAATGGGTTTCATGGTTGAACCCAGCAAAATGGTTCTCAGGTCTAGGAGAGTGGGTCCAGGAAATGATCACAAGCTAGGTAAACTCCTGATCCTCATACTGGTTGCCATCATAGCAATTGGAATATGTGTCAGGTGTGTTCCTACTGTGTTGAAGTGTGGAAGATGTAAAAATAAGGTAAACCGGAAGAACAAAATTATGATGGTGGTCAGTAATGGCAATATGAATACTAAGGTAATTGTAGAACTGCATTACAACACTGAACTAGGAAATGCCATCATATAACATATTATGTTTAGACATGCATAAAATGTATTATTCAAATGTTATCCTAAAAACACCTCAAATAATGTAAGTCCCTATCTCCCCCACAAGACTTCCTTTATAAGATAAGTGCATTCCCACACCTTTCCCATGATCCTCCAGGATCCACGGTGTGGGTATAAAGGTAGTTTTATGTCCCCTCCTAGAGACATGTTATTGATGGATTAAGACCCACCGTGTGCCATCCCATACTATAACATTAAAATAATATGTCAAAATGTAAGGCTAAAATAAATGTAAGACAAGTGTATGATAGCATGTTGGTTGCTATCAAAGGGTGGACTGTTGAAGCTGGATAATTGGCTGAGACAGAATCAGTTTTAAAATTAGATTGGAGCGACGCCATCTTGCAAATGACGACAAGACTCCATCTTAGAAATAGGTCACACAGCGCTATTTTGTCAAAACCACATAGTACACAAAACACAAAGCAAAATTGCTAATAAGTAGCACGGCCAGCTTTTTAACATTCTTCCCCAAACACATACCGATGGTGTCTGACATACATAAAAATGACTTTCCAACACATTAAAATCACCACAGACTTAAATTTGAACAGCACTAAAAAGTAGCAAATTAGTGGTGTTTTCCCTGCATTTACATTAACACATACACACAATGTTACACAGTGCACAACGCAAAATAGCTAATTATTAGCACGTTCAGCTTTTTAACAATCCCTACACAACCAATACCAACTTAGTCCCATACACTCAGAGATACCTTTCCAGCTTAGTGTTGCTCGCTAAGTATCCCACAGACCCCCAGACGCACAACACTATTTAGTGTTGTTCTCCCTTGCATACATACACTTAAAGCAATAGTTCCGTAGTGCAAAAGTGTTATTATTACATGATTAATTCACAATGCCAGCGTGTAAAGAAATGACTGTTTTCTACAACTAAGGTTTAGTACATGATAAGTAAACCGTGTTTAGTGTTGTACTGATCTTCTCTGTCTCAACAGCTTTCCGGTATCATCGGTGAGAAGATCGCAACATGCATTCTCAACTTATGGACTGTAGAGAGTTAAAACACTAAAATGTACTGTGTAATGTTAGCAGCTTAGATTTGCATGCGGCGGGAAAAAGGATACAAAGGGAGGTTGGAGACCGTTTGTATCCATTTGAAATTGTCCAATAAATGATCCTGTAACCAAGACAACTTTAAGAAGAACCAATGGAATCACGCCAAACTTGTCTATTGTATTCCCAATCTTTGCAATGGTATAAATGTGCGTACAGACTTTAATCTGGAGTCTTCTTGCTGATGCTGTTGACGGAGGTCTCTTGTTGATGCCGGAAACTGTTTCCAGTGCATGTGTGCATGCATAACTGTACCTTCGGTCTATATAATTTCTTTGCGCTAAATTGTCTTTAGATCACAGCGTGTAACCTACTGTTTTTATGTGGAATAATATACTTTGTGCGTTGGAAAAACATTTCAATGTCTGATGGCTTTTATTTTACTGTATGACTGCGTACGCAAATAGCGTCAACCTACAAGGTATAGACAGGAGCGTATAAAGGTTTAGAAAGGTATAGGCAGGATTGTTCAGAGGTTTAAAGTAGGGGTGTGCACCGGCCACTTTTCGTGTTTTGTGTTTTGGTTTTGGATGTGGATCTTTCTTCGTGTTTTGAATCTGGATTGGATTTGCCAAAACCACCCTTCCGTGTTTTGGGTTCTGGGTTTAGTGTTTTGGATCTGTATTTTTTTTAAAAAAAGAATAAAAACAGCTAAAATCACAGAATGTGTTGGTTTTTCTGCTCCTATGCTATTATTAACCTCAATAACCTTAATTTCCACTCATTTCCAGTCTATTCTGAACACTGAACACCTCACAATAGTGTTTTTATGTCCAAAAGGCTATGCTAAGCGACACAAGTGGGCGGCACAAACACGTGGCCCATCTAGGAGTGGCAGTTTGAAAAACTAGGCCCCAAACAGTACATAATGCAAAGAGAAAAAAGAGGTGCAAGATGGAATTGTCCTTGGGCCCTCCCACCCACCCTTATGTTATATAAACAGGACAAGCACACTTTAACAAACCAATCATTTCAGCACCAGGGTCTGCCACACGACTGTGGCTGAAATGATTGGTTCGTTTGGGCCCCCACAAAACAAGCTGGCAATTAATCTGTCCCTGCACAAACTGGCTCTACGGAGGCAAGTTGTCGTCCTCATCCTCCTCATCCACCGATTCCTCACCATCTTCAGTGTTGTGTACATCCTCATCCTCACAGACTGTTAACTCATCCCCGCTGGAATCCACCACCACAGGTCCCTCTGTACGTTCTGGAGGCTGGTCTCCCTGGAAGAGTTGGTAATTCATTTTTATGAACATCATCTTCCCCACATTTTGTGGAAGCAACCTCCTACGCCTTTCGCTGACAAGGTTCCCGGCTGCACTAAACACTCTTTCGGATTACACACTGGAGGGGGGGCAACTCAGGTAAAATAGAGCCAGTTTGTACTGGGGCCTCCAAATTGCCTCTTTTTCCTGCCAGTACAGGTACGGACTGTCTGACATGCCTACTTGGATGCTGTCACCGATGTAATCCTCCACCATTCTGTCAATGGTGACAGTATTATATGCAGTGACAGTAGACATGTCAGAAATTGTTGCCAGGTCCTTCAGTCCGGACCAGATGTCCAAACTTGGTCCTGCCTGCCCTGCATCACCGCCAGCGGGTTGCTTAGGATACCAAAGTTTTTTCCTGGCAGCCCCAGTTGCGGGAGAAAATGAAGAAGGAGCTGTTGACGTGTCACGTTCCGCTTCAGCTGACAGTGTTTTCACCAGCAGCTCTTTGCACCTCTGCAGGCTTGTGTTGGCCGGAAAGAGAGACACCACATAGGCTTTAAACCTAGGATCGAGCACGGTGGCCAAAATATAGTGGTCTGATTTCAACAGATTGACCACCTTAGAATCATGGCAAAGCGTATGAAGGGCTTCATCCACAAGTCCCACATGCCGAGCGGAATCGCTCCATCTTAGCTCCTCCTTCACTTTCTCCAGCTGCTTCTGCAAAAGCCTTATGAGGGGAATGACCTGACTCAAGCTGGCAGTGTCTGAACTGACTTCAAGTGTGGCAAGTTCGAAGGGTTGGAGAACCTTGCACAACACAGAAATCATTCTCCACTGCACTTGAGTCAGGTGCATACCCCCTCCTTTGCCTATGTCATAGGTGGATGTATAGGCTTGAATGGCCTTTTGCTGCTCCTCCATCCTCTGAAGCATATAGAGGGTTGAGTTCCACCGCGTCACAACCTCTTGCTTCAGATGATGATGGGGCAGGTTCAAGAGTGTTTGCTGGCGCTCCAGTCTTCGGCACGCAGTTGCTGAATGGCGAAAGTGGCCAGAAATTTTTTGGGCCACCCGAAGCGTCTCCTGCAAGCCCCTGTCGCTTTTCAGAAAATTCTGCACCACCAAGTTTATTGTGTGAGCAATACATGGGACGTGCTGGAATTTGCCCAGATGTAATGCCCGCACAATATTGGTGGCGTTATCAGATATCACAAATCCCCAGGAGAGTCTAAGTGGGGTAAGCCACTGGGCGATGATTTCCCTCAGTTTCTCTAAGAGGTTGTCGGTGGTGTGCCTCTTACTGAAACTGGTGATACACAGCGTAGCCTGCCTTGGAACGAGCTGGCGTTTCTGAGATGCTGCTACTGGTGACGCTGCTGTTGTTGCTGCGTAAGGTGATACATCTACCCAGTGGGCTGTCACAGTCATATAGTCCTTAGTCTGCCCTGTTCCACTTGTCCACATGTCCGTGGTTAAGTGGACATTGGGTACAACCGCATTTATCAGGACACTGAGGACACTTTTTCTGCCGTTTCTGTACAGTCTCGGTATCGCCTGCCTAGTGAAGTGGAATCTAGACGGGATTTGGAACCGGGGACACACTACCTCCATCAATTGTCTAAATCCCACTGCACTAATGGCGGATACCGGATGCACGTCTAACACCAACATAGCAGTCAAGGCCTCAGTTATACGTTTTGCTTCAGGATGACTGCTGTCGTACTTCATCCTCCTCGCTAAGGACTGTTGGAGGGTCAATTGTTTAGTAAAAGTAGTGGTGTCCCTACTTCCTCTCTGGGATGATGAACGACTCCCAGCAGCAGCAACAGCAGCAGCGGCAGCAGTAGGCGTAGCAATGCAGGATCCTCCGGAGGAATCCCGGATAGGAGAGTCAGTCATGCCAGAGACATGGCCTGCAGGACTACTTCCGATCCTGACTAAGGAGGAAATTGACGAGGAGGGAGTTGACGGTGTGGTTTGCAGGCGCTTGAATACAACAGGACAACGGGATTTAGTTGTCCCTGGTCTGCTTACGGTCTTTGCCAAAGTTTCTGAACTTGACAGTAACTTTTTATGAATGCGCTGCAGGTGCCGTATAAGGGAGGATGTTCCTAGGTGGTTAACGTCCCTACCCCTTCTTTACATATGGTACGTATGGCAAGATAGTTGTTGTCCGGATTTGAATAGAAATATTGCCAGACCAAAGAGGTGGAATGTTTGGTCTTCTGCCCAGGCATGACCGTGATGGTCTTTTTCATCCCATGGACAACAACTGTCTCCCCCGGAGCCTGATTTAAACAAACCACATCACCATCAGAATCCTCCTCGCCAACTTCCTCCTCAGCACCAGCTACACCAGTATCCTCATCCTGTTGTACTTCAACAGTGACATCTTCAATTTGCATATCAGCAAGTGGACTGTGGGTGCTCCTTTCAGCACTTGCAGGGGGCGTGCAAATGGTGGAAAGAGCCACCTCTTCCCGTCCAGTGCTGGGAAGGTCAGGCATCGCAAACGCCACCACACTTGGACTCTCCTTGGGGATTTGTGATATCTTCTTAGAACGCACAGTTCTTCGCTGTGCTTTTGCCAGCTTAACTCATTTGATTTTTTTAGCGGGAGGAGGGCTTCCATCGTCATGTGAAGCTGAACCACTAGTCATGAACATAGGGAAAGACCTTAGCCGTTCCTTGCCACTCCGTGTCATGAATGGCATATTGGCAAGTTTACGTTTCTCCTCAGATAATTTAAATGTTTTATTAAGGTCATTTTCCTGAACTTTGTCATTTGGGATTGTATGTGCCCTCTACTATGACATTGGGCATCGGCCTTGGCAGACGACGTTGATGGCATGTCATCGTCTATGTCATGACTAGTGGCAGCAGCTTCAGCACTAGGAGGAAGTGGTTCTTGATCTTTCCCTATTTTCTTTTTATCAGAGAAAGTTTGGTCCTCCATTTATGTTATATTGATTTGATATATACGTGTGGCTAAGGCGCACACAAACACAGAAAATATTTTTTTATTTTTGCTGGAGAAGAGTGCACTTTGTGGGTTACACCACCCTTTATCGGACAAGCCAGCCGGCCCTTTACTTATGACACAGGCGCACGCTTGGCGCTGCTCCTTTGTTGATGCACGTGCAGCCACAGTGCACACAATTCACAAACACAGAAAATATTTTTTTATTTTGTTTGGAGTGTACTTTGGGGGTTACAGCACCCTTTAACAGTCAAGCCAGCCGGCCCTTTACTTATGACACAGGCGCACGCTTGGCACTACTTTGTTGATGCACGTGCGGCTTCAGTGCACACAATTCACAAACACAGAAAATATTTTTTTATTTTGTTTGGAGTGTACATTGGGGGTTACAGCACCCTTAAATGGACAAGCCAGCCGGCCCTTTACTAATGGGACAAAGGCGCACGCTTGGCGCTGCTCCTTTGTTGATGCACGTGCAGCCACAGTGCACACAATTCACAAACACAGAAAATATTTTTTTATTTTGTTTGGAGTGTACTTTGGGGGTTACAGCACCCTTTAATGGACAAGCCAGCCGGCCCTTTACTAATGGGACACAGGCGCACGCATGGCGCTGCTCCTTTGTTGATGCACGTGCAGCCACAGTGCACACAATTCACAAACACAGAAATTTATTTTTTATTTTGTTTGGAGTGTACTTTGGGAGTTACAGCACCCTTTAATGGACAAGCCAGCCCTTCCCATTACTAATGGGACACAGGCGCACACTTGGCGCTGCTCCTTTGTTGATGCATGTGCAGCCACAGTGCACACAATTCACAAACACAGAAAATATTTTTTTATTTTGTTTGGAGTGTACTTTGGGGGTTACTGAACCCATAACGGTCAAGCCAGATGGCCCTTTACTTATGACACAGGCGCACGCTTGGCACTACTTTGTTGATGCTCGTACTGCTACAGTGCACACAATTCACAAACACAGAAAATATTTTTTTTTTGTTTGGAGTGTACTTTGGGGGTTACAGCACCCTTTAACGGACAAGCCAGCTGGCCCTTTACAAATGGGACACAGGCGCATGCTTGGCGCTGCTCCTTTGTTGATGCACGTGCAGCCACAGTGCACACAATTCACAAACACAGAAAATATTTTTTTATTTGTTTGGAGTGTAATTTGGGGGTTACAGCACCCTTTAACGGACAAGCCAGCCGGCCCTTTACTTATGGCACACAGGCGCACGTTTGGCGCTGCTGCTTTTTTGATGCACGTGCAGCCACAGTGCACACAATTCACAAACACAGAAAATATTTTTTTATTTTGTTTGGAGTGTAATTTGGGGGTTACAGCACCCTTTAATGGACAATCCAGTTGGCCCTTTACTAATGGGACACAGGCGCACGCTTGGCGCTGCTCCTTTGTTGATGCACGTGCAGCCACAGTGCATACAATTCACAAACACAGAAAATATTTTTTATTTTGTTTGGAGTGCACTTTGGGGGTTACAGCACCCTTTAACGGACAAGCCAGCTGGCCCTTTACTTATGACACAGGCGCACGTGCAGCTACTGTGCACACAATTCACAAACACAGAAAAAATATTATTTTTTTTTGCACTTGGGGGGCGCACCCCTGATGGACAGAGCACCCCCTGGACAACACTACAGCACCCCTTTAGGACTGGGACACTGCACAGGACTTTGGAGTGGACACAGCCCCTATGGACAACTGACTGCACAACACAGTCCTGCCAGCCCCTATGGACTTTGGAGGAGTGGACACTATGGACAACAGCAGCACAGCACAGCACAGCACAGCACAGCACAACACTACACTACACTGCACTACACTACACAGCCCAGCCAGCCCTAACTCCCACCCTCCCTCTTCACTGTCCACAGCCGAGTGAGAAAATGGCGCCGACGCGGGTACCTTATATAGGATCCAAAACCCGCGAGACCCGGAAGGCGGGATGATGACGTTTTGCCTCGATTTCAGATCCGAGTCAGGCGGGAAAAGTCGAGCCTGACTCGGATCGGCCTCGGATCGGGGTGGCTCGGGGGGGTTCGGATTTCAGATATCCGAACCTGCTCACCCCTAGTTTAAAGTCAATATCGTTAACTGTATAGAGATGTTTAAAACCTCAGACATTTTATTTACAAAATAGTTTGAATTGTGATGAAATTTGCTCCAATTAGCTGGTTAAAATCCCAAGTTGCCTCAATGTTTTCAAAATTAAAATTTTGAGGAATTTAAATAGGTGTGTGAAAAGGAATAAATGCCTCCTACAAACATGCACTCTCCACCGCTTTCTCTTATTTTAAACAATCTTGCTATAGAAATCAAAATTTTGTTTTTGCACTATACACTTGACTAAAATGAGCATGGAATGCCTTTTACCCTCCCAAATCCTTCCATCGTCTCTGAATATTTATTGTTCCAAACCAATGTAATGTTATATTTTTTTAATAGTGCACTATTCTCTTCAATATTGAGATTGAATGAATCAATGAATGTAGGGTATGAATTGCTGATCTATTTCTTCATTTTTGAGGGATAGCTGACTGACCTTTTCTGTTACAGTTCAACCAGATGCACTGAGCACATCTTCTAACCATACACTAGAACAGACCTGGCCAACCTGTAGCTCTCCAGCTAATGAGAAACTACAAGTCCCAGCATGCTTTACCAGCTGATTGGTGGAAGGGTATGCTGGGACTTGTAGTTTCACATTAGCTGGAGAGCCATAGGTTGGCCAGGCCTGCACTAGAACATCAGCAATGATCAGGAAATAAGATGGAAAAGCTCTAAGGCAGCTCAGGCAGCTTCACTGTTTTCTGCTCAATTGTGGCAGAATTGGGTCAAAAATGTCAACATCAAATTATTTTATTTTAATTGTTAACAGATTTTATTGTCTCTTGTGAGTGAATTTTAGTGACAGCCAAATTTCATTATCAGATTCATTAACACTGACATTAGACTGCTGTCAACAGACTGACACACTTTTTCCTTGACATATTTCCTATCGTACTGATTGACTGAAGAGTTGGTTTAACCATTTCTTGGCAATGCTCAGGTGCTGGATTCCTTTCAGACGCGGTAAAGAATGTAGTGTTTTAACAAATACACTGGTTAAATTATAAACAAAAATGAGTCCCAAGTAGCGCTCGGTGTTACCTGCAGCCCACTTTAAGTGTTTAGTTTCACCTAAGGGAGGGTTAAGGTTAGGGGGGGGTTAGGTTAGTAAATAGTTAAAATACTAACCTGTTGGGATCTTCACTGCTGGTCTTCCAGCATCGGGATTTGAACCGCCGGACATGCGTCTGGCGGTATTTCATACCGATCCCAAATAAACGTATATGTCACATATCATGTGCTGTAACATGTTTAATTGGGGATGTAGTTTATATCCCAGTTGTTGGGGTGCAGATGCTCAGAATACCAGTGTCGGAATCCCGACACCAGTCAGAATCAGGGAGCCAGCAGCTCGACCACTGGCATCCAGATGGTAAGTATTGGGCTTAGTAGGAGTTCTAGGTTTAGGGGTTAGGCAATAGGGGGAGGGTTAGTTTTAGGCTGTGGGCAGGGGCATTTTAAGAGAGGAGGCGGCTCGTGTGCATTCCCTGTCCAGGGCCCCCTCCTCCCTCCCGGCGGCCGGCAGCTGACTGCCCAGAGTCTACTGCGCAGGCGGAGATTGCAGGGGAAATGACGCGGCTGCCATTTCCCAGGGATTTCCTCACTGTGTATGCGCAAAATGACAGAAAAATGGCCATGGCGACCATTTTCCCACCATATTGAGCAGCGCTGAGGCACCCGGCGCGGGACCTCGGAGAGGTATGTTTTAGATAATGCGGGTCCATGGTGTGAGGTGTGGTCCCCCCTTTGACCTGGAGGGCCCGTGAGCACCGCACACCATGCACCCATTATAGATATGCCCCTGGCTGCGGGGATGAGGGTTAGGTTTAGGCTGCGGGAAGGGAGGGTTAAGGTTAGCTGAAGGGTAGTATACTTACCTGCTTCTGTTGGGATTGTAACCTAGTCAGGATGCCGGCATCGCTATTCTGAGCACTGGGATCCTGAGCACCAGGATCCCGTATCCAACCCATCAAATTGCAGCATCCTGCAGGGATCTGAATATCCATGGATTTGCCTCAATTAGTAACCACTGTACATATATAAGGGCTGATTCTACGCTGGGAGCAATGGTTTGCCCAGGTGCAAAGTTACTTGCTTTTTTTGCTCTGCTTCCTGCTCAGAATCGCCCCATAGAATGGTATGCATCATGAATAATCAACTCAATTCAGCAATCCCTTTTAACAAAGTCTGACTTACTTATCATGGTATCAGGCCCGTCTGCACTACAACCTCCTCTAACGATAACCTTTAGAATACGCTCCATTTCATTAACAGTCTACCCCAACACATCTCTACCTTTCCCCATCCCATTTCCACCGCTATTCCCCGTCCCAATCTAAACCTATACAAGATCACTAGATCTGTTTACCACAATTTAGCATGCCCTGGAATAAAGCATGTTGAATTTTTCTCCTCTGTGCTAGTAATAGACTTGATTATATTAATAAGATACACAAAGTTTGAATTTAGGTCATAAAAGTTGTTTTGTAGTGCAGTATACACTGAAAACACTGCGCACTGGAGATACAACTGTGAGGTGGGATGTGCTGCTGAATGAGGGGGGTGTCTATCCTCCCTCAGTAATAGGTAAACACAAAACACAATGTATCCAGCGCACTAACCCTCCTGGTGAATGAATGAGAATCAGGTGTATGTAAAGGATAAAAAATAGATACTTTATTGTGTAGGACACTTCTAAATCGCATGCATGAAAATATGGAGCTTGACTATTGGCCTCCCCCTGAGTGGGTAAGGGGTGTATGGCCTGTGGTTGGGCTTACTGACCACAAGGAAAACAGTAGGTGGGTGTGGATGGGACTGTCTTGGGTGGACAATGCGGCGTTCCGCTATTGTCTAAGTCAAATAAAGTCACTTGGTGGCTCGATGGATCGTTGCCTGGGTGGTCTTCAGTGCAGGTGGGAGACCACTGGGGCCATGGAGCTAGGCGTCTGGACCAGTAGGTCAGAGCTAGATCCGGACTCAGGCGTCCTCTGGTGAGAGAGGAAACGCCGGGGTCACAGTGTGTAGCCTGTCATTGCCGTCTGTGGGGAGGAGAAGGCCGGTCCCGACCAAGCCGACCCCTCCACTTCAAACGCCTTACCTCTCACTTGCCGCCTGGTGTGGCTGGATCCCTCCCGAACCTGTCCTCTTTGTCCGCGGTTCCTGCTGAATGTTCTCTGGCTGTATGGCTGGCGTCTCCGTCCTCGTGCTGTTACCTCCGCATCAGGTGGTGTTGACACGTGACTGGTTCCGTCTGAGGCAGGCTGGTGGGAGATTAGCACTGCGATGTAACCACTCAGGGGTGGAATAGCAAGTTCAATGGGTGTAGGGATGAATAGGATCTGGATAGGATTGTGTGCTCCAACGCGTTTCTACCCCTTGGGGTCTTCCTCTGGGAGATGAGTATGTTTGTATGTCACACCTGCGGAGTTAAATAGGCTGGTAGGTCTCCGCCTCTGTTTTGTAGTGCAAGAGAAATTTTGTAGCCATAAAATCCATAGTAACAAAACAAAGTGTTACCACAAGATATTATAATTCAAGCTCAATGATGCAATTGAAATAATGTAAACTAAATAACATCCACATTTTGTAATCATTCAAAAATCTGTCTTGTTTTGTTCACTAGCACCTGTCCGACATACATAATCACATAATCACGTTTGTCCTTCTAGTGGATTTACAGTAGTTTACAGATTAACTATTAATTTTCTACCCTGCATGGATGAATCCATATAGTTGCTGGTTGACACTAATGTATCAAAGTTTTTTTTTAAACAGTAAAAACGAGATGCTTTGGTTTTCAAAATGGAACATGGCTATTATTAATATACAGTTATACACATCTGTCGCTGCCTCATTGGAATTTACACTCTAGTGTTGTGGTAGGGGCCATAATTAAGGGTTGTGGCCAGCCAACACCGAGGTCATGTGGCCAGCCACCACAGAGGCTTAGCCAATCATTAGATAGGACATAGCCTGCAGACAACATGGCTACTACAGTGCATGGGCTGGGCCCCTTTATAAATATATATCATAATTACTGATAGTTAATGCAGTATAATCTAGCAGATTATGCACTCTAGTGAGTACACCACAGTGCTGGGAAAGCAGTATAATGTAATTTATGTATATTAATATAGCACATGAAAGTAATCCTATCTTATACACCACATTAATGCCCTTTATATTTGATAGGGGACCCCCATACACACCAGCCAGTGTCTAAAACATAATGAGAACTGCATTAAGCCTAATAATGGGCAAATACCTACCATTGTAAAAGAAAAGAAAATATACAATTATATAAACTATTACAAGTGGCATGAACTAATTTTTTTTTACAACTACATTCTTAGTTTGAAATATGATATATTTTAAATATATAATTAAACAAAAAAAACAATAGATCTGCTAACTAAACCACAAATTTTTGATTGGCAGGAGGGCAAATCTTGGTGCAGTTTCTATAGAAACACACAGAGCACCCATGTTCATCTATGTTCCTGCTCTACCAGGTAAATGACCTTCTAGTAGAGTAACAATGTATAATATCAGTACACAGAGCCTGATTCAGCAGTGTACGCAAGTGCACTGCTGATTGCAGATTCCCGATTATCGGGAATCTGCACATGAGCAGGACCCATTCTGCAAGTGTGTAGAATAGGTCCTGCGTAATCGCACGCAGACCCTTCTATGCCTCTGCCTGATTGACAGGCAGGGGCATTTAAGGTCCGTGATGGGGATGGGGCCGGCGGGCATTCCCGGAAATGGTACCTTGTCTGCCCCGTTTTCTGGGAGTGGCAAACCCAGGGACTGCTTCGACCGATGCAGTGTCCTGGGCTCGCAAGCCGGCCCGCATGACTCAGCTGGCTGGCGGCCCGGCGCCCTCCACCGTCGCAGCCATCGACCACCGATGGTCGTGATGATGATCCCAGCCTGCGACCTGGGATCGCATATGCAGCAGGGGGTGTCATACACCTCCTGCTGCATTTTTATAAGCCTGCGTGCAGCTTTTCAATTGTGATCCTTACTGAATCACCCCCACAGTCTGGAACCTGACATTAGAGGAGGGGATGGGGCCCTCATGCAGCGGGACCCACCAGGGATTTCTGCTGTACCCCTATGGGCCAGTCCAACACTGGTTGTGGCACAAAAACAATTTTCTAATGACAAAACAATGACTTCTGACTCCTAGGGTTATTTTTGTGTTAATACTGTGCATCAATTCTGTACAGATGTACACATAAGTATACAGGCAGAATAAGCCTAACCTTCTGTAATCTTTATGTCGAAGTTGAATAATTGGCTGAGACAAGTTCAGTTTAAAATTTAATCGCGACGACGCCATTTTGCGACTGGCCTCAAGACACCATCTTGTGAATGGCAGCAAGACTCCATTTTAGAAAAGAAAGCTTACACAAGCGCCGTTTTGTCAAAAAATATATAGTACACAATCCACAGTGCAAAGTTGCTAAAAAGTAGCACGAACAGCTTTTTCACAATCTTCCCCAAACACCTACCGACAGTGTTTAGCAGACATAAAATAACTTTGCAACACATTAAAATCACCACAAACATATTTGAGCAGTAGCAAAGTAGTGGTGTTTTCCCCTGCATCCACATTAACACATACGCGATGTAGCAAAAAGTAGCAAATTAGTGGTGTTTTCCCTGCACTTCATGTTAAACATAGGACAACGCAAAATAGCTATTTAGACGCACAGCCAGCTTTTTAGTGATCTTTCCCAAACCCATACTGGCATGCTCACACACATACCACGAAGCCTTTCCAACTTAGTGCTGGTCGCTAAGTGCCCCACAGACCCTCAAACGCACAACACAATTTAATGTCATTTCTCCCCGCATACACATTTAAAAGCAATGGTCCCGCAGCACGAAAGGAATGATTATTATTTGGTTTAATCGCAATGTCAGCATATGAAGAAATGAATGTTTTCTGTAACTATGGTTTAGTAAATGGCAAATGGACCGTGATTGGTGCCGTACTGATCTACTCTTTTCCCACAGCGTTCCAGTGGCATCATTGAGGAGATCAGAACATGTGGCTATGAAATATGAATGATAGAGAGAATAACTCCTTGAAATGTTGTATGCCATAGTTTAGACTAGATTTATTATGCAGCGGGAAAGTGGACACAATCAGGCTGTTAGAGGCTGGTTTGAGTCTTTGCACTGACCTATGAATTGTACCGTAACGGAAGAAGCAAGAAGAGGAACCAATGAGAACCTGCCAACGTATTCTATTGTATTGCTTATCCCAGTACGGGTATATATGTGAGTGCTCTGAAATGAGATGCCAGTCTGCGGTGGTCCTGTTATGCTGTTTCGACGAAGGTTTCATTACTGATGCCGGTATCTGGTCCCAGAGCGCACGCGTATGTATTGACTGTACCTTATGACCTAAATGTTTGTACAATTTAGTTTGCGCTCATTGTTAGATCATAGCGTGGTAACATCTGTACTTTTACCTGAATAATAATCTTTAGCGCGTTGGACCGCTATTCCACTGTCTTAGAGTCTTATTAATGGTATATTTAAAACACAGCGCTAAGTAGCGACACCTTATGGTTTTAGGAGGTATAAGCAGGTTTTGTCTTAGAGGTTCTAGGCAGGTGAATCTTAGAGGTTTATAGGCAGGAATGTACTAAAGGTTCAGTTGCACGATTCAACATTTACTACATTGTTCTCTTTCATAAGTGTTTTTTTTTTAATTTGCTTTGATTACAAACTCTCGCCTGCAATCGAATCACATTTTTGACTACAGTAGATTCAGACCTCGTCCTTTAAGTGCAAAACTGTGAGTTAGCTGTGTGCTGAGACCAATAGTTACTTTGGGCCCCTATTCGGAAAGATTTTGCAATTCTGGCCTCTTCCATCAATCGGGAACCCATGCAAACATCATCCTGTATTCTGAGCCTGCAGCATCTACGTGACCACATTGCCGCAACTCTCCGCTTCGTTATTAACTGTATTTGCACCAGCCCAATCCTCTGTGCAGGAGATCTGAGTGTAATCATGTATCAGGCGGATCTCTGCTTGCGCTCCCCCCTGATTAGCCTGTAGTTTTGTCAACACACTCAGGGTGAGTCCATGTTAGGCCAGCGGGACGCTTCTCGTAAGGGCGAATGCCCCATAGCCCCCTAATAACACCTATTCATCCACATAATCTGCAGCTAACCAGTTATAAGATACAATATAGACAGACCGGTATATCCAGTCAGCAAGGGACAGCTAAGAGCCATATATCTGTCTCATAGGTATGGGTGGACTAACATATTTGTAGTCTATAGGTGTAAGTATTCTTAATAACATTACAAAAAAACCTATATACATATTGTCTAAAAGAGATTAAGATTTAATATCATATTTTTCATACACTGTTTTATGTTCAGTTGAAGAAGTAACAACTGTGGATTTATCATTCCAGTTACCATGGAATAATTTCAAACTGACACTTTAAATTGTGCTTTAAATCACCGCGGTCCATTGAACTTTCATGGAAGAAAGCAGTACACGTCTTTTCCTCCTACATGAATACTATTTTGCTACATTAACTTTAACTAATTTCTGAATATGAGAAGACAGAAGACTGAGTGCTGAGTAGAAAATAGACGTGTGAATGAAGAATGTACTGTAGAGTGCTGAGAATATACTGCACATTATATAGGAAGTCATAGAGACTATACATTACATAGGAAGTCATAGAGACTATACATTATATAAGAAGTCATAGAGAATATACATTATATAGGAAGTCATAGAGAATACTGTATACATTATATAAGAAGTCATAGAGACTATACATTATATAGGAAGTCATTTATTCTAAAAAATTCAACACAAGACTTAAATATGTAAATGTCATGTCATAGCAAAGTTGATGAGTTATAACTTTTTTGTTACAGTATCACACAATATTTATACCCAGACATTTAAAGGTGCAAGATAATATTATAGAGCATGGTATAAAGGATATTGAATGATCACTGTGGTAAGCAGTGATCGGGGCATCCCAGCATCATCGGCACCCCATCCTGTCAGATGCTTCCCGAAAAGGGGGCGTGGCCATTGAAAAGGGGATGTGTCTATAAGATGAGTCACCCTTTCTGTCACTCTTGGGGGCGTGCCCGGCACTTACGGACATGCGGGCAGCCCCCAAGCGCTGCTGGCAGGGAGAATAGATGCAGAGCGCATTTCCTCACTCGTGGGACACTGAAGACGGCACCCCGCAGGCTGTGAGGGCAGGGCGCTTTTTGCCCTCATGAAGGAGGGCAGGGCGCAACGCCCCACTAAAACAGCTTAGCGGGAAGACTAGTATAACTTTAAAGGCTCCATATATTATATGGCAGCATGGATGGTGTAATGGCTAGTATTACTGCCCAATAGCACTGAGGTTGTTGGTTCGATTCCCACCAAAGCCCTAACTGTGTGTAGTTTGTATATTCTCCCCATGCTTTTATGTGTTTTCTCTGGGTACTATAGTTTCCTCCCACATTCCAGCGATTGGCTGACGCCAGATTCAAAGAGCCGCACCTTAATTTAATTGACAGTCGGTCCACGAGCTGGGATTGGCTGGCAGCCGGTGCTAACTTTAAACTGCATTGCAGCTGGGACCCGATGCTCCCGGCTCTGTCCCAGCGCCACCACCAGTGCGGAATATGTGTGTGCTATATAAATACTTGGTCATAAATAAATTATGATCATAACAGTGACCAAAAGTATAAAGAGGAGGAAGAAATATACATTCAACAAACACTGACTCAAGTTGGGAAGGTAGAGAACAATTGAATAGGAGCAAAACGAGTATAAAGAACAAAATTGTCCCTCTGATCAGGCTGGATGTAAAGTCTTACCTCTCCATAAGGTTTTGTAGGTTCTTCCAAATTCCTGCCCAAATCCATGCATAAAAGTATCAATTCCAATGGATATCCTGCAGCCCTCGATGCACTGTAGATTTATTCATAAACTGAGCACATAGGTTCTCATTATGATGAGCTGCAACTTGGAATGCGCCCAAATCTTGTGGTTGTGCGCATGTGTCGTGGGCGGCATATGCATCTTTGCGAACGTACGTATGATTCAGAGCTATGCACCTCCCAGCCGTTTCTCAGCGGCTGCTAAATGGATGATTCTGGGTGGTAGCCACGTGGCAACAAGAAAAATATTTTGTGGGAATTTTGTGTAGTGGGTGTTACTCACTATTGTGAGTCATGCTTATGCTTTGTAGATGCCATATTAAGACGGATCTCCTGCACCTAGCATAGGATAGATGCAAGTGCTGAGGATAATGAAAATGGCCACTCTCACATACGGAATACTGGGGCAGTGCAATTGCATAGAAGCATACATACGTATAGTTGCACTAGCATTAAGTCTGCATTTCATTGGCGTTCCGTTCGCAGAGGCCGTTTGGAGTTGCGTTCGCATTACGTATGGCTCACAATCGGGCCGGTAATTATAAAGGCAGCCAGAAGGTCATCAGCAACAACAATTCTGGACTCTGCATTTTTTTATGATTTTATTTTTTTCTTATTGATCTGATCTATATAACCATCATGATTTAAGCATTAATTTTTTTCTAATACTGTTTTTAAGTTATCATTATTCTATTAGTATTGCAGTGATGTTTTGTTATTCTATGTACACAGCTGAGTACGTTGAGGAATCAATAGCACCAGATTAAAGGGTCTGGGTCTCAGATGGTTGCTGGAACTTTTAAAAATAAAAAACCTTCACTTCATTTACCTTTTTGTTGAAAGTTCCATAGCTCAGAGATGTGTTTAAGGACTCACGTTGTTCTGATGAACTTGTGGCTGCATCACAAATATCTTCTGCTTACCTTCCTCTGGCGGAATGGCCCGCTGTACCCATACACTAGTATGGCGACAGAATTCATCAAGCTCTGAAAATACAATAGTTTTGAAGCTTGATTGCGGGAGTATTTGCCATCTTCAGATGGCCAGCGATCCTGCTCCCAGCTTGCAAAGTGGAAACTTTTCGGATCCCTCTGCCTTATCCAGCTCCTTCCGCCAGACATCGGGGTTCTTGTGTGCATGCGTGACCGGAAGGTCCCTCTGAGAGCAGCAGCTGCGGGAAGATTCTCTTCCTGTAGCCGCACACAGTTTATCTGACTGGTCGCATTATTGAGACCAGATCAGATAACGCACAGCCTGGTGTGGTCAGAAATATGCCAGCCAAGTGGCATTCCATTAGACCTCTCCAGATGCCCCTTATTTGCCTATACAACCTTCCCACATTCCTGGGCTTAGATGTCTCCATGTGCCCCTCATATGGTATAAAACATTGTCCAACTCCACATTCCCCAATGTACTTCGTTACTAAATTGATAGGTATTGTACTGTATATAATACAGTATTATGATTAAAAATATTAAGGTCCCTCCAGATGTAGATGGTGTCTTTCACTCGCCGATGCGTTGGGTTAGCGTACATCCACGAATCAGGCCCAAAGACTGTAACCTCCACTGGGGCAGGGACTAATGGGAATGACAAGCAAAACCTATGAATTAGCCCTAAAACAGTAGATTTTGTGCAGAATAAAATGTAACATGAGTGCAGGGCATATTTACAGGAATACAGGCAAACCTTAACTATAGTTCAGCTGGTTACATTGTCAGAAACAAGTTAATAATAAGAAAAGTATAGATACTGTATCTTTACATTTCATTTTTACATTTTGTAAAATGCCATTTTATATACCTTACATGCATTTTTTTGCTATCATTATAATTTAAGGCAGAACCCCTGAGAGAGCTGACTGACAGGAGTGACAGTTCTGCAACAGATTGGAACCAATAAGTGTGCAGTGACCCAGAAGTATAGGAAGCCTCCAAACCTTTACAAGATCATTCACATAGAATTGATACAATTCACAATAATGGGTAAGAAAATTGCATTGGCAACAGGGACACTTCAGGAACACCTGCCACAAGCCTAGAGAGAAAGAAGCCTGTAAGCAGCTAATGAGAAGATAAAATCCAGCGCTCACCGAGCTAAAAAAAACAAAACACACAAAACAATTCCTCAGTATAATAAATGTTGACATGCCAAAACAGCCAAAAGAAAAACAAAACAATCCTTCAAAACAACCTGGGCAAGACAAGCCCGCAGTAAGCAAATTAATGGTGCACACACATGTACGGCTGTATAATTGGTGTATCAAAGGTCAAAATGAGCATCAACAGCTCTCAAATAAGCCTAGTTTAAAGGTCAAAATAATTACAGAGTAGCCAACACTATACTGTTTAACATACTATTATGACTAGGGTACCGTTTTTGATTCATTAAGATAAAATAATTTCACTAATCTTTTTGTCTGTCTTGTGCCTTATTGTGCATGTATTATATGTATCATGGGCTACTTTGCATTTATTACCTATATAACATTGTTATGCATCACGATTATAAATAATTACCAGCCGCAGTATTTTGTCCATATTTAACTTTGTTATGTATCATGACTATACATTGTAATATATTTCAGTATCATTCCACAATACAAAATTATTATGTATCACATATTAATATGAGGATAAAGTGCAGACACATAAACACAACAAAACTACCATTTAAGCAAACAAACTCTTTGAGCACAAACCACAATTTTTCCACACTTCTACCGAAGACAAACTGTACTCCTGTGTGAGGTTTTACCCAGAGTTATTTTTGTTTCAAAACTGGGTTTATTGATACTAAACCAGCTGCTTGGGGGAAACTGGCTTTCTGGTTGTTTGGGCCAAATGCTTGTACAACAAAGCAAGGGACCCACCTCCTAACTTGAGCTAGTCCTAAATTCCTCTCAAGTATAGTAGGTCTAAGGCCCACTACACTATGTTTGAATATTGATGGTGTAGTGCAGGCTCTGCTACAGGAATAGTAGGCCCTAAAAGGGAAGGCCAAAGGCCAAAAATCAGTGGTTACCAGTGGAGTGATGATAAAATCTATATTCACTTCTTTGTTTTGTTCTCCATAGCCTAGTGCCCCCTATCATGATGAAAACAACCTACCTGTAACAGATTGGGAAAACCAGAGGAACTAGGACTTAAGGCCCTTCATTGGTTGTATAGTGCTTGATTTAAATATAAGTAGTTAGTGTCTGGGGGCTCTTTCCTGTCTTGATATCTGGGTAGATACTCCTTGGAGGACTAGGCAGGTCTTCGTCTCTCATCGGCTTCATACAGTCAGTAGGGAGCCAAGTGTTTTTAAAATCATTTTTGCAATGAGCCCATTGTTCTTCCAGGACTTCAGTGCCATCGTCTTTGTTGATCCCATTGTCAGCCACCCTCCTCTAGGCTCTGTCATAGATCGATCTTCTCTCTATTTTCAGAACTAATTCTACAGTCTTCAGGATTGGTCTTGCAGTCACTAGTCCTCTTCTTCTGGATCTCTTCTGTTCTTGGTGTGCACCTTTAGACTGAACCTATCCTGCACATGCTGGCTAATATAAGCCAGAGTGAGGGGCAACTGTAATTCCACAAGACGTGATTGACTCACTGAATCCAATGGTAATTAGCCCATGCACGGTGAGCCCTGATTGGCTCTTTGGCAGTGCCCATTTCAAAAGTCAACTTTCTGATTGGTTAAGTCTAATTCTTTACAGATTCTGAATTTCCAATACTGAGAAACAGAGGGTACTCACGGCTGAAGATACAGTGATGTCGTAAACTCATGGAATGATCCTTCAATGGGAATAGCAACTTAATGACCACTTCCTGATCTAGTGCTGGGAACTGCTCTATTCAACCAGCCCCAGAATCCTCCCTGTAATAAGGGATCCATGGGGTTGCATCCTGGAACCCTGGTCCTGATTCAGAGCCGGACGCTCTGACCAGAGCGCTCGCTCTGAATCAGGGCCGTCCTATTTAAATTTGGAGCGGCCTTTTGGACGCTCGCATAGCTGTGGGTTACCACCCACAGCTTATGCGAGCGTCCATGATGATGGTCGCGACGGTCAAGACCATCGCGACCATCGGGCTTGTGACGAGACCCTGTGGTAGGGTCTTGCTGCCGCAAGCCCTGGAGTGATTTTGGCTCTATCAGAGCCAAAATCACTCCCACTGACATCACTAGTGATGTCAGTGGGGCTGGCCCCAGACGGTAGGCGTTCCCATGGGAAGGCCTCCGTCTGGCAGCCACACCCCCGGGACGCCCACCAAAGGGGGCGTGCTGTCAATCACCATCGACAGCACGCCCCCTTTGGTGCGATACCCGGAGCGACAGCTTGGCTGTCGCTATCAGGGTCTCGCGCATGTGCACGACGGAGCTCCCTCCGTCGTGCGCATGCGCATTTGGGTACCATCGACCCGCTTGCGAGCGTCCTGTGCTCGCGAGCGGGTCTGAATGAGACCCCCTATCCACACCTCTGCATATGACTTGTATCTTCATCTCTTCTGCCACTGTAATCCCAGTTCTTGTTTGAATAACTGTTAGTTCCATCTCCTTCACAGTGCTTGTTGTTTAGTGACAAGTTCTGGGGCACTGGGCACCTTAATACTGAGAAGAGCTCATTCAAGGTAGAGGAGGAGACTGAGCCCACACCATTAAGTGGTGAGTTAAAGACTCCTGTGAAGTAGGTTGGGAGAGGTAGACGGGCAGAGGTATGCCAATAAAGGCACTGAAACGTTGATGATACACCGACGTGTGACTTGAGTTCTTTATCAGATGAGTGGCGCACCATACCCCCGACTGTTTGATTTCTATGTGAGGGCACCGTTGACAGATGCGATCTGTTGTTTGTAGTGCCGGAGACCATGTATATGTATTTCTCAGGACCCTATATGTAGCTGATTAGTCAAGGCGCCCAGCGCTATTTTTTTCCTTTTCTTCACTCCTGGATGATCGTCCTTTTATTACCACTGTGGTGTTTTTTTAAATGATATAAAGTTTGCATACATGTTTCTGGAATTTTTACTACATCATCTTACTGTTTGTGTTGCTGCAGTAACGATATTGGCCAGGTTTTAAGGATTCACTGGCTGGAAAAATCTTTTTCCTATTAAGATGTTGCACTATGGCACTTTGAATCTATGCTGCACAGAGACTCTTTGAAGTTGCACTGGGACACTTTATTCATTTTTTGCGATATTGCGATATCCTACAAATATAGCTTTCTGTTGCCTGTTAATTCTTGATCACAGAAGAAAATGTTGGCTGAAAGTGTTATTCAGGAGGATGAAATTCTTTTCAACCCACTGTTGTTCCCAATAGGGGATATTTTCAGCTACTCAGAATCGGAGGCTGAAAATATACTTGAAAAAGAATGTCTCCATGAACAAGCAGAAATGCTACCCCCTGAATTTAGCTTCAGAGATCTCTTAAACCTTAAATAACGTGAAATCGACTTCCAATATCATGGCATTTGTCTCAGTGATTATTATAGATCGAAAAAGATCCCTCTTGGATTTAGGATGAAAAACTGTCCGACCATCGGCAGATATGACCCTCTATTTTGTAAAAAATGGATTGGGATACTAAATAAGTGTTCCTTCGATCTTATCCTTTTAGTTATTGAACAAACGAAAAAGGAATTAATCACTGTGAAAAGAAAAATTGCAGCTTTTGAAACTACATTTTTACCGGTGTTACAGACTGACACTGAAACAGACTGGATGTCTAAATTAAGCAATCAAGATGCAATTTACAAACGAGACTTACTAAAATTTTAAAAGGAAAAACGTGATAAGGTGGAATCCGATTATGCACAACACCGGGTGTATCAATGGCTCTCTGGGGGCAGCCCTATGGTTAAAAAGACACTTTTTAGATGCTGTCATCCTAAATATATTGCTGAAACTGATTCTTCGGCTGAAGGATTTAGTACTTCAAGTGACACTGAGCAATCTACTAGCAGGAAGCTCCCTTTAGGGGCCCGTACCTGGTCCAAAAATACCGGGGGAGAGCTAAATATACCAGACGAGGGGGTCAATCAAAAAGGAAGGGGACGTGGAAGACAGCCACCTCTCCACAAGACAAAATCATTTTTAATTTATCCTCTGTTGAATTGACTCAAGCAGAACTTAGCGTTCTAAATAAAGGACTTTCTTTCGTTCCCAATGTACCTTTCCAAGAACTGCAATGGCTGATTGAGAAAAGTCAATTGAATCGTCATTTGAAATTAAAAGAGTTCTTTTACAATAATCCACCTGCCAAACCGGTAACTTCATCAACAATCCCTCCTCAATTGTAAAAGATTCTCCGACGCTCCAACTTTGAGCCATTATCTAACAATGCGAGTATAAAAACTTATATCCAGATACTTGAGGATGAGACCAAAGCTATTACCAACTCACCACCCCTTATACATCCTAATCTGTCACTGGATGAAAGAAGGGCGATCAAGTCATTATCTGATAACCCAATTTAATTATAAGACCAGCTGACAAGGGGGGCGCAATTATCCTCCAAGATATCTGTGACTACAGAAAAGAAGCATTGCGACAATTGAGTGATACGAGTACTTATTGTTTACTACAGGGTGATCCAACTATTACCTTTAAGAAGGAACTCCTTAATATCCTGACTTTAGCCCTTAATGCAGGAACTATTGAGAAAGAACTGTTTGACGCATTAATTCCGGAATTTCCATTGACTCCTTTGTTTTATACTCTCCCAAAGGTGCATAAGGGTCTAAACCCGCCCCCCCCAGGTCGGCCTATTATCGCGGCCAGATGATCCCTTATACAACCTTCCTCAATCTTTTTGGATGCTATTCTACAACCATTGGGATACTGCATCATGTCCAGTCCATTTTCTGGCTTTTTGCAAGTAGCTTGAAATCCTGTCCTGTCTGTGGCCATTCATGGCCTGTCATTCATGTCTGTCTGTGTATTGTTTCATGTGTTCACTAATTAACTAGCTCTCTCTGCAGAGCTCAGGTGCACACATGCCTTTGATTAGGAAGTGCTCTCTCCAGGAATTGGTTCTGATTGGACCCTGCTTCCTTTTAGTTTCAGCCAGCCTTTCACTTCACTGCCGGTTATATTGCCTGACATCCGAAGAGTGTTTGTGCTCAGAAGTCTGAATCCTTTGCCGGTCTTACCTTGTTCCACAGTTCCTGTATGCTGAGTTATTCTTCCAGTATCCTGCACCTGTCTGCCTGTTTAGGATTAGCCTGTGGAATATACCCTGCTGGTGCCTGTGGACTTTCATTCCAGAGTCCAGCCTAGCTGTGTCAGTCTGCTTCCAGCCTGTGTTCCTGTCATGCCAGAGTTCATCTGTCTGCCATATTGCTCCAGACACACCTCAGACACACCTCAGCCTGCATCTCATCTCGGCTCTCAAGCTGCATCTAGGCTGTCATAGCCACACCAAGTACCATTCATCTAGCAGCCCCTGTGCTGCCAACATACTTACTAGCCGCTCCAGCACCGCAACATCGGCACAAGTACCGCACCATCGCCACAACATCGGCACAGTTGCCGCACCATTGGCTCTCAAAGCCATTTCCAACCCCTAGGCTGTTTATGGCTATTGCTGCAACATCGGCACCATCGCCGCAACATCGGCACTATAGCCGCACCACGGCCCGCAAGGCCGCACCTTGAACTTGTTGCTTCAGCCACTGGTCCTGCCACTTCGTTGTTCATTGTCTGTCTAGTCTTAGCTTGTGTTTTGTCTGTCTAGTTCTTGTATGTATCTTGTCTATCCAGTCCTTGTTTTGTTTTTCTGTCACTCTTGTCATAGTCCATTCTTGTCTAGTCTTGTCTTGATATCCTGCAGTATCGAGTCCTGGTCATTCCTGCTGTGCTGTCTGCTTAGGTTGTCCTCTCGCTTCTTGCCTGACTACCCAGCTGCACCATTGTCCCTAGACATTCCTGAGACCTATCATCTGCCGCTGCTAGAGTATCCTGTCACTCACGTCAGTCCCTGTACTCATCATTTGCGTCCTCACTCCAGCTAGTACCAGTACAGGAAGCACTGCCACTCCTCAGCAGTCCTGCAGTCTCTCATTGGTTGTGTAAGTCTCTACTGCTGGAGGCGTAAATCCAGGCGGCCACCTAATTACCGGTGTGTAAATAAAGCACTAAGGGAACAGCGGGTGGCTGTTATTGGTAGAAGATCCTCTCCCTGGCTCTAGAGGTCTTACACAACCATGCGAGTATCGCAACATTATAACTGGTCAAAATACAGACGCTGTTGGAGTGTTCAACATGGTCTCTATTTTGCCAAATCCAGTTCAGGTCTTGCCAGATCAGACCTCAGTCTTGAACCCTGATTTGGGACTTATAAATAAAATTCTGACCCTGGAGAGTATGCAAACACTGCTGCTACAGGCTTTCCTAGGATTGTCATCTCGTGTGGATAAACTGCAGCAGCAAATGATTCAAGCCTCCCAGAATTCATTGGATGCAACTAGCCATTGCAAGAATTTGTTTGGGGAGGAAAAATTGGATGGCACCCCAGCTGTAAACTGTTCCACAACGCCTCAGTTGTCTGGTTTGATGAATCCTGAGCTGTTACTGGAATTTTGTCAAAGACCGAACAGTTACAAACATTATTGTACAGTACTAATATGTCAGTACAAAAATGTTTTGGGAATTCTCCAGACTTTGAATATATTTCATCCTTACCAGCAGTAGCACAAGATGTGACTGACTTGGTTCCCCCTATTTCTGCTATACCATCCTCTAAGCAGAAGAAGTGGTTTCCGGAGTTACTTACGTCCCAGGCTCTCCGAGGCTGAGCCGCAACGGCATAAGGAAAATCACCTCTGTTTGTACTGTGGGAGTGTTGAACATTTTATTTCAGACTGTTCTTTATGCAAGTCAAGAAAAAATGACCAGCTTCAAAGTCCTAGGCTTCAAGTTAACCACTTGCCTTGTAAGCCTATTAATGCCGCAGACTCCATAATTCCTGAGAAAGGTGCCAAGGTTTCCCAAAAGGAACCAGTTGTTTATAATTGGGGCCCCATTACCAAGGGACCAAATCTCAAATATGGGAACCTCTTAAATAAAGACTCTCATATTACTAGCAATGGTTCTGTTTTTTCATTTGCAGGAAGAACTTCCGATATTAATTTCGATAAACCTCTCATAATCCGAGAGACACCTGATTTTCCAACCCCAGTAGTGGTCTACTCTGCCTGTTCCAGTTTCAGTCCGGATTCTGCCTGTTCCGGTCCCAGTCTGGATTCTGCCTGTTCCGGTTCCATCCCGAATTCTGCCTGTTCAGGTTCCATCCCAGATTCTGCCTGTTCCGGTCCCGTCCCGGATTCTGCCTGTTCCGTTCTCAGCTCGGATTCTGCCTGCTCTGGTTCCGATGTCTCAGTCGTCCAGACCTCAGGAGAGGACTTCGATATGCCAACCACAAAAGAGGTGTCTGAAGTACCGACTCCAGTAATGGAGTCTGATGTGCCAACGTCAAGTGAGGAGGCCGATGTCCCAACTCCTGAAACACTTCCCGATATTCCAGTCATCCAGACCCCAGGAGAAGACTTCGATGTTCTGACCTCAAGTGAGGTGTCCGATGTACCTACCTCAGAAGAGGTGCCTGAAGTACAGACACCAGGAGGGGAACTCGATGTATCAACTTCAGAAGTGGTGTCTGATGTCCAGACCTCAGGATGGGACTTCGATGTGCCGACCTCAAGTGAGATGTCCGATGTACCTACTCCTGAAGGGGTTCTCGATGTTTAAGTCATCCAGACCCCAGGATGGGAGTTCGATGTACCAACCTCAGAAGAGGTGACCAATATACTGACCCCAGGAGGGGAGTCCGATGTATCGACTTCAGAAAAGGTGCCTGATGTACCACCCTCAGAAGAGGTCTCCGTAGTTGCGCTCCCAGGAGAGGAGTTTGATGTACCAACCTCAGAGGAGAGGTGTGAAGTACCGACACCAAGAGGGGAGTTCGATTTACCGACCCCAAAAGAGAAGTCTGATGTTCCATCCCCAAGAAGAGAGTCTGATATATCTATTCCAGCTGTGGATCCACAATCTGTCATGCCTAACCAGGACTCTGACTATCTTACCTTTGATGGGAACTTAGAACAATATCGGGACCTAATGCTTCAACTCCAAGTGCTTCCTCCAGATCTTTCACAATATGATAAAATCCTGTTCTTGCTCTTGGCATTTAAAGGAGAAGCAAAGAGATGGGCTGAACCCTACATTAGATCAAAGGATGCCATTCTCCATGATCTTGATTCATTTGTCTGTGCTGTCCTTAGGAGGTTTGGGGGTCCAGCCAGAGTGATCGCTGAGCCTTCTAGAAGTCTTACTTGTGCTTCAGAGAGACCATCTAAATTAAAACCTGCTAAGACCTTAAAGGATCAGCTTGCCAACAAATCACGACCTCCTCAAGATCGTAGTACCTCCTTATCTCTACAGGAGGCTCTGCCTACATATTTCCACTCTGGATGCTTGTTAACTTACCCAGGGATAAGATCGCCAATGAATTTGGAAATGAAGAAGTCAGTAGCTTCTCTATCTGTCAAGCAAGCCATTTCTGATAAAAAGTGTATGGCTCAGCCTGTTGACGTTGACTCTAGTTCTGACTACGATCCAGTAGCAGATAAAAGATTCTTGGAAGAACTGTCTGTGCTTCCTGTGGACAGTAATGATATCTTTGGGATCCCCATTATTAAGCCTAAACAGGTGGGGAAGAAAAAGTGACATCGTAAAAAACATTGATCATATTCTGTCACACCAAGATTCATGCTCCCCTTAGTGACATTGGGGTGTCTGGAGCCCACCCTCAAGGGAGGGTACTGTTAGGATCTGTGGTTAGCAAATCATCTTGGTGGTAGTTCGCAGTCTTAGTATTACTGGGATACTGCATCATGTCCTGTCCATTTTCTAGCTTTTTGCAAGTAGCTGGAAATCCTGTCTTGTCTGTGGCCATTCATGGCCTGTCATTCATGTCTGTCTGTGTGTTGTTTCATGTGTTCACTAATTAACTAGCTCTCTCTGCAGAGCTCAGGTGCACACGCCTTTGATTAGGAAGTGCTCTCTCCAAGAATTGGTTCTGATTGGACCCTGCCTTTAAGTTTCAGCCAGCCTTTCACTTCACTGCCGGTTATATTGCCATCCGGAGAGTGTTTGTACTCAGAAGTCTGAATCCTTTGCCGGTCTTACCTTGTTCCACAGTTCCTGTATGCTGAGTTATTCTTCCAGTATCCTGCACCTGTCTGCCTGTTTAGGATTAGCCTGTGGAATATACCCTGCTGGTGCCTGTGGACTTTCATTCCAGAGTCCAGCCTAGCTGTGTCAGTCTGCTTCCAGCCTGTATTCCTGTCATGCCAGAGTTCATCTGTCTGCCATATTGCTCCAGACACACCTCAGCCTGCATCTCATCTCGGCTCTCAAGCTGCATCTCGGCTGTCATTGCCACACCAAGTAGCATTCATCTAGCAGCCCCCGTGCTGCCAACATTTTTCATACGGCTTACTAGCCGTTCTAGCGCTGCAACATCGGCACAAGTACCGCACCATCGCCACAACATCGGCACAGTTGCCGCACCATTGGCTCTCAAAGCCATTTCCAACCCCTAGGCTGTTTTTCTATGGCTATTGCCGCAACATCGGCTCTATTGCCGCACCATGGCCCGCAAGGCCACACCTTGAACTTGTTGCTTCAGCCACTGGTCCTGCCTCTTCGTTGTTCATTGTCTGTCTAGTCTTAGCTTGTGTTTTGTCTGTCTAGTTCTTCTATGTATCTTGTCTATCCAGTCCTTGTTTTGTTTTTCTGTCACTCTTGTCATAGTCCATTCTTGTCTAGTCTTGTCTTGATATCCTGCAGTATTGAGTCCTGGTCATTCCTGCTGTGCTGTCTGCTTAGGTTGTCCTCTCGCTTCTTGCCTGACTACCCAGCTGCACCATTGTCCATAGACATTCCTGAGACCTATCATCTGCTGCTGCTAGAGTATCCTGTCACTCACGTCAGTCCCTGTACTCATCATTTGCAGCCTCACTCCAGCTAGAACCAGTACAGGAAGCACTGCTACTCCTCAGCAGTCCTGCAGTCTCTCATTGGTTGTGTAAGCCTCTACTGCTGGAGGCGTAAATCCAGGCGGCCACCTAATTACCGGTGTGTAAATAAAGCACTAAGGGAACAGCGGGTGGCTGTTATAGGTAGAAGATCCTCTCCCTGTCTCTAGAGGTCTCACACAACTGTGCGAGTATCGTAACAATATCAATAGAGCAGACAAAAAACATTGGCACTTGATAAAAACAGGGCTTTACCTTTGTCTAACACCAACCTAATGCCTAGCTATTCCCAGTATAGAAACCTTTGTGACCTTTTGGTTAAAGCAGATATTTCCAGAAAATTACCTTCGATGACCCCGCAACACTTTCTGTCGAATAGAAAGAGGGGTTGTTTTAAATGTCCTTGCATCACATGCAGATATTTACTAACTGGTGACTCATTCAACCACCCTTTGTCAGGGAAAAAGTTTTTTATTCAACATTCCCTTAATTGTAATAGCATCTTTGTAGTGTATCAGATAGTATACCCTTGTGGGCTATCATATATAGGTAAAACTCAATGCAAGTTCAAGGAACGGATGGCGATGCATCGCTCTAATATTAGATCTGCATTGAATAGTGGTGATAGTGAATTCCCAGTAGCTCGACATTTCGTTAAAATGAGCCATACATTAGCGAGTTTACGATACAGAATGATTGATCACGTCCCACCGCCTCTTAGGGGAGGTGATATGGGATGTCTGTTGCTTCAGGGTGAGGCACAGTGGATTCACTGGCTGGGGATAATTGCTCCCCGCTGTTTAAATGATGGTTTATCACTTTCATGTTTCTAATTCCTACTATTGATATATGTGATGTGAAGTTGCCTTTGAGGTTATGATGAGAATACTTTCTCTGCAATTTAACCATGTTGATATATTGTTCCCGTCCGCTGAAGCCTCTGCAATGTTTACTATTGTGATTAAAAATTTTTGATGTTGACTCTGCTTATTCTATAATGCGATTGTGTTTTATGAATTTCTTTAGTGCAACTTTCAGTGTTCTTTTGTCTATTTCATCTTCCAATATCATGTTTACTTTGTATCCATGATGATGGGTCTATCTTGCTAGTCACATGGACGTCGCGATGATGTCATCGACCTAGGACGCCGAACTGGTGTGTGGTCCCGCTCTCAGCATGGTCTCACTTAGGGGTGAACTCTTTAAAGGTAAGCTGGATATTTATTTTCTTTTACATCCTGAAGATAGTGCCAATAAATGCACTGGTATGTTGATGATACACCCGCGTGTGACTTGAGTTCTTTTTCAGACGAGTGCCGCACCATACCCCCGACTGTTTGATTTCTATTCGAGGGCACCATTGACAGTTGTGATCTGTTGTTTAGAGTGCCGAACTCTGTGTGTGTGTATATATATATATATATATATTGTGATAGGATCACTGGTAAAGTGGTCTGTGGCAGGTACATTTGTCCCCACCCACAACCTGGGGGTTGTGGGTGAGAGGAGAGGGAGGGCTCCACCCACGGCCACTCCAGGTTTTGGTTCTCGCAGCCTGGTAACAGGCTTGTTAGTTTTCCACCTGAGAGTGGCCAATATAAGCCTAGTGTGTTTAGGGCTGATTGTCTCACCTGGGAGAGCAGACAGGGAGTTTGCTCAGAGACATTTGGAAAACCTATCTGTAAGTACTGTGCTGTGCTTTGTTGCTGGCGAGGGCATTAGGCCCTGCCAGGTTCTGGTAGTGAGGGAACTACCTGTGAAGTTAGTGCCCCGACAGGGCTAGGATTTATGTTTATGTTTTCTTTATATTTCTGACATTGTACAATAAAGACTGGCGCCGACCAGCTTGTACTTGCATCCAGACTGGTGTGCTGCTTCCCTGCTGCTGTGTGTGTGTGTAAGGAAGGAGTCCTCTACCCAGTAGAGGGACCCCCTAACCTAACTGTGTCACAATATGGTGGAGAATGCGGGCAACCACACACACTGAAGTTGCAGCAAGAGGAAAACTTTCCGTTTAAAAATTAAAGGGACAGACACCCAATTTGTGAGTGTGGAAATAACGCTGTGTCCTTGGAGTCCCATAGGGGAGGCGTCAGCCAATGCTCAGAGAGGCAAGGTTCAGCTTCCAACCTACACCCCAGGACAAAATGGAGGAAATTATTAAGGCCTTGCTCCAAGCTACAGCAGCTCAGCAGGAGACTAACAGACTTCAACAGGTCGCCATTGAGGAAACCCGCCAGGCCTTAGCGGAAAACAGCCAGGCCATAAGAGAGGTGGTACAGCACCTGGTCGCCCGGCCCAGAGAGGTTACTACTGGTCCTCCCACCCCCACTCACTCCGTACGAGCCAGTCACTTCCTCCAAAAGATGACTTCGGGCGATGATGTGGAGGCCTATCTCACCGCGTTTGAAAGATCGGCCGAAAGGGAGAGTTGGCCCAAGGAGCAGTGGGCAAGTCTGGTGGCACCTTTTTTGTCTGGGGAGCCACAAAAGGCCTATTTCGACTTATGCCTGGCTGATGCCAAGGACTATAAAAAACTAAAACAGGAGATCCTAACTCGCTTGGGAGTCACCACCTTTGTCGTGCCCAACGGGTCCACCGCTGGGAGTTCCATAGGGACAAGCCTCCACGTTCACAGATGCATGACCTCGTCCATCTGTCCTCAAAATGGCTACAGCCCGAGACGCTGACGGGACCACAGATCGTGAAAAGGGTCGTGATGGACCGGTACCTGCGATCATTACCTGTGACTCTGCGCAAGTGGGTGAGCCATGCAGACCCTAAGTCCACGGACCAGTTGGTCGAGCTGGTGGAGAGGTACGTGGCGGCTGAGGAGCTGATGAGTATGCCCCACCGAGCCCCGATGGCGCACCGGCGAACTCCCACAGACACTGGTAAGACTGTTCCAGGGGAGAAGGGTGCTGGGCGGTGGAATGTACCTAAGACTGAGGGTGTAGAACCTGGAGACAGGCCTGCCAGGCCAGGAAGGTTCTTGCCCCGTAAATGAACAGACATTAATATGACTCAGTGTTTCCGATGTGGTGGCTTCGGCCATATTGCCGCTAATTGTTCACTTACAACTGAACCTATGCAATGTGATACTGCTCATGTCTACCGCAGGGGGTCTTTCTTTGCACAGACAGCCTGTACGGCTGACCGGCAGGCTGAGACTGATAAGCACATGTGTGTACTCACTGTAGATGGCAACCGAGTAGAGGCACTGTTAGACTCTGGTAGCTTGGTGACACTTATAAAAGCTGAGCTGGTGAACCCTTTGAGGCATACAGGGAAAACTGTTGGTGTGACCTGCATACATGGGGATACTCGATATTATGTTATGGCCGAGGTGAACATCGAGACACCAAGTGGCTCTGCTATAGTTTCTGTGGGTTTGGTGCATGGTCTGGTGTACGATGCAATATTGGGGAGAGACTTTGCTCACTTCTGGAAGTTGTGGGAAAGCTGTTTTGTTCCAGAGGTGAACAACCCCGATCCATTTGAGAAGGTTGTCGATGTAGTGGAGGAGGGAGTTTCTTCTGAGTCAGAGTTATTCCCTTTTTCTACTATGGTTGGCGAACTAGAGAATGCGGAACGTGACGGTGGCCCGCCAACTGATGTGCCTCCCATTGAGGTGGGAAGTATTGTTGGGCCAGGTGATCGTCTGCCTGATTTAGAGGTCAGAAGAGAGGCCTTTGCCGTGGAGCAGTTGAATGACCCTACTTTGGTAAAAGCCAGGGAGAATGTCAAAGTAGTTGATGGTAAACCCGTAGACCCTGATAGTCCTTTGTCCTATCCCCACATGGCAATGTGTCAGGATTTGTTATATCAGGTGACTAAGAAGGGGGAAGATATTGTGGAACAACTAATAGTTCCCAAAGCCTACAGAAGAACAGTGTTGGATCTGGCCCATGGTCATATAACGGCAGGACATCTAGGGGTAGAGAAAACCACTGAGCGAATAATGCAGAGGTTTTTCTGGCCCGGGCTTCATAAAGAGGTGTCTGACTTTTACGCATCCTGCCCTGAGTGTCATTATCATGCTCCCAGGCCACATTTTAAGGGTCCACTAGTTCCATTGCCTATTATAGAGGTGCCGTTTGAAAGAATAGCGATGGATTTGGTTACCCTTAATGAAGTCTGCCAGGGGACACCAGTATATTCTGGTCATAATGGATTACGCTACCAGGTACCCGGAAGCGATCCCGTTGCGCAATACGTCAACCAAGACCATTGCCAGAGAGCTAGTTCATGTCTTCAGCAGGCTGGGTATACCCAAGGAGATACTAACTGACCAGGGTACACCGTTTATGTCAAAAGTCATGAAAGCGTTATGCCGCCTGTTCAAAACTGAATAGTTAAGAACTTCGGTTTATCACCCCCAAACCAATGGGCTGGTCGAGAGGTTTAACAAGACGTTAAAACACATGCTTAGGAAAGTGGTCGACAAGGATGGTAGGGATTGGGATTACTTATTGCCGTATTTATTGTTGGCCATAAGAGAGGTTCCCCAGTCCTCCACCGGGTTTTCACCCTTCGACTTGTTGTATGGGAGACACCCAAGGGGGTTACTAGACATTGCCAAAGAGACATGGGAGGGGCAGTCTAGTCCTTACAAAACGGTGATTGAGTATGTTTCTCAAATGCAGGAGAGAATTGCTGCGGTAGTGCCGATAGTGAGAGAGCACCTGGAACAGGCTCAACAGGCACAGCAGAGGGTATACAACCGCAATGCTCGGTTACGCAGCTTTGCTCCTGGGGACAGAGTGTTCGTGTTGGTTCCCACTGTGGAAAATAAACTTTTGGCTAAATGGCAAGGGCCCTTTGAAATCTTAGAAAGAGTGGGACAGGTCAATTACAAAGTTTACCAGCCGGGGAAAAGAAAGCCGGAACAGATGTACCATATAAATCTGTTAAAGCCCTGGAAAGACAGAACGGTACTGTCGGCCGTCCGAGCCCCTCCAGTAAATCCAGGGCCCTTAGTTCCCGAAGTGACAGTGGCAAAAACCCTGTCGGCAATTCAACAACAAGAGGTCAAGGAGTTTCTGATCAGAAATAGGGTTCTGTTCTCTGACGTACCTGGGAAAACCTCGGTCATTAAACATGACATAATCACTGACAGAGGGGTTAAAGTTAATCTAAAGCCCTATAGGTTACCAGAAGCACAAAGAGAATCGGTGTCGAAAGAAATTAAAAATATGCTAGAGTTAGGGGCTATTGAAGAATCACATAGTGAATGGTCAAGTCCCATTGTGTTGATTCCAAAGCCCGACGGGAGTGTGCGTTTCTGCAATGACTTCCGAAAGTTGAACAGTGTTTCAAAATTCGATGCCTACCTGATGCCAACAGTGGATGAACTGATTGAGAGACTAGGGACGGCAAGGTATTTAACCACTCTTGACCTAACCAAAGGGTATTGGCAAGTACCGTTAACCGAGAGCGCCAAACAAAAGACCGCTTTTTCAGCACCAGAGGGCTTGTTTCAGTACAAGATGTTGCCCTTCGGGCTACATGGGGCACCTGCTACCTTCCAAAGAATGATGGACAGGATTCTAAGGCCCCATAGACGGTATGCGGCTGCTTATCTGGATGACGTGGTCATTCATAGTCCTGATTGGCAGTCTCACTTACCCAGGGTACAAGCAGTGTTGGACTCCATCTATAAGGCAGGTTTGACAGCCAACCCAAAAAAGTGTTGTCTAGGCATGGAGGAAGTAAAATATCTGAGATACACCATTGGCAGAGGCCTGATAAAGCCTCAGCTCAATAAAGTTGATGCCATACAAAACTGGCCACGGCCTCTGAATAAGAAGCAGGTGAGAGCCTTCTTGGGAATTACGGGGTACTACAGGAGGTTTATACCCAACTTTGCCACCATGGCAGTCCCACTGACTGACCTGACCAAAGGCAAACAAAAAGTCATGGTAGAATAGAGTCCTGAGGCAGAGAAAGCTTTTCAGGAGTTGAAAGTAGCGTTGTGTTCCCAACCAGTCCTGATGACTCCTAATTTTGAAAGGGAATTCATAGTACAAACCGATGCATCAGAAGTAGGTATAGGAGCGGTCCTGTCCCAGAACAAGGAGGGTGAGGAACACCCTATTTTCTATCTTAGCAGAACGTTGAATGTACATGAGAGAAACTATGCCACAGTGGAGAAGGAGGCGTTGGCCATAAAGTGGGCGTTAGAGGCGCTCAGGTACTACTTGGTCGGAAGAAAGTTCAAATTGATCACTGACCATGCCCCTCTGAAGTGGATGTCTGAAAATAAGGACAGTAATGCGAGAATTACAAGATGGTTCTTGGCGTTACAAACTTTTAAATTTTCAGTGGAACACAGGCCAGGAAGCCAGCTGGCCAATGCTGAAGCGTTGTCACGTGTTCATTGTTTGGGGGCTTCAGTTGTTCCGCCCCACAGATCGAAACAAAGGGGGGGGATATGTGATAGGATCACTGGTAAAGTGGTCTGTGGCAGGTACATTTGTCCCAGATTCCTGTCTTTTGTGTTTTAAACCCACAGGAGAAAGTCTGCAGTGTAGCAGGCTTGAGTTTCGGCTTTTTGAAAAGCCGGTTTGGGACCTGGGGGTTGTGGGTGAGAGGAGAGGGAGGGCTCCACCCACGGCCACTCCAGGTTTTGGTTCTCGCAGCCTGGTAACAGGCTTGTTAGTTTTCCACCTGAGAGTGGCCAATATAAGCCTAGTGTGTTTAGGGCTGATTGTCTCACCTGGGAGAGCAGACAGGGAGTTTGCTCAGAGACATTTGGAAAACCTATCTGTAAGTACTGTGCTGTGCTTTGTTGCTGGCGAGGGCATTAGGCCCTGCCAGGTTCTGGTAGTGAGCTTGTACTTGCATCCAGACTGGTGTGCTGCTTCCCTGCTGCTGTGTGTGTGTGTAAGGAAGGAGTCCTCTACCCAGTAGAGGGACCCCCTAACCTAACTGTGTCACAAAATATATATATATATATATATATATATAGAAAGGGGGAAGTTGACTGCGAGCGACAGTTCTGCTTGGTAAGTGTAAAATTGCAATACTGTGCAAATAATTCCATGTAAAGTGCTAATTAATTAAAGTGCATAGCTGTGCTGAATAAAATCTCATGTAAATGAATACAATTATTAAATAAATACATAAGTATAAAGTGCTTAGTTAATTAAAGTGCATAGCTGTGCTAAGTATAAGACCCATGAAAATAAGTAAATAAATAAATAAACGTATCAGGATGATGCCAATATATAGTTAAAAAAATATACAATTTATTCCAGAGTTTTAAAACAAAAAAAATAATAAAAACAGAGTAAACAATGGGGATGCTCAAATAAATTCTCAGAGTATTAAATTCAATTTAAAAAACAAAGTAAAAGCTTATCTGAATCAAGGTTCAACGGAATACAGTTTTTCCTAGGACAAGAGATAGGGGTTCCAACGCGTTTCATCTGCTGACTTCTTCATGGGGATAGTGGTCAAGGTGTAATGTTCACCTATTTATACCCCCTCTTGTTTCATTAAGGATTGATCACTTCCGGGTCAGGTTTGAACCCTGTACCTGGTGAAGATTGCCTACACCCTCCTTTTCTATATAAGGTGTGGATAATTACTAACATTAGGAGCATATAATTACATTAGTAAGGTATATAAAAACATTTTTAAGTAATCCAGAATCTTGTTCACTAACACCGGTCTGTCCGTGATCGTGAGCGATACGTCACTTCCGCCCTCTTTAGGTGTCGCGCACGTACTGGCATATATTTATATAATATGAGATTTTTTTATTTTATGAATATATATATATATATATATATATATATAACAAATGTAGGATTACCAGAGTGAGACGTGCGGTGAGGTCAATGGCTGGGAAGGCACTGGCTAGTATCAGAGCCAGATTTACCCACAAGTACAAGGGCAGACTGAAAAGTAATGAGACTGCCTCTGTTGTTTTTGTCCCATAGGAGGACGTGGCAATGCTATGCTGGTAATTGTGAAGCTCATACATTAATGTGTCTGAACCTGCGGTTGGACTGTCATAGTCTTCTTTGTTTGGTCACGGCATGTGGAAAATCTTCATATGTTTCATCATGACATGTCTGTGAGATTATATCAGAGATGTGTGATTGAATTTTGTGTTAAACTTGAAAAAAGCGGAAATTAAACTCATGAAATGTTACTGTAAGCATACGGTGGAGAAACAATTATCCGTGCTGCAGTATTTCAGTGATGGAAACACTTCAAAGAAAACAAAGTGCGCTCTGGGAGATCATCCACCGCGGTTACAGATGTCAACATTGCCAAAGCTGCGGAGATGTTGCAAAATGAAAGAAGGTTAACTTTACGCAAATTTTTGGATTCACTTGGCATCTCATTCGAACGGGTTCAGCACATTGTGACAAAGGGACTGAAAATACATTGCGTATGTGCCAGGTGGGTACCCAGAAATCTCACAGAAGTGCAGATGCAACGACGAGTTGAATCGTGCAAGAACACCATTCGAATGTCGGAGAAGATACCCGATTTCCTGACATCGATTGTGACGTGTGACAAATCGTGGATTCATCATTATGATCCGGAATCCAAACAACAGTCCAGTGTATGGAAACACGCGAATTTGCCTCTGCCAAAAAAATTCAATGTGATACCTTTGGCGTGTAAAGTCCTGCTTCTGCTGTTCTTTGATGCGCACGGTATGATTCTAATTTCTACAGAAATGGGTTCCCAGTGTACAGACAATTAATGGTGACTACTATGCAAACGTCCTGAAAACCCATTTGCGAGGAGTCATGAGGAAAAAAAAGACCACATTTGCTAAAGAAAGAGTGCTTTTTGCTCCATGACAATGCCCGACCACATGTTGCTGCTGTTGCATTGGCAGCACTGACTGAAATTAATGGGACAGCACTGGAACACCCTCAATATAGCCCGGACATAGCACCCTGTGATTTCCGGGAATCCCCAACACTGAAAAAACAACTGCATGGAAAGAAGTTCTCAACAGATGATGAAGTGAAAAATGCCACAGCTGCAACACTAAAAGTGATGTCACAAAACAGTCTACTGCACATCTCTGAATCGTTGTTGAAATGCTGCAAAAAATGTATTGAATGTGAAGGACGCTACTTTGAAAAAGAAAAATGTTCAGATCCTGTGGAGTCATCTGATTCTGAGTTAAAAATCAGCCCTTGTATATAGCACAGATTTCCCCCTCACACATCTCTCCCACTAGCACAGAAGATCCCCCTTAGCACAAAAGATTTCCCCCACAAACACACAGATCTCCCCATAGCAGAGAAGATCTCCCATCCCTTACATAGAAGGTGCCAGTTCCTGCACAGTGACGAGGCATCAGCTACTGGAGTCTCCAGGAAAAACCCCTGTCCTGTTACATAGAGATTTAAAAGCCCCCAGACAGTGTCCTGTTGTCTACAGCGTACCCTCCTTAACTTTTTCTCCTGGTGTGTTTCCTGCATATTCCATTTCCCTCCCTCCTCAGTGCTGCTGGTGAGTTTCATTGTCTGAGTATTCCCTGGACGAGGCCACTTCACTGTAGACCTAACCCTTCCTGGACTGGTCACATGATCGTCAGTGGTGTCCATCAGAGCACAAGGCATGCCCCCCCCCCCACACACACACACATTAGCTTTTTTTCTCTGTGTTTTATTGGCTGCTTCATGACCAAGCCCCAGCTCTAGGCAGTGTGTAGCTATCAGAGGTGAGGCTGAGCTCCTGCTGCCTCATCTCTCATCTCTAGCTGTATTTCCAGGGAGTACTGAATTTTGGTGAGTTTTGCCTATAAAACCGATCAGAATAATGCAAATAAAATATTTAAAAGTTATAAATATTTTCTTTGTATTATTCCAATCATTTTTATAGTCAAAACTCTGCAGTCTGAGAGGAGCATTCACCCACAGGTCTGTCTCGAAATTTTGGTCAGAATGGCAAACAGATTCCAACAAAGCATGTATTGGATGGATACATTTAAGCACCGTTTTGCTGCCAATGTGTTTCAAGCTCTAATAGCTCTTCCTCAAGGTTGTATGAAGTTACCTGTGTCCATATTTCCTTTTAATAGATGGAATCATTATTCACCCTTACTTGATCCGGAAGTGACATCACAGAGTTAGGATACTGACACCTGTTGGTCAGTATCCTAACCCTCCCCCTCTAACTACCCCTAACACTCCCTCCTTGCTGCCTAAACCTAACCTCCCCCCGGTGCATAAACCTAACCTCTCCCCCCGCAACCCTAAACCTCCCCCTTAGTACCTAACCCTAACCTTCACCATAGTGCCTAACTCTAACCTCTACCCCTAACCCTCCCCCTAACCCCAGTACCCCAGTACTTACCGTCGGGATGTCGGCGCCGGGATTCTGACAGGTGTTGGGAGTCAGCCGCCGGCATGCCGACTGTTGGTATTATGACCGCATCCCATTAAAACATCATTATGTTTTTTTAATATAATATTCTGGTATCAGTACAGTATGTGTTCCAATGAATTCGAGCACATAGTTAAAATCAAAAGTGCGTGATCGCATGTACACTTCCGCTCTACAATTATTGGACTTATGTGTACTTATAACATTATGGTTTTAATATAATATTATTATCATGGCATGTTTTAAGTGAAAATTTTGAAGTATTTGCAGATGCATAATATAAATGTGTTATCTCCCAGAATTATGCAGAGAAAGTAGAATATGCAGAGATATTAGGATAAGTTTTAAAGAATGTTTATCTGCTTCCATTAAAATATACCTTAATAACTTAGGGTAGATTTTCCCTTTAAGTCTTATATAGCCAATGGTTGCCAGGGATATATGAAAACGAATATAAATGATACATTAAGCATAACATATATAACACAGTAAGTGTTACATGTTTGTTTTCTACAATTGTGATTTATGAAAGGTCATTCTGTATAGAGTGCATTAATAGGCATCCTAGCTAGAACACCTTTTCTGTCCACCCACGTAAATACCAGCTAATTGTTCTATTTACTGTGTTTTCTTTGTGCTATGAATTAGGAAAAGTCAAATTACTTCTGGGTCAGTATGTAAGGTAATGGAAGTTTTATAAAAACAGAGATGAAAGCACAGAGGGCTATAGGTTAAAATCAGCTTTTCTTTCTTTTGTTCAACCTAACCTTTACTACTTATAGGACTTCAGCTAGTCTTCAGTATTCTTTTCAAGTGCCCAAAAATTGGCTTATTTTAGCAATTGTAAAAGGACATTTTTGTGTGAATGTGAAATGAATTGCTGCCTGTCATGCACTAACTTCAATACAATTGTGCATGCGTAACTAGACCAAGGGGGGCCCCAGAGCAAAATGACTTACCTCTTCCTCCTTCAGCGTGTGCTGCACAGGGCAAGCTCACCTCCTCTCCCGGTCGGCTCCATCACTCCTCACCGACTGATGCTGGGAGGAGGCGGCCACACCTCCTCCCTTTATCAGTCAATGAGGAGAGCCGGAGGCGGAACCGACTGGAAGGGCATATGTGCCTGCCTTGCGCTGCACACTGCTGGAGGACATGACCAAGGCTGGCCTGGCACCTTAGATGCAGGGGGAGGGCCGTGCCCCATAGCAGCCGCACCCCCTGCACCTATGGTAGTTACGCCAGTGTGCAGAGTTTTACAACATGTCAGGAAAGTCTGGACTATATACTGTACTTTAGCCTGTTAAATGTAAGTCACAATTAAATATAACTATAAAAAAAGATATTAAAGTACAAATATACTGTTTATGCATGGCATGGCACCTGACACGAGTATCTGTGTCCACTTCTAATTAAGTCAGCTACGTTAATATACCCGTACTGTACTCATGCTTGTCCACCTGTTGCCTACTGTTTCACTTTTCCAGTCATGAAGAGTCATTACTCAAAGTTACACAAATATAGAAGAGATGAGAACTTATTAGGTTTAAATCTATATGAGTCTTTAGTTTTTTGTAATTGGTTGTAATTTGGTCAGCAGTTGCTAGGTAGAGTAGTTTGGGGGAGTTATCATGGTTGGTTGGTTGCTGACCATGTGGGAGCTCGTTGGAGCGGCTTGGTGGACTTTATAAGGCTGGTGTACGCCCAGCAACTTCCTTTTCTGGACGGTGTTTGTCCCTTGGTGCCATCCTCTGGACCTGTATCCGGTGACATTTATACTTGTACCTCCCTGTCTGTTGTATTCTCCCTGCCTGTTGTATCCTCCTTGTCTGCTGTATCCTCCCTGTTTGTATTCTCCCTGCCTGTCATATTCTCCTGTTGTGTTACCCTTGTGTCTTTTCTATTCCCCCTTTGCTTCTCCCTTTTTCTATTTAAACACCATTGCTCTTCTCCCCCCACACCCACCCTTTTTTCCATCGATATCTCTCCCCTTATTTGTTCTCCATTTCATGCCCCGACCTAAGCGCATTTTGCTCCCCCACAGGGTCCTGCCCCACACCCACCGGTGCCTTCTCATAGTGCAGTTTGCGCCGCCCCCCCCTTTACCTCCTTCTCCTCCTGTCACGGCGTTTCCCCCAGCGACAATTCATGGTACCCCCGCTGAGGTGTCCAGTGATTTAACATCCTCTATGTCTCGCCGCAGTGTTTTGCCTAGTGTTCCCATGATGGCTTCTAGTGGTACTGGGATCTCGAGTGGAAGCGCTGTGGCCGGTCCTGCTACAGATGACGTGATCATTGCCCCTGATATCACGGTGCCTGAGGCTGATGGTGACAGGATGTTGGGACTGGCTGGTGGTGAGTCTGCTGTCCCTCCTTTGCTGTTTGATATGGAATCTTCAGGGTCTAGCGATAGTAGTTCCTCATCTAGTTCTCCACCACGGCTGCATAAATTAGCTAAACTGGTTGCGCAGTGTTTGGTTAGGAAAGCAGCTAAGCGTCAGTCAGCTCCGGTTGCTATTGTAGCGCCTGTTGAAGATTCTGGTATGGTTCACTGTGCCAATACGGCAGTGGACAGGTGGTTTGCGAAAGCGTGTTAGGGACAAGATTCGCAAGGGTAAGTTTGTGGATGTTTTTTCCCTAACCGATGACATGAAGAAAGCTTTATACAAATCCAAGAAACCTGGGGGTGGCGGGGAGGACTCTTGCCATGGCTTTCACCATTGGCTTAGCAGTATACTGTTTTTTTTGGCCTGCTACCTTGAAACGCGCCCAACGGAGCACCATAATGTAATTAAGTATATTCATTTGGTGCACAATATATTTGTAAAATCCAAGGGCTTTGTTTGGAGAGATTATGACGAACAGTTTTGTAGGAAGCAGGACGGTCAGCTGGTTATGCCTCTGGGTCGTAAGAACGTGGAGGTCTGGTTAGCTGTTACCCAGGAAGCTAAGCAGCCTGCGGAAGGGGCACAGGATAGGAAGGTTTCCCACCCTTTGTGTGCTGGTGTGAACATGCTCGGTAAGGGGAAGTGTTTTAACTATAATGATTCTCGGTGTCCCTGGGGGTCAGGGTGTCGTTTTTGTCACTCCTGCCGCATTTGTAATGGCAGTCACCCCGCCAAAGACTGTAAGTCAGGATCTTAGGGTGGTTCAGGGGGCAAGTCTGACGTTATCGGAGTTGACAAGTAAGGCCTATTCTCCAGTGGCACTAGACGAGTTAGCTAAATGGTTGGGCTGGTATCCTTTGCGGGACGATTCCCAATTTTTGCTGGATGGTTTTAATTTAGGTTTCCGGTTACCTGTAGCTGGCGCTTTGCATGTAGTCTCCTCCCGGAATTTGCGTTCGGCCAGAGAGCTTCCCCACGTGGTGCAATAGAAAGTCTTTGCTGAAGTGGCTTTGGGCCGTATGTCCGGGCCTTTTCCCTCCCCTCCTTTGCAGGACCTATGCATTTCCTCTCTTGGTGTCATGCCCAAAAAGGTCCAGGGTAAATACCGTTTGATCCAGCATTTGTCGTACCCTCATGTGAACAATGCGATCCCTCACTCCCTTTGCCAGGTTCAGTACCAGTTGTTTGATGAGGCACTCGCGATGATTAAGGGTTTTGGTCCTGGGGCTTTGATGGCAAAATTGGATGCGGAATCTGCTTTCCGCCAGCTACCGTTACACCCCGAGTCCCTACATTTTATGGGTTTTAAGTTAGATGGCCAATTTTTTGTTGACAGGTGCCTCCCCATGGGCTGTGCTATCTCGTGTGCTTATTTTGAAAAGTTTAGCACCTTCTTGCATTGGTGTATCCAGGCTGGTACTGGCCATGCAGGCATTGCAAATTATTTAGATGACTTTTTGTTCGTCGGCCCATCTGATAGCGCAGTTTGTGGGGACGTTTTGTTTTCTGCGCAGGCCCTTTTTCGGGTACTCGGCGTGCCGGTTGCCACAGACAAGACGGAGGGTCCGACTTCTTCCTTGTCTTACCTAGGTATCGAAGTGGGCACGGTTGCTGGGTGCTGCCGGTTGATAAGGTGCAGCGATTGCTAGATCAGATTCAATGTTGCTTAGATTCACGGTGGGTTAAATTGCGCCAGGTTCAGTCTGTCCTTGGTTCATTTCATTTTGCGTGCAGGATCATTCCGATGGGGAGGGTGTTTTGCCGTAAACTGGAGCAAGCCATTGCAGGGGTCTCCAACCCGCATTTTAGTGTCCGCCTTTCCAGGGAAATCCTAGATGACTCCGGGTGTGGGCTACGTTTTTGTTGGATTTCAATTTGGAGTTGATTTGGCCATTGCAGGCGGTTGACAATGCTGAATTGCAGTTGTTCACCGATGCTGCAGGTTCAACTGGCTTAGGGGCATTTTTTCAGGGGGACTGGTGCGCCGCCCCATGCATGGCCTGCATCATGGATGTCTCGTGGCTTGCAGTACAACCTGTTGTTGTTGGAACTTTTTCTGATAATAGTGGCTGTGGATTTGTGGGCTGACAGGTTGTCTAACCGGCGCATAATTTTTTGGTGTGACAACCTGGGCGTGGTGCACGCTATTAATAATCAGCGTTCTTCTTCTATGGAGCTGCGTCTGTTAAGGTTCTTAGTTTTGAGATGTTTGAAGGCAAATATTGTCTTTAGGGCGCGGCACGTCCCGGGCATTGAAAACGGGATAGGGGATTCACTATCTCGCTTTCAATTTGATAGGTTTGGGATGTTAGCCCCTGAGGCTTAACCGATTGGGATGACTTGTCCGTCTTCTGTCTGGCAGATTGTCAAGCCGGACTAATTGGTCTGCCCCGGAGGTCCCTGGCTCCGTCAGTCTTTGCGGGTTTACCAGGCAGCTTGGCGTGACTGGGAGGCTTATCGGGTTAGGTATCCTGTTGTGGGTAAGTCTGTAGATCAGCACTTAATTGAGTTTGTGTGGGACCATTATCAGAGGGGCTGATCTAAGGCGGCCATGGCTTCCGCCCTTGCGGGTATTGCTTATTTCTCTTGCCTTCACGGCGGTCATGACCCCACAAAGACTTTTGTGCTGTCTAAGACTCTTAAGGGTTAGGCTAAAGAAAGTCCCATGGTGGCACTGCTACAGCGTCTGGTAGTGGTAGTTTTGTTGATTACTTCTTCCGAATTTGAATATTTTTTGTTCCAATTAGTGTTTGCGCTGGCTTTTTTTGGCGCGTTTCGGATTTGTGAGCTTGTGGCGTCTAGTAAGAGGTCTGCTGATTCTGGGCTATTATTTAAGCATGTGGTAATCCAGGCCGGGCTATCCTGTGTAAAATTCCCCGTTCTAAAACTGATCAGTTAGGTCATGGGCGTTGGGTTACCATCAAGCCTCATACTATTACTGAGAATTGCCCTTTGCGCTTGGCTGGTATATATATATGCGGGTCTGAGCGTCAGTTGGCTCGCAATGGTTATTGCATGCTGACTCCTCCCCTTTGACTAAGTTTCAGTTTGCTGCTGTGTTTTATCTCTGTTTGGGTCAGCTGGGTTTGGATGTTGTGCACTACGGTACTCATTCTTTCCTTATTGGCGCAGCTACTTGCACAGCTGCTAGCGGGTTGCCTCCATCTGCCATTCAAGCGATTGGTAGATGGAAGTCGTCCACCTATAAGTCATATGTTAGATGTGATAAGCTTTAAGTTGTGTTTTTCTTACCCAGAAATGTAGTTTACCAGCCAGTTTTTGAATGGCTAGCATTCAAAAATTGATGGTGTGAAGAGATTTTTAAATTTTTTCTCCACTAAGGGCTGTAATTCAATTGGCTTATCATACATGGCGCGCGGGAGGTTTTTGGGATTTTCTCCTTCGCCTGGGCATTGTTACGAACATTCTCCTTCAAAGTTACCACTCTATCCTCTTTATTTAATGTTCTTTTACTGACGTTTTAGTTCTTTCTTGTTCTTTTGCAGCTATGTCCGTGTCTTCTGAGCAAGTGTGGCTTGTGGGCCATTTGTTTATTTATTGGGCTGAAAGCAGTGGCGTAACTACTGCCCCCGCAGCCCCTGCAGTGGCTTGGAGGCGCCGGCTAGCTTGGGGGCAACGGGGGCAGTGGTTACGCCACTGCAACTGTGAGCGCTGGCCTCTGAAGTGATCGGAGGCTAAGGAAGCCTCCGATCACTTCAGAGGCCAGCGTTCCCAGCAATGCAGTGCGCGGGTGACGTCATGACGTCACCCGCAACCTGGGGAACCTGCGCGGCGGAGTCTGCTGGATCTATTTAGATCCAGTCAGTGTGGCAGCGGGAGAGACTGCCTGGATGACTGCACGCGAAGTCAGGTAAGTGAAGAGGGGGGGGGGAAAGAGGTTTGGGGAGGCCACATCTACAGCGGGCACATCTACAGCGGGCACAACTATGGGGGCACTACTAAAAGGGGCACAACTACAGAGGGCACTACTAGAAGGGGCAAAACTACAGAGGGCACTACTAAAAGAGGCACAACTACAGGGGGCACTACTAAAAGGGGCTCAACTACAGGGGGCACTACTTTAATGGGCACAATTACAGGGGCCCCTGCATAATGGGCACAACTACAGGGGGCCCTGCATAATGGGCACTAGTATAGGAGGCCCTGCATAAGGGGCACTGCATAAAGGGCACTAGTATAGGAGGCACTGCATATGGGGCACAACTACAGGGGGCACTACTTTAATGGGCACAACTACAGGGGGCCCTGCATAAGGGGCACTATTACAGGGGGCATTGCATAAGGGGCACTATTACAGGGGGCACTGCATAAGGGGCACTAACTTGATACACGCAGTTTACAGGTTATAAACTATGTTCCCAATAATCTGGTTCTACATGGACATAAAAACTGTGCAACCTATCTTGAGCTGAGGTGACAGACTGGCAGGAGCAGAGAGGAGGGTTGGTGAAGTAGATCTGTCAGGGTGGGATGTAATGGGCATTACTGTTTGGCATAATGTGTATTTGGCATTACTGTGTGCACAATGTGCTATTAGGGGCATTACTGTGTGTCATAATGTGTAAGGGGCATTACTGTGTGGCATAATGGGTTGTATGTGGCATTACTGTGTGGCATAATGTGAAATAGGGGCATTACAGCGTGGCATACATTTGTTATAAGGGCATTACTGTATGTCGTCATGTGTTATACATGGCATTATTGTGTGACATGTGTAAGGAGCATTGCGGTGTGGCACACTGTGTTATAAGTGGCATTACTTAGTGTGTCATAATGTGTAAGGCACGTTACTGTATCATGTAACCACACACCTTAAACGTCCTCTTTGGGTGTGTTTGATCTTTGGGCGGGGAAGGGGGGGGCGCCTGAAAATTTTTGGCATGGGGGAGCAAAATTTATAGTTACACCACTGGCTGAAAGGCATGCGATGGCAAAAAGGGCATCCCTGTTGTTAGGGGGGCATCAGGTTCGGTGGTTTGGGGTCCGGGCCATGCGTTGGTCAGCTCTTTTGAATCTTTTGTTTCAGCAGGAGATGCGCTGTGGGTGCCCGGCATGGCTGGTGATTCACCTTGGCGGCAATGATGTGGGGCAGTCTAAGGGTATAGATCTGATCTTGCGGATGCAGGCTGATTTGAGCGCCCTTCGGTGGCCGGAGGTGCACTTGATGTGGTTGGAAATTATCCCTCGCCATGTATGGAGGGGTTCTTGGGACCTTTTGGCTTTGGATTAGGCTCGCAGGAAGATTAACAAGGCTGTTTCTCGTTTTGTCCCCAGGTCAGGTGACTTGGTGGTACGGCACACAAGTTTACAGCTGGTACAGGCTCCATTTTTTCGTCCTGTTGGGGTGCATTTATCTGTCTTGGGGTTAGGTGTGTTTTTGGGTGATGTTTTTCCTGTTTGGATGCAGTCTAGTTGCTTTGGTTTGGGTGGCAGGCTGCGGTCCTTTGAACCTGGCGGTGGCGAGAAGGTGCTGCAATCCAGCAGCCACGTAAAGTGTAAGAATATCGTTGTGGAGCACATATCCTTTGAATGGTCGTAGTATGGCCTACCTCTGTGGGAGGTTTTTGGGCGTCTGTCTCTGTGGACACGCTCGTACTATGCAATATTATAGGGGTTGTGAGTCTTCACAGCTTAGCTTACAATGACCACAGGGGGCGTTTCAGTCGCTCCCTAATATTGGTCACAATGGCCACAGGGGGGGCGTATCAGTCGCTCCCTAATATTGGCTAAGATCATATGGCTGGAGCTGATTGTTTGTAGCATCCTTCTTTGCCTCCCAATAAATGTAAATAAATTTAAATTAAATAACGTAAAATTCAGGGTCATACCTTTAATAAAAGTGAGTTATGACCATTTAACCAAAGCAGTCCGTGTCCGTGTCTTTATTTTTAGTTTAACTTAGTGTAAGCTGTTATATATTGTGTTTTAATTGCAATAAAGTTATGGACGCCTTATTGATTTGGATGTAAGCATACAAGGTTTTTGGTGTGCATATGCAGAACAAAAATGTGATATTACACCAAAAAAAAACAAGATGCATATACTGTACTGCATGATCTTTATTCACTACTGTTATCTAGTATATTAATTTTCAATCATGTTTTAATATTTATATTTTATGTATAGTTTATTAATTATGCTAATTTTTTGTACCTATTTTATCATACTAGTTTAACTATAAGTAAACCAATGAGGTGCAATATTAAATATAAAGTGAACCGCATGTCCTGAAGCTGCCATATTGACATAATTTTAGGCCTAGATGAAAATGGGCTTATAAATGTTTATAGGGGCGATGTCAAAGGGATAATCAGTAAAAGTTTGTGACATAGGACATTTACTCTTTTGTACAAGGTACTTTTTAAAAAAAATATCTTCAGTTCTCCACACATAGAGGCAGTGCCTTCTTAACGTATGGGCACACTGGGCAGCTGCCTAGGGACTCAAAATTCTAGGGGCCTTCGAGCAGGAGAATGCTGGCTGGCCGCTCTAAATGGGCATACACACTGGACAATCTACACCTGAACGATGTCGCTGAACGATTTCCCTTGAACTTCCCGGTGTCTAGGATGAACAATATCAGCCGTACACACTGAACGATATTATAAACGATCAACGATACCGTCGACGATATTCAATGGTGGTGAATTCAAATTGTTGGCCTGCTGTTTCTTGAGGGGTGTATACTATCTGGGGTTTTTTAAGGTGTGGGGGTGGGGCTTTCATAAAAAGATGTTGGCCATTTTACATCTTTGCATATATGCTCTGTGCCTAGTTTGGTTTGGTTTTTACCTGCTGAACGCTGTTGCATTGCTAATTTGTTCTAGTTTGTTTTTGGCTTGCCTTTAACAAACTGTCTACTTTCTCACGTTTATGGATCTCTATCGCTATCGTGTGATGGTCACATTTGCTGGAGTTGTGCTGTTAACCGATAGGGAGAGGTCTGAACAGCTGAGAAAGGTTCGCTCATGTTGGACGAAGGAGTGGCTGTAGCAGAGGGATTCCCTCTCTCACATGCCACTATTGATGGAAATTTGTGAGAATAATCCGGACGACTATCGTAACTTCTTGCGAATGGATGATGTAACGTTTCTGGAATTGTTGTGCCTGGTGACACCTTATATACAGACACAAGGCAGCAGAGGACCATACCTGCCGAGGAGAGGCTCATCGTGACTCTGCACTTCCTGGCGACTCTCAGATCCCTTGCCGACCTTAAGTTTGGCACTGTCATATCATGCCCCCCCAAGTGTAAAATGGCTTGCTGCACATCTTGTTATATGCTAGTATATGATAACTTAAAAAAATAATTTTAATAAAAAAGCATGATTTACATTTTTCTTTTCTTAAAATTTTAGTTAGCAAACAATTGCTAATGATTTTGAAAGAAGATGGAATTTCCAAAATTGTGGTGGTGCCATAAATGGGAACATGTGCTCAACCTGGCAACACTGGATCCATGTATTTTAACTACAAAGGATTCTTCAGTATTGTAATGATGGCCATTGTGAACGCGAACAATGAGTTCATCTATGTGGATGTTGGCAAAAATGGAAGATCATTGGATGGTGGGTCATTCAGGAAGACCGTTTTCTTTGAAAGACTAATGTCTAACCAATTAAAATTGCCTACGGCAGCACAAAGCAAACATGGGCTTAAGTTTGTGTTTGTTGCCGATGAAGCTTTTGCTTTGCATGAGCATCTAATGAAGCCATTCCCTCAATGTGGATTGTCAAAGGAGAGGAGGATATATAGCTACAGACTTTCAAGGACACGGCTTACTGTAGAAAATGCATTTGGAATCTTGAGTAGTAGATTCAAAATTTTTGAAACACCTATTAGCTTAAGGGTGGACAAAATTGAGTGGGTTGGTTTTGGCCTGCCGTGCCCTAAATAATTTACTGCGCCATAAAAGTAATGTACAAATGCCAGCGCCTACATCACTGGCAGATAATAGTGGCCATGTTAATGAAAGTAATTTGTTGACATCTCTGAATCGAGCATGTTTTCTCTCTGCAGCCTCAGGACGTACAAAAGAGATCAGGGAGCAGTACCTGGCCTATTTCAATGGGGTGGGAGCGATTAATGATTTGTGTTTTGACTAAATATACAAATTATAACTGGAATAAAAAAATTTTGTTCAATTAATATATTGTGTCTTTATTGTACATAAATAAATTTATCCTAAACATTACTCTTATTATTAACCAATATCTTTTATTTCAAAACTTCAAATGTTTAGGATTGTCATGTAACAAAATTCTGCATTCAAGGACACACATATATGTGGAATGAGTAAGTAATGCTGGTGGCTGACTAGTGCCGAACAAAACAAAACAAAACCGACGGTGAAACACTGAAGGATTAAAATCTTGACTGTGGATGGTAAGTAATCTTCTTTTGTGCTGTTTTCAATGGGCTTAACGCTGATTGGCTGAGAGCCGTGACAGACGCTCTCTCAGCCAATCAGCGTTAAGCCCGCTGAAAACAAAACCTCGCGACTCGACAGAGGGGTCGCGAGGTTTTGCCTCGGGTCAGGGATCCGGGACAGGCAGGGATTCGGATCTCTTAGATCCGAACCCACTCATCTCTAACTAATATCCAGTTTAAAATTTTAAAATATTAATTTTGCAAATTGATTTTCATGGTCAAAATCACCACGGGCATACATATTTAGTAATATCACTTCGAATAATAAAATTGTTTTCAAGAAAGAAAAAAGGCTGAAAAACTTACCACATCCTGACTCACCATTTCCTGCACAATGATGTCTGGCGACTGTGGCTCCAGTGAGCACCGCAACCGTCTTTTTGGCTCTTTGTCCAGGGTAAACAGGAGCAGGCTGTAGGACCATAGCGACGGCTTCTGGACCTCATCTGCCCCTGCTCGAGATCGTTGTGCGTTCAAATATTTTTTGTGCTCCTTCATAAATACAGTTCTGAGATTATGAATCTTCCCCTTGACCTAGTTAATGTCCACATCGCTGTCGTGCCCTGTACTGTACTTCACTAACTGCTCCACTGCCTGATTCTTCTTGACTCAGTTAGAATAATCCTTGCTTCTCACCCTCCAGAGGCACTCATTGACCTGGTACAAGTCAATGAATCCTGTCCAAAATTGCTTGACTTTTGTACCGGCCATATCTGAAATATATTATTTTAAAACCATATTTTAATAAAAAATAATAAATATGTAAATAATTTTCAAACAATTTAATTACATGGCTCCAATTGTTTTTTTTTAAATGTAATGGTTATTCATATTGATACTACTTATATACAATGCCCACATTTGATTCTCTTATACACAATGCCAACAGTAGTAGTGCCCCTAATACACATAATGCCCCCTGTTCTAGTGGTGCTCATTATGCAGTGCCCCTTTTGCAATGCCCCATTAGAAAGGCCCCAATTGTAATGCCCCCAGCAGTAGTGGCCCCTTGAGCATTGTCCCCTGTAGTAGTGGTGCCATTTATGCAGTCCCCCCTGGAGTGGTGGTGCCCCTTATGCAGTCCCCCCAGGAGTGGTGGTGCCCCTTATGCAGTGCCCGCTATGCAATGCCCCCGTTAGAAAGGCCCCTGATTGTAATGCCGCCTGCAGTAGTGGCTCCTTGTGCATTTCCCCCTGTAGTACTGGTGCCCCTTATGCAGTGCCCTCTATGCAATGCCCCCCGAGTAATGCCCCAGTAGTAGTGCCCCCCAAGTAATTCCCCCAGTAGTAATGCCTCCAGTAATATTGCCCCAGTAGTAGTGCCCCCCGAGTAATGCCCAAAGTAGTATTGCCCCCAGTAGTAGTGCCCCTTGAGTTAAAACATTGGCTCCACATGAAGACAAAATGGAGGAAGGGGAGTGTCCTGGAAGTGGCAATAGACTTTAATATCGTTGGTCGTTGATTGTTGGTCACGTACACACTGACTGATATGAACGATATCCTCAACGATATTGGTCAAATCCGGCTGTATGTACAGACGCCAAAAGATATCGTCAACAACCAGAGGGAGCATCGTTGGTATTTGACAGCATACACGCTGGGCGATATTATGAACGATAATGATATAATTTATCGTGCAGTTGTTCAACATATCACCCAGTGTGTATGCGGCTTAAATGTGTGTAATCAACGTTTCTCTGCCTACCCCTCAGCTGACAGCCCTATGCATGGAGCGAGCAGCCGCACACTACATAGAGCCAGACAGTGAAAGGCTGTCAGCATGCTGATTGGTGGATGGCTTTAGTTATCCACCAATCAAAGTGCATCACTCTCTGTCTGCCTTTCAGCCTGCAGCCAGGCAGTGAACGGCTGTCAGCATGCTGACTGATGGATGGCTGGAGCTATCCACCAAGCAGAGTGCAGCATTCTCTACCTGCCTTCCAGCCTGCAGTCAGACAGTGAATGGCTGTCAGCATGCTGATGGATGGATGGCTGGAGCTATCCACCAATCAGAGTGCTGACAGCCATCACTGTATGGAAGTATGTGGAGAGACAATACAGGACTGCAGGAGGGGTAAGTTATGTATTTTTTTTTATGTATTCCTATGAATGGGTGGGTAGGGGCCCCGGTACATTGCTTTGCCCAGGGCTTACAATGCTGTTAAGATGACCCTGCATACTTTGCAGAGACTGCGCCTGAGTGCTGTGTACACCTTGAAATGCACTGGGAAGACAAATGAGGCACACTGGTGCAAAACTAGGGTATTTTTGCAGTGCACTTCAGGTGCCAGGGCCATAGCTAGGGAAGTGCAGCCAGTGCCATCGCACAGGGCACCACAGATCAGGGGGCGCTGTTTGGGCTTGTAAATTTCTGTTTATTATCATTCTCACTTGTAGCTTCCTCTTATTTCATCCCCAGCATCTCCTGGCCTCCCCTATCTCTTTCCTGGCCCTTCCCCATGAGGCCATGGCTATTTTTTGGGTGCATTATGTCCCTTTGAAAAATGAAGGGGGTGTTAAATGTATAAAGACAGTTTATGTGCATTGTCATGTAATAGTAAAATGAGGTAGTGTACCTTTAAGGATCTTGCAGCATAGAAGGACGTGTGATCAGGAAGTGGAGAGATATAGGAGAATGTAAGAGAAAGGAGAACAGCCATGAGGAGATGATGTCTTTATCTACCTGTAATAATGCAAGTATTACTGATAATAAATAAACTACATAAACAGCATACTTGATGAGTCATTGCTATGAAGAAAGGTACATTAAGATATAACAACTGGCGACGAGGATAAACTTTTCATTACTCAAACTCAGCTGCCTTACTCACAGTCACCATGGCTGACACGCTTTTAATTCCTCAGTTTCTGCATGTTGATGCTCTTAATGCTGCAGAATTATGGAGACAATGGCTTGCAAGGTTTGATCATTTTATTGAAGCTATGGGACTAACTACTGACAGCAAAAAGAAAAGCATGCTTCTTATCAGTGCTGGCCCCAAGATTTCTAAACTTTATGATACTATGCCAGAGGCAGACACCAGGGACTATACCAAATCCAGGGACTCTTTGACTGTCTATTTTACTCCAAAATGCAGCCTATCACATTCTAAATATATGTTCAGGACAGCTATGCAACTGCAAACTGAGGGCCTGATTCTGACCCGGTCGCAAGCGCTGAGCGCTCGCAACCGGGTCAATGGTGGGACAGTGCGCATGCGCACGACGGAGCCGGCTCCGTCGTGTGCATGCGCGAGACCCGGATAGCGACGGGCAATCCGTAGCTCAGGGTCTCGTACCAAAGGGGGCGTGCTGTCGATGTTGAGTGACAGCACGCCGCCTTTGGTGGGCGGGCCGGGGGAGTGGCTGCCCAAACAGAGGCGTTCCCATGTGAACGCCTCCGTTTGGGGCAGGCCCCACATCACGAGCCAAAATCTCTCTGGGGCTTGCGGCAATGAGACCCTACCACAAGGGTCTCGTCGCAAGCATGATGGTCTTGACCATCGCGACCATCTTCCTGGCCGCTCGCTATAGCTGTGGGTGGTCACCCCCAGCTATGCGAGCGGCCAGGAGGCCGTTCTAAAAAAAAAATAGCCCGGCCCTGATTCAGAGCGAGCACTTTGTCAGAGCGTCCGGCTCTGAATCAGGGCCTGAATCTGTTGATGCATATATTACTAGACTAAGGATTCTTGCCAGAACATGTCAGTTCCATGATGTTGAAGATGAAATTAAGCAGCAGCTAATTGCATTTGGCACATGTAAAAAGTTGCGCAGACGTGCTCTTCAATTTGAAATTATGCTGACAGAGCTGCAGCAATATGCTAGAAGTCTTGAACTTTCAGAAACACATGCTAAGGACATGGAGAGGGACATGAACCAGCTGGAAGTGTGCAATAAATTACATACTGACACAAGTGGCTATATGGAGTCGAGTAAATCTAGATCATGTTACAGGTTGCTGACGTTCCTATCCACATTCAGGAGACTGTCCTGCCACTGGTAAAATTTGCACTGTATGTGGCAAACTGAATCACTTCTCCTTTGTTTGCAAATCCAGGGAAACCAAATCTACACCCAAACAATCTTCACAGCAGTTTAAATCCAGGAGAAAGACAGTGCATTGTGTGGATTCTACATCGTCTCCAACTGCAGAATCATCTGACAGTGATAATATGCCAGAAGGCTTTATCTACATGTTTCATCAAGTCGGCAAAAACAAGGTCAGTCCAAAAACTGACATCACCCTTGACAACACTTCTGTTGAATTTTTAATATATTCTGGTGCTTCTGTAAATCTAATGGATGCTATCAGTTCAAGAAGCTGCATGGCAAGGTGGTTTTGAATCTAACATCTGTAAGAATATTCACTTATGGTAATAAACTACCCCTTCCCTTACAGGGTTCTTTTGACGTTATTGCACGCATAAATAACAAACTGACAAAAGCATTATTTTTTGTCACTAAATATGCAAGAGGCAATCTCTTGGGATTTTATACTGCATCACAATTGGGTCTTATACAAATTGTTGCCCACACACACAATTACACCCCTGTTATACCTGACACTTCCAATTCCACTCCTGTCCTACATGAACCAAAACCACTATGAAGTGATGTGGATCTTTTACTGCAGGAGTATGATCATCATTTTCACGGCATTGGAAAACTTAAAGACTATCAAGTTCATCTTCACATTGATCACTCAGTTATACCAATTGCTCAAGAACATCGTCGCATTCCTATCAACATAAGGAAACAAGTGGAAGAGGAAATACAGACACTTGAAGACTTAGATATCATTGAAAAAGTATCTGGCCCAACACCATGGGTATCACCTATTGTGGTTGTGCCCAAACCAGGTCAACCAAATGCAGTAAGAATATGTGTTGATATGCGTCGTCCTAATTTTGCCATTAAAAGAGAGCGCCATATTACTCCTACTATGGATGATATTATACATAGACTAACAGGTGCATGTTTTTTTCGAAATTTGATTTAAATAAAGGTTATCATCAACTGGAACTTGATGAAGAGTCGTGACAAATAACAACATTCTCAATTCATGTTGGGCTATGAAGATACAAATGGCTGTCATTTGGAATCATATCTGCAGCCGAGGTATTTCAAAATTCTATCCGTCAAGTCATACGGTCAGTTTAAAATGCTATCAATTACAGTGATTATATTCTGGTTTTTGGAGCAACTCGCCAGGAACATGATGCGGCTCTACGTCAAGTGTTTCAGTGTTTTCAAGACAGGAATTTAACACTGAATAAAGACAAATGCATCTGTCTTCAACAGTAGCTCAAATTTTTTGGTCACATTTTCTCTGAAGATGGAGTGAGTCCTGATCCACAAAAAGTTCAGGCTCTTACAAAAATGTCGAAACCTAACAATGCTAATGAAGCAAAGTCATTTCTTGGGATGACTAACTATTGTTCCCAATTCAATCCAAATGATGCCACTTTGACAGCCCCACTTAGGGAACTCACAAAGAAAAATGCTAAATTCTTATGGACTTCCTCTCAATCGCAAGCATTTGATGACATAAAACGATGTCTGCAGGATAGTGTCACAATGTCATATTACAACACTGCTTGGAAAACAGAACTTATTGTGGATGCTAGTCTCATGTGGGTTAGGAGCTATCTTGACTCAGGTGAATACCTATGGGGATCATCACATTGTAGCATTTGCGAGTCGCAGTTTGACAGGTGGAACAACGCTACTCCCTGCCAGAAAGGGAAGTTCTTGCAGTAGTCTGGGGTTGTGAACACTTTCATCTCTATTTATTCGGCATTGACTTTACCATCCAAACATCCAGCTAGGATACAGCGATGGGGCTTACGTTTACAGGCATACAAGTTCTCCATCATTCATAGAGCTGGCGCTGATAATCCTTCAGATTACATATCTAGACACCCTTTGCATTCTGACATCTCACAGTCTACTTCAGTGGAGGAGTATGTGAAATTTATTATCAACAATTCAATTCCTGATTCACTTACTAGTGACAGCATCAAAGAGGCTTCTTCCTCAGATAAAGTATTGCCAGCAGTAAAACACTGTATTATTTGAAATGATTGGTGGTTGGGGCAGTTTCTGTTTTCAACAGATGAGGAACAAGACTTTAGAGCACTTCATAAACATTGTCAAGAACTAATTGTGCATGATGATTCAATCATTCTCAGAGGTGACAAAATTGTCATTCCAGCTGTTTTGAGAAAGCAAGTAATTGACATTGCCCATGCCAGTCATTTAGGAATTGTAAAGACCAAACAACTTTTACGTGAAATGGTATGGTTTCCCTCCATGGAGCAACCTGTTGAATCAGAAATCCGAAACTGCATGACATGCACCCTTCTTTCTACGCAACCTAACAGTAAACCATTACGGATGACTGACCTGCCTGACAATGTCTGGGAACATGTTGATGTTGACTTCTATGGCCCATTATACAATATACATACTAGTAGCTGTGGATAAATATTCACGATATCCTGCTCTTGAAATAATATCTTCAACATCTGTCTTACCAGCGTTGGATAAAATCTTCACTACTTATGGAATTCCAGGAACAATAAAGACAGATAATGGTCCGCCATTTCAAGGTGCTGATTTCAGCAAATTCATGAAACATTTTGGAATTCGACATAAAAAAATTACTCCCCTGTGGCCACAAGCTAATCGTCTTCTGAACGTTTTATGCATAATCTTGGAAAGCAACTAAAGATTTGTAAAGTATCCCGAATTCCAATTCAACAATCCTTAAATCAATTTCTCAGACAATATCGATCAGTGCCTCACTCCACAACAAATGTCCCTCCTCAGACATTAATGTTTCACAGAAAAGTGATCAGATCCACACTCCCGGAAATTCATTTAACTCCTGCATATAAAGATCGTCAGATTAGGAAGACGGACTCTGCTAAAAAACAAAAAGCTAAACAGTATGCAGATCAGAAAAGGAGAACTATTGTTTCTGATTTACAAGAAGGAGATTGTGTTCTGGTGAAACAAAAAGTAGTACGCAAGGACATGACTGCTTTTCACCCAAGTCCACTGACTATAATGAAAAGGAAAGGAGCAATCATTGTTGCAGGAAATGACAATCAAACAGTGACAAGGGATGTTTCTCATTTCAAGAAGATATTTCCATCTTAATCTTCTGATGGACCAAGTCAAGAGGATGTCATCACAGTACCTTTACCACCCTCAGCATCAAGTGATCCGATTATGGAGTTTGTTTCTTTGAGTGAAGGATCACATATTCAGATGAAAAGAGGCAGAGTAATTAAACCTCCTGCTAGGCTTATTGAGCAGATATGACTCTTAATTTCTGGCTTGTAACCATTCTAGGTTTTCCAGTTTCATGTATATTGGGTTAATGTTCATGCTCAGATACCGTTAACACATTGTTATATGTTTAATTTCATAAATGCACTACTTGTTGTAACGTAAATTTTATATTAAAAAAAAAAATTATATAAAAGGAAGGGGGAGATGTAGTATCTATAAAGATAGTTTATGTGCATTGTCATGTAATAGTAAAATGAGGTAGTGTACCTTTAAGGATCTTGCAGCATACAAGGACATGTGATCAGAAAGTGGAGAGATATAGGAGAAAGTAAGAGAAAGGAGAACAGCCATGAGGAGATAATGGCCCTGATTCAGAGCCGGACGCTCTGACCAGAGCGCTCGCTCTGAATCAGGGCCCAACTCCATTAATATGGAGCGTCCTCCTGGACGCTCGTATAGCTGTGGGTCACCACCCACAGCATATACGAGCGTGCAGGATGATGGTCGCGATGGTCTTGACCATCGCGACCATCGAAACTGCGAGCAACAGCCTGCGGTTGAGGTTTTCAACCGCAAGGCCAGGAGTGATTTTGGCTCTATCAGAGCCAAAATCACTCCCACTGACATCACTAGTGATGTCAGTGGGGCCGGCTTCAGACGGTAGGCGTTCCCTTGGGAACGCCTCTGTCTGGCAGGCACGCCCCCGGCACGCCCACCAAAGGGGGCGTGCTGTCAGTCAACATCGACAGCATGCCCCCTTTGATGAGACACTCTGAGCGAAGGAAAGTCCTTCGCTCGTCGCGTCTCGCGCATGCGCACAACGGAGCTCCCTCCGTCATGCGCATGCGCAGTGCAGACCATCGACCCACTTGCGAGCGGACAGCCGCTCGCGAGTGGGTCTGAATGAGGGCCAATGTCTTTATCTACCTGTAATAATGTAAGTATTACTGATAATAAATAAACTACATAAACAGCATACTTGATGAGTCATTGCTATGAAGAAAGGTACATCAAGATATAACAGGGGGCGCCAATGCTCTTTCTGGCACAGGGCACCAAAAAGTCTAGTTACGGCTCTGTCAGGTGCTATATATAAATTACCTCCACAGTCATATAGAACAGTGGTAATTAATTCAGCGTTTCATGCTGATGCTGCTGGGTCTGTGTACACAGTGAATGTGCAAAAATATGCAAATGTCGCCGACGCCGATGATTCTATTAAGATGCCCAACTACGGCTTTGAAAACCATGCATCTGCATACAAAGATGCAGCATCAATCACAGATTATTTGATTATCATAGTTCTGAGTAACCCTAAGGCCACCCAGAATGGCAGCACGAACTGAGATGCTGGAGCCACTTTAATTGCATACGGGATCGCAGGCGCAGGCTGTGACACGCCTTAAAATAATGTTGTGACACCCCTGAATTATTTGCCACCACTCCCCGATACCTCACACAAAGGTATTGTCAATCACACTGCATGTAAAGGTCACTACGAGCGACTACGGTTATGTACGTTGACACATGCGCTGTGTGACACTGTGATATCGGCATTGTGTACATCACTGAATCAGGCCCATAGTCCACAATACAATTTATAGCTATCTCGGGGCTCCACAAACGGGATGTAGTCAGCACCCGGCATGCGGGATGCCGATGGTCAAAATACTGACGCCAAAATCCAGACAACGTTGTGATCCTGGCACCAGAATCCTGACCGCTGGCAATGCCCCAAGATACGTATGGGGGTTAGGGGGAGGGTTAGGGTGTGGGGATAGGTACTAGGGGGAGGGTTAAGGTTAGGCACTAAAGAGGGAGAGTTAGGTTTAGGGTGCAATGAGGGGGTGGTTAGTTTTAGGCACTAGGGGAGGAGGTTAGGTTTAGGCACCGGGGAGGTAGTGTTAGGGTAGGGAGAGAGGGAGGTTAGGTTTAGGCATATAGGGCGGTGGTTAGGTTTAGGCACTGGGGAGGGAGGGTTGGGGTTAGGGTAGGGAGAGAGGGAGGTTAGATTTAGGCACTAGGGGGGGAGGCTAGGTTTAGGCATCGGGGAGAGAAGGTTAGGGTAGGGATTAGGGTTAGTCTTACCTTCTTTCTTTCAGAGTGTCAGGATTCTGACTGTCGGGATTCTACGGTCGGTATTCTGACCAGCGGCATTCCGACCGCCGGGATCTCATACCGAACCCCCACAAACACCAGGTGCCTGTACCCATGAAGCCTATTTGTATTTCTTCTCTGTGTGCTGGAGGAGAAGGCTCGGTGTACACACTAGCTCAACAATGGGTTCTCTCTTCTCTGACCACTATCACTAATTGATGAGGTTAAAAATGTTGCTGAATAGATGGGCTAATAATAATGCAGCATAGATGGGTCAACAATAAGGCAGGGTTAATGAGTTTGAGGCAGTTCATGAGAATTATTGCTGTGATTATAATGATAATAATGAAATGAAGAGAGCAGGATGATGATGTTGAGGTGGGCAGGTTGGCAATTATTGATGAAGGTGACGTGTTGATAGGGGGACTTAGAGTCTAAATCCCCCTAAATGGAAATGGAAGATCCACTGGAGCTGTAAAGTACCATCTACACTTAACTACTCCGTGTCCACTACAACACCCAGGGGGTACCACAAATGTGCCAACCAGGTCCCAGTGTCTGTGTAAGAACCAAGCATGGGAATAAGGGACTGGAAGAAGGTATTATTATTATTATCTTGCAGCTCCCATGTGACACTGTGACTGCAGAACTAATCCAGCGCCAGTTTGCACCCGGAGATGTGGCTTAACAATGCTCAAGATACAGAATAGTAGACAAGCATTACACAATCAAGTCTGTCTATGTCTGGACAGTGTTATTAATTAATAATAAAGGCACATATACATTGTAAAATACATAAGCGTAAAATGTGTCCAGATCTGCATGGGCAAAGATACGTAAGATGTATTTGTACGTAAAGGTAGTATCAAATAACGCAATTAGTGTAAATAAAACATGAGCCCTGTAGTACAGTGTACTAGTTCTCTTTACTCCTGCTGTCTCTATCCCACTTATGGTACAAGGTGACTGACAGAGGAATTAGGAAAACCATTTTGGTTTTTGGATTATTTATCAAAGCTTGGAGATAGATACAATTGTGAGAATTAAAGTACCAACCAGTCTACTCCTAACTCATTTTACAGGCTGTGTTTGAAAAATGACAGCTAGAAGTTGATTGGTTGGTACTTTGGGCCTGATTCAGCAAGGAACGCAAGTGGGGGAATGCACGCATTTGGTCGATGCTCTCACACTGCGCATGCGTATGCATCTCAATGCGTGTGCGCAAACTACCAACTGCAATGGGAACTGCATGAGCAGAGGGGGAGTGGTCGGGCAAACACAGGCGTGCCAGTGCGTTGCAACGGCATTTCAGCGGCATTCATAAATTAGGTATTGAGAGCTCCTACGCAGCCAGAGCTCCCACTGCGTGCAGGAGATATAGCAAAGTCTGCGGTAGGGTCAGGTCAACCACTAGTGTGCGTTTGGTTTAATTGGTTGTCGATGCATATACACACAATTACAGTAGGGGTGAGCGGGTTCGGATTTCTGAAATGTAACCCCCAAAGGGCACTCCAAACAAAAAAAATATATTTTCTGTGTTTGTGAATTGTGTGCACTGTAGCCGCACAAAGTAGTGACAAGCGTGCGCCTGTGTCATTAGTAAAGGGCCGGCTGGCTTGTCCGTTAAAGGGTGCTGTAACCCCCAAAGTACACTCCAAACAAAATAAAAAAATATTTTCTGTGTTTGTGAATTGTGTGCACTGTGGCTGCACGTGCATCAACAAAGGAGCAGCGCCAAGCGTGCGCCTGTGTCCCATAAGTAAAGGGCCGGCTGGCATGTCCGTTAAAGGGTGCTGTAACCCCCAAAGTACACTCCAAACAAAAACAAAATATTTTCTGTGTTTGTGAATTGTGTGCACTGTAGCCACACGTGCATCAACAAAGTAGTGCCAAGCGTGCGCCTGTGTCATAAGTAAAGGGCCGGCTGGCTTGACCGTTAAAGGGTGCTGTAACCCCCAAAGTGCACTCCAAACAAAATAAAAAATATTTTCTGTGATTGTGAATTGTGTGCACTGTGGCTGCACGTGCATCAACAAAGGAGCAGCGCCAAGCGTGCGCATGTGTCCCATAAGTAAAGAGCCGGCTGGCTCATTTCTTAAAGGGTGGTGTAACCCACAAAGTGCACTACTCTCCAGCAAAAATAAAAAAATATTTTCTGTGTTTGTGTGCGCCTTAGCCGCACGTATATATCAAATCAATATAACATAAATGGAGGACCAAACTTTCTCCGATAAAAATAAAATAGGGAAAGATCAAGAACCACTTCCTCCTAGTGCTGAAGCTGCTGCCACTAGTCATGACATAGGGCCTGATTCAGACCCACTCGCGAGCGGCTGTCCGCTCGCAAGTGGGTCGATGTTATGCACTGAGCATGCGCACGACGGAGGGAGCTCCGTCGTGCGCATGCGCCAGACGCGACGAGCGAAGGAAAGTCCTTCGCTCGTTGTGTCCGATCAAAGGGGGCGTGCTGTCAATGTCTGCCTCCCGTCAGAAGCTGGCCCACTGACATCACTAGTGATGTTAGTGGGAGTGATTTTGGCTCTGATAGAGCCAAAATCACTCCGGAGCTTGCGGTTGAAAACCTCAACCGCAGGCTCCGGCTCGCAATTTCGATGGTCGCGATGGTCTCGACCATCGCGGCCATCACAAAGCACGCTCGTATAGCCTGTGGGTGGTGACCCACAGCTATACGAGCGTCCAGGAGGACGCTCCATGAAAATGGAGCCCGGCCCTCATTCAGAGCGTGCGCTCTGCTCAGAGCGTACGGCTCTGAATGAGGGCCATAGACGATAACATGCCATCAACGTCGTCTGCCAAGGCCGATGCCCAATGTCATAGTAGAGGGCACATACAATCCCAAATGACAAAGTTCAGGAAAATGACCTTAAAAAAAACATTTAAATCATCTGAAGAGAAACGTAAACTTGCCAATATGCCATTTATGACACGGAGTGGCAAGGAACGGCTAAGATCTTTCCCTATGTTCATGACTAGTGGTTCATCTTCACATGACGATGGAAGCCCTCCTCCCGCTAAAAAAATCAAACGAGTTAAGCTGGCAAAAGCACAGCGAAGAACTGTGCGTTCTAAGAAGATATCACAAATCCCCAAGGAGAGTCCAAGTGTGGTGGCGATTGCGTTGCCTGACCTTCCCAGCACTGGACGGGAAGAGGTGGCTCTTTCCACCATTTGCACGCCCCCTGAAAATGGTGAAAGGAGCACCCACAGTCCACTTGCTGATATGCAAATTGAAGATGTCACTGTTGAAGTACAACAGGATGAGGATACTGGTGTAGCTGGCGCTGAGGAGGAAGTTGGCGAGGAGGATTCTGATGGTGATGTGGTTTGTTTAAATCAGGCTCCGGGGGAGACAGTTGTTGTCCGTGGGATTAAAAAGCCCATCACGGTCATGCATGGGCAGAAGACCAAACATTCCACCTCTTTGGTCTGGCAATATTTCTATCCAATTCCGGACAACAACTGTCTTGCCATATGTAACCAAATGTAATTGCAATATATAGGAAATAAAAATAAACAGTATAAAAACAATGATATTATAAATAGGATGTCAAGCAATAAGAATTTATGCAAGATTAACCAGCATACGGGGATGTGGAGTCTATAATCACAGCTTATATGTGACTTAAGACCAAATACATCAGACAATAGAATACTCAGTAGGATATGAAAACTCCTACTATCAGGTAAATGCTGGTAACTGCTGTGTGTAATGAGGGTACTACGTACCTCACTTAATTAATTATATGCCCCAACATAAATCTGAACCCTCAGCGTGGTCCTTGCCTAAAATCTGCAACTATGCAAATTAGTTTATGTGCGTGTCCGCAGGGCTAAGTGACCCAATGCAGTGCTGATATATGGAAAAAACTAAATATAAACCATGTATCTGATAAAAAACAAATGTATTGAAGTTTATCAAGTAAACAGAAAAGTATTTAAAAAATCCCAAGCATACAAGGGAATGGAGTCTGTAGCGACAACTATTTCTAATCACAATTTGGAATAAAAATAATAAGGAGATGTCCTTGGTTTAGGAGTATTCTATAGAGGGTATAAAAAAAGGGGGGGGGGGATCTGACCTAATTTGAATGTCTGTGCAATCCAAAAGACCAGACTATACTGATACTAAAAACATAACATATAAAATAGACGTATTGCAGAATCATCGATCCCAGCACGAGCCGCTCAGTGCACATCGCGGCCGTCCTGGTAGTCTGTCGGCAGACCCCCAACACTTCGGGACCTTGATATATTTCCAGAGTCCAGGAGAGACATTCATGAGCAAAACGAATGGTAATTTACCAAGGATCCATAGTGGGCACGCAGATCAGGACCCTGATCATACCCGCATCCCCACTTCACATTCTACGGACCCCAGGGTTTGGCTTTGAAGGGGCATTCCCCCACAGATATTACAGGACTTTATCCACCTGTTGGACACAATTGAACCTCTTCACCGTGTATATGTAAATGTAACCCCCCCTTCTGTGTGCGGTGTGGTACATAGGTGCATTTGGAGTGATACACCTCCTATTGCCTCAGGCTAGCTCTCCAGGGTGTGGGCAATACCTGAGAAGGGGGTCCCTGCCCATGCAGGCTTTATAACAGTCACACATATAGATACAGGTATAGATAGACACATGCAGCAACAGTTCTATTGAATAACTTGGGCGCCAGACCTTCTCTTATAAAAATAAACCAATTTATTTCTCTCCTCCTGCACATGACTTTACAGGACAAGAATATGGTTACAGCAGCTTCTCCTCTCCCTCCAGCTCATATACTTGGCATGTCAGATGGTATATGACAATCTTATGGATATGGTTACATTACATCACCCTCTTCTTCACCAGCACAGTCATTAAGCATAGTCACAATGAATGCTTTGCATTTTACCCACACAGGTCCACCTGGCCCTTTGCTGGCTGGTGCCTGTAGTTCTCCACTTCATATGTGCAGGTCCACCTAGCCCTTCGCTGGCTGGTGCCTGTAGTTCTCCACTTCATACGTGCAGGTCCACCTAGCCCTTTGCTGGCTGGTGCCTGTAGTTCTCCACTTCGTATGTGCAGGTCCACCTAGCCCTTTGCTGGCTGGTGCCGGTAGTTCTCCACTTCATATGTGCAGGTCCACCTAGCCCTTCGCTGGCTGGTGCCTGTAGTTCTCCACTTCATACGTGCAGGTCCACCTAGCCCTTCGCTGGCTGGTGCCTGTAGTTCTCCACTTCATATGTGCAGGTCCACCTAGCCCTTCGCTGGCTGGTGCCTGTAGTTCTCCACTTCATACGTGCAGGTCCACCTAGCCCTTTGCTGGCTGGTGCCTGTAGTTCTCCACTTCATACTTCAGGTCCACCTAGCCCTTTGCTGGCTGGTGCCTGTAGTTCACTTCATACATGCAGGTCCACCTGGCCCTATGTTGGCTGGTGCCTGTAGTTCCACAGCTTCACACACATCTCACATAACTTCTTTTGCACTCTGCCTCTCCTTTGTCTCTTCTAAGACAATATACAGAGTGTCTCATACACAGTCTGCCTCTCTCTGCTCCCCTTCTCTTTCACATGGGACAGCAATATACAGACTTTTCTATTGCAGCTATCAGATGCTCAGCTGCTGCCCATCCCTATCCTACAGGAATGGCTCCTATAGCCACACTGCTACCACAGTGCTGGGTGGCTTTTATGCATAAGGGACTCCTCTGGTACCTTAACAGTAAAAGCTCCTGGGAAATTCCTCTTCCCCATCTCTTCAACACATATACTTGCATCTCTTACCCCTCTCATGGGTGCTGAACACTTCACTGGGCTGCTCACACTGCAACCTTCCAGCTCTTTCTCTGTGGTCTCTCACAGACTTTAGCTCAGTGGTCTCACTCTAGACCTATTTCTCCTTTGGCGTTAGATGGGCATCGTGGCAGTCACCACGGCCCCGCCAATCTCCCCCTGCCAGGGGAGCACAAGGGCTACATTTCTGCTTCCAGCTCTGAAGCTTCCCAAAGATGTCTGCAATCTCCCAAATTCTTCTTCCCCACTCCCTTTGTTCTCTCCCCCTCCTCCCTCTGCTCTGCCAGCTACACACCCAGTCTTCCCACCCCTGCGTGTCTATCTCTCCAGCCCCTCCTTTACCTGAAAACTGATCCCAGGGTCTCAGGAATGCAATATCTACAAAAGGAAGCAAGCTCTAACACTGAGAGGGGTGTATTTACAAATACCATCCCTTAGAGGGTGTTACATACTCCCCCAATTAGGTAGGTATGCTTTAAAATATATACATTATTTTGGTATACCTGGCTAATCACTTGCACATGCAGGCACACCCGACTCACACTGGTGCACACATGTAAAACCTTGCAATTTCGTATGTCACACCACATAATAAAAAAAAAACTCTCAGTGGTGAAAATCACATTAGATCACATTTGCATGGAAAAAAACATTAGCAGTGAACAGTATGCAAAAAAAATTCACATTTCCAACAATATATCCCACTACCCCCAATGTGTATAATAACACAAGAGTCACGGGTGTCCTCAAACACGTTTGTTCATACATGAGTTATAAATGACAATTTTAATGTCATACAACGAAGTACCTGCCAGGCCTGCCCGTTGAGTCTCCTCCCCTCCTCGGGTCAAAAGGAGACAGGTGGCTCTCGTGGCCCCTCCCAATACCCCCAAACTTTTGCGGGTGCAGGGTGCACTCCCCCCAGCTCTTCTCTAATGCTGGGCAACTTTTTACATGTGCTCCCCCCAACTTCTGGAGGAACACACAACAATTCCGCTGAGCTCGCTCTCCTCGCTTCCCACGCAGATGGGATGAACGGCACTACAAGTCCCAACAAAACTTCACACATGTGCTTCTGCTTTTAAACAGTCTCTGAAACACTTTGGCACTACCACCATTTTGTACTTGACAATTTGTCCTACAGCGGAGTTACACTGGTAACTTTAAACAATGGGGTCAATCTCCGCCTCCTGAACCCTTGGTCTCGCTGGGACACCCAGAGAAGATCAGACACGGTGTCTACCAAGGGGTTTGCTCCGGCTGGATTTACTGCATTTAGTCTCTGTATCCTGCGAGCACTTCTTCCATCTTACTGTGCTCGAGCCCCACGTTGGGCGCCATTTTGTAACCCCCCCTTCTGTGTGCGGTGTGGTACATAGGTGCATTTGGAGTGATACACCTCCTATTGCCTCAGGCTAGCTCTCCAGGGTGTGGGCAATACCTGAGAAGGGGGTCCCTGCCCATGCAGGCTTTATAACAGTCACACATATAGATACAGGTATAGATAGACACATGCAGCAACAGTTCTATTGAATAACTTGGGCGCCAGACCTTCTCTTATAAAAATAAACCAATTTATTTCTCTCCTCCTGCACATGACTTTACAGGACAAGAATATGGTTACAGCAACTTCTCCTCTCCCTCCAGCTCATATACTTGGCATGTCAGATGGTATATGACAATCTTATGGATATGGTTACATTACATCACCCTCTTCTTCACCAGCACAGTCTTTAAGCATAGTCACAATGAATGCTTTGCATTTTACCCACACAGGTCCACCTGGCCCTTTGCTGGCTGGTGCCTGTAGTTCTCCACTTCATATGTGCAGGTCCACCTAGCCCTTCGCTGGCTGGTGCCTGTAGTTCTCCACTTCATATGTGCAGGTCCACCTAGCCCTTTGCTGGCTGGTGCCTGTAGTTCTCCACTTCGTATGTGCAGGTCCACCTAGCCCTTTGCTGGCTGGTGCCTGTAGTTCTCCACTTCATATGTGCAGGTCCACCTAGCCCTTCGCTGGCTGGTGCCTGTAGTTCTCCACTTCATACGTGCAGGTCCACCTAGCCCTTCGCTGGCTGGTGCCTGTAGTTCTCCACCTCATATGTGCAGGTCCACCTAGCCCTTCGCTGGCTGGTGCCTGTAGTTCTCCACTTCATACGTGCAGGTCCACCTAGCCCTTTGCTGGCTGGTGCCTGTAGTTCTCCACTTCATACTTCAGGTCCACCTAGCCCTTTGCTGGCTGGTGCCTGTAGTTCACTTCATACATGCAGGTCCACCTGGCCCTATGTTGGCTGGTGCCTGTAGTTCCGCAGCTTCACACACATCTCACATAACTTCTTTTGCACTCTGCCTCTCCTTTGTCTCTTCTAAGACAATATACAGAGTGTCTCATACACAGTCTGCCTCTCTCTGCTCCCCTTCTCTTTCACATTGGACAGCAATATACAGACTTTTCTATTGCAGCTATCAGACGCTCAGCTGCTGCCCATCCCTATCCTACAGGAATGGCTCCTATAGCCACACTGCTACCACAGTGACCCCCCCCTTTAATGGCTGCTGGGTGGCTTTTATGCATAAGGGACTCCTCTGGTACCTTAACAGTAAAAGCTCCTGGGAAATTCCTCTTCCCCATCTCTTCAACACATATACTTGCGTCTCTTACCCCTCTCATGGGTGCTGAACACTTCACTGGGCTGCTCACACTGCAACCTTCCAGCTCTTTCTCTGTGGTCTCTCACAGACTTTAGCTCAGTGGTCTCACTCTAGACCTATTTTTCCTTTGGCGTTAGATGGGCATCGTGGCAGTCACCACGGCCCCGCCAATCTCCCCCTGCCAGGGGAGCACAAGGGCTACATTTCTGCTTCCAGCTCTGAAGCTTCCCAAAGATGTCTGCAATCTCCCAAATTCTTCTTCCCCACTCCCTTTGTTCTCTCCCCCTCCTCCCTCTGCTCTGCCAGCTACACACCCAGTCTTCCCACCCCTGCGTGTCTATCTCTCCAGCCCCTCCTTTACCTGAAAACTGATCCCAGGGTCTCAGGAATGCAATATCTACAAAAGGAAGCAAGCTCTAACACTGAGAGGGGTGTATTTACAAATACCATCCCTTAGAGGGTGTTACATAATTTACTACAGGGTGAGTAAAACGCTACTCAGCGTATCCCCCTGTGCACTGACTAACAGTGTCTTCTATACGTCTATGTTATATGTTATGTTTTTAGTACCAGTATAGTCTGGTCTTTTGGATTGCACAGACATTCAAATTAGGTCAGATCCCCCCCCCCTTTTTTTATACCCTCTATAGAATACTCCTAAACCAAGGACATCCCCTTATTATTTTTATTCCAAATTGTGATTAGAAATAGTTGTCGCTACAGACTCCATTCCCTTGTATGCTTGGGATTTTTTAAATACTTTTCTGTTTACTTGATAAACTTCAATACATTTGTTTTTTATCAGATACATGGTTTATATTTAGTTTTTTCCATATATCAGCACTGCATTGGGTCACTTAGCCCTGCGGACACGCACAAAAACTAATTTGCATAGTTGCAGATTTTAGGCAAGGACCACGCCGAGGGTTCAGATTTATGTTGGGGCATATAATTAATTAAGTGAGGTACGTAGTACGTTCATTACACACAGCAGTTACCAGCATTTACCTGATAGTAGGAGTTTTCATATCCTACTGAGTATTCTATTGTCTGATGTATTTGGTCTTAAGTCACATATAAGCTGTGATTATAGACTCCACATCCCCGTATGCTGGTTAATCTTGCATAAATTCTTATTGCTTGACATCCTATTTATAATATCATTGTTTTTATACTGTTTATTTTTATTTCCTATATATTGCAATTACATTTGGTTACATACAGAACTGTAGACATACACACCATCTATGGTTGTATAGTTACAGAAATCAGGTAAAGGTAAGCGCCGAGTGTTTCGGTTTTTATTGGTGCATATTTTAAGTGAGGTACGTAGTGCCCTCACCACACACAGCAGCTACCAATATTTTACCTGATTATAGTGATAGAGCGCAGTCCCCTCCCCTTTATTTTATACTGTCTTGCCATATGTACCATATGTAAAGTAGGGGTAAGGACGTTAACCACCCAGGAACATCCTCCCTTATACGGCACCTGCAGCGCATTCATAAAAAGTTACTGTCAAGTTCAGAAACTTTGTCTAAGACCGTAAGCAGTCCAGGGACACCTAAATCCCGTTGTCCTGTTGTATCCAAGCTCTTGCAAACCACACCGTCAACTCCCTCCTCGTCAATTTCCTCCTTAGTCAGGATCGGAAGTAGTCCTGCAGGCCATGTCTCTGGCATGACTGACTTTCCTATCCGGGATTCCTCCGGAGAATCCTGCATTGCTACGCCTGCTGCTGCCGCTGCTGCTGTTGCTGCTGGGAGTCATTCATCATCCCAGAGAGGAAGTAGGAACACCACTACTTTTACTAAACAATTGACCATCCAACAGTCCTTAGTGAGGAGGATGAAGTACGACAGCAGTCATCACAAAGCAAAACGTATAACTGAGGCCTTGACTGCTATGTTGGTGTTAGACGTGTGTCCGGTATCCGCCATTAGTGCAGTGGGATTTAGACAATTGATGGAAGTAGTGTGTCCCCAGTTCCAAATCCCGTCTAGATTCCACTTCACTAGGCAGGCGATACAGAGACTGTACATAAACGTCAGAAAAAGTGTCCTCAGTGTCCTGAAAAATGCCGTTGTACCCAATGTCCACTTAACCACGGACATGTGGACAAGTGGAACAGGGCAGACTAAGGACTATATGACTGTGACAGCCTTCTGGGTAGATGTATCACCTTATGCAGCAACAACAGCAGCGTCACCAGTAGCAGCATCTCAGAAACGCCAGCTCGTTCCAAGGCAGGCTACGCTGTGTATCACCGGTTTCAGTAAGAGGCACACCGCCGACAACCTCTTAGAGAAACTGAGGGAAATCATCGCCCAGTGGCTTACCCCACTTAGACTCTCCTGGGGATTTGTGATATCTGACAACGCCACCAATATTGTGCGGGCATTACATCTGGGCAAATTCCAGCACGTCCCATGTTTTGCTCACACAATAAACTTGGTGGTGCAGAATTTTCTGAAAAGCGACAGGGGCGTGCAGGAGACTCTTTGGGTGGCCCGAAAAATTTCTGGCCACTTTCGCCATTCAGCGACTGCGTGCCGAAGACTGGAGCACCAACAAACACTCTTGAACCTGCCCCGCCATCACCTGAAGCAAGAGGTTGTGATGCGGTGGAACTTAACCCTCTATATGCTTCAGAGGATGGAGGAGCAGCAAAAGGCCATTCAAGCCTATACATCCACCTATGATATAGGCAAAGGAGGGGGTATGCACCTGGCTCAAGCGCAGTGGAGAATGATTTCTGTGTTGTGCAAGGTTCTCCAGCCCTTCGAACTTGCCACACGTGAAGTCAGTTCAGACACTGCCAGCTTGAGTCAGGTCATTCCCCTCATCAGGCGTTTGCAGAAGCAGCTGGAGAAAGTGAAGGAGGAGCTAAGACGGAGCGATTGTGGGACTTGTGGATGAAGCCCTTCATTCGCTTTGCCAGGATTCCAGGGTGGTCATTCTGTTGAAATCAGACCACTACATTTTGGCCACCGTGCTCAATCCTAGGTTTAAAGCCTATGTGGTGTCTCTCTTTCCGGCCGTCACAAGCCTGCAGAGGTGCAAAGACCTGCTGGTGAAAACACTGTCAGCTGAAGCGGAACGTGACACGTCAACAGCTCCTTCTTCATTTTCTCCCGCAACTGGGGCTGCCAGGAAAAAAGTTAGGTATCCTAAGCAAGCCGGGAACCTTGTCAGCGAAAGGCGTAGGAGGTTGCTTCCACAAAATGTGGAGAAGATGATGTTCATACAAATGAATTACCAACTCTTCCAGGGAGACCAGCCTCCAGAACGTACAGAGGGACCTGTGGTGGTGGATTCCAGCGGGGACGAGTTAATAGTCTGTGAGGATGAGGATGTACACAACACTGAAGTGGGTGAGGAATCGGTGGATGAGGAGGATGAGGACGACATCTTGCATCTGTAGAGCCAGTTTGTGCAGGGACAGATTAATTGCCAGCTTGTTTTGTGGGGGCCCAAACGAAGCAATCATTTCAGCCACAGTCGTGTGGCAGACCCTGGCGCTGAAATGATTGGTTTGTTAAAGTGTGCATGTCCTGTTTATACAACATAAGGGTGGGTGGGAGGGCCCAAGGACAATTCCATCTTGCACCTTTTTTTTTTCTTTGCATTATGTACTGTTTGGGGCCTAGTTTTTCAAACTGCCATCCTGTCTGCCACTGCAGTGCCACTCCTAGATGGGCCACGTGTTTGTGCCGCCCACTCGTGTCGCTTAGCATAGCCTTTTGGACATAAAAACACTATTGTGAGGTGTTCAGAATAGACTACAAATGAGTGGAAATTAAGGTTATTGAGGTTAATAATAGCATAGGAGCAGAAAAACCAACACATTCTGTGATTTTAGCTGTTTTTATTCTTTTTTTTTTTTTTTAAATACAGATACAAAACCCAGAACCCAAAACACGGAAGGGTGGTTTTGGCAAAACCAATCCAGATCCAAAACACGAAGAAAGATCCAGATCCAAAACCAAAACACGAAAAGTGGCCGGTGCACACCCCTAAATTACAGTAAGTAGCAGGTTCTGCCCATTGCATTGAGTGATTGCATACTGCTGTATATGTGTGTATATTCGCCCAATGCATTTACATTTCACTTTATGTAGTCGGAATTGTTTTTAAATGTGATGTGTTTAAAGGTAACAAATAAATATTAGTGCCCTAACAGTTTACAGCATGTTCCTTTTATAAAAACATTACAAATTGTGTAATTCAAGGGTAAAATAGAAAACTCAGAAATAGTTGTTTCTAAAAAAAAGTTATTGTTATTGCGCTCCCTTCCTGCTGCTGTGGAACTGCACATCCCAGCATGCCATTCCACAGTAATTATTACATGCCTTAATAGCAATGTGGCAGGCCATGCTTGGATGTGTAGTTCCATAGCAGCTGTAGTGCTCCCCTTAATAAAAACAGCTTTTTATTTAGCAAAATAGTTTTTAATGCATATTTAAATGTTTTTCTAATTAAAACTCACAGACTTTGTTTTAAATGTTCAAAATTATTTATTAAAAAAAGTAAACATGTAGAATAACTGTAAATTCTGGGTTTTTAATCAAATAAAAAAATTCAGATAAGAATACAGTAACAAAAAAAGTGATTTTCTGGTCGAATTTCGAAGGGGTACACACTTGCAGATGTGTGATGCAGGCTTGCCGACTGTCTGGCTGCCCCTTCCGAGAGGGAGCAGCCAGGTCGGCATGACAGGGGGCGTGGCCAACTCAAGGAGGCGGGGCCAGCCAGACTTGAGTAGTTGTGGGTGGGGCCACGAGATCACAGCATTTTAGCCCCGCCACCACTACAGAATGCCGATATTACAGGCATTGTGAAGCAGGGGGCAGTGCCAAAATGACGCGATTCCGCATGAATCGCGTCACCGGCTCCCCTGCTGCGGGAGATTTAGAGGTAATTTCGGGGGGATAGGAGGGGTGGTTGGCAGCCGGGAGGATTGCCTGCCTTCCCGGGAGATAGGGAGTGGCACATGATTTTCGGGAGGCTCCCGACCAAAATCGGGAGGGTAGGCAAGTATAGTGTGATGTGACTTTTGTGCCAAATGTCCCGAATTCACCTCCTCTAAAACAAAAATCACCTCCAAATATGTCTGCCTATGATGTCAAGATACAAGTTCAAAGTATTAGTAATATGGTTTACAAAGGCACTAACCAGATTTCATATTAGGCAAAAGTTCCAAAAGCTCGTGGAAAGATCTGGTTTGAAATTTGCAAACAAAATCAATCATGGCAATGATGTTTTACAGCCGACTTTGGAGATGTAATTTCCCGGATCCGGGTGGACCATTGTGTACCATGCCCATAGCTAGTTCCTGCCAGGGCAGGGCACTGGTCCACCTCATGAGAACACTCTCTTGGGCCTGGAAGTCATTCTATGATCTCCCTGAGATCTTGGTTGATTGCCCCCAGAACAGAGGTTTGGTCCCCCATGCTGGTCTGGACTGTTTCATGCATGACCTCAATGGCTGCATTCTGTCGTTCCACTGCCACCCTAAGGCCATAGATGACTTTGGCAAAGGTGGCAGTGGTGGATGGGGGTGACACAGATGATGGAGGTTTTGCCCCACCCCCCCTGTCCTACTGCAGCCTGTCAGCCTCGACATCTCCTTTGAAAAATGAAACAAAAAAAAAATTAGTTTTTGGACTTGACACATAAAGAGACAGATACAGACAGGTCTATGCAAATATTTACCAGACAATATGTCTGCATCTGCCAACAACCTCCGATCCAAGGACCCCAAAAGTTGGATATCATGTTGGTTCAATTCCAATATCTCAGGGAGGGGACCCCATGGCCCATTTTTGTGTTGGTTCCGGGAATTTATCTTTCTCCGTAGTCAACTGCGAAGGTTGCTCCATCTAATAAGAATGTAATTTGAGAGCAAAACTATAAACAATATCTTGGTATGTCAAAAGTTCTATATATAACATTTGGAAAGACAGATATGTTTGTTTTGTTATATTTAACATTTACTACTAAAATGTTTTATTTAGGATTTTGAAAGGAATAACAAATTTTAAAAAATCTTACCTTTTCCTAAGGTAGTGTATGTTATAATCCCCAGAGTGCTCATGATTGATTTTGTTGCAAATTTTCGTCCAGATCTGTCCACGAGCTAAAAGTGGAACTTTGTGCCCGCTATGAAATCTGGTAAGTGCCTCTTGTATCAGTGTATTAGTCACCATCCAACTAATACTTTGATCTTGTATCTTGCCATCTGATGATGAAGAATCATCATCTTCCATTGTGACAGACAGATTTGGAGGTGATGTGTTTGGAGGAGGAGGAACATCTGTTGTTGCGCCAGCCACACGTTCAACATCCACATCTGCAGGTGTGTCCACAGGTAGATTTTCATCTGATACTTCCCTTCCAAAGTTGACCAGAAAATCGTGTATATCTGAATAACAGTCTTCTAAAAAGAGAAGGACCCTTCCTCCATGACTGCAAAAGTCCAAAAAACAGCTGAGGCTATTTATAGGCATAAGCGTATGCAGGTATATCTGTGTGTCTTATATATGCAATCAACATGCGTACACCGAAATTAACATATGCCTATAAAACCATCCTTTCAAATTAGACCCACTTTCACTAGGATTTTAGATTGTGATAATGCCCATGCATATGTCTGCTCTGGCACTAGGTAACACACCTACTCTGTGGTGATTGTAAGTACATATGGAGTTTTGTGAAAATAGAATAAAACAATAACTACTGTCTTATATTAAGCAGCCATTTTTGGGGAGACAGCCAATCAGATATCACCATAGTTTATATAAAGTATGCACACTGTAATATTTGACATTGCCATCATGAGAGTCGCTAGCTTCACTCACAGCCCAGGTAATGGACTGGCGTCTGGGGCCCTTGGCCCCATTTATCAGTAATACTCACAAAGTGCGGGAACGCAGAGGTGCGAAGAAGATTTCACCGCATAGACTGTCACCACACCATAGTGTAGCTTGAACGGCGATGGTCCGATCTGAGACATCGGACCCCTGACCTCCTGGCCCACTTTCGGGCCATTAACACAAGAAGTAAGTTTCTCTGCGGTTTGTATGCATGTTAGTGTTGATGTATGTACGCATATGCATAAGCGTAGCTCCCGGCCGTTCTTTAGGTTGCTGATATGTTTTTGTTTTTTTTGGTCTTCTGCCATTTTGTTTTTTTGAGTGCCCATTTTCTTTTTAGATGAATATTATTTTAGTGTGATATTGGGTGCGTGTGTGCTTACTTTATATTTATATTTGCCCCCAAAATATTAAAATCTTTCTCTCTCTCTCTATATATAGAGAGATATGCTGTATATTATTCTTATCCTTTATTTATATGGCGCCACAAGGGTTCCGCAGCATATATATATATATATATATATATATATACACACACACTTCTTTTATGAGAACATATTTTTATATTGTAATTTTAAAAAATAATGAATTAATAACCTGTCATTTATACATTATCTCATAGGACAACAGCGACAACAACGGCTGAGGAGAAGAGATCGTGCAAACCGACCACCCTCACCCCTGTTGGATGATTGGCTGAGACCAGATCCTAAAATTAATATCTGCAAGACGCCATTTTGTGTTGTTCGCATAACACCATTTTGCGGCGCCTACATGATACCTCCGTGTACGGCGCTATATTATGATTATTAGCATCATGCGTCTGCCACTGCCCTATGTTAAAAGTCTTCACAATACAATACATACATTTATTAATACATATAATATGAGCAACCCCACAAAGCACGTTTCATACTGTACTCCACAAACACGTAGACGCACAACGCATACTAGCATCTTTAATATCCCTATACTTACAAATTGCACACTTACACTGAAAGGTTCCCTAGCATTAAGGTTAATATTAAAGGTTTTATTCATTATCAATTATGTTGTGAAACACATGTATTTGATATCTAAGGTTTAGTACATGATAAGCAGACCATGTTTGGTGCCATTCTAAACTACTGTTTATTTGCAGATCTCCGGTTCCATCAGCAAGGAGATCGCAACATGTGTCTACAAGTTATGAATCATAGAGAGTTAGGCATTGAAATGTACTCTGTAATGTAATTTTTATTAGCCAGTTTAGACTTGTTCTTCAGCGGGAAAAGATACACAAAGAGCCGTTGGAGGGCTGAACTACCACTGTTAAAACTGACCTATGAACTACATCGTAATAGAAGAACCAAGAAGAAGAACCAATGGGATTATGCCAACTCGTTTCTATTGTATTGCCCACTCTCTGTATGGTATATATTCAGGCACTGTATTTCCAGTAGTCAGTCATCATATTCTTTCTTTTGACGGAGGCTTCACCTTTGATGCCGGAAAATCTGGACCCACAGCGCCTGCATATATATCGACTGTACCTTGTTTATGTATAATCTTTTGCGCTAATTGTATTTAGATCACAGCATGTAACTAAATGCTTTTTATGTGAATAATAACTTTTTTGTGCTTTGTAACCACACTCAAAGTCTGGAAAGCAATTATTTCTTGTGCGACTTACAACGCTAAATAGATTATTAGGTATTCATACCCCAAATACCCACCTCCCCTGCACCCTCTTCCACTCATTCTACCCCTCCCTCCCCTAAACCCTCTTCCACTAATTCTATCCCTCCCTCCCCTCAACTGTTTTCCACTCATTTCATCCCTGCCTCCCCTCAACCCTCTTCCACTCATTGTACCCCTGCCTCCTCTCAACCCACTTCCACTCATTCTACCACTCCATCCCCTCAACCCTCTTCCACTCATTCTACCCCTACATTGATTGCTGAGTATAGATCAGTTCTACCAATATCCTGCGTATGGGTTCGATGGTTCGCGAGGTAACCGATGCTTCTGCTAACTTGCGGACTACTCAGGCTGTACGTAGAGGGAGGTGGGCGGCATTGACTTTTGGTGGGTGTATGTAGCTTTGTGCTGCGATTTCCGTGAGTATGCATGATTAGCAAATTCTCGCGTGTGTGCGCACGCAGCATTGCGTTCCTTGCTGAATCAGGCCCTTTATTTCTTACAATTTTATCTCTTCCCAAACTTGGATAAATACCCTCCAGAAGTCTTTGATAAAAATAAAAGCATACATTTATTTTTATTTAATGAGCAATCCCATACAAAATGACAATGTATCCCCTTTCTTTCGGTTTGTTCAGAAGTCCAAAAAATCTAGACCAGTTCCATAGCCTAAAACATATGTTATTGTTCCATGTACATATGTATTATATGGTAAATTATAGCAACAAAGTATAAATATAAATCAAACAATCCATATTTTGATGATGATGATGATTATGATGATGAACATATGTAGACTGATAATAATCTCAAGTATGTGTGAAGCAAGGTTATATGTGCCTCTCCTTGACATTCCCACTTCATCACTTTCCAGCACAATATAAATAAATAAATCCGTCAGCCAATTGCAGTATAGCAAATCAATATACTGTATTTGATTAAGGATTCATAAAAATACCCAGGAGTCATAATTTTGTTTCATATCAAATTCTTGTGATCACTGACAGTGACAGGCTAAAGTGGGGCACTTTGGAGAGTGTAATGATTGACAATCAAAGGTTTTAGCCAAGACATTTAGAAGGTATTAAATATTTTCAAAGAAGAAAGCAATTTACAATGAACAATTACTGGAATCACATGACTGAAGATTGACAAGGGCCAATGAACCTGGGAGCAAAGATAAATGAATGAACTTTTAGTTTGATATGTTTTAGTCTGATACAGTATTTCAGCCAAGAATTTCTGAAGTTTCACAGCTTTGATTAGTATAGCTTGGGTTCCTGACCAGAGTGACAGAAAGATAGCACCACGAGATTCTGCAGCAGGCACGTTGGATGGAAGGGTAGCAGGTATCTTCTTTCTTCAAAGTTTAGAACAGATGAAACAAGGGGAATAATTTGAAGAAGAATGTGATTATTAAAGGCAAATTCTTGTCTTGATGACAAGAAATTAAATTTCAGGAGACACTGTTTCAAATTCCGAGTTGCCTTGTTGGTCTGATCATTGAATTGAGTTACAATAGGGTATTGTTTATATAATTAACAAGGAGCGCGCATAAATAATTTAATTAATTTAATAAAGATGTATATTAATATATCAATAGAAAAATTCTTTACATTGTATATTAATACAAGCATACACTCTAAAGGCAATCAAATATCACTTTTCCATTACTCCTAAGAAATATATATAAGAACGAATCCACCTTATGAAAGCCCAATTCAGGGATGCTATTCGATGTCCTTATTTAATTGAAGTTCAGCAGCTGATCATCTGTGAGCCCTTGTCTCTAGAACAATGCCATATAGAGCACCTTTACACATAGTCAGTGTGAGCTAGTCTCTCCCCTGCTGGTTTGACACTGCGAGACAAGCTGGCGGTGTCCAGTAGATAGTCTTTCAGAGGGAGTATGCAGGTGATCACACTTTTCCAGCTGGTAGAACAAAGGGTGATATGGACAGCTGTAACAATTCTTGTAGACACTAGCTGATTGATGTGTTTCTCCTCTGCCGTCCGAAAGTGGCTTCCTCAGAAGGCAAAAAAAGTAGAATGTCCACTGGAATCGTTACAGCTGTCTATATCACTCTTTGTTCTACCAGCCGGAGAAGTGTGGTCACCTGCATACTCACTCCAAGAGACTGTATCAACCGGACATCACCAGCTTGCCTCGCAATGTCAAACCAGCAGGGGAGAGACTAGCCCACACTGACTATGCGTAAATGAGCTGTAAAACTGTAATTAGAGAGATATTATTTCTCCTCACTAAAGTATATTCGAATAATACTGCGATACTCAATGGGCTTGAGTTTGGATACTGTATCCCCCCAAAAAGGAGGTTAAGTAAGGTGCTCTATCTGGCATTGTTCTGGAGACAAGGGCTCACAGATGATCAGCTGCTGAACTTCATTTAAATAAGGACATTGAATAGCATCCCTGAATTGGGCTTTCATAAGGTGGATTCTTTCTTTTTTCATTACAGCACCTTATATATATGTCTTAGGAGTAATGGAAAAGTGATAAATGTTGCATTTAGAGTGTTAATATACATTGTAAGGTATTTTTCTATTGATGTATTAATATACATTTTTATTAAATTAATGAAATTATTTATGTGCGCTCCTTGTTTATTCTATAAACAATACCCTATCGTAAATCTTTTGGGAATATTACAGAAATATTCCGTAGGAGCAGCAAGTAAAACGTTCGTAAGGCAATCATTTTATAAGTGTTGATAACTTGTTTGCGCCCGACCTATGTAGATATATATATTTTTTTTTTCTGTCTATTCATTGAATTGAGTGCTAAATGTAGAAAGAAAATATAATTTAATTCACAATTATTGAAACAGTGCCCTTGTATAATTTTTAAGCAAACTAGATGCCACAATCTTAGACTCTTCCAATCAACAAGCAAAAGAACAACCCAGGTGGTAAATAGTCCCTTTGAGGATGGAAAGTCAACTAAAAAATCCAATGTTAAGATGGTACTAATAAGGATGGCATGGGTTCTGCAAGTGATTGGTAATGGAATTTATTTTGTGTACAGACTTGACCAGCATGAACAAAATCTTTTACATCAGTTCTTAATTTAGGCCACCAGAAGTTCCTCCAGATAATTACATTTTTTTAATATTAAATTCCCTATGATTTCTAATTCCAAGGTGACCCACAGCCATGGATGAGTGAGCCCAGAAGATGACTTTGTGATGAGTCAAGAGAAAATAATGTATTTCTTAGATGAATGCTTCTAAAGGATGTTACAGTAAAGGCCACTGTGATTAAAGTACAATGTACATCTGCAGTGTGTTCCTTGAACCTGGATTACATGTGAGAAAAACATTGAACCTGGAGAAGAATAGAGACCAATATTATGGATTAAGAGGCCTATTTATTTAAGTAGACCCACGATGACCGCGGCTGGCTCATGTGCATTGGCTGCGGAGGACCCAAACCAGGAAGCACAGTGATAACGTAAGCTATAGTATCACTCTGGTTCTCTCTCTTTGATGGAATGGGCTCTTATTGTAGAGATTATTGATAAATTCACATGAATATACTGTATACATTTTCATGTTGCGAATTTAGTTATTTTATTTATTTTTTATTGCATCCGCATTAAAATTGCGGATTTTTATAAAAATAGCCAAGTGCCCTGATCATGACATCAAGGTGTGATTGGCATGATGGTAACCTTGATTGTAAGAGTGATGCCCTTTTGTGATCATTCCTGATCACCAATAAACAGCCAGGTTACATGATAATTTACAAGAAAAAAAAGTGCTAAAATACAGTATGTTGAGAAGCACTAAACTGTTCAGCAAGCCCTGATAATCCATGTAATGTAAGCATTTTACACATTTGCATTTGGTAGATTAATTAAATATAGACAGTACAATTTTCTTTACCACTTTCCGGAATCGATAATGCGTTCCAGTCTTAAGCTGGGTGTACACCATACGATGGTGTGACCCAGCGACACATCGATGCGATGTAATGATACAACGCGCTCGCAGTACATACTGCACAATCATCTGTACGACGGTAAAATGTGTTGTTACATGCTGCTTGTAACTGCACTGCATCATTCATTGCATCGTCCCATCTGCCGTGCAGAATAGGAGGTGGGACGATGCGATCTGGCGTACACACTATATGATGTGTATGATATTGTACTGAGCAATGATATACTGTAGGATACATCGTATAGAGTGTACCCAGCATAAGAAAAACCCAGTCTTCTAAAAAATACATAATGATAATTATGATAATCATATTAGTAAAAAATGAGGTGCTGTACATAGAAATGATTAACGTTGATGCTGGAATGTGATTATCCCAAATGGTGCCAAAAATGTCTCAGTCCAGTTTAACGAGAAGGGGTTAACATAAGACTTTGTTCATTTTAAAACAGACAGTCCAATCACCAGTTTTTTACTTGAGTATCACTGCATAAAAGAAAGGAAACAAAAATGACTTTACACTAGACATACATAGTCCTTTTGTTTTCTTTGCAGCCAAGGTAAGCAATACTGTCAGGATTTCAACATGTCTTGAAGGATGATGGATCATTTGTATTCTCCCTTAACACACACAATAATAACATACAAACATTATTTTCATGCTTTCAATGCGGTGCCCTGTGGTTGCAGTCATTCTCTGCCCACACTTCTCCATGGTAACTCATTAAACAGGGAGTTTTGCTTATTTTTCAGTGGTATTTCATAAAGCATACTATCAATGTCAGCTTTCCCTATTACTTCCACTTACTGTACTGTACTTTGTAATTGCTCTCTGATCACACGCTTGTAGTACAGTACAATTTCTGCACGCTGATGACCAGTGATGCTAGTTCATATTTGGCATCCTACAGATAGAGGAGGCCTGGGACTTTGGTAAAGAAATGTAGTATTTCTATCATAGTATCCTATGTCTGTTCTGTTCTGCATTGGCGTAACTACCGTAGGTGCAGGGGGTGCGACCGCTGTGGGGCCCGGACCGACCCAGGTCCCAGCCCTCCCCCTGCACCTACGGTGACAGGCCTCGGTCCCCGCCCACCCCTCCGCACTCCCCCCTCACCCTTATCAGTCCCCTCTCCTCGACTTACCTGCTCTGTGGTTGCTGCCCACCTCTCCGTGGTCATGTCCTTCCCCCTCCATGGTTGCATCCTCCCACATGGCCACCTCCTCCCAGCATTAGTCAGTGAGGAGGAGAAATGGAACCAACCGGGAGAGGAGGTGTTCCTGCCCTGTACAGCGCGACCATGGAGCAGATAAGTCAAGGAGAAGGGCGCGACGGAGCGGGGGGGGCCAGGGACCTTGGAGGGGGTGTGAAAATTTTGCTATGGGCCCCGCTAGGTCTGCTGTTCTGTGTTGTGTTTTGTGTGCTATGGGTTATGCATCTATGGTAAAGAGTATAGTGGATGGGTGTAGATTAAAAGATTTACGCTATGTAGATAGTTAAAAGATCAATACCAAATGGTAGACAGGCAATAGGTCAACACACAAAAGGTCGACAGGGATGAATATTGACAGTCACAAAAGGTCAACATGGTCAAAATGTCGACATTGGAATGGTCGACACAAATATTATTTACACTTTTTTTGTTTTTTAACCCTAATCTTCAACCTAACCCTAACCCTCCCCTTGGTGCCTAACCCTAACCTCTTTCTTTGTACCTAACTGTAACCTTTGGGGTAAGTACCTAAGCCTAGCCATCCCTTCTAGAGCCTAACCATACCCTACCCTTCTAGAGCACAACAAAACCTGATCAATTCCAATGCCGACTTTTTGACCATGTCAACTTTTAGAACCTGTCTATCTTCATCCATGTCAACCTTTTGTACCTGTTGACCTATCGCCTGTTGACCATTTGGTGTCTACCTAGACACAGTCAATTGACTGCCATCCTAGTGGGTAAGGGATGGGTTTTGCATAAAATAATTTTAATATAGCTGGCAGTACACCAAAGTCAGCATACCATAAAAGTTGATTTCCAATTTTTATAAATGGATGGTGTCGGATCAGTTGGTGCAAAATGTTATAAATTATTGTGAGGAACAGGGTATATTTGTGTATTCCTTGCTGAATACAGGCCAGGGTACTCATGTCATCCCATATTTTGCTCACACCTTGTTGTGCAAGACAATCTATTTATGGGATTCAAAGGCTGGATCTGCACCTTACGGGCATCTCTACTCCCTTGATTCATTTACTACATAAATTATAGACCAATAAATATCTTAGGGCACAAAAGGAAAAGGGTTAATTAATAAATAGTGCAGTCCTAAATTGGTAGCAGACTAGACTTTGATGTGACTTTGAAATATTTCCACTAGGCACATTTCTATCTGGGCCTGCAACCCTACCATGTATGACTATGCCTCTATGACTGGCAGCAGAAGCAGCACCAGTACTGGGTTGCTCTTGCTCTTCTATTGACTGATCCATGATTTGTTATATTTTTTTACACCAGGACAGGAGTAAAGCTACTATTGTTCAACTTAACTGCCACTACGTCACGTGAACATACAACAATGAGATAGGGAAAAAAGGTACTGTTACCTTTACCATGCAGTTTTATTAAAAGACTGGAGATTTTCGTTGACACCAGCAAAAAAAATGTTTCCCACTTTTTGGGGTACAAATTATGGGGTGATACCACCGCATAAAGTAACTGCCACAGGGAAACATTTTTTGGGGTGCAAATTATGGGGTGATAGTACATAGTTACTGCCACAGTAAAACATCTGTTTTTAGTACAAATGAGCGGTTCGGTTTTTACAACAAACGAACACACCGGAACTTAGTGATTCCGAGTGAAATTAATTTAATGTGCAAACGTGAGGATGTATGCACTGTAGGACAGGTGCTAGTGAACAACACAAGCCAGATTTTTGGATTATTAAAATATGTGGATGTAATTTAGTTTACATTATTTAAATTACAACACTGAGCTTTAATTATAAAATATTTCGTAATCTTGTGCTTACGCATTGTTGTGTTAATATGATTGTATTGTATGGCTACAAAATGTATTGTGCACTACAAATAAAACAACTTTTATGAACTAAATTCAAATTTAGTGTAGCTTATTAACAACATAATTTATCAGGGTTTATAAAATCAACTGTTTTTACTAGATATGAGATGTTCGTTTTTCTCAGAAACTGAATACATCCGAGTTTAGGTGATTGAGTGTATCCGAGTCCTGACTCGGGTCTTCCATCCAAGATCAGATTCCAGAATGAGGCAAAACATCATTTTCCCGGTGTCAGATGTTGAGTGTTTTGAATTGCATATAAAAGTGTCTCCCTCGTGATCAGGCGTCAGTTCACAGACGAGAGCGGAGGGAAAGGGTGTAGGACTGTGGGCTGTAGTACTGCAAACAAAAACACAGGGCACACCAGCAGGGTGCCATTAAGAGCTTAGGAGGACAAAGAGTTATTATAATAGTAGTAGATGGAGTAGGTATCTGGAATAATGACTGCAGGCATCAATTTCAGTGTATGTGTGTATGTTTGTTTGTCTCACACACACTAACTGCACACACACATCCTGCAAATAAACAGGTTACTTTACTGCTTGTGGTGCTGCAGAAAAATAACATAAGCTCTTGACTTTTTGTTAAAGTGAACCTGCACTTTTTTTTTCTCAAGGCATTCTGCAGTATATTATTTGTCACTTGTGTGTGAGAGCAGAGAAAGTGTTGATTTCAAGATTATCTGCTCAAAAATACTCTGCTATATCTGAGCTGCACCCGAAGGAGACCTCTTTTTTTGAGTGTTTTCCTTTAAAAAAAAGTTCCTGTTATCTAAAAAACCCTGCAGTCTTTTCTAATTCAATTTAAAAGTATTGTATATTTCAAGAAGTTAATTTTCAGATACTGTGTATATATTAGGGATGAGCGGGTTCGGTTCCCTGAGAACTGAACCCACCCGAACTTCGGGGATCCGGGGCGATCCGAGCCCAAGCTCGGATCTCCCTGTCTGCCCCGGATCCCTCTCCCGAGGCAAAACCTCGAGATCTGCTGTCGGATCTCGAGGTTTTGCCTCGAGTGGCCATTTTAAAAAAAATGCCTTTGCCTTTAATGGGCAAAGTGCTGATTGGCTGACAGAGCCGTCTGTCATGGCTCTCAGCCAATCAGCATTATGGTGCTCATTTGCATGTAGCACGGACTCGTGAGATCCGTGCTACATGCATCTGTGTGATTGACAGTGACACAGAGCACAGATGGGTCAGTGAGACCCGTCTGTGCTGCTGTGTATTTCAATGACACAGATGCACGCACGGACCAGGAGATCCGTGCTACTTGCATCTGTGTCATTGACACAGAGCACTGACGGGTCCGTGAGACCCGTCTGTGCTGCTGTGGTAATAAAAAAAAAAAAAACCTGTGTAAAAAAAGAAATAAATGGCGTGCCCCCCCCAAAAAAAGAGCAACCAGCCACGGGCATTAGTGACCCAGTGCTGGGTGTGCTTAAATACAGGGGACAAATGATGTAGGGGTCCCCTGTACTTAAGCACAACCAGCCCCGGGCTAGTCAGAACCAGAGCTGGTTGCCAAAATACGGGGGACAAACGACGTAGGGGTCCCCCGTATTCTGCGCAACCAGCTCTGGGCTCTGATCCGGTCCTGGTTCTGGAAATACAGGGGAAAAAAAAATGAGTAGGGTTCCCCTGTATGTTCCAGAACCAGCACTGGACTTTTTCTAGCGGGGGGCAGATGCCACAGCCAGGGGAGCCCTTTCACCGGGCCCCCCAGCCGCAGCATCAGCCCTGACCGCTAGTCAGCCTAGGCCGGGGATCCCTGGAGAGCTGGGGACCCCCCAATAAAGGGGTCACCCTCTCCAGGGCACCCCAGGCCCAGGCTGATAGCCCGGGGCTATCCCCGCCACCCCTGGTGGCAGTGGGTGGCGGGTTGATTGTGTGGTGTGGTGTAAATAAAGAATATCAAACATTGTCTTTACAAGTAGAACTGCAAGTCCCAGCAAGCCTGCCCCGCATGCTGGTACTTGGAGAACCACAAGTACCAGCATGCAGGGCATTAAGGGCCCACTAGTACCTGTAGTTCACCTGTAAAAAAATGTTTAAAAAAAACACAGGACACACACACCGTGACAGTATAAGTTTATTAAACATACATACACACACACACACATGTACACATACTCACCTATGTAACCTGTAGCATCGGTCCACTTGTCCGGTAAAGTATCCATAGGGGACCTGTGAAAAAAAACATACTCACCATCTCCTATGCGAGGTTCTGTCCTCTTCGTTCCAAAGTAGGCATCCCCGGACTTGGCAAAAAAAAAAAACGAAAACGCGATCCACGAACTTAGTACCGTTCTATAGAACAGTACTTCCCGAATGAGAGCTTAGCGGCGGGGTATCACCATGGAAACCCCGCTGCTAAGCGTTCATTGGCTGAGAGAGGCCATCTCCCGTCTCTCTCAGCCAATGAACGGCTCCCTCCATTGTAGTCAATGGTGGGAACCGCAAGGTTATTAAAGTTTACCCTGCAGTTCTTGTTGTTCTCCAAGTACCAGCATGCGGGGCAGGCTTGCTGGGACTTGCAGTTCTACTTGTAAAGACAATGTTTGTTATTCTTTATTTACACCACACCACACAATCAACCCGCCACCCACCGCCACCAGGGGTGGCGGGGATAGCCCCGGGCTATCAGCCTGGGCCTGGGGTGCCCTGGAGAGGGTGACCCCTTTATTGGGGGGGTCCCCAGCTCTCCAGGGATCCCCGGCCTGGGCTGACTAGCGGTCATGGCTGATGCTGTGGCTGGAGGGCCCGGTGAAAGGGCTCCCCTGGCTGTGGCATCAGCCCCCCGCTAGAAAAAGTCCAGTGCTGGTTCTGGAACATACAGGGGAACCCTACTAATTTTTTGTTCCCTGTATTTCCAGGACCAGGACCGGATCAGAGCCCAGAGCTGGTTGCGCAGAATACGGGGGACCCCTACGTCGTTTATCCCCCGTATTTTGGCAACCAGCGCTGGTTCTGACTAGCCCGGTGCTGGTTGTGCTTAAGTACAGGGGACCCCTACATCATTTGTCCCCTGTATTTAAGCACACCCAGCACTGGGTTACTAATGCCCGGGGCTGGTTGCTCTTTTTTGGGGGGGTGCACGCCATTTTTTTCTTTTTTTACACAGGCTTTTTTTTTTTTTTTTACCACAGCAGCACAGACGGGTCTCACGGACCTGTCATTGCTCTGTGCCAATCACACAGATGCATGTAGCACGGATCTCCCGGGTTCGTGCTACATGCAAATGGGCACCATAACGCTGATTGGCTTCCTGTCTGCCACTCCTAGATGGGCCACGTGTTTGTGCCGCCCACTTGTGTCGCTTAGCATAGTCATCCAGCTACCTCGGTGCAACCTTTTGGCCTAAAAACAATATTGTGAGGTGTGAGGTGTTCAGAATAGAGTGGAAATGAGTGGAAATTAATGTTATTGGGGTTATTAATAGCGTAGGAACAAAAAAGGCCCATTTTATGTGATTTTAGCGTTTTTTTTTATTTTTTAAGAAAAAATCCTGATCCAAAACACAAAACCCAGAACCCAAAACACGGAAGGGTGGTTTTGGCAAAACCAATCCAGATCCAAAACACGAAGAAAGATCCAGATCCAAAACCAAAACACAAAACACGAAAAGTGGCCGGTGCACACCCCTAGTGTATATATATATATATATATATATATATTTTCTAACTGTGGGTCTGCTTCAGACCCGGACGCTAAGCGGCGGATGCACGCTATGGCCGATAATCGCCCGTTTGCGCATGCGTTTGCATCAATATGCGCATGCGCGAGTCAACCACTGCGCTCGGGAATTGTGCGCTCGTAGTACACAGACTGGACGCTAATTTGAGTGACAGTGCCGTTTGTGGGTGGTGATGGGACGGTGCTTGTGAACGGTGAGTGGATGTGCGAACACAGGCGTGTCTGGGTGTCTAAATGGCGTTTTGTGGATGTGCATAATTACCAAAGAAGCGTCATTGTACACGTCACTTGGTTGTATTTTAGACAGCACTGATCGCAGTGCTTGCGGTGGGGTAGGGTCTACCTTAAGCACTGCGTGCAGCTCCGATGGCTTGCGATGTATCCGATTAATCACACACTTCCTGGAGATGACGTGTGCTAAGAAAGAAAGGTGGTGTTTATACTGGCGTGCATTCGCTCTGCCGTCGCTCTCTAAGGCATAGAGGGCGTCCTTCCACCAGACAGTGCGATAGCGGCATTTGCATATTAGGCCCCTTTTAGTTGCATGAGAGTGCAGCTTAGCGTCCGTGTCTGAATGTGCAGTGGTATCCCCCCATTATTTGCACCACAACACATTTCTCGCAGAGTAGACTTGTTCTGTTCCTTGTGCATACAAACAATTGCCAGTGTTTTGTAAAGGAATTTTTTTTAAAAATGTTTTTGCACCCCAAAAAGTGGAAAATATTTTTTTTGCAGTGTCAAAGAAAATCCCCAGTCTTCTAATAAAACTGCATGGTAAAGATAACCTTACCTCTTTTCCCTATCTCATTGTTGTACATTCACTTGGTGTGGTGGCAGTTAAGTTGAACAGTAGTAACTTTACTCCTGGTGTAAAAAATATATAAATCATGGATCATTCAATAGAAGAGCAGAAGCAACCCAGTACTAGTGCTGCTGCTGCCAGTCATAGTACTTCTTCAACATCTACTACAGGTGGTCATATGAAATAAGGTTTAAGAGGGGGCACATGAAATCTAAACACTATTCCACAATCTTTGACATTTTGTAAAATTTACTGCTGAATAACATAACAATTGCCAACATGCCATACACCACATGCAGTGGCAAGGAAAGGCTCAGACCATGGCCACTCTGAATCAAAAGGTCACATCTAAAACAGGTAACAGTACATAAAGAGAACACTAAAGGGGCAAATTTACTAAGAATCGAGTCTGATCAAGGTTTTTTTTTTCAACTCGATTAGCATTGCCGAAACTTGGGTGATTTGAGGCTCCTGAAACTCACAAATTTACAAAAGAAGTGAATTTAGCTGAGAGTGAGATGGCCTGTGGTGAAGCATATCAAGATATCTACCCCCGAGTAGCAAGTTTTGAAGATTACTCACCCGAGATTGCAGTGTTTTCTCTCTGCAAAACTCTCCCGAGCAAGCAGCCTGCACATAACAATGAGATTTGTGAAGGCTGCTTGTGTGTTGTAGCGGTAAAAAATGGGTTAAATTTAAAAAAAAAATGAAGTAGGCCCCCCCCCAAAAGCATAACCAGCCCCGGACTGCTCAGCTAGTCCTGGTTCCAAAAATGACGGGGAACAAAATGTGTAGGGTTCCCCCATAATTTAGGAACCAGCACCTGGCCTGTCCTTGTTTTAAATATAGGGGAAACAAAAATGCATAGGGGTTTCCCTATATTTAAAACCAGCACCAGGCCCAAACTGAACGGGGTGTAATGCCACAGCCGGGAGACCTTATCTCCGGGTCTCCATAGCCAAAGCATTCGCAACCCAAGCCAGTCAGCCTAATCCGGGGATCTCAGGGGAGGTGGGGACTCCCCCAAGTAGGGGTCCCCACACTCCCAAAACCCCCGTCTTGGGCTGAAGCCCGCACCCTTGGGCTGTGGGTACGGGGGTAATAATGTTGTAAATAGTTGAAAACTATTGTATTTTACAGTGGTACCACAGGTGCCAGCATGCCTGCCCTTTTGCACTTGTGGAACTATAAGTGCCAGCAGGCGGCCGGTACCCGTACCTCCACTGTAAAATAAATAGTTAAAAAAACACACTACACACACACCGTCTAAAGGAAAACTTTATTACACACTAGGGGTGAGCGGGTTCGGATTTCTGAAATCCGAACCCCCCCGAGCCCCCCCGATCCGAGTCCGATCCGAATCAGGCTCGACTTTTCCTGCCTGACTCGGATCTGAAATCGAGGCAAAACGTCATCATCCCGCCTTCCGAGTCTCGCGGGTTTTGGATCCTATATAAGGTACCCGCGTCGGCGCCATTTTCTCACTCGGCTGTGGACAGTGAAGAGGGAGGGTGGGAGTTAGGGCTGTGTAGTGTAGTGTAGTGTAGTGTAGTGCTGCTGTTGTCCACTACTTCAAAGTCCATAGGGGCTGGCTGTGTTGTGCTGTGCTGCTGTTGTTAATAGGGGCTGTGTCCACTACTTCAAAGTCCATAGGGGCTGGCTGGACTGTGTTGTGCAGTCAGCTCTCCATAGGGGCTGTGTCCACTCCAAAGTCCTGTGCAGTGTCCCAGTCCTAAAGGGGTGCTGTAGTGTTGTCCAGGGGGTGCTCTGTCCATCAGGGGTGCTCCCCCCAAGTGCTAAAAAAATAATATATTTTCTGTTTGTGAATTGTGTGCGCAGTAGCCGCACGTGCATCAACAAAGTAGTGCCAAGCGTGCGCCTGTGTCATAAGTAAAGGGCCGGCTGGCTTGACCGTTAAGGGTGCTGTAACCCCCGAAAGTACACTCCAGTCCAAATCAAAAAAAAAATTATTTTCTGTGTTTGTGAATTGTGTGCGCAGTAGCCGCACGTGCATCAACAAAGTAGTGCCAAGCGTGCGCCTGTGTCATAAGTAAAGGGCCGGCTGGCTTGACCGTTAAAGGGTGCTGTAACCCCCGAAAGTACACTCCAGTCCAAACCAAAAAAAAAATTGTTTTCTGTGTTTGTGAATTGTGTGCGCAGTAGCCGCACGTGCATCAACAAAGTAGTGCCAAGCGTGCGCCTGTGTCATAAGTAAAGGGCCGGCTGGCTTGACCGTTAAAGGGTGCTGTAACCCCCAAAGTACACTCCAGTCCAAACCAAAAAAAATATTATTTTCTGTGTTTGTGAATTGTGTGCGCAGTAGCCGCATGTGCATCAACAAAGTAGTGCCAAGCGTGCGCCTGTGTCATAAGTAAAGGGCCGGCTGGCTTGACCGTTAAAGGGTGCTGTAACCCCCAAAGTACACTCCAGTCCAAACCCCCAAAAAAATTATTTTCTGTGTTTGTGAATTGTGTGCACAGTAGCCGCACGTGCATCAACAAAGTAGTGCCAAGCGTGCGCCTGTGTCATAAGTAAAGGGCCGGCTGGCTTGACCGTTAAGGGTGCTGTAACCCCCGAAAGTACACTCCAGTCCAAACCAAAAAAAAAATTATTTTCTGTGTTTGTGAATTGTGTGCGCAGTAGCCGCACGTGCATCAACAAAGTAGTGCCAAGCGTGCACCTGTGTCATAAGTAAAGGGCCGGCTGGCTTGACCGTTAAGGGTGCTGTAACCCCCGAAAGTACACTCCAGTCCAAACCAAAAAAAAAATTGTTTTCTGTGTTTGTGAATTGTGTGCGCAGTAGCCGCACGTGCATCAACAAAGTAGTGCCAAGCGTGCGCCTGTGTCATAAGTAAAGGGCCGGCTGGCTTGACCGTTAAAGGGTGCTGTAACCCCCAAAGTACACTCCAGTCCAAACCAAAAAAAAAATTATTTTCTGTGTTTGTGAATTGTGTGCGCAGTAGCCGCATGTGCATCAACAAAGTAGTGCCAAGCGTGCGCCTGTGTCATAAGTAAAGGGCCGGCTGGCTTGACCGTTAAAGGGTGCTGTAACCCCCAAAGTACACTCCAGTCCAAACCAAAAAAAAAATTATTTTCTGTGTTTGTGAATTGTGTGCGCAGTAGCCGCACGTGCATCAACAAAGTAGTGCCAAGCGTGCGCCTGTGTCATAAGTAAAGGGCCGGCTGGCTTGACCGTTAAAGGGTGCTGTAACCCCCAAAGTACACTCCAGTCCAAACCAAAAAAAAAATTATTTTCTGTGTTTGTGAATTGTGTGCGCAGTAGCCGCACGTGCATCAACAAAGTAGTGCCAAGTGTGCGCCTGTGTCATAAGTAAAGGGCCAGCTGGCTTGACCGTTAAAGGGTGCTGAAAGTACAGTCCAGTCCAAACCAAAAAAAAAATTATTTTCTGTGTTTGTGAATTGTGTGCGCAGTAGCCGCACGTGCATCAACAAATTAGTGCCAAGCGTGCGCCTGTGTCATAAGTAAAGGGCCGGCTGGCTTGACCGTTAAAGGGTGCTGTAACCCCCAAAGTACACTCCAGTCCAAACCAAAAAAAAAATTATTTTCTGTGTTTGTGAATTGTGTGAGCAGTAGCCGCACGTGCATCAACAAAGTAGTGCCAAGCGTGCGCCTGTGTCATAAGTAAAGGGCCGGCTGGCTTGACCGTTAAAGGGTTCTGTAACCCCCAAAGTACACTCCAAACCAAAAAAATATATATTTTCTGTGTTTGTGACTTGTGTGCACTGTGGCTGCACGTGCATCAACAAAGGAGCAGCGCCAAGCGTGCGCCTGTGTCCCATAAGTAAAGAGCCGGCTGGCTCATTTCTTAAAGGGTGGTGTAACCCACAAAGTGCACTACTCTCCAGCAAAAATAAAAAAATATTTTCTGTGTTTGTGTGCGCTTTAGCCGCACGTATATATATATCAATATAACATAAATGGAGGACCAAACTTTCTCCGATAAAAATAAAATAGGGAAAGATCAAGAACCACTTTCTCCTAGTGCTGTTGCTGCTGCTGGGAGTTGTTCATCATCCCAGAGAGGAAGTAGGAACATCACTACTTTTACTAAACAATTGACCCTCCAACAGTCCCTAGCGATGAGGATGAAGTACGACAGCAGTCATCCTGAAGCAAAACGTATAACTGAGGCCTTGACTGCTATGTTGGTGTTAGACGTGCGTCCGGTATCCGACATTAGTGCAGTGGGATTTAGACAATTGATGGAGGTAGTGTGTCCTCGGTTCCAAATCCCGTCTAGATTCCACCTGCATCCTCAAAGCAGCAGCGACAAGCGTGCGTCTGTCTGTTAAAGGGTGGTGACACCCTCAAAGTGTGCTACACAAACAATTAAAATATTGTTCTTTTTTTTTCTGTCTTTGTGAATTGTGTGGGCTGTAGCCGCACCTGCATCCTTAAAGCAGCAGCGACAAGCGTGCGTCTGTCTGTTAAAGGGTGGTGACACCCTCACAGTGTGCTACACAAACAATTAAAATATTGTTCTTTTTTTTACGGTCTTTGTGAAATGTGTGGGCTGTATCCGCACCTGCATCCTTAAAGCAGCAGCGACAAGCGTGCGTCTGTCTGTTAAAGGGTGGTGTAACTCTCAAAGTGCTCCAAAAAATAAAAAACTATTTTTTTAATGTGTTTGTGACTTGTGTGCGATATAGCCGCACTTGCATCCTCAAAGCAGCAGCGACAAGCGTGCGTCTGTCTGTTAAAGGGTGGTGACACCCTCAAAGTGTGCTACACAAACAATAAAAATATTCTTCTTCTTTTTTCTGTCTTTGTGAATTGTGTGGGCTGTAGCCGCACCTGCATCCTTAAAGCAGCAGCGACAAGCGTGCGTCTGTCTGTTAAAGGGTGGTGACACCCTCAAAGTGTGCTACACAAACAATTAAAATATTGTTCTTTTTTCTGTCTTTGTGAAATGTGTGGGCTGTAGCCGCACCTGCATCCTTAAAGCAGCAGCGACAAGCGTGCGTCTGTCTGTTAAAGGGTGGTGTAACTCTCAAAGTGCTCCAAAAAATAAAAAACTATTTTTTTAATGTGTTTGTGACTTGTGTGCGATGTAGCCGCACTTGCATCCTCAAAGCAGCAGCGACAAGCGTGCGTCTGTCTGTTAAAGGGTGGTGACACCCTCAAAGTGTGCTACACAAACAATAAAAATATTCTTCTTCTTTTTTCTGTCTTTGTGAATTGTGTGGGCTGTAGCCGCACCTGCATCCTTAAAGCAGCAGCGACAAGCGTGCGTCTGTCTGTTAAAGGGTGGTGACACCCTCAAAGTGTGCTACACAAACAATTAAAATATTTTTCTTTTTTCTGTCTTTGTGAATTGTGTGGGCTGTAGCCGCACCTGCATCCTTAAAGCAGCAGCGACAAGCGTGCGTCTGTCTGTTAAAGGGTGGTGTAACTCTCAAAGTGCTCCAAAAAATAAAAAACTATTTTTTTAATGTGTTTGTGACTTGTGTGCGATGTAGCCGCACTTGCATCCTCAAAGCAGCAGCGACAAGCGTGCATCTGTCTGTTAAAGGGTGGTGACACCCTCAAAGTGTGCTACACAAACAATAAAGATATTCTTCTTCTTTTTTCTGTCTTTGTGAATTGTGTGGGCTGTAGCCGCACCTGCATCCTTAAAGCAGCAGCGACAAGCGTGCGTCTGTCTGTTAAAGGGTGGTGACACCCTCAAAGTGTGCTACACAAACAATTAAAATATTGTTCTTTTTTCTGTCTTTGTGAATTGTGTGGGCTGTAGCCGCACCTGCATCCTTAAAGCAGCAGCGACAAGCGTGCGTCTGTCTGTTAAAGGGTGGCGTAACTCTCAAAGTGCTCCAAAAAATAAAAAACTATTTTTTTAATGTGTTTGTGACTTGTGTGCGATGTAGCCGCACTTGCATCCTCAAAGCAGCAGCGACAAGCGTGCGTCTGTCTGTTAAAGGGTGGTGACACCCTCAAAGTGTGCTACGCAAACAATAAAAATATTCTTCTTTTTTCTGTCTTTGTGAATTGTGTGGGCTGTAGCCGCACCTGCATCCTTAAAGCAGCAGCGACAAGCGTGCGTCTGTCTGTTAAAGGGTGGTGACACCCTCACAGTGTGCTACACAAACAATTAAAATATTGTTCTTTTTTTTCGGTCTTTGTGAAATGTGTGGGCTGTAGCCATACCTGCATCCTTAAAGCAGCAGCGACAAGCGTGCGTCTGTCTGTTAAAGGGTGGTGACACCCTCAAAGTGTGCTACACAAACAATAAAAATATTCTTCTTCTTTTTTCTGTCTTTGTGAATTGTGTGGGCTGTAGCTGCACTTGCATCCTCAAAGCAGCAGCGACAAGCGTGCGTCTGTCTGTTAAAGGGTGGTGTAACCCTCAAAGTGTGCTCCACAATCAATAAAAATATTCTTTTTTTTTCTGTCTTTGTGAATTGTGTGGGCTGTAGCCGCACTTGAATCCTCAAAGCAGCAGCGACAAGCGTGCGTCTGTCTGTTAAAGGATTACATCGGTGACAGCATCCAAGTAGGCATGTCAGACAGTCCGTACCTGTACTGGCAGGAAAAAGAAGCAATTTGGAGGTCCCTGTACAAACTGGCTCTATTTTACCTGAGTTGCCCCCCCTCCAGTGTGTACTCCGAAAGAGTGTTTAGTGCAGCCGGGAACCTTGTCAGCGAAAGGCGTAGGAGGTTGCTTCCACAAAATGTGGAGAAGATGATGTTCATAAAATGAATTATCAACTCTTCCAGGGAGACCAGCCTCCAGAACGTACAGAGGGACCTGTGGTTCCAGCAGGGACGAATTAATACTCTGTGAGGATGAGGATGTACACACTGAAGAGGGTGAGGAATCGGTGGATGAGGAGGATGAGGATGACATCTTGCCTCCGTAGAGCCAGTTTGTGCAGGGACAGATAAATTGCCAGCTTGTTTTGTGGGGGCCCAAACGAACCAATCATTTCAGCCACAGTTGTGTGGCAGACCCTGGCGCTGAAATGATTGGTTTGTTAAAGTGTGCATGTCCTGTTTATACAACATAAGGGTGGGTGGGAGGGCCCAAGGACAATTCCATCTTGCACCTCTTTTTTTTCTTTGCATTATGTACAGTTTGGGGCCTAGTTTTTCAATGCCATCCTGTCTGCCACTGCAGTTTCACGCCTAGATGGGTCACGTGTTTGTGCCGCCCACTCGTGTCGCTTAGCATAGTCATCCAGCTACCTCGGTGCAACCTTTTGGACATAAAAACACTATTGTGAGGTGTGAGGTATTCAGAATAGACTGGAAATTAAGGTTATTGAGGTTAATAATAGCATAGGAGCAGAAAAACCTACAAATTCTGTGATTTTCGCTGTTTTTATGCTTTTTTTCAAAAAAATACAGATCCAAAACACAAAACCCAGAACCCAAAACACGGAAGGGTGGTTTTGGCAAAACCAATCCAGATCCAAAACACGAAGAAAGATCCAGATCCAAAACCAAAACACAAAACACGAAAAGTGGCCGGTGCACACCCCTATTACACACCTACCTACCTAACACACATACTTACCTGCTGCCAGCTGGTCTGTACACTTGTCCACGTAGAATCCGTTTGGAGTACCTGGAATAAAGATCCTATAATCACCTCAATCCTCACGCTGGTCTCCGTAGCATCCAGGGGTCTTGGAAAAATAAAAAAACAGAACCTGATCCATCTACTTACTGTAACGGTGTATGCGTGTGACCACATACACTGCTACCCAGCTCCTGACTGACCAGTGTGAACTGTCAGGAGCCGGCAGCCAATCAGCGGCCGCTAACTATAGAGTGGCCAATGATTGGTTCCGGCTCCTGACACTGACCAGTTCATGTGGTAACTGTCAGGAGCCCAGGCCACATCCCCTAAGATCCCTAGCTTGGGCTGACTGGCTTGGGGTGTGAATGCTTTGGCCATGGAGCCCCGGTGATAGGGTCTCCTGGCTGTGGCATTACACCTCGGTCGGTTTGGGTCCGGTGCTGGTTTTAAATATAGGGGGACCCAACGCATTTTTTCCCCCCTATATTGAAAACTAGCACTGGCCCTATTCATTTTGTTCCCCATAATTTTAAGAACCAGGACTGGCTGAGCCATGCTTTTGGAGGGGGACCGTACGTTAGGACTGGCTGGTTATGTAACCCTTTTTTTTTACTATATACAGGCAGAAACATACATGGATCACACTGATCTGTGTATGTTTCTGCCAATCTCGCAGCTCACAGGCAGGTGAATTGATTTCACAAATTTTTACAGGAGTGTTGTCCGTCATTTATAAACTCTCCTCTCTGTAAATTCCCGAATCCTATCTTCACTAGTGAAAAGTTACTCGAGTTTAGCCGATGGTGAAGTGAAGAGAGGGCCTGATTCAGAGCCGGACGCTCTGACAGAGCGCTCGCTCTGAATCAGGGCCGTCCTTCTTGTTTTTCAGAGCGGCCTCCTGGCCGCTCGCATAGCTGTGGGTGACCACCCACAGATATAGCAAGCGGCCCGGAAGATGGTCGCGATGGTCAAGACCATCGCGACCATCGGGCTTGCGACGAGACCCTTTTGGTAAGGTCTTGTTTCCGCAAGCCCCAGAGTGTTTTCGGCTCTAACAGAGCCGAAAGCACTCCCACTGACATCACTTGTGATGTCAGTGGGAGTGGAATGCGAGCGCCAAGTGGGCCACTTTTGGTAAGCAGAACTGGCGCTGCGGGATGAATCTTACTTCTTACTGTGTTGTCATCTTACTTCCGTCTCTGTGCTGTCTATGTGAGGGTGACTCTGTCCGTTGACTTGTGATGTCAGTGGGGCCGGCCCCAGACAGTAGGCGTTTCCATGGGAACACCTCCATCTGGGCAGCCACGCCCCCGGCCCGCCCACCAAAGGGGGCATGCTGTAACTCATCATCGACAGCACGCCCCCTTTGGTACGAGACCCGGAGCGGCGGATTGCCCATCGCTATCTGGGTCTCGCGCATGCGCACGACGGAGCCGGCTCTGTCGTGCATATGCGCACTGGGCCACCATTGACCCGCTTAGGAGCGCATAGCGCTCGCGAGCGGGTCTGAATCAGGCCCAGAGTTTGCTAACTCTCCAGTATTTTCCCGTAGCAAAGGAGATTTCTCTCCCAAGTTTGTCATTAGTAAATTTTCAAGTGAAAAAAATGCCAAAACTCTCCAGAGATTGCTAACTCGACCAAACTCAAATCTTAGTAAATTTACCCATAAGGCTGAAGAGTAAACTGTGTGTTTACATACTTCACAGATTCCTGAGGAGAGTCTAAGGGGTATATTTACTAAAGGTCAATTTTGATGTTGTGTTCCTGGGACTAAATTCCCAGAAACACAAATCAATGTTGATTCATTTTGATCGATTTTAATTTGATCAAAATCTATTAAAATCGACAAATGGTCAACCTAAAGCTTACATGACTGTGACAGCCCACTGGAATGTGATAGCAAATGCCTTACCCTTCTGAGACTCTCCTCAAGATTTGTCATTTCCGATAATGCAAGTAACATTATATGAGCATTACAATTGGGTGAATTTGAACACCTCCCATGTTTTGCACATACAATAAACTTGGTGGTTCAGAATTCCTTAAAAAATGACAGGTGTATGCAGAACATGCTGTCTGTGGGTCAAAATATTTTATGGACATTTTCGGCATTCAGCAACCACATGTAGGAGATTGCAGCAGTTGCACAAACTGTTCAATTTGCCATGCAACCAACTGAGAGGTAATAACCAGGTGGAATGCCACCGTTTATATGCTTCAGTGACTATAGGAACAGCAACAAGCCATTCAAACGTACACAGCAAGCCATGACATAGGGACTGGGAGAGGGGAGGGGGCTGTACTATGGTCCAGCACAATAGAGAATACTCTCCATTTTATGCAAGTTAATGAAACCATTTCAAATTGCAACCAATGAAGTGAGTTCAGAAACTGCCAGCCAGTCAGTTCATTTCCTTACTTAAACTACTAGAAAAGTAGCTAAAGGAGCTGAATTGAAACGATTCAGCTAAGTATGATTCAGCTAAGTATATTGGACTTGTAGATCAAGTTCTTTATTTGCTTCACCAGGACCAAAGTTCCACTTTAAAAATCTCATTAGGATTTTGGAAGCGTGTTTTTTAATAGTGTTTTCCATGTCTCTGGTCTGTATCTTATTTTAATAGTTATGTTAGTACTCTGATCAATTAATCAATCAATCATTTACCTGGCTTCCATTAAATACTCCACCTCCATTTACCTGTACTGGACATGGGCCTCTGATCTAGTTCTTGATCAATGAAAACATTCTATAGCATTGTATAATTTATATTAAACTGCCATCCTGTCTGCCACTGTGTGCCACTATGTTTGATAGATGTGCTATATTCTTTCTCAAAACTGCCATGTGTTTGTGCCGCTACTCTGTCACATAGTTTAGCCAGTCAGCTCAGTGCAGCCTTTGGCCAATATGTGTGAAATCAATTTTGTGAGCTGGTCAGAATTGACTGGAAATGACTGGAAATTAATGTTATTGAGATTAATATTACTAGAATTGTGGCGAGGTAGGGAGCCTCATTCAGACCTGCTCGCAAGCGATATGCGCTCGCAAGCGGGTAAATGGTGGCCCAGTGCGCATGCGCACGACGGACCAGGCTCAATCATGCGCATGCGCGAGGCCCGGATAGCGATGGGCAAACCGTCGCTCCGGGTCTCGTACCAAAGGGGGCGTGCTGTAGTTGTTGAGTGACAGTGCGTTCGGTGGGCAGGCAGTGTGGCTGCCCAGACGGAGGGGTTCCCATGGGAACGCCTACCGTCTGGGGCCGGTCCCTCTGACATCACAAGTGATGTCAGTGGGAGTGCTTTCGGCTCTGTTAGAGCCGAAAGCACTCTGGGGCTTGCGGCAACGAGACCTTACCACAAGAGTCTCGTCGCAAGCCCGATGGTCGTGATGGTCTTGACCATCGCAACCATCTTCCTGGCCACTCGCTATAGCTGTGGGTGGTCACCCATAGCTATGTGAGCGGCCAGGAGGCCGCTCTGAAAAACAAGAAGGACGGCCCTGATTCAGAGCGAGCACTCTGTCAGAGCGTCTGGCTCTGAATCAGGGCCTCTCTTCCATGTTTTTTGGATGTGTCAAAAACTCCATCCACTTTGTGTAGAAGTTTATAGTCTCATCTCCTAGGTTACAGGGATCTCACTTCCATTACGACCAGAAATTACTCTTCTTCACTATTATCCTGCCTCTTTACAGACACACTGTAGATACTTTATGTAATAGGTCACATTCTTATTGCAACCAGATCAGCTATTGCCCAAAATTGGAAGAAGTCTGACCCCCCCCCAACCCTCTTTAAGATTATACAATTACCCAGAAGAGCTATGACATGGAGACATTGCGATTTAAATATTCCACTTCTTCAGCTTTGGTTACATGGAGTTTATGGTTTGAGTATTATTCCTCATTAAGGCCTCTGTCCAGGCTAACTGGGGTACCGTAATCATTATAATGACTAGTGGTGTTCTGCTCACTGTTTTGTTTTTGTGGTGGATTGTACTGGAACTCCTTCTCTTGGGTTTTCTTATGATTCATATTATTAACATGTCTGTACATGACCCGTAGTTTGTTCATATTTTTTTTTTGTCTCTGGATACCTTCCCTCACCATCTCCCACTTCTTCTCCTAAAAATAATTTTCCTTTTTTTACTTTCATTATTGTTCTTCTTCTTGGTTATTATATGTGTTTTTATTTTTTGTTACTTGTTTTATGCTGTTTTACTGAGGTTCATATTGTATTATAATCGCTGCTAATTGTATTTTTAAAATTTTTAATAAAAAAAAAAAATTCTGTTAAATAATACTAGTTTTTAGTGAGGTGCAGTGACAAATCTATATTGTGTGCAGGGTTTGCAATGCACCATGACCCTCTGACAAAGTAGGCCCTGTGCTGCACATTCTGCACCTAGAATAGACCCCACTATACTGTATATAGTATATATGTGACACGTCACTGCCCTAAACCTAATTTTAAGTGTTGACATAATGTCAACATTTTGAACATGTCACATTTTGTCAGTGTGAATTCAACACAACTTGATCAAATAATTCTGAGCATGTCGACATTACAGAGTCCACAATTTGAATGTCAACATCCTGAATGTTGACATTCTGAATGCGTCCCACATTTTTGTATTATTTTTCCAAGAAATTAGACATTTTATGGAAAATAGTCTAAGTCTATAACACATAAGTATAATATTTGGAAATGTTCATCTATGAAAAAGACGTAGTTGTAATGGAATGACACATTGTGGGGGAAATGGTTTGGAACACAAACATGAGCCAGTGAGATCATAGGGATAAAATAGTCGGAGAAACAGCAGAATAAGGAAGTGATGGACATACTGTAACAACAACACAATCTGGTTTAGACATTTGCAGTGCACACAACAGCTTTCAGCAGTACATTTTTACTGGTTTAAACTATCCTGTCTGGGATAGAATACTACTGGCATTAAGGGAAATCTAAATGCTAAGGGTAAGGAGTAGAGAAATGATTGCAAACTAAATATTTCATATCTTTAAAATGCTATAGTTGAAAACAGAGAAGCAAAACTTTTGGGGCCCCTACATTAGCAATCAATTCTCCAATTTCCAGATGACTGTGTAAAAATATCTGCAATGTATAGGGTTCACCAATTGCCGATTCTGACCAAAAAGTGATCGGAATCGGTAAATCAGGTTGTCCAACATGTTGAATTTTACTGACCAATCGGGGTTGTAGATTGCTAGTGTATGGTAGTGTATGGACCTGGGGAGTAGTAGCACCATAACCAGGACCCCACCAGGAGGTAGACATGACTGTATATAACCATACAGAGTTCAGACCAGGTGAGGAGGTGGTCATCAGAGGTGTGGGATGCTGCCTTCTAAGGACACCGTACTGCTGATCATTACACTTTTTTATCCTGTATTAGTCTGTACCACACTATTGCCATCATATTGTCAATACATTCAGCAGTTTCCATCTGTACTGGGCACAAAGAGCACTGATTAGCAGAATACCACCTTGATTATCTCTACTACACACATCCTTACCTATGGTTGATGAACCACAACCACATTTCATCCCCACCACTGTGCAATATGTATCTAGAGCTTTGCACCTCTATGTTATAATAAAAAGATTTAAAGCACTACCACAAGTTTGTTGTTTATACTTTATGGGATATAGGGCCTCATTCAGAGGCGGTCGGAGGATGCAAGCGGTCGCTCAGAAACTGGGCGGCCGCTTGCATCCTGACCGCCCGCCTCTGTTGCGGTCGTTAGGCTGTGGGTTTACACCCACAGCTCTAACGACCGCTCCGGTGATGGTCGCGATGGTCAGAGACCATTGCGACCATCGGGGCTTACGACGAGACCCTAGGGTAGGGTCTCCCTTGTCGTAAGCCCCGGAGAGCTTCAGGCTCTGTCTGAGCCGGTAGCTCTCCACTGACATCACTAGTGATGTCAGTGGGGCCTCCCCCAAATGGCAGGCGTTCCCATGGGAACGCCTCCATTTGGGCTGCCACCCCCCGGCCCGCCTTCCAAACGGGGCGAGCTGTCAATCAACATCGACAGCTCACCCCCTTTGGATCGAGACCCGCTACGACCGGCACTGTCAGTCGGAGCGGGTCTCATGCATGCGCACGACGGCACGGGCGCCATCGTGCGCATGCTCTGTGGGGGGCCATCGACCCGGTCCGAGCGCATCGGCGCTAACGACTGGGTCTGAATGACCCCCATATTGTATTGGGAACACTTGCACACACTCAGGGCCTGATTCAGAGATGGATGGTAATGTGATCGCAGCTGCGATTTCGCATGGAAAGCAGCTGCGAAAATATGGTAATACATGCCAAAGCACAGCCGGCATAAACACACCCATTGTTGCCTTCTCACATGCGTACGATGTCACTTACCTGCATAAACATCGGTAGCAGTGATGCACATCGATCGGCCATCTTTCGTTTGTGGCAGGTCTGACCTGTCGCAGCTCTGATAGCTCTCCTGATGTGCATAGCTGCGTAGGAGCTCGCAAGGGCTAATTTATGCTAGGGGTGTGCACCGGACACTATTCATGTTTTGTGTTTTAGTTTTGGATCTGGATCTTTCTTCGTGTTTTATATCTGGATTGGTTTTGCCAAAACCACCCTTCTGTGTTTTGGGTTATGGGTTCTGTGTTTTGGATCTGTATTTTTTGGGAAAAAAAGTTAAAAACAGCTAAAATCACAGAATTTGTGGGTTTTTCTGTTCCTATGCTATTACAGTATTAACCTCAATAACATTAATGTCCACTCATTTCCAGTCTTTTATGAACACCTCACAATATTTTTTTTAGGCCAAAAGGTTGCACCGAGGTAGCTGGATGGCTATGCTAAGCGACACAAGTGGGCGGCACAAATACGTAGTCCATCTAGGAGTGACACTGCAGTGGCAGACAGGATATCAGTTTGAAAAACTAGGCCCCAAATAGTACATAATGCAAAGAAAAAAAAGAGGTGCAAGATGGAATTGTCCTTGGGCCTCCCACCCACCCTTATGTTGTATAAACAGGACATGCACACTTTAACAAACCAATCATTACAGTGCCAGGGTCTGCCACACGTCTGTGGCTGAAATTATTGCTTCGTTTGGGCCCCCACAAAACAAGCTGGCAATGAATCTGTCCCTACACAAACTGGCTCTACGGAGGGAAGATGTCGTCCTCATCCTGCTCATCCACCGATTCCTCACCCTGTTCAGTGTTGTGTACATCCTCACAGAGTATTAATTCATCCCCACTGGAATCCACCACCACAGGTCCCTCTGTACTTTCTGGAGGCTGGTCTCCCTCGAAGAATTGATAATTAATTTTGATGAACATCATCTTCTCCACATTTTGTGGAAGCAACTTCCTACGCCTTTTCGCTGACAAGGTTCCCGGCTGCACTAATACTCTTTCGGAGTACACACTGGAGGGGGGGCAACTTAGGTAAAATAAAGCCAGTTTGTACAGGGGTCTCCAAATTGCCTCTTTTTCCTGCCAGTACAGGTACGGACTGTCTGACATGCCTACTTGGATGCTGTCACCGATGCAATCCTCCACTATTCTGTCAATGGTGACAGTATCATATGCAGTGACAGTAGACATGTCAGAAATTGTTGCCAGGTCCTTCAGTCTGAACCAGATGTCCAAACTTGGTCCTGCCTGCCCTGCATCACCACCAGTGGGTTGCTTAGGATACCTAAGTTGTTTCCAGGCAGCCCCAGTTGCGGGAGAAAATGAAGAAGGAGCTGTTGACATGTTACGTTCCGATTCAGCTGACAGTGTTTTCACCAGCAGGTCTTTGCACCTCTGCAGGCTTGTGTCAGCCGGAAAGAGAGATACCACGTAGGCTTTAAACCTAGGATCGAACACAGTGGCCAAAATTTAGTGGTCTGATTTCAACAGATTGACCACCCTCGAATCCTAGCAAAGTGAATGAAGGGCTTCATCCACAAGTCCCACATACCGAGCGGAATCGCTCCATCTTAGCTCCTCCTTCATTTTCTCCAGCTGCTTCTGCAAAAGCCTGATGAGGGGAATGACCTGACTCAAGCTGGCAGTGTCTGAACTGACTTCACGTGTGGCAAGTTCGAAGGGCTGGAGAACCTTGCACAACACGGAAATCATTCTCCACTGTGCTTGAGTCAGGTGCATACCCCCTCCTTTGCCTATGTCATAGGTGGATGTATAGGCTTGAATAGCCTTTTGCTGCTCCTCCATCCTCTGAAGCATATAGAGGGTTGAGTTCCACCACGTCACAACCATTTGCTTCAGGTGATGGCAGGGCAGGTTCAAGAGTGTTTGCTGGTGCTCCAGTCTTCGGCACTCTGTTGTTGAATGGCAAAAGTGGGCAGGAATTTTTTCGGGCCACCAAAAGCATCTCCTGCACGCCCCTGTCATTTTTCAGGAAAATTCTGCACCATCAAATTTATTGTGTGAGCAAAACATGGGACGTGCTGGAATTTGCCCAGATGTAATGCCCGCACAATATTGGTGGCATTGTCAGATATCACAAATCTCCAGGAGAGTCTAAGTGGGGTAAGCCATTGGGCGATGATTTCCCTCAGTTTCTCTAAGAGGTTGTCGGCGGTGTGCCTCTTACTGAAACTGGTGATACACAGCGTAGCCTGCCTTGGAACGAGCTGGCATTTCTGAGATGCTGCTACTGGTGACGCTGCTGTTGTTGCTGCATAAGGTAATACATCTACCCAGTAGGCTGTCACAGTCAGTTATCCACTTTGCAACAGGATGACAGCTGGCGTACTTCATCCTCCTCACTAAGGACTGTTGGAGGGTCAATTGCTTAGTAAAAGAAGTGGTGGCCCTACTTCCTCTCTGGGATGATGAACGACTCCCAGCAGCAGCGGCAGCAGTAGGCGTAGCAATGCAGGATCCTCCCGAGGAACCCCGGATAGGAAAGTCAGTCAAGCCAGTGACATGGCCTGCAGGACTACATCCGATCCTGACTGAGGAGGAAATTGACGAGGAGGGAATTGATGGTGTGGTTTGCAGGGGCTTGGATACAACAGGAAAAAGGGATTTAGGGGTCCCTGGACTGCTTACGGTCTTAGCCACAGTTTCTGAACTTGACAGTAACTTTTTATGAACGCGCTACAGGTGATGTATAAGGGAGGATGTTCCTAGGTGGTTAATGTCCCTACCCCTACTTATTCCACCTTTACATATGGTACATATGGCAAGACAGTTGTCCGGATTTGGATAGAAATATTTCCAGATCAAATAGGTGGAATGTTTGGTCTTCTGCCCAGGCATGACCGTGATGGGCTTTTTCATCCCATGGACAACAACTGTCTCCCCTGATGCCTGATTTAAACAAACCACCTCACCATCAGAATCCTCCTCGTCAACTTCTTCCTAAGCGCCAGTTACACCAATATCCTCAACCTGTTGTACTTCAACAGTGACATCTTCAATTTGAATATCAGCAAATGGACTGTGGGGTGTGCTCCTTCCAGCACTTGTAGAGGGCGTGCAAACGGTGGAAGGAGCCACCTCTTCCCGTCCAGTGTTGGGAAGGTCAAGCATTGCAACCGTCACCACACTTGGACTCTCCATAGGGATTTGTGATATCTTCTTAGAATTAGAAGGCATAAAAAGAACAGTTCTTTGCTGTGCTTTTGGCAGCTTAACTCATTTGATTTTTGTAGCGGGAGGAGGGCTTCCATTCTCATGTGAAGCTGAACCATTAGTCATGAACATAAGGGAGGACCTTAGCCATTCCTTGCCACTCCGTGTCGTAAATGGCATATTGGCAAGTTTACATTTCTCCTCAGACGATTTAAATTTAAAGTCATTTTCCTGAACTTTGCCATTTGGGACTTTATATGCCCTCTACTATGACATTGGGCATCGGCCTTGGCAGACAACGTTGATGGCATTTCATCATCTACTGTATGTCATGACTAGTGGCAGCAGCTTCAGCACTAGGAGGAAGTGGTTCTTGACCTTTCCCTATTTTATTTTTATCGGACCAATTTTTGTCCTCCTTTTATTTGATATTGATGCACGTGCGGGTAAAGTGCACACAAACATAGAAAAAGATTATTTATTTTTTTCTTGGAGAGCACTTTGGGGGTTACACCAACCTGACGAGCCAGCTGGCCCTTTACTTATGACACAGGCGCACGCTTGGTGCTACTTTGTTGATGCATGTGCGGCTTCAGCGCACACAAGTCACAAACACAGAATTTTTTTTTTTTCAGGCTCTTTGGGGGTTACACTACCCTTCAACAGATGAGCCAGCCTGCCCTTTTACTTATGACACAGGCGCACGCTTGGCGCTACTTTGTTGATGCACGTGTGGCTACAGCGCACACAAGTCACAAACGCAGAAAAAGATTTTTTTTTTTTTTTGGAGCGCACTTTGGGGGTTACACTACCCTTCAACAGACAAGCCAGCCAGCCCTTTACTTGTGACACAGGTGCACGCTTGGTGCAACTTTGTTGATGCACGTGCAGCTACAGCGCACACAAACAGAAACTTTTTTTTTTGCACTTGGGGGTAGTACCCCTAATGGACAGAGCACCCCCTGGACAACACTACAGCACCCCTTTAGGACTACAGCCTTTATGGGACACTGCACAATACAGCCCAGCCAGCCCCTATGGACTTTGGAGTGGACACAGCCCCTATGGACGACAGACTGCACAACACAGCCCAGCCAGCCCCTATGGACTTTGAAGGAGTGGACACAGGACCTCATTCAGAGTCGGTCGTTGTGGCCGCTCGGTCGTAGGGGAAAGGGGCCGGATATGCAAATGATGCGATCGTAAGTTGCGTCGCTAAGATGGGTTCATTAGCTGAACGACCGAGGGAAGAATCAGTCGTAAGACTAAATACACGCCCCCTTCTCGATCACAACACACGTCATCTCCGGGGATATAAGGATTAACCGAGACCATCAGTATCCATCGGAGCTGATCGCAGAGCTAAAGGTTGACCATACCATCTCTTAAGCACAACGATCTATTCAGTGTAATAACCACCCATGTCACGTGTGCCAAGATACTACTTTGTTAATTATGCACTCCCATTAAACTCCGTTCGCATAGTCAGGCACGCCTGCATTCGGATCTCCACACCCCCGTTCACAAGCACCTTCCCCTGTTACCACCCACAAATGGCTCATTCTGTCACTCAAACTAACGACCTGGCTGTAATAGCTAGTTTGCACATGCGCATTGCGAATTTTATGCATGCGCAGTTTAGCGAACATCGGTTGCGTACGACCGAGCGGCCGCAACGACTGACTCTGAATGAGGTCCACAGCCCCTATGGACAACAGCAGCACAGCACAAAACAACACAGCCCAGCCAGCCCTAACTCCCACTCTCCCTCTTCACTGTCTACAGCCGGAGTGAAAAATGGCGCAGACGCGGGGACCTTTTATTGAATCCAAAACCCGCGAGAATCTGAAAGCGGAATGATGACATTTTGCCTCGATTTCAGATCTGAGTCAGGCGGGAAAACTCAAACCTGACTCGGATCGGGGGGGGGGGGTCGGATTTCAGAAATCCGAACCCGCCCATCCCTAATTTATGCACGCCCATGTAATGGCATTCAGATGGTCAGACACGCCTGGGTTTTTCTGACCACTCCCCATCACCACCCCCAAACGCTGGCAGCCTGTCACTCACTTTGCGATGGGTTCCTCTGTGCGTTCATAACACGCAGTGCGGCTTACACGTATATGCGATTGCAACAATCTCTCGATCTGAGAGTCTGATTCAGGCCCGGACGGTATCTGCAGTCCGTTCGCAATTGCCGATGGTTGCTAATCTGCACATGCGTATGCATCGCAGTGCGCATACGCGAACTACACTGTGCGATAACAGATCCCTCACTCGTCCAGCAAAACCAGCCCAGCAGAGTGAGTGACAGGAGAGGCCGCTTGTGGGTGGTAACAGGGGCAGTCCAGTAAAAATGGGGGGTTGGAGATGTGAATGCAGGTGTGCCCGAGTGTTTCAACGCCGTTTTAGAGGCGTGCATAATAAACAGGCAGCGTCATAGTACATGTCACCAGCCATTTTTTTCCTACATTTTCCTCGCAATGCTTGCGGTAAAAAAAAGCTACCACAAGCACTGTGTTCACATCCGAAAGTGGTCGATGTACCAATGTTTTCATAAACTTCCAGGAGATGATGTGGGGCAGGGGGCGTCTCTGCATACGCTAAGGGAATTCTGCATACACAAAGTGAACGCTCATACATGTACGATGGGCGTGCTTATGCAATGGCGAGCGATCGCTCCCCGCCATGTCACTTTCAAATATTTGCATACGCATCATGCGAGCGTACGCTCATAACGACCGGGTCTGAATCAGGCCCAGAGTATGTAATTGCCATTGTGTTCATTTCTAAATCAGGCTCTAAGTGCACTAACGGCCTGATTGAGAGTTGTACGCTTTGCGTGCGGGGGCGGTTAAGCATAGGCTGGGGGGGCAAGGCTAGGCGGTGAAGGGGAGGGTTTGGCTATGGGAAAGGTGGGTTAGGGGAAGTGTTAAGATACTTACCTTTATGCATTGGGATTTCCACCAATGGAATTACGCTGCTGGCATTCTGACCGCAGGCATTATGAGCACCAGGATCACGTACCCAATCCATTTGCGGCATCGGCCATCTGAGTAAGCTTAAGCTTACTCAGAATGGCCACCTCCTGCCCGCTTCCTAGGCCAATAAATCTATATTGGCAGATGCAGACACCGTCCTTGGCACTCTGAAGACGGGGCTGACACGCCTCCATTTTCTGGGAACGCAGGCAGCGCTGCCCCATCCTTGTCCCCAAATGGCTGCAGCTTGACAATCTGTGGAATAATATGGACCCTTCCAAAAAAGATCAAACGTGGCCACAAAGGTCGCATGAGAAGCTTATAGGGTTTTTTTTCCCTGTACGTCTGTATGTATTTCTTTTGTCATCCATTATAAAAATAATTAACTGGGAAAATGGTGTAAATATATAATCTAATTAAATAAGATGAAAGTTAAAGTTAACTGGCAATGGGATAACGTGTGCTACTGTAAGGGAAGATGGGATGGTTGTTGTATTATAGTGCTGTATAAGGATCAGAATCAGCAAGGGACTTTTTGTGTAAATGTTGAATGTCTATTGGATGTTGTAGATATTAAGTTGCCAAGACTAATGTTCCAAAAGCCTACAGTGATGTGTCTAGCTCTGTTACTTGCGATCATCACATCATTGTCATAATTAGTCAGGTGCACATGGTGTCACAATAGGGACCTACATACAGTAATATTTGAATTACCAGTCTGTGCTCTTTGGGATGCACCTTTTCTTGCTCCAACATTGATGAGCTTGTGATTTTGCCCATCTTGAGTATTTTGTAACGGGTTGGGTAAGATATACCCAATAGCCGCCCGTTCAAATCCCGATGCCAGAAGCCCTAATGCTGAAGATCCCGACAGGGAAGGTAAGCATTCATACCTTCCCCAACCCCCCCTTAACCGTCCTTTAGTGATGCCTAACCCTAACCTACCCCCCGATGGTGCCTAATCCTAACCCCCCTCCCTGTAGCCTAACCCTCCCCGGCTTCCACATGCTCGGGATTTCGCCGTTCAGTATGCCAACCGGCGCCCGGGATTCTGACTTCAATATATTGGTGGCTGGCATCATGCCAGTATGCTGATCTCATTCGGGGTAGCGACATCAGCATTTTGCTGGCAGTCGGGATTCCTGCGTTGGTATATCGGCAGCAGGCATCCCGTCCACCGGCATTTTAACTACATCCCTTTTGTAACATAATAGTGATGTGTGCAATGGTACTGCTGAAGGAGTAGGCAACTGAAATAGCCCTTTTATTCTGTACACTACAGTACTATGACCATTTGTACTCTTGAACAGTGGGCATCACAAGAAACCAATATGTATGCTTTACATAGTTACAGATCTACTAATAAGGTCATTTAAATTTTTGAAGCAAAATGTTTGCTTTCATTTGTTTTTACTGTTCTGTTTAGGTGACCCCCTCCCCCCCCAAAAGAAAAAAAACCTGCATCCACATTACTGGCACTTACCCCATTGATGCAACAAGTTCTAGTATCTGGAGCCACCTCTAAATCTTAGCCATTACTCCAAGTACTCTAAAATTAAACAAACACTATAAACATACCTTATCATTGCCATCTTCCTGCTTATTGCAGAATCTTAGGTTTTTTTCTACTCCATTTCCTAATTGCCCTTTTCATTCTCAATAATCTGTTCCTCCATTTTCTGCTATAAAATACTGGTCTTTAGATTCTTGGGCACTTGGCAAGTGAAAGGTCCTCATAAGTTGTCGGTAGCTGTCCTCCTTAAGCAATGACACACCTGGACAGTCGCTTGTGTTGTTAGTCCTCACTTGTGCACTTTCCTGGTGAAGTCACCACTAGAACCATTTACAATGTATGAGCAGGAGATTATGCTAATGCTTATATCTTTGTATTTACTCTTGTTGTTGTGACTTTGTCTAGTCCCACAGCTACATGATGTGGTCAAAGTACTGTATGCTTGTGGATTATCTCTCTCCTGGTCCCCAATGCTGCAGCAATAGTAGAGTTTTGCAACGTGCTAGTATCAGACACGGGGTGAGGCTGCGGTGCCACGAGTTGAGAGCTGGAGGCAGTGAGGACACAGTGAGGAGCAATATAAATAGATACCTCTTTTAAATAGATAAATCTTAGGAAGACTATCGGGGGCTGTAAGCCATCTTTGGATGGCCTACAGTTCAACACACAAGTTCCAAAAATAATGCTTTTGCAGAACTTCATGAATTGAAAATTTTATATGTCCCCATACTTTAGACTGTGGATATTATCGGGGGAGAATTGTAACTAGGAGATATCAGTGATATCTACTGTCTAACTAGTTTAAAAATTGATTCCCATACTTAAAAATGATAAAATGAAGGGGAAAGTTTGTAAAAATTCTTATTTAAGTTATGATGAATAAGAGTTTCGGCCAACAAAGCAGAGGACCAATGATGCATAAAGCAAGTTGTGCTGGGGACTGCAGGGGAAGGCTCAGAGATCTGCATGCATCACTAGGGCTGTACAGTATGCTGCTCACCTGACTCAATTCAAGGCACACGCTTAAATTCAACTCTAGGGAGAGGCCAAGTACAGATATGGTGGGGCTAGTTTACCCTCTCAATTTACCAGTGTCCCCTAGAATCTGCGAGCTGCAAAAGACTACTTGCTGGCCTTGTGACCCATGGGAAAGCAAAATGTCCAAAGCAGAAGCTTTTTAAAGCCATCTTTACTAAAGTATGCACAAAACAGTGGGTGGAAGTTTTAAAGGAATTCAAGAGCAAGAAGTCACATGACAAGCACTAGAAATGTCTTCACTAGTACATCTTCTGAACAACTGATTGAGTTCAGGTTCAGGCACCAGGATGAGAGGGCAAAGTGAAGAACAAATAATGAGGTTAGGCTTTCAACTAGGGTAAACCATTGTATGCTTAGTCTATACAAAGACAGTGTCATTAGTATATGAACAGGAAGACATATCTAATCTTTCATAAACTGTAACCAACAGTTGGACAAAACTGGCTAAAGAGGAATAAATGGTCTTATAAAAGACCATACATTATAATCAAACCTGGATATCCACTGATCTGCTATCAGGAGGAAAATCCACATGTGGCAAATGGACATTCGAAGTGAAGCCAAGCGAAATTCACAGAAGTATAGAGAGAATTATAATGAGACTTTTGCTCCAGTTGTCAAACATACTACAATCAGTACTTTCCTTACAGTGGCAGCCACAAAGAAATTACAAGGAAAATATTTTGAACATAAAAGAATATTTTTGTAACAAAACAGCTTTCCTGCAAGTGAAATCGAGAAAACTATGAGGCGCAGGTATCATGTGCAAAGTGGAGTATATTTAATAATTAAACATAAAAGTTAAAAATAAGAATACAATAGCAAGAAATGATCAGGATAAAACAGCTGTGGGAATCTTATGTAGAAGAGTTCTGTGAGTTTCTGTGAAAAAGATTATACGCTCTTTAAAGGGAACAATGAACTTATCCAACAACTGATAAATGCAACCTGAAAAGATTCGGATGGAGACTCTACTGATAGAAAGCCCACTGGTGACTATTATTTTGCAGCAGCACATTCTAGGCAGACGGTGCTAAATTTGAAACAGCTGTTAGCTGTCCTAAGACAACAGCAGGAAGCCCCAACCTACATCTTTGAAGGCAACCAACAATATCTATCACTAGCACAAACAGAGGGAGTTAACTCAAGAACCAGGCACATTGATGTGAGGTATCATTTCTTCAGAGAGCTACAAGAACAAGGTCTTTATGACATACAGTGCAACGATTGCATGAAACTTTATCAAGCCTGAGGAGACAGAACTGACACTATTACATGTGGCACTTACGTGTGTTTGAGGTTTATGTTTGCGTTAATAAAGTGTGCCAAAGAATTTGCTTCTGCACTGAAGTGCAACTGGAGAATCCAAAATGTGTCCCATTAAAAAAAAAAAAAAAAAGCTTTGGCGGGGTGTGTACGCTCATGAACACACTGGAACAAATTCATTTAAATGATCTTGATCTCAAACTCTGCAAAATTACATTTTATTTTTCCACTGGTCCACAGACGGATGTGCAATGGTGCACCTTCTCTGCATTCCCCACTTCTCCATAAATACTATGGGTCATTACAAACTTCTCTTCATTAAATTCCACCATCTTGTTCTGTAAACCTATACTCTTTGTTAGAAATCTAGATGCGTTTGTACAATTTGACCTACTGTACACCACCAAAGGAGCATATACAGTATTATACAAGCACCCAGTGATGACCAAAAAATCTGGTGATCATTGCTTCAGTCATCATTATTATTTAACCAGATCACAGCCATTCTTAACCATTCACATTTGGATATACATTAAAACTAAATGCATATTCAGATTATAACCCATGAGAAATAGCCACGATCCCTAGAACAGTTGTTTTTCATCCTAAAGGGAAAAAAAACAATAAAGTGGTGCTATGAATCCCTCCAACAATCATTAAAAAAGACCAGTTTGTAAAACATCATTAGTTTAATAAACACAAACTTAACAAAAGTACAAACACATCATCTGATGGGAGTGTGGAATCTTAAAAATAAAGATATTGCATGGTACATAAATAAATTACAACTAAATTAAATATAAATGTATAGTAGTATGTAAAGTATGGAATATACAAAATACAATATGACAAAAACTAATTGTTAGGTTGACATAGTCCCATATATTTTAAAATGTTCCAATGTACAATACATTTGTACAATGAATGATCTCTATACAAAACATGTTAAGATGTGAGAATAAGCTCTCCGGAGGATAAGGATAGATGTATGCACTATACAATTAGTTCAGGAATGCAGCAAAACAGAGAGCTGTAAACAACAACAACAACAACACCCCTGTGACATAATTGATCCGGTGCACTGCTGGCTGGTATCCCGTGATCTGTTATAGACACTATTAGGTATGAAATACTAATTCAAATGCCGATTTAGGAAGCTTTTTCTGGCTTCTATGTCCTCCAAGCACTACACCATCTGGGTAATATTACAACAGTTTTAAAGATAAACATGTGGTGTCTCTCTATTGGCTGATTGTGCAATTGGGAACTGGTCACTCACTGACAAGGAGATGTCTTGACGCGTTTCTCCAACAATCTGTCGGTTTCCTCAGAAGTGTTATTGTCCTGTTTACAAGAGATATGTTCTGAGAGATTGTGCATCAGAAAAAAAAAAATTGTAAAAGAAGCAATATTAGTTAAAGCTAAATTATTAGGATACTCCCATCATCAGAAACAGGACCATAAATTTCAGGATTCGCTAGTAGTAAGATTCTCGAACATAGATGTTTTATACATCAGAGAAATACTCCACAGTACTCTCTGCACTTCAAGCTCTGCTGTGATTAGTGCTGTAACATCTAATTTGGCTATGACTGGAAATATTTAAATGAGAAATTACTACTATGGAAGTACCAAACCGTTTTATTTTAATTACCTTTTCATGATACATATTTATACTTCCTATCATTTTATATATCTATTTTTGAAAATAAATGCCTGGGAGTCCCCTTTTTCAAGTGGAACATTCCACAAGTATTGTAAAGAGCTACTTTGCATATTTTAATTAAGTGCAAGGTTGAAAGAAAGATTTCAAACAATGATGGGGCTGTGTTTTAATGAATTAGCTGTGGAAATGTTATTCATTTTCCATTTTTTATCACTTTTATTTTTTATTCATTTAGCCCTTTTTCTAATACGGACTGAAATCCTTTTTTTCGAGACAAATTGCCAATAATCACTGGCTTTTCAAAGAAATAAAGATTGTAAACAGTGACAGTTCTAAAAAGAAAATCTAATTAAAATCTGTTCATTGTACTGGCTGTTGATTACTTGTATTGTTTGGTGTTGAGTTAAATTCCTAATGTTCTGTTCGACTTAGTCAAACAGTGTTTTATTAAAATGTGTGAAGAATGCTAAAGCAGAGGCCCTGTGTTATAGGGTTCACTGTGAACCAAAGATTTCAGTGTTATGGACAAGATTCTCAAACACTTATAAAATAAATATTAAAGCATCCCCGTATAAGAATGGTATTAAATAGAGTGTGCTGTTATTTTATTTTTTGTATATACATTTAATTTAGTTTTCTTATGCTAGTACATTAAATATACAATAATATAAAAAAAAAGCATGTAATTTTGTTTGTGTGGTAGCTTATGATGTGTTTTCAGGAAAACGCTATTGTGTGATTTTCTATTGGTAGGTTAAGGGTAGGGAAATGTAACATAAAGAATAAATTAGATCCTATGAATAATTTAGAGGTAAGAATTAAAAAGATCCTAGGGCAATGTAGAAGTAATAATGAATAAAGTCCTAGAGCATTGACGAGTAATGAATGAACAGGATCCTAAAATAGGGGGTCATTTTTCAATAAGTTTTATCATATGCAACAAGTTATAAAACTTGTTTCATATGATAATGATGCTCCAGCCAAACAGCTCCCAACTATCATCTGTTTGAAAAATGACAGTTGGGAGCTGATTGGCTTGCGCACCATTTGTCATACGCAATGAGTTTTAAAACTGGTTGTGTATGATAAAACTCATTGATAAATGGGCCCCATACAGTTAGGAATTAATAAGCTTATAGGTTAATTTAGATATAAGACTGAATAAGATACTTGAGCAATGCAGAGGGAGGAATGAATAGAATCATTGGGCAATGTAAAGGGAAGAATGAATAAGATTCTAGGGACATGTAGAATTAATAATGAATAAAGTCCTAGGTCAATGTTGAGGTAGTAATGAATCTTATCACAGAGCAATGTAGAGGCAAGAATGAATAAGTCCTAGGGCAATATACAGTTAGTGGTAAGAGCAAATAAGATTTTAGGGCAATGTAGAGGTAGGAATGAGTAGACTCTAATGCAATGTAGAGGTAGAAATGAATAAAATCCCATGGTAGTCTAAGAATGAATAAGATCTTTCACAAATGTAGAGGTACTTGCTATAATTTAGTATTAAAACTTCCATGGAGCTTCACTGGCCTCCAGTTTTTGTAATGTAGATAGTTTCAAAAGGATAACAAGGGCCCTGTGAGTAAGAGATTATAAATTATTGAACAATACAAATTTTGTCACACACATATGAGGGTAAAGTGTTGACAGTGTTGTTAAACGGTTTGTGATGAAATCCTCTTTGACTATTGTTGTACCCAGAGGTCGTGGGCATGGAGATCAGCTGGCATGAAAGGATATTTCCAATCTGCAAAGATTTGCTATATTAGTAAATGCATTTCCCAGGAATACATGTTTCCTTATTAGGGAGTTGAGGGAGATAATGATAGCCTGGCTTTTTTATATCAATCTTAGGGCCTGATTCAGACCCACTCGCGAGCGGCTGTCCGCTCGCAAGTGGGTCGATGTTATGCACTGAGCATGCGCACGACGGAGGGAGCTCCGTCGTGCGCATGCGCCAGACGCGACGAGCGAAGGAAAGTCCTTCGCTCGTTGTGTCCGATCAAAGGGGGCGTGCTGTAAAATTAAACAAACACTATAAACATACCTTATCATTGCCATCTTCCTGCTTATTAATCTTAGGTTTTTTTCTACTCCATTTCCTAATTGCCCTTTTCATTCTCAATAATCTGTTCCTCCATTTTCTGCTATAAAATACTGGTCTTTAGATTCTTGGGCACTTGGCAAGTGAAAGGTCCTCATAAGTTGTCGGTAGCTGTCCTCCTTAAGCAATGACACACCTGGACAGTCGCTTGTGTTGTTAGTCCTCACTTGTGCACTTTCCTGGTGAAGTCACCACTAGAACCATTTACAATGTATGAGCAGGAGATTATGCTAATGCTTATATCTTTGTATTTACTCTTGTTGTTGTGACTTTGTCTAGTCCCACAGCTACATGATGTGGTCAAAGTACTGTATGCTTGTGGATTATCTCTCTCCTGGTCCCCAATGCTGCAGCAATAGTAGAGTTTTGCAACGTGCTAGTATCAGACACGGGGTGAGGCTGCGGTGCCACGAGTTGAGAGCTGGAGGCAGTGAGGACACAGTGAGGAGCAATATAAATAGATACCTCTTTTAAATAGATAAATCTTAGGAAGACTATCGGGGGCTGTAAGCCATCTTTGGATGGCCTACAGTTCAACACACAAGTTCCAAAAATAATGCTTTTGCAGAACTTCATGAATTGAAAATTTTATATGTCCCCATACTTTAGACTGTGGATATTATCGGGGGAGAATTGTAACTAGGAGATATCAGTGATATCTACTGTCTAACTAGTTTAAAAATTGATTCCCATACTTAAAAATGATAAAATGAAGGGGAAAGTTTGTAAAAATTCTTATTTAAGTTATGATGAATAAGAGTTTCGGCCAACAAAGCAGAGGACCAATGATGCATAAAGCAAGTTGTGCTGGGGACTGCAGGGGAAGGCTCAGAGATCTGCATGCATCACTAGGGCTGTACAGTATGCTGCTCACCTGACTCAATTCAAGGCACACGCTTAAATTCAACTCTAGGGAGAGGCCAAGTACAGATATGGTGGGGCTAGTTTACCCTCTCAATTTACCAGTGTCCCCTAGAATCTGCGAGCTGCAAAAGACTACTTGCTGGCCTTGTGACCCATGGGAAAGCAAAATGTCCAAAGCAGAAGCTTTTTAAAGCCATCTTTACTAAAGTATGCACAAAACAGTGGGTGGAAGTTTTAAAGGAATTCAAGAGCAAGAAGTCACATGACAAGCACTAGAAATGTCTTCACTAGTACATCTTCTGAACAACTGATTGAGTTCAGGTTCAGGCACCAGGATGAGAGGGCAAAGTGAAGAACAAATAATGAGGTTAGGCTTTCAACTAGGGTAAACCATTGTATGCTTAGTCTATACAAAGACAGTGTCATTAGTATATGAACAGGAAGACATATCTAATCTTTCATAAACTGTAACCAACAGTTGGACAAAACTGGCTAAAGAGGAATAAATGGTCTTATAAAAGACCATACATTATAATCAAACCTGGATATCCACTGATCTGCTATCAGGAGGAAAATCCACATGTGGCAAATGGACATTCGAAGTGAAGCCAAGCGAAATTCACAGAAGTATAGAGAGAATTATAATGAGACTTTTGCTCCAGTTGTCAAACATACTACAATCAGTACTTTCCTTACAGTGGCAGCCACAAAGAAATTACAAGGAAAATATTTTGAACATAAAAGAATATTTTTGTAACAAAACAGCTTTCCTGCAAGTGAAATCGAGAAAACTATGAGGCGCAGGTATCATGTGCAAAGTGGAGTATATTTAATAATTAAACATAAAAGTTAAAAATAAGAATACAATAGCAAGAAATGATCAGGATAAAACAGCTGTGGGAATCTTATGTAGAAGAGTTCTGTGAGTTTCTGTGAAAAAGATTATACGCTCTTTAAAGGGAACAATGAACTTATCCAACAACTGATAAATGCAACCTGAAAAGATTCGGATGGAGACTCTACTGATAGAAAGCCCACTGGTGACTATTATTTTGCAGCAGCACATTCTAGGCAGACGGTGCTAAATTTGAAACAGCTGTTAGCTGTCCTAAGACAACAGCAGGAAGCCCCAACCTACATCTTTGAAGGCAACCAACAATATCTATCACTAGCACAAACAGAGGGAGTTAACTCAAGAACCAGGCACATTGATGTGAGGTATCATTTCTTCAGAGAGCTACAAGAACAAGGTCTTTATGACATACAGTGCAACGATTGCATGAAACTTTATCAAGCCTGAGGAGACAGAACTGACACTATTACATGTGGCACTTACGTGTGTTTGAGGTTTATGTTTGCGTTAATAAAGTGTGCCAAAGAATTTGCTTCTGCACTGAAGTGCAACTGGAGAATCCAAAATGTGTCCCATTAAAAAAAAAAAAAAAAGCTTTGGCGGGGTGTGTACGCTCATGAACACACTGGAACAAATTCATTTAAATGATCTTGATCTCAAACTCTGCAAAATTACATTTTATTTTTCCACTGGTCCACAGACGGATGTGCAATGGTGCACCTTCTCTGCATTCCCCACTTCTCCATAAATACTATGGGTCATTACAAACTTCTCTTCATTAAATTCCACCATCTTGTTCTGTAAACCTATACTCTTTGTTAGAAATCTAGATGCGTTTGTACAATTTGACCTACTGTACACCACCAAAGGAGCATATACAGTATTATACAAGCACCCAGTGATGACCAAAAAATCTGGTGATCATTGCTTCAGTCATCATTATTATTTAACCAGATCACAGCCATTCTTAACCATTCACATTTGGATATACATTAAAACTAAATGCATATTCAGATTATAACCCATGAGAAATAGCCACGATCCCTAGAACAGTTGTTTTTCATCCTAAAGGGAAAAAAAACAATAGTGGTGCTATGAATCCCTCCAACAATCATTAAAAAAGACCAGTTTGTAAAACATCATTAGTTTAATAAACACAAACTTAACAAAAGTACAAACACATCATCTGATGGGAGTGTGGAATCTTAAAAATAAAGATTTTGCCTGGTACATAAATAAATTACAACTAAATTAAATATAAATGTATAGTAGTATGTAAAGTATGGAATATACAAAATACAATATGACAAAAACTAATTGTTAGGTTGACATAGTCCCATATATTTTAAAATGTTCCAATGTACAATACATTTGTACAATGAATGATCTCTATACAAAACATGTTAAGATGTGAGAATAAGCTCTCCGGAGGATAAGGATAGATGTATGCACTATACAATTAGTTCAGGAATGCAGCAAAACAGAGAGCTGTAAACAACAACAACAACAACACCCCTGTGACATAATTGATCCGGTGCACTGCTGGCTGGTATCCCGTGATCTGTTATAGACACTATTAGGTATGAAATACTAATTCAAATGCCGATTTAGGAAGCTTTTTCTGGCTTCTATGTCCTCCAAGCACTACACCATCTGGGTAATATTACAACAGTTTTAAAGATAAACATGTGGTGTCTCTCTATTGGCTGATTGTGCAATTGGGAACTGGTCACTCACTGACAAGGAGATGTCTTGACGCGTTTCTCCAACAATCTGTCGGTTTCCTCAGAAGTGTTATTGTCCTGTTTACAAGAGATATGTTCTGAGAGATTGTGCATCAGAAAAAAAAAAATTGTAAAAGAAGCAATATTAGTTAAAGCTAAATTATTAGGATACTCCCATCATCAGAAACAGGACCATAAATTTCAGGATTCGCTAGTAGTAAGATTCTCGAACATAGATGTTTTATACATCAGAGAAATACTCCACAGTACTCTCTGCACTTCAAGCTCTGCTGTGATTAGTGCTGTAACATCTAATTTGGCTATGACTGGAAATATTTAAATGAGAAATTACTACTATGGAAGTACCAAACCGTTTTATTTTAATTACCTTTTCATGATACATATTTATACTTCCTATCATTTTATATATCTATTTTTGAAAATAAATGCCTGGGAGTCCCCTTTTCAAGTGGAACATTCCACAAGTATTGTAAAGAGCTACTTTGCATATTTTAATTAAGTGCAAGGTTGAAAGAAAGATTTCAAACAATGATGGGGCTGTGTTTTAATGAATTAGCTGTGGAAATGTTATTCATTTTCCATTTTTTATCACTTTTATTTTTTATTCATTTAGCCCTTTTTCTAATACGGACTGAAATCCTTTTTTTCGAGACAAATTGCCAATAATCACTGGCTTTTCAAAGAAATAAAGATTGTAAACAGTGACAGTTCTAAAAAGAAAATCTAATTAAAATCTGTTCATTGTACTGGCTGTTGATTACTTGTATTGTTTGGTGTTGAGTTAAATTCCTAATGTTCTGTTCGACTTAGTCAAACAGTGTTTTATTAAAATGTGTGAAGAATGCTAAAGCAGAGGCCCTGTGTTATAGGGTTCACTGTGAACCAAAGATTTCAGTGTTATGGACAAGATTCTCAAACACTTATAAAATAAATATTAAAGCATCCCCGTATAAGAATGGTATTAAATAGAGTGTGCTGTTATTTTATTTTTTGTATATACATTTAATTTAGTTTTCTTATGCTAGTACATTAAATATACAATAATATAAAAAAAAAGCATGTAATTTTGTTTGTGTGGTAGCTTATGATGTGTTTTCAGGAAAACGCTATTGTGTGATTTTCTATTGGTAGGTTAAGGGTAGGGAAATGTAACATAAAGAATAAATTAGATCCTATGAATAATTTAGAGGTAAGAATTAAAAAGATCCTAGGGCAATGTAGAAGTAATAATGAATAAAGTCCTAGAGCATTGACGAGTAATGAATGAACAGGATCCTAAAATAGGGGGTCATTTTTCAATAAGTTTTATCATATGCAACAAGTTATAAAACTTGTTTCATATGATAATGATGCTCCAGCCAAACAGCTCCCAACTATCATCTGTTTGAAAAATGACAGTTGGGAGCTGATTGGCTTGCGCACCATTTGTCATACGCAATGAGTTTTAAAACTGGTTGTGTATGATAAAACTCATTGATAAATGGGCCCCATACAGTTAGGAATTAATAAGCTTATAGGTTAATTTAGATATAAGACTGAATAAGATACTTGAGTAATGCAGAGGGAGGAATGAATAGAATCATTGGGCAATGTAAAGGGAAGAATGAATAAGATTCTAGGGACATGTAGAATTAATAATGAATAAAGTCCTAGGTCAATGTTGAGGTAGTAATGAATCTTATCACAGAGCAATGTAGAGGCAAGAATGAATAAGTCCTAGGGCAATATACAGTTAGTGGTAAGAGCAAATAAGATTTTAGGGCAATGTAGAGGTAGGAATGAGTAGACTCTAATGCAATGTAGAGGTAGAAATGAATAAAATCCCATGGTAGTCTAAGAATGAATAAGATCTTTCACAAATGTAGAGGTACTTGCTATAATTTAGTATTAAAACTTCCATGGAGCTTCACTGGCCTCCAGTTTTTGTAATGTAGATAGTTTCAAAAGGGTAACAAGGGCCCTGTGAGTAAGAGATTATAAATTATTGAACAATACAAATTTTGTCACACACATATGAGGGTAAAGTGTTGACAGTGTTGTTAAACGGTTTGTGATGAAATCCTCTTTGACTATTGTTGTACCCAGAGGTCGTGGGCATGGAGATCAGCTGGCATGAAAGGATATTTCCAATCTGCAAAGATTTGCTATATTAGTAAATGCATTTCCCAGAAATACATGTTTCCTTATTAGGGAGTTGAGGGAGATAATGATAGCCTGGCTTTTTTATATCAATCTTAGGGCCTGATTCAGACCCACTCGCGAGCGGCTGTCCGCTCGCAAGTGGGTCGATGTTATGCACTGAGCATGCGCACGACGGAGGGAGCTCCGTCGTGCGCATGCGCCAGACGCGACGAGCGAAGGAAAGTCCTTCGCTCGTTGTGTCCGATCAAAGGGGGCGTGCTGTCAATGTTGATTGACAGCACGCCCCCTTTGGTGGGCATGCCTCCCTGACGGGGGCGTTCCCATGGGAACGCCTCCCGTCAGAAGCCGGCCCGCTGACATCACTAGTGATGTCAGTGGGAGTGATTTTGGCTCTGATAGAGCCAAAATCACTCCGGAGCTTGCGGTTGAAAACCTCAACCGCAGGCTCCGGCTCGCAATTTCGATGGTCGCGATGGTCTCGACCATCGCGGCCATCAAAAAGCACGCTCGTATAGCCTGTGGGTGGTGACCCACAGCTATACGAGCGTCCAGGAGGACGCTCCATGAAAATGGAGCCCGGCCCTCATTCAGAGCGTGCGCTCTGCTCAGAGCATACGGCTCTGAATGAGGGCCTTAGTTAACAGAGGCATTGTAATAATTAGATTTCATTAACAATTTGTTAAATACATAAATGATAAAAAAATACAGTATTAATTAACAATAAATACCAAAAAATTACAATATGTTTGGAATATAGCCATTTCTGTGTGCATAAATAATACATATAATTAATATATTCCAAATGTAAATAAAAGGACATAAAAACAAATTCATGTTAAATATTACTTTATAAATAAAATAGCAAAGCAGAAAAAAAGACTAATATTCATAACTAAAATCCGAACTGACCGCAGAACCGAACCAGGGCACGGTGCGACTCGGAACCCCAAAGTGATTCCGAACTTGGACTTGGCTCGACTCTGAACCTCCACATTTGGTTGTTGTCAGTTCTCTGGGAGCCGGACCCGCACATCTCTAATATATACCCTTCATATGTGTACACACGGTACAGCAGGTGAAGCTTATACTCTCAAATACAAGCAGGAGCCTGTGCAGATTGCTAGCTATAGTGTCTGTCCCTTTATCTCCCATTGAAAAGTAGAGAGTAAAAGACTGGGCTTATTTGTCCACCTAGACACAACACTTCACAAAGTAGGTCTTTGGTCAGCTAAGCTTAAATTCAAAATACTGTCTCTGCCCTCATACACAATATATACTGCAGTGTAGATAGATACCCTTGTGAAAAACAATTTTAAGTGCAGCTCACTTCAAACAAACATACACAGGAGGAGTCTGTTTTGCAGATTGCTTGCTATTGCTAGTGTTTCACAAACATACACAGAAGGTGAAAGGGTCCCTTGGCTGTGGCATTACACTCCGACTAGTTTGAGCCTGGTGATGGTTTTAAAAATATGGGAAACTACACGCAATTTTTTCCCCATAATTTTAAAACCAGGACCTGCTCACAGAGCCCAGTGCTGGTTCATGAAATACAGGGCACCCTTACACATTTTGTCTCCTGTATTTTTAGAACCAGGACTGGCTCACAGAGCCCGGGGCTGGTTATGCTTTTGGGGGGAACCTCACATCAGTTTTTTTAAATGTAACCCTATTTTTGTTTATTTACAAGCAGAAACATACACAGATCACACTGATCTGTGTATGTTTCTGCTAAACACGCAGCTCAGGTGGTAATCTACTTAAAACTTCTATTTTGGACAGAGTTTGCTAAAATTACACATATTATAATTGATTATAATCACGATTCTTGGTAAATTCCCATGTTGTATTCTTGTCTATGGAAAGTACCTGCGAGTTTGGCCAGTGGTGTATTTATTTCTATTTGTGTTTTTACTTGTGTTTTGCAGAGAGTTTCATGATTTCTCAACCGAGTTTGCCTTTAGTAAATTTGCGAGTGGTAAACAATGGCCAAACACACCTGTTACTGACATCTCGACCAGACACGAGTCTTATGGGGTATACACACTAGACGATAAAAGTGAACAATATGAATGATAACGATATCGTTCAACGATATATCGTTCATATGTATATGGCTTGTGATAAAAACAGCACGACAAGCTGCAGCCTATGGTGGATAGAACCTGGGTCACCCTAAGACCCCAAAGAACAATATTGGAAAATAAGTGGTCAATCCAAATACCGGCGCAGCAATAGTGAGGTAAAAAAGACAATCAATGAAAAGGTATAATTATTATACTTTCCTTTCGATGTAGGTGACTTGGTATGACTCCGGTTGGTAGTTCATATGAAAAATTAGAAATGGGTATACATAGTATAATACCGTAAAAAAATTGCCATTTAATAGAATTCACAAGGATAAAAATGGTTACATAAGAACCATATCACAAATAGCACACCGTGAAGAAATTCACCGGTGGCAAAACAAACATTGATAAACCAATAAGAACTGTACAAATTATAACACTAATGACTAATAGTGCAGTGGAGAGGTATAGGTACTTATTACCATAAAGTTTCCCGCGATGGCGTAAAATGCAAGCAGAGGGATCCCAGTTCCACTCTGCATGTCTAACTGGCATAAATCAAAACAGTCCATGTACTTCAGTATAGCAGCGATCAGTAGGTCCGGAGCTAATGAACGCTGCTATTTTGAAGTACCTGGACAGTATAAGTCACCCATTTGTTTTATTATTCCCTTTTGTTAACTTAACTTATTCCTAAACCTAGAAATAAACACACTGACACATGAATATGGAATTCAAAGAGGTCACAGCCAGAATTTATTGATCAAATTGAAATTCTAGAATAGGTGGCAAGAAGAAAGCAGTGCTCCAAGGCCACAGCCCAGTGGATATCAATACAAATAAAAAGGGGCGGATCCCCGCCCTGCACAGACTGACCTGGGGCAGTACCATCCTTCCCTAATTGGCACAGCATTGGTCCCTCCCTTGAACAATGACCATGTCCCCCCTTTAGGCGGTGACAAACTGGCCGCTCTCAAAGGAAGAATGCTACCACAGGCACTCCTGCACTAATAATAGGCCGCCCATGAGCACTGCTTCCCGCCAGGCTGCACCTCTACCTGTTGGGAGAAAATCACAGACAAATGCACAATCCAACAACAGAAAAATTTACACAAACCATCTTACACGGGTGGGTGGGTGGGGTTGAAATAAACTGGAAAGAGGAAGATGGCTCCCCTCACCAGGCTATTTATATGGAACCTCTAAGCCCTCCCTTAAATCCTACCATAGGCTTATACTCCTCAAGTGACGAATACTAACCACATCCCCCTCCAGCTTTTAACTCTTAACTTACCTAACAAAATTACATATCAAACAGGGTGCTTATCTATCCTCAAACTTATTCAAGTATTCGGATGCATTAAGTCACCCATTTGTTTTATTATTCCCTTTTGTTAACTTAACTTATTCCTAAACCTAGAAATAAACACACTGACACATGAATATGGAATTCAAAGAGGTCACAGCCAGAATTTATTGATCAAATTGAAATTCTAGAATAGGTGGCAAGAAGAAAGCAGTGCTCCAAGGCCACAGCCCAGTGGATATCAATACAAATAAAAAGGGGCGGATCCCCGCCCTGCACAGACTGACCTGGGGCAGTACCATCCTTCCCTAATTGGCACAGCATTGGTCCCTCCCTTGAACAATGACCATGTCCCCCCTTTAGGCGGTGACAAACTGGCCGCTCTCAAAGGAAGAATGCTACCACAGGCACTCCTGCGCTAATAATAGGCCGCCCATGAGCACTGCTTCCCGCCAAAGCCCGGTTCGCAGAACCAGGCCCGCCACCAAAACTGTGACCTTCTTAATGAAATTAAAACTGCAGAGGTCATCGGTCAACAGCTCTAGCCGCGCGCTCGTGAGATGTACCCCGTCGGGCCTATGCAAGCTCTCTGCCCCGTGACATAAACTTGGGTATTGTATGACGCGTCCACCAAACGCTAAATGACAAGCGTGCAATGGCCATATCTGTTCAATACCCACGAACGCGACCAAATCATTGCCTCCCAAGTCTGGCCCCAAACTTCTCCTCTGCTGCCCATGGGGCATCTAGCAGGCACTTACAGTGCATTTCTCGTAATCCTAAGCAATGCCACTTACGCACTCACAACCAAAATTGGGCATGTAACTCCAAAGGGTGCTGGCTAGCCCAGTAAATATAGGAATTTTCCCACACCCGACAGTTAGCACTCACAGACAACCCTGTCCGAAAGTTCACCTAGACAGAATTGGCACTTATACAGACAGATATTGGTATTTAATACAAACAGAAATTGCTATGTATAATAACAACAATAATCTAACCACAAGGAAAGGGAAACAAATAGTTGGGTGACCCATCTGAAGATGAAAAACAGCAAAACCTCCTTGAGGGCAAAAGCTGAAAATCCTTTCAGAATCCCTAGCGGCAGTAGGCATAAGGCCCCTGGGTTTCCCAACAAACTCGCAAGGAGCGCAACTACTTAATGCTACTTGTTTTAAATACGACTTCCACTGCCCTAGCTATAATATAATTCTGAAACACCCTCGTAAACTACGACCTGGACAAAAGGGAGTTAGATTAACATGGATAACCACTGCCCGCCACCTGGAGGGCAAACCCTATTAAAGTACCCCAAAGAGCAACTGGCCAAATCACTGGATCTGCATGCATCTGAATAGAAATCCCTCGCTCCCTGCCAGTTAATCTGTCTTAGACCCATCTATTCAGCACAAGCTCAATACCGGTTTGATAACCACCTTATTTTAACATTAAACCTGATAGCGCAGAAATCTTAGTAGCAGCAACTAGCTCACCCATTCTAAAAGCCCTAAAGTAAGCTAATGAAAATGCTAATCAAAAAGGGGGGGGGGGGAAGGCACCTAGCACTTGACCGAAGCCACTCCTTTACTGGCCCAATCAAATCCTGTAATAGGGCTGCGTTGATGGGGCTCCGCGCACCCTATTAAATACCTTTGTTAATACTCTCTTGCCCACCCTATTAAATGCCTTGTTTAATACAAATAATTTGTCAGGATCCGCCAAACGTGCAACTTGGAAAATTATACTGGGTAACACTGGAGACAAGCCGCCTTGGAACGACCCCTGTCATAGCAGCTACAGACAAACTCTGCCATACAATCATTAACCATCTGAAACCGCCCACTCTTGGAAGCTAAACACCTTGCCAATCGCACAAAACTAGCGTGTAGGTCTTAATGTACTTGGTGCCCATGACTTCCGTGCTAGTCCCTGGATGCCGGCGTGACGATCCGCCAGACATGGAAGGGGAAGGAGAAACCATGTAAATTAGCAGGAGGCGCGAGCGAATGAAACATGTCCTACTGAACGATATAAGATGTCCACTATCTTGGTAGCAACGCCCGAAACATGCCGTGCCCTAAACACAATATTCCTTAAACACATAGATGCCTAACCACTGCGAGGCCGGATCCAAGTCCGTCCTAGATTAGAGCCTTCTTATACCACACCTAAGTTATCACCAAACAGGATTTGCCTAATGCAAGGCTTGCTGGACCGCAGTTCGACCGCCACTACAATTGAAAAATTCTCAAGAATAAGGATGTTCCTGTCTAGGCCCTGAACCCCACAGGAAACCGGCCAAGGCTCCCTGCCACACTCCCCTTCAAATGCACCACTTAATGAACAGGATGCATACGTAACGGTCTAAGTTCGGACTTGGCTACGGGTGACGTGTGCAGAACTGTACTCCGTTGAATTTGCGCATAAAAAACAAACAAATGCGCAGCATGTCCACTCCGCTCCAGAGGGACACATATGAGGTGACGAGGCTTCCTAACCCCTGCTGTGGCTCCTTCTAGCCGTCTACTGAAAAACCAACCCCTATGTATGACTCTAAATGCCAAACTGAGGGGGCCCGATAGCGACTGCAACTGTACTAGCGAAACTTTTTTTTTTTTTGCCAAAATGAAATGCTTCTAGCAACTCCCCAAAACGCCACGCCTTCGCCATAGGCAAGCGGCATAATCCTATCAAGGTATCGATTTCCATCCGCAAATAAGATAATGCGCATAACTGAACCTTCTTACCTGTCACGAGCCATCGGGGCTCCCATAACGACTAAACTAAGGAAATTAATTGAATACTGGCAAACTCTGGTATCTACTAGCCCCATAACATGAAAACATCCAGGTAGCGGGACACCACAGTATGTCCCAATACCCGCATGGACAACTACTGCAAAAAGTAACTAAAACCTTCAACTAAAGTACACGAAATGAAAAAGCCAATCGGCCGCCATGTATAAACAGTCATCTTAACCACAAGGCCATAAGGGCTTTCCCTCTGTGTAACGTAATTGAGCCCTGCAACTCCAAACCCCAAATATTTAAAGGACTCGGGGTGAAATGGGCAGCAGTCAAAAAGCAGATGCGATATCTGCCTTAGCTAGTAGAGCCCTCCCCCCGTTTGTTAAATGGCGCAGTGATCTGACAGATATTTTGTGTGATTGCCGAACCCTTCCATTTATGTAAGAGACTCTGTAACAACCCCAATTTACCCAATTCCTTCTACGACACCCCCTTGAAGGCGGTGCACCTAAACCGTACCAAAAGTGGGTGGAGCAAAAGGGGCCACGCATGGGCCCCCACCCGACTTCCGCTTTCAGATTCCTCTCAGAAACCACGGATATTCCTGTGTCAAAGATAAATGCAAACCCACGCCAAAAACCCCCAAATGAATCAATGACGGTGCTTTTCTGAACACCTCTGCGCTGCTGCTGCAATATTCTCCTTGACCCTGTGCGGCAGACCAACGCGCACACCTTGGCTGGATGAATGCTCCCACAGAGCATGCAGATATGACTGTATCCACAGCCTGCCCCATATGACCCTGCGTGTTATTACACGCGTAGCACTACCAGCGGCTGATGCCCACAGATCTGGGCAGGCCAGAAAGGGCTGCTTCCGACCAACCGAGGATTCCGCAGGCAAGCTAGGCAGTTGGTCGAGCAAACCAAACCTCAACATCCTTGAAACCTAATTGAAAACACTGCCTGTCCCTCCTGTTGTGTCTGGACTCAAGGTAGCACGCCGCAAAAAACATAACATACCCGAAGGCCCCCGCCATTACTCCTGCTGACTTAGCCTGAACTAAACCTACGTGCGTCAGCTGTTATCACAAACATATCCACAAATTTACTCTTCACTAACCGCTCCCTACTTTAAAACTTTAAATCTTTAAGGATAGCCGTATTCGCTCAGTGAACCATAACCCGCGCTTCATCTGGTACCTCAATTGCTGACACTGTGTTAAATCTCTAAGGGCACCCTTGCTACCCATTAAATTTGCACTAAGTAACGCCTAAGCTTGCGCGGATTTACAAATGAACTGGAAGAATCGCTAGAATCATCAGTGGAAGGGGAATGTGTGCTGCGCAAATGGGTTAACACCATGCTCACCTGATCCTGACGTGGAAGGCCCAGCCACTGGCTCCTTTGTGTTCGCCAACAGTCCCTCGCTGCGCGGTGCGCCCACCACGACTTGATTCGACATCAGCACCATCTGTCCGCTGGACTTCGACAATGGTCCTAGACGCTCAAAAAACTGTGACCTGGGGGCTCGAAAAAATATCCGGTGAAACCCACGCAACAAAGTCCCTCCGCAGAAGAAAGAGCAGGAGATGCTGTAGCCAGCGGGGGTACAGGATCAGGTTTTGGGGGGAGGGGTGTGAGGAGGGGGTGGAAACATGTATGGGTTCAGGAAAACAGCTGTAGTGGCATGCGGCTGGATGGGCATAGCTATTGCGCCTTGTAGTGATGCGCCAATCCCTGGGAAAAAAGGGGGGGGGTCGCGTTAGCAGTGGAGGGGGCGAACTGGAGGAGAGTGGGGGGCAGTGGCTGGCAGTGCATAAGCGGGGCGGATGATAAGGGGCTGAAAAATGCATTGGGCTTATGTGCAGCATCCCGGTGGCAGGGAAATAAGGGGGGGGGGCAGCCCGGCGGTGCGTCATTGTAGGCTTGAAAGGGGCAGGATTTTTGTCATGTGCACCAGCCGCCCCTAAATGCAAGGTGGGGTGTAACCCCCACCCCAGGGTGCGGGGGGGGAAAGGGGACAAGTTGGTGGGTGGCGCGCTAGGGGACAAGGGAGTCTCTGGTGCTGGCAGAGCAGGGGGGAGGCTGTGCAGGGAGGTGCCCCCCTGTTCTTAAGTAGTGGGGGCATGGGGGGGTCGGAGGGGTGCGGCAGAGCACCATGCGGCGCCTGGCTGCACAAGATGGCCGCCGCAACCCTGTGGGTGGAGCTAGCTACCGGTGCAGGGAGCGGGATGGCCGCGCTTAGCGTGAGGGGAGACGGGGAGTGGGGGCCGTCTAGCTAATATCGCTGCCGCTTGAGAGCAGGCGGCCGCAGGGAAGGGGTGGTCGATGTGGGGGGGCGGCAATCAAGAGCCGGCAGCGGGAGTGCAGGCAGGTGGAGCCTTGCGCCTGAGCGGACCATGGCCCTCGCGTGGCTGGGGAAGCAGCCACGGAGGTGAGAGGCATGGCAGCCAGGGGCGGGGGGGGGGGGACACGGGGCCTGTGTATCTGGAAATGACAGGGAGGGAGGGCACTGGCAGGTAACAGGGACTATATGGAAACACAAGCAGGGGAAGGGGGAAGAAAAGTATGGAACATGTGCAGAAAGGAAAGGACAGGGGGGAAATTAGAAATACGAAGGTAGTAAAAGATAAAATTAATAGGAGACAGAGAGGGTGGTAGACCAGGGGAAATAAATGGGGTGTGAAATGTGAAAGAAGAAGAGAAAGACAGACATATAAAATACAATACAAATGTCACTTAGCCAGCCTGGTTGAAATAAACTGGAAAGAGGAAGATGGCTCCCCTCACCAGGCTATTTATATGGAACCTCTAAGCCCTCCCTGAAATCCTACCATAGGCTTATACTCCTCAAGTGACGAATACTAACCACATCCCCCTCCAGCTTTTAACTCTTAACTTACCTAACAAAATTACATATCAAACAGGGTGCTTATCTATCCTCAAACTTATTCAAGTATTCGGATGCATTAATTATAATTATACCTTTTGATTGATTGTTGTTTTTACCTCACTATTACTGCACCGGTAGTTAGATTGACCACTTATTTACCGATATATCGTTCATATCGTCCAGTGTGTATGCACCAGTCGACCAAAGATGCTCGCTCCCACGGGTTGTTACCGATGTTTGCTGTTGTGCAAACATGCAGGCCAATCTGACGATATCGTAAGAAAGTGCCTGTTCAGGGATGTGGCAGGATGACTTCACTGAACGATATTGTTCAGTGTGTACACCCAATATCTTTCACCAATATCGCTCAGCACATCGTCTAGTTTGTATGAGCCTTTAGTAAATTTAACCCAGAAACATTGATTAATAATCTTGTTAGCAACTACAAGCCTAAAATGTATGTATGTACTTCTAAACTTTAATGCTTCAAGAGAAGGCTGTTGAAAATGAAAATAAATATGTATAATCTACAGTATGGCTACAGCATTTCGTAAACCTTATCACACACACACAATAAAAGTAAGCCAGCCTGCAAACACTGTGAAAATTCCAATTCTTTTTTAAAATTGCAATAGACGCAAAGAGCACCCATGCAGAACGGACTCAGTCTTACTATAATAATTACATTTAAGATGAAGTGCTCTTTTCATTGGGAAACTTGTACCTGTAACAATAAGCAGGGGTAATCTGAGATAACCTCCTTTCACTCTGTAAGAATGGACCTTTCTAAATAATGAGACAATTTCATACTGGTAATGTTCAGCTCTAGGGGCCTATTCATCAAACGATAAATGGCCAGGTAACCATGCAGAAATGCTAGTTTCCGCATATTTAAGTTACCGGGCCATTCACAGGACCGGCTCCAGGGGTTGGAGCACCCTGTGCCGGCTGTCTACCAAAAATGGGTGTGTGGCCTAATTACCATATACCACGCCCCCTATGTTATCTTATACCACGCCCGCATGGCACGCCTCCAAACAACGTCATGCTGGGGGGAAAGCCTCACTAGCTGGGCTTTCCCCAGCCCTCTCCTGTCATTGAATGGATGCATCATGCATGCGCGCAGCATCCATTCAGACTCCAGGGTCCGGCACCGCCGCACAGCTGCGCCGGTGGGGGTCCCCAACCTCCCGATTTGATCACCCGTGGGCCACTTCAGCCCATGGGTGGAACAGTGGGACACTGCTGTCCCGCTGAAATCGGGATGTTGGGGAGGGGTGCGCCATTAGGACCCCCTTGGTATCAGCAAACTCTGAAAACTTTCAGTTTTCGGAGTTTGCTGCCGAGAACAAGAGTCATCTTCAGAAAGCACTTGCTCCAGGGGCGGATTGGGCCGCCGGGATGCCGGGCTGGTTCCCGCTGGGCCGGTCCCTACTAGTGCCGGCCAGCCTCCACTTGCCCACCCGCTGTCACGATCGGAGCTCAGCTCCGATCGGGCAGCTTTACAGTAGTACAGCTGCTGCACATGCGCAAAAGCTTACTACTGAAGAAAAAAAATGGCCGACTGGGGGAGCTGCTGCGCATGCGCGGCAGCAGCTCCTCCCATAAGCCTTTGTGGAGTCTGTCAGTCAATGCTGACAGCTCCGCCTCAGCCCCTCCGCGCAGCCCGGCCCCACTCCGTGCGCAGCATGCCATGCACAGGCAGCCTGCAAGGTGACATCATCGGCCGGCCACAGACACAAGCAGCAGCGGGCAGCCAGGGGAGCAGCAGGTGAAGTCGGAGGCTGGCCACAGGGACAAGCAGAGCATCATCAGGTAAGTGTTGGCTGCGGGGGGAGATGGGAGGGGGAGCTGACAACGCGTGGGAGGAGGGGGGGAGCTAATGAGACATGGCCTGGTGGGGAATGAAAGACACGCTGGGGCAGGGGCAATGAGGAAGACACACACTGGGGCAGGGGCAATGAGGCTGAGACACACCGGTGCTGGGGCAATGAGGCAGAGACACACTGGGGCTGGGGTAATGAGACAGAGACACACTGGGGTGGGGGCAATGAGGCTGAGACACACTGGGGCCGGGGCAATGAGGCAGATACACACTGGGGCTGGGGCAATGAGGTAGAGACACACTGGGGCTGGGGCAATGAGGCAGAGACACTCTGGGGCAATGAGGCAGAGACACACTGGGGCTGGGGCGATAAGGCTGAGACACACTGGTGCTGGGGCAGTGAGGCTGAGACACACTGGTGCTGGGGCAATGAGGCTGAGACACACTGGTGCTGGGGCAATGAGGCTGAGACAAACTTGGGGCTTTAGGAATGAGGCTGAGACACACTGGGGCTGGGGCAATGAGGCAGAGACACTCTGGGGCAATGAGGCAGAGACACACTGGGGCTGGCGCGATAAGGCTGAGACACACTGGTGCTGGGGCAGTGAGGCTGAGACACACTGGTGCTGGGGCAATGAGGCTGAGACACACTGGTGCTGGGGCAATGAGGCTGAGACAAACTTGGGGCTTTAGGAATGAGGCTGAGACACACTGGTGCTGGGGCAGTGAGGCTGAGACACACTGGTGCTGGGGCAATGAGGCTGAGACACACTGGTGCTGGGGCAATGAGGCTGAGACAAACTTGGGGCTTTAGGAATGAGGCTGAGACACACTGGTGCTGGGGCGATGAGGCTGAGACACACTGGTGCTGGGGCGATGAGGCTGAGACACACTGGGGCTGGGGCAATGAGGCTGAGACACACTGGTGCTGGGGCGATGAGGCTGAGACACACTGGGGCTGGGGCAATGAGGCTGAGACACACTGGGGCTGGGGCAATGAGGCTGAGACACACTGGTGCTGGGGTGATGAGGCTGAGACACACTGGTGCTGGGGCAATGAGGCTGAGACATACTTGGGGCTTTGGGAATGAGGCTGAGACACACTGGTGCTGGGGGAAGGAGGCCGAGAGCCACAGGTGGGCCTGGGGTTGGAGAGACATGGGGGATCCTGGGGATGGAGAAACGCTTGGTGTCCTGGAGAGACATAGGGGGTTCTGGAGAGAGACAATGGGTCCTGGAGATTGAGAGACAGAGGGAGACTGGAGAACCACAGGGGAGCCTGGGGATGGAGAGATGTACGGACATCTGGAGACACAGAAATTGTTTGATCAGGGAAATTAATTTTGCCCTGCACAAAAACTTCTGCTACTGTAGGTTATGATGATGACATTAGTTATATTTCTACATAAACAGGCATCTTCCAGACAATGTGATTTTCTACATGAATACTGGCTGAAGACGCTGCCCAGTGAGGCTCAATTTTTTCAGAGGTTCCCTGTTGCAGAGAAACCGCCATATAGGTAAGAAAAGACTTTCAAACTGACTGGCCTGTACCTAGTGCAGAGGGATGGGGGGTCCCAAATAAAAGGGTATCATTCACCCAGATTTCTGTTGCTGGCCCTGCTCCCCTCAGTGGCTCGCAAAAGCAGCTCCAAGCCCTAAGACGAGGGAGTATCCTGCCCTCCTCCCCAGACTCCACCCTTTCAACAGACCCACCTTCTCAACACACCCGCCCCCTTTAGGGCTGCTTCCAGAAATTTCCCGGGCTGGTTTGCTATCCCAATCCGCCCCTGACTTGCTCTCACGGCCCAGCTCCTTCCTATGGGAAAGAGTTCCGGGGATGCGAAAAGGGATGCAAGTGGATCACTCCGCTGCCTCTTCACTACCTCCCCATCAGCTTTGAGCATACGTGACCTGAGGTCACGCATACGCAGCTGTGGCGATGGGGAGCAGGTAAGTAATGCAGCTACATCTGTAACTGTGATACTAACCGAGGGGACAGCTGCTTTTTGGAGCAGTTGTCCCTTCACTGGAGTAATGATGAATTGCTCCGGTGTAATCTATCCCCCTCTGCGAGTTGGATACTTGAGTATCCCTCGCAGCTAGTTCAATACTTTATCATCGGAGGCCATACGGCCTTCGATGATGAATAGGCCCCCTAATCTGCTAACTGCAACAAAGGATTTTGTTTTATGGAAAATTGGACAGAATTCTCATCTTCAGTTTTCTCTATGTAATTGTGTAAACTGCATATTGGGATTATGTATTTATGTAATCTTGTGAAGTGTGTATGTACTTATGCTATCTGTTATTTGTTCAATCCACTTTGTATGATGCTACGGAAACTTTATGGCTCCTTATAAATAAAAGATAATAAAAATGAGAAAGACGTACAACAGTTGAATACACTTGTAAAGAATGCTGCTAAAAATCCATGCTGGGTCATCTATACTGCCCTTATGGGATACATATTTATACATATTCAGCTCCAGAAAATATATTGCAACCTCCTCAAAAGTTAAACTGTACATTATAGCCACATTTTATCCATACTTGCCGACATTCAGCTCCCTCCTTCCGGGAGGGAGCTGAGTGCCTGCATTCTGTGGGGGGTGTGGCCGGGCTATGATGCCGTTTTGGGGGTCGGGGGCGTGACCGCACGATCGCGTCATCGTGGCCCCGCCCCCTCTTCACAATGCCGGAAAAAAGGCATTGTGAAGCAGGGGGCGGAGCCACGATGACGCGATTCAACGCGAATCGCGTCATCAGGCCCCCGGCGGCGGGGGTTTTTACTAGTTGTCTGGGGGGGTAGGCGGCAGCCGGGAGGCTTGCCTGCCTTTCCGGGGGGTCGGGAGCGGCACCCGATATTCGGGAGGCTCCCGACCAAATCGGGAGGGTAGGCAAACCTGATTTTATCATGGTTGTGGTGACGTACGTAATGCTAAACAGAGTCAATGCTTTCCTGCTCTGTCATTCTGCATTATAGTACTGTACAGTACTGACTTTGGTCCTGATTCAGAGGGGAATATAGTAAGATAGAGATAGAGCAAGTAACTGTGCAGATCTGATATTGCCTGTGTTACAATAGCCAGTAAGGGACACCCTATAAATGTCCTGCTTCCTGTGTGCGTACACCTGTGTCTGCAGCATATCAAACCTGCATGTGTAGGGGACACTGGACCTTATTCAGCTTGGATCGCACGGCTGCGTTCGCATGCAGCCGGTTAATGTTTGTGCTCTGCGCATGCATATGGATCGCAGTGCTCGTGCGCGAACCGGCCGCTGCAGTGAGCACGCAGTCCAACAGCACAGTGATTGACATGAAGAGACCGTTTAGGGGTGGAGACCGGGGGTGGTCGGTGGAACGCAGGCATGCCTGTGCGTTTGAACGCCGTTACAGGGGCGTGCATAATTAAGCCCCTGCTATTGTATGTGCTGGCAGAGGGTCTACATGGCGACAGGAAGTTTAGCAGTTTGTGAGGTAGGGTCAGGTCAACCACAACTGTGCGAATGGTTCTGATGGTACTCGATGCTACCAATGTTTTTGCTGACTTGCAGATGCATGTCATGGGAAGTGGGCGACTTTATACAGTGATGGGCGCCTTGGTATAGTGCTACGTTTGCCATGCGATTGCATTCATTATAGGGGTGAGCGGGTTCGGATTTCTGAAATCCGAACCCCCCCGTGCCCCCCAGATCCAAGGCCGATCCGAGTCAGGCTCGACTTTTCCCGCCTGACTCGGATCTGAAATCGAGGCAAAACGTCATCATCCCGCCTTCCGGGTCTCACGGGTTTTGGACTCTATATAAGGTACCCGCATCGGCGCCATTTTCTCACTCGGCTGTGGACAGTGAAGAGGGAGGGTGGGAGTTAGGGCTGGCTGGGCTGTGTAGTGTAGTGTAGTGCAGTGTAGTGTTGTGCTGTGCTGTGCAGTGCTGCAGTTGTCCATAGGGGCTGTGTCCACTCCTCCAAAGTCCATAGGGGTTGGCTGTGTTGTGCTGTGCTGCTGTTGTCCATAGGGGCTGTGGGCCTGATTCAGACCCACTCGCGAGCGCTGAGCGCCCATGGCTCCGTCGTGCACATGCGCGAGACCCGAATAACGACGGCCAAGCCATCATTATGGGTCTCGCACCAAAGGGGGCATGCTGTCGATGGTGATTGACAGCACGCCCCCTTTGGTGGGCGTGCCGGGGGCATGGCTGCACAGACGGAGGCGTTCCCATGGGAATGCCTATCGTCTGGGGCCGGCCCCACTGACATCACTAGTGATGTCAGTGGGAGTGCTTTTGGCTCTGATAGAGCCAAAAGCACTCCAGGGCTTGCGGCAGCGAGACCCTACCGCAGGGTCTCATCGCAAGCCCGATGGTCGCGATGGTCTTGACCATCGCGACCATCATTTTGGCCGCTCGCTATAACTGTGGGTGGTCACCAACAGCTATGCGAGCGGCCAGGAGGCCGCTCCAAATGGTAGGAGGGACAGCCCTCATTCAGAGCGAGCGCTCTGTCAGACTCCTCCAAAGTCCATAGGGGCTGGCTGTGTTGTGCTGTGCTGCTGTTTTCCATAGGGGCTGTGTCCACTCCTCCAAAGTCCATAGGGGCTGGCTGTGTTGTGCTGTGCTGCTGTTGTCCATAGGGGCTGTGTCCACTCCTCAAAAGTCCATAGGGGCTGGCTGGACTGTGTTGTGCAGTCAGTTGTCCATAGGGGCTGTGTCCACTCCAAAGTCTTGTGCAGTGTCCCAGTCCTAAAGGGGTGCTGTAGTGTTGACCAGGGGGTGCTCTGTCCATCAGGGGTGCTCCCCCCAAGTGTAAAAAAAATAAATATTCTTTCTGTGTTTGTGAATTGTGTGCGCAGTAGCCGCACGTGCATCAACAAAGTAGCGCCAAGCGTGCGCCTGTGTCATAAGTAAAGGGCCGGCTGGCTCGTCTGTTAAAGGGTGGTGTAACTCCAAAAGTGCACTCCAAACAAAATAAAAAAATATTTTCTGTGTTTGTGAATTCTGTGCACTGTACGTGCATCCTCAAAGCAGCAGCGCCAAGCGTGCGTCTGTCTGTTAAAGGGTGGTGTAACCCCCAAAGTGCACTCCAACAAAAATAAAATATTTTCTTCTGTGTTTGTAAATTGTCTGCACTGTACGTGCATCCTCAAAGCAGCAGCGCCAAGCGTGCGTCTGTGTGTTAAAGGGTGGTGTAACCCTCAAAGTGCGCTCCACAAAAAATAAAAAATTCTTTTTTTTCTGTCTTGGGAATTGTGTGCACTGTAGCTGCACGTGCATCAACAAAGGAGCAGCGCCAAGCGTGCACCTGTGTCCCATAAGTAAAGAGCCGGCTGGCTCATTTCTTAAAGGGTGGTGTAACCTACAAAGTGCACTAGTCTCCAGCAAAAATAAAAAAAAAAATCTGTGTTTGTGTGCGCCTTAGCCGCACGTATATATCAATGTAACATAAATGGAGGACCAAACTTTCTCAGATAAAAATAAAATAGGGAAAGATCAAGAACCACTTCCTCCTAGTGCTGAAGCTGCTGCCACTAGTCATGACATAGACGATAACATGCCATCAACGTCGTCTGCCAAGGCCGATGCCCGATGTCATAGTAGAGGGCACATACAATCCCAAATGACAAAGTTCAGGAAAATGACCTTAACAAAAACATTTAAATCATCTGAGGAGAAAAGTAAACTTGCCAATATGCCATTTACGACAGGGAGTGGCAAGGAACGGCTAAGGTCTTTCCCTATGTTCATGACTAGTGGTTCAGCTTCACATGATGATGGAAGCCCTCCTCCCACTAAAAAAAATCAGTCTTTCCCTATGTTCATGACTAGTGGTTCAGCTTCACATGATGATGGAAGTGGCAAGGAACGGCTAAGGTCTTTCCCTGTGTTCATGACTAGTGGTTCAGCTTCACATGATGATGGAAGCCCTCCTCCCGCTAAAAAAATCAAATGAGTTAAGCTGGCAAAAGCACAGCGAAGAACTGTGCGTTCTAAGAAGATATCACAAATCCCCAAGGAGAGTCCAAGTTTGGTGGCGGTTGCGATGCCTGACCTTCCCAGCACTGGACGGGAAGAGGTGGCTCTTTCCACCATTTGCACGCCCCCTGCAAAGTGCTGAAAGGAGTGAAAGGAGCACCCACAGTCCACTTGCTGATATGCAAATTGAAGATGTCACTGTTGAAGTACAACAGGATGAGGATACTGGTGTAGCTGGCGCTGAGGAGGAAGTTGGCGAGGAGGATTCTGATGGTGATGTGGTTTGTTTAAATCAGGCTCCGGGGGAGACAGTTGTTGTACGTGGGATGAAAAAGCCCATCACGGTCATGCCTGGGCAGAAGACCAAACATTCCACCTATTTGATCTGGAAATATTTCTATCCAAATCCAGACAACAACTGTCTTGCCATATGTACCATATGTAAAGGTGAAATAAGTAGGGGTAGGGACGTTAACCACCTAGGAACATCCTCCCTTATACGGCACCTGCAGCGCATTCATAAAAAGTTACTGTCAAGTTCAGAAACTGTGGCATAGACCGTAAGCAGTCCAGGGACACCTAAATCCCATTGTCCTGTTGTATCCAAGTGCCTGCAAACCACACCGTCAACTCCCTCCTCGTCAATTTCCTCCTTAGTCAGGATCGGAAGTAGTCCTGCAGGCCATGTCACTGGCATGACTGACTCTCCTATCCAGGATTCCTCCGAAGGATCCTGCATTGCTACGCCTACTGCTGCCGCTGCTGCTGTTGCTGCTGGGAGTCATTCATCATCCCAGAGAGGAAGTAGGAACACCACTACTTTTATTAAACAATTGATCCTCCAACAGTCCTTAGCGAGGAGGATGAAGTACGACAGCAGTCATCCTAAAGCAAAACGTATAACTGAGGCCTTGACTGCTATGTTGGTGTTAGACGTGCGTCCAGTATCCGCCATTAGTGCAGTGGGATTTAGATAATTGATGGAGGTAGTGTGTCCCCGATTCCAAATCCCGTCTAGATTCCACTTCACTAGGCAGGCGATACCGAGACTGTACAGAAACATCAGAAAAAGTATCCTCAGTGTCCTGAAAAATGCAGTTGTACCAATGTCCACTTAACCACAGACATGTGGACAAGTGGAACAGGGCACACTAAGGACTATATGACTGTAACAGCCCACTGGGTAGATGTATCACCTTACGCAGCAACAACAGCAGCGTCACCAGTAGCAGTATCTCAGAAACGCCAGCTCGTTCCAAGGCAGGCTATGCTGTGTATCACCGGTTTCAGTGAGAGGCACACCGCCGACAACCTCTTAGAGAAACTGAGGGAAATCATCGCCCAATGGCTTACCCCACTTAGACTCTCCTGGGGATTTGTGATATCTGACAACGCCACCAATATTGTGCGGGCATTACATCTGGGCAAATTCCAGCACGTCCCATTCTTGCTCACACAATAAACTTGGTGGTGCAGAATTTTTTGAAAAGTGACAGGGGCATGCAGGAGACGCTTTGGGTGGCCCGAAAAATTTCTGGCCACTTTCGCCATTCAGTGACTGCGTGCCGAAGACTGGAGCGCCAGCAAACACTCTTGAACCTGCCCCGCCATCACCTGAAGCAAGAGGTTGTGTTGCGGTGGAACTCAACCCTCTATATGCTTCAGAGGATGGAGGAGCAGCAAAAGGCCATTCAAGCCTATACATCCACCTATGAAATAGGCAAAGGAGGGGGTATGCACCTGACTCAAGCGCAGTGGAGAATGATTTCCGTGTTGTGGAAGGTTCTCCAGCCCTTCAAACTTGCCACACGTGAAGTCAGTTCAGACACTGCCAGCTTGAGTCAGGTCATTCCCCTCATAAGGCTTTTGCAGAAGCAGCTGGAGAAAGTGAAGGAGGAGCTAAGATGGAGCAATTCCGCTCGGCATGTGGGACTTGTGGATGAAGCCCTTCATTCACTTTGCCAGGATTCCAGGGTGGTCAATCTGTTGAAATCAGACCACTACATTTTGGCCACCGTGCTCGAATCTAGGTTTAAAGCATATGTGGTGTCTCTCTTTCCGGCCGACACAAGCCTGCAGAGGCGCAAATACCTGCTGGTGAAAACACTGTCAGCTGAAGCGGAACGTGACACATCAACAGCTCCTTCTTCATTTTCTCCCGCAACTGGGGCAGGCAGGACCAAGTTTGGACATCTGGTCCTGACTGAAGGACCTGGCAACAATTTCTGACATGTCTACTGTCACTGCAGATGATACTGTCACCATTGACAGAATGGTGGAGGATGACATCGGTGACAGCATCCAAGTAGGCATGTCAGACATTCCGTACCTGTACTGGCAGGAAAAAGAGGCAATTTGGAGGCCCCTGTACAAACTGGCTCTATTTTACCTGATTTGCCCCCCCTCCAGTGTGTACTCCGAAAGAGTGTTTAGTGCAGCCGGGAACCTTGTCAGCGAAAGGCGTAGGAGGTTGCTTCCACAAAATGTGGAGAAGATGATGTTCATAAAAATGAATTATCAACTCTTCCAGGGAGACCAGCCTCCAGAACGTACAGAGGGACCTGTGGTGATGGATTCCAGCGGGGACGAATTAATACTCTGTGAGGATGAGGATGTACACTGAAGAGGGTGAGGAATCGGTAGATGAGGAGGATGAGGACGACATTTTGCCTCCGTAGAGCCAGTTTGTGCAGGGACAGATTAATTGCCAGCTTGTTTTGTGGGGGCCCAAACGAACTAATCATTTCAGCCACAGTCGTGTGGCAGACCCTGGCGCTGAAATGATTGGTTTGTTAAAGTGTGCATGTCCTGTTTATACAACATAAGGCTCCCAAGGGCAATTCCATCTTGCACCTCTTTTTTTTCTTTGCATTATGTTCTGTTTGGGGCCTAGTTTTTCAAACTGCCATCCTGTCTGCCACTGCAGTGTCACTCCTAGATGGGCCACGTGTTTGTGCCTCTTAGCATAGTCATCCAGCTACCTCGGTGCAACCTTTTGGACATAAAAACACTATTGTGAGGTGTGAGGTGGTAAGAATAGACTGGAAATTAGTGGAAATTAAGGTTATTGAGGTTAATAATAGCATAGGAGCAGAAAAACCCACAAATTCTGTGATTTTAGCTGTTTTTATGCTTTTTTTCAAAAAAATACAGATCCAAAACACAAAGCCCAGAACCCAAAACACGGAAGGGTGGTTTTGGCAAAACCAATCCAGATCCAAAACACGAAGAAAGATCCAGATCCAAAACACGAAAAGTGGCCGGTGCACACCCCTAATTCATTAGCATATTTTCGCAGCTAGCGGGTGCATGCGAACGCAGCCGTGCGATCCAAGCTAAATAAAGCCCACTGTTCACTCCAGCAGAACCCCAAAATAGGCATTAGCTAGCCTCAGCATGAGGATCGATTTAAAGTGTCAAGTTCCAAGATCTGCACTACCCAATGCAGAGGGTTTTTTTTATTTATCCCTCCCCTTCACTCCCCCTAGTTATTCAGTTTTGCACAGCCTCTTTTGTTTCTTCATGTTTTTGTAGCCAGCAGAGCACAGGAGAGCAATAGAGAGGAGTGAAAGGTATAGCAATATTTTATATAGATGCAAATTGTGCACATTAGTTATATTTTAGTTCTCTCCCTTTATGCAATAGAGAAAAGATTGATCCAGATACCTACATAATTATTACAAAAAGAAGTTACACCAAAAGGATATCAATAATAAAATTCTACTAAATATCCATTATACTATTTTTCCTCTACACACAGAATTACTGTATGCAAGCAATACCTTGCTTATAAAAACACTAAAATGATATGTATTATAATGGATGCTATATTATTAGTGCGCAGAGAAACATTTTTTTTTCTGTGGGTGGACTTAAGAATAAACATTTGCTGTATCTATATTAGATATTATGTTACAACTATTTCCATTACCAGAAGTCGGTCACTGTTTGGGATAACGATCCTCTCCACTTGCGGTGTGCAACTAGAGCACATGCGCAGAAAGAGAGGTGACTATGAAGAACTGGAGGATTCCGTTGAGTATGCAATGCATAACCGCGATGGACTTCGGAATAGAAAGAGCCTCCACTGGGACAGAGGAGCTATCCCAGCTACTGAACAAAGAAACACACCAGCGAATATTTTACTGGTAGAAACACAATGTCTGACAATGTTAAACATTGTTTTACAGGTTTTTCTTTTTCGAATATTGAGAAATAGGCTCCTACATATTAGACATACTTTCTCTGCTCACGGTTTTCAAGACATCATGGTATTGATTCAGAGTCGCACACTTGTTAGCCAAAGATGCATCAAAATAAATGTGGATCTTGGCATGTATTCAACTGCCCCTATCTATCTGCTTGTGCAAGTAGCCTATATCACTATCACCAGCCCAGTCCTTGGTGCAAGACATCTAAATCAGGCGGATCTAAGTGTACACTCACCTCTAAAAAGTCCGCAATCCCGTCTACTTGTGCATGACACTCCCACGGAAAACACCTACCCTACTGTATGTATGAATGCCTTACTGTCACCCAGTGACACCCACTCTGCTGCAAGTGGTGATACGGCTGAGCTGCATCCGACTCTGTAACGACCACAGTTGCATATGCTTGGCTATGGAGCATGTGCAGTAAGAAAAATACAAGATCCGTCCACATAACAGACTTTGCAATTCTGAATCAGCTCCTGTGTGTTTTACATACATTTCACATTATGTTTTGTGTCGTGTGATTCAATGATATACAAAACCTTTGAGTTAGTTGTATTTTTTATACAGAAGCTGACAGTAACGTACGGTGAGGTCAATGGCTGGGGAGGCACACATGGAGATGGGTCTGAGTGCTGGGAGCCTGTCTCACCCCCTACTCACTGTAACTCTACCCTCACTACATTAAGCTTCAGTGTCCATTGATTCTCCTACCTGCATCACTGTGTCTTCTCTAGCTGCTGCTGAATGAACTCCAATGTCGCTAAACACTGCAGTGCACTTCCTGGTTACATGATACATCCAAGGTGTCCATTAATGCTCAAGGCACACCCACCCATACTCAGAGGCATGCCTCAATTAGGTCTCTTTCTTTGCAGCTTACTGCTCATGGTGTGGCCCCACCCCCAGCTCTGCAAGCAGTGTCTGACTATAAAGAAGCAAGGCTGAGCTGTTGCTGACTCCTTGGAGAGTAGACCAGTCTCTCCGTGCCTGCTCACTTCCCCAGTGAAGTAGGCAGTCTTGGGGCTTGATGAGGTGCTTTGATTTGAATAGCATCATCATAGCACGGCTCCCTGCTACCAGGGTCAGATTAGGGGCCACATAGGCCTGGGGCTGAAAATTATCAAATGCCTATTGTGAGAAATGGGGGAGCTGTGTTATATGGATGTGGCCAGTGACATGTTGGCACCGTATACTAGTGGCTATCAAACATTTTTTGTGCCGTGACACACTGGAGAGTGATATATACATATATACATACATACATACATGACACAAAATATATAAAAATAAATTAAAATTAACCTTATATTACCCAAACCAACTCCCATTGGTTACATACTAAATAGCCCTTCTCCCCTGCTCTCTTTAACTATTGTAATATACTTAGGATCCCTTTCCTCTTAATTTTTCTTAGTCTCCCATCCTACTGAGTCTGTGGCTTCCTGTTCCCGGCTCCTCTCCACGCCAGATGTAATGAGGCTGCGATGTTTGCACTGCTGCGGCTGCTTGCCTGCTCCTGGCTCCTCTCTGATGCTGCAGGAAGCCAGGGGTCAGATGGGACATTTTTTTGGTAAACCCAAGCAGTATCCAGTGGAGCAGGGAGGTGAGTGGGAAAGCACACTTTCCTCCCCTTGCTCTGCTGATCGGCCAGAGCACGTCCTGGAACAGGAAGGCACATTCTCCTTTCCCTTTGCTCTGCTGATTAGCATCCTGGAGCACGGGGGATACCGGAAAAGAACACTCTCCTTCTCTTTCTCTGCTGATTGGCCAGATCATTTCCTGAAGCAGTAGGGAGAGCAGGAAAGCACACTTCCTCTCCTTGCTCTGCTGATTGGCCGGAGCACGTCCTGGAGTAGGAATGCGTAATCTCCTCCTCTTTTTCTGCTGATTGGCCAGAGCATGGGTGAGAATGGGACAGCACACTTTCCTCCCCTTGCTCTGCTGATTGGCCAGAGTGTGTCATGAAGGGGATGTAGTTAATAGACCGGCAGACGAGATGCCGTCGGTCTATATACCAACAACAAAAGCCCGACGGGGGACTTAAGTTAGGCGTCGAAACACTGACACCTATCTTAATCCTGACGCCTGAATGCAGAAGGACGCCAGACCGGTCGAGTTAAGTCCGGGTGTCTTGGCCCTTAGCTGCGGGGGGGGGGGGTGGGGGGGGGTAGGTTTAGGGACTCCCGGGGAGATTTATGGGTCAGGCACTCCCCGGGGAGAGTTAGGGTTAGGAGAGGGGGATGGGGGGTTAGGGTTAGGCACTCCCCCGGGAGGGTTAGGTTCAGGGTGAGGGACAGGAGGGTTAGATTTAGGCACCCCCAGGGGGAGGGGACATAGGGTTAGGCACCACTAAAGGAGGGTTAGGAGGGGTCCGGTATTTCATACCCACTCCTCATGAAGCAGTAGGGCGAGCAGGAAAGCACACTTATCTCCCCTTGCTTTGCTGATTGGCTGGAGTGAGTCCTGCTGGGCCTATTTTTACGTGGAGGGCTGTAGTCCTATCTGCCCCATTGTTAATCTGGCCCTACCTGCTGCTCATTGGCATAGAGCAGGCTGTTATTGTGCACTTGTGTTGTCTTACCCCTGCACTTCCCAAATGTTTGCAAGTATGCATTTGAAATGTAGTCGAGACTCAAGTGCTGGCTGATGTCTCATGTCATTATACCAGGCCCCAGATCACATTAATCCACCTCTGCGAGCAGGTTCCATGTAATTTAAATAATAAGAAGCACTAATCTCTATAGAGAAGCTTCTAATCATCACTACAGCTTTCGTAATTGAACTTCAGCAATGAAAGCTGTTCTGTACTACAAATAAGAATAACATGGAAATATACAGCTCACTGTCTAGTTGGCACATAACAAATCCGGGTGCCAAGAATTCCCAAATATATGATATAAACAAGATGTTTGCAGCGTCCTGCCTCCCAGCCATCACCCCCAAATCTCTGACTCAAACTTGTATTCACATCCTTTAGACCTGCTGCAACTTGAGAATTAATTATTGTGGCATTTTTAAAGTGCCCTTTATTATCTTATATTGCTTATTGTCACATCTGCATTTTTATCATCTCAAACAAATATACTGACTGACTAATAGATCCGAATACTTGAATAAGTTTGAGGAAAGATAAGCACCCTGTTTAGTGATGGAATATTGCTAGTTCACCAGGGGTTAAAAGAGAAGAGGGGGCGTAGCCAAGAAGATGTCCATCAAAATAGTAGCCTATGGCAGAAATAAGGGGCAAGGCCCCTACTATTCATTATAAATAGTCTGGAAGAGGAAACATCTTCCTCTTTTCCAGTTTTGGAACCCCACCCACCCACTCGTATAAGTGTTTTATATGCAATTATTGAAAATGTTGTTGGACTGTGCAATTTTAAATTTTTCCCTTCCAACAGGTGGAGGTGCAGCCTGGCAGGAAGCAGTGCTCCTAGACGGCTGATTATAGCGTAAGAGTGCCTTTTGATAGCGGCGAGTTGGTCATTCCCCTTGGGGGGCGGGACCGGGCCATCATCTTAGGGAGGGGTCAGGGGTTATGCCAATTAAGGGAGGATGGATCTACCTCAGGTCAGTTTGCGCCAGGTGGGGATCCGCCTCTTATTTAGTTAGTCAAATATAATGGTCGGGCTGTGGCCTTGAAGCACTGCTTTTTTACTGCCACCCTCTTTCTAATTACAAATTGATCAATAATTTTCGGCTGTGTCCTCTTTTAATTCCATATAGGTGTCCATGTGGTTATTTCTAGTTAATATTTAAGTGAGTGAATTAGCATAATGTAAGATTCAAGCAATGGGTGGCTTATACACGGGTGAAGGTAATGAAGGTACATCATTATTTATTTATTTATTTATTATTTATTTATTAACATCTTTAGATTTCCATCTAGATTGATTTTTTCTTTTCTTTTTTTCAGATCAGGCACTAAGTGGAACTATTAGACTTGTGCTTGTTTCTGCTCTAACTTATACAATATGAAAGATGATAGTTCTAAGCAGCTGAAACACTATTCATGTGGGAAATTCTTGCTTAAAGTAATTTTGCAGGGAATAATTTATTCATTTTTATTTTCATGCTTTATTTGTTCCACAAAAGTCACTGACCTCAGTTGAGTGTAATACTTTGGGCAAGTGTTTGTTTTATACTGGAGATTTAACTACCCCAGGAGCAGCATATACCACAGCTACGTTTACAGATATATATTAACCCAAGATTAATAAGCTTTAATTACGCCTTTCTTGTGTGAATATTATTACACATGCAAAGGGCATTGCTCTTGTGGTAGATGTTCGTTTGCATGACCACTGAAAGACAACACACCTCATTTAGGGGCCCCTTTATCAATGAGTTTTATCATACAAAACGAGTGATAAAACTTGTTGCCTATTATAATGGTGCTCCAGCCAATCAGCTCCCAACTGTCATCTGTTTGAAAAATGACAGTTGGGAGCTGATTGGCTAGAGCACAATTTATCATACGCAACAAGTTTTAGAATTCATTGCGTATGATAAAACTCATTGATAAATGAGTCCTATAGTTTTTATGTTGATGAAAATGAGAAACAAAGAAGACAATAGAGGAACAATTGACAAGTAGAGGTATATGATCATGCACATGTTCCACAGAATACATGCTCTCACAGATAGAACCCAAGTTACTGTACAGTAGCCATCATCAACTTTATCTGGCTGGTTACACTATAACAGGGAGATTTGCCACCACATGATGGGGCTGAATCGCATGGATCATGGACGCAAATGGCAAATTTTTGAGGAAGCTGCTTTATGCACCATTGGGTATGCCCGGCCTATTCTGAGTCCGACACAACTTGGCAGGATCTGTCTTTCTGTGAAATAGGGTGTTTTGGGGCATGAACTGAACCATGGCAAAGCGATCACACGGAACCGCCCAGAGTTGTGGGAGTTTCATGGGTGTATATCAAATGCTCCATGTGATTCTGAGTTGTGCATACGGGGAAGAGAAGCCTGCACTTGCACCAGCATGGGGCTGGTGCAAGTGAAGACACTACTTGCGTAAAATCAATGGGCGACAAAGATTTTCTTGCACACGCACAATCCCCTGCATTAGTTGATCGGATACCTGCATTAGAATAAGGTAGTACATCAGGCTTCCTCTGCTGCCCACAACTACAGCCACTTGGCATGTGTCTCAGAATCAGCCCCAATATGAATAAATCCCAAAATAGGAAACTGGCCAAAAAAACATCCCTCGGGGCCCACCAGATAAACTGGGAATTTTTCTTTCTCCCCTAAGACAGTGGATGCCAGAGTAATAGCAGCCCAGACAGCCAGGGCCACATAGAACATGTTCCAGTCCACCTGTCTGCCAGTACTTATCAGTTATAGTGTGGTGGCTAGTACAGCCTGATAAATCCTGGTGCTGGTTACCCCATTAGCATTGTGACTCCATGCTCGTCAATAATAAATATTTACATTTCTTTTAACAATAGAAATCCATATGCTGGGCATACACTACCAGATAAAATGTCTGTCAGACCGACAGACATTTTATCTGGCCGGCTGCCAGCCGCAGAAGTCGCCGGCATACACTGTAGGAAGGAACACAGGAAATGTCTGTCTGTCGGCTGCGCTTGGCATACACTGCCCGATGCGGCCGACAGTTTACCCGCTAAATATCGCATCGGACGGGCATGCTGGACAATCCAGCATGCCTGACCGAGCAATATTTAACCCTCGGTCGCCCCCCCACACGCTAAAATTATCGCGGCGATCCGCCGATATCGGGCGGATCGTCCCGATAATTGTAGCGTGTATGGCCAGCAATACTGATGTTGTCATCATTATCATCCTTCCTTAAGTACCTGTAAAATACATGCCTTCTATTAGGTGTATCTGGAGATATGGCCAAGTTACCTTGGGTCACATTTCCAGGGAGCAGGCTAGACTTGCATCTGCATGTCCTTATGCTGGGTACACACTAGATGATATATTGGATGATTTGTCATTTTGAGGCGAATCAGAATGACAAATCGTCCACATTGTCCAGTGTGTGCACACTATCCGGCGCTCCCGTCCATCATTCGTCATAACTTCTGATTTTCTGTGCATGCACGGCAGATCAGAAGATTCGGTGGCCGATACCATGTTTCTGGATGCAACAGGGGAACGATATATGGGGCGGTCATACACCAGATCATTCAATAGTGTACTGGCCATCCGATTTATCACGCCATCGCATCTGCTGTCGCTGAGTACACACATCGTCTAGTGCAGTGATTCCCAACCTCAGTATCACCTGTGCTCAAGTATGGCTATCGTTAAAACCGGGACTGTTAGTGTGCCTTGAGGAACGTGGTTCTGAACCCCTGGTCTAGCGTGTACCCAGCTTTTCTTTACTGACCATTTACTTGATTGTCCAGTCCAGGCACTTGGGGGAGAAGGGGGCACATATTTCTTGGAACTCTAAACTAGTCTGGAACCTGTGGTGCATGCACGCTGCCCCTATACATGATCTCAGTTCTCAGTACATTATCCCAGTAAAGTGACAGCCACATAAATCAGAGATCAGTACAGTAAGCTGTTGCTTTTCAGTATCTCTGTAACTATAAGTCCAAGAATTACATTTAGGACCCACAACTGCTGAAAAGTCAGAGGTTGTTAAGCCTGCATTACTGTATGTCCCAGCCCCTTAGATTAGACTGCTGGAAACAGCATTTCAGAACCAAGGGTTCAGGCTTGATGAGCAGACTGCAAAGGTTGTGAAGCAGCAGGGTTATATATGAATGGAGCAGGAGGGAGTTAGATGCCACCAGAGTAAGTAAGAATGGTGGAGGCGGATGCAGGGCCCATAGTCAGCAGGAGGATGAGTGAATGGAGACGAAAGCTGGATCTTGACACAACAGGAAGAGCAGCGGGAACCTTAGTGAGTTAGACCAGAAACGAGAGTATTAGACAAGATGCAGTGTGCATGTGGTATTGCATGGACTAATAATATAGTAGTCTGTAATTAAATATAGCTGTGGTTGACTGTTAATGAAAGGTGGCAACATTGTGAGATGCCTGACAGTCAAGAAAGCTGTGGCCCATACTTAACAAGGATGAGTAAAATGGGACGATGAAGCCGGGTACTGAAACAGTGTGAGGTAGGGAGTAAATTAAACCACTTTTACATCTGAGGCCGGGTTGCACCCGGGATTATGCTCACGCGCCCATCCCGGGTACACCCCGACTGAGACCCCGTTCATCAGCATCATGTGATGAGCTGGTGCTTGGAGATGTTTTCATCTCCAAGTGCCTTCTCTTCCTATGCAGTGACCGGGACCCGTTCACAACGCATCACGAGCAGGGTTGAACACACGTTCAAACTAGGGGTGTGCCCCGGCCACTTTTCGTGTTTTGTGTTTTGGTTTTGGATCTGGATCTTTCTTCGTGTTTTGGATCTGGATTGGTTTTGCCAAAACCACCCTTCCGTGTTTTGGGTTCTGGGTTTTGTGTTTTGGATCTGTATTTTTTTTTAAAAAAGCATAAAAACAGCTAAAATCACAGAAAGTGTTGGTTTTTCTGCTCCTATGCTATTATTAACCTCAATAACCTTAATTTCTACTAATTTCCAGTCTATTCTAAACACCTCACACCTCACAATAGTGTTTTTATGTCCAAAAGGTTGCACCGAGGTAGCTGGATGACTATGCTAAGCGACACGAGTGGGCGGCACAAACACGTGACCCATCTAGGAGTGATACTGCAGTGGCAGACAAGATGGCAGTTTGAAAAACTAGGCCCCAAACAGTACATAATGCAAAGAAAAAAAAGAGGTGCAAGATGGAATTGTCCTTGGGCCCTCCCACCCACCCTTATGTTGTATAAACAGGACATGCACACTTTAACAAAGCAATCATTTCAGCGCCAGGGTCTGCCACACAACTGTGGCTGAAATGATTGGTTCGTTTGGGCCCCCACAAAACAAGCTGGCAATGAATCTGTCCCTGCACAAACTGGCTCTACGGAGGCAAGATGTCGTCCTCATCCTCCTCATCCACCGATTCCTCACCCTCTTCAGTGTTGTGTACATCCTCATCCTCACAGAGTATTAACTCGTCCCCACTGGAATCCACCACCACAGGTCCCTCTGTACGTTCTGGAGGCTGGACTCCCTGGAAGAGTTGATAATTCATTTTTATGAACATCATCTTCTCCACATTTTGTGGAAGCAACCTCCTACGCCTTTCGCTGACAAGGTTCCCGGCTGCACTAAACACTCTTTCGGAGTACACACTGGAGGGGGGGCAACTCAGGTAAAATAGAGCCAGTTTGTACAGGGGCCTCCAAATTGCCTCTTTTTCCTGCCAGTACAGGTATGGACTGTGTGACATGCCTACTTGGATGCTGTCACCGATGTAATCCTCCACCATTCTGTCAATGGTGACAGTATCATAAGTAGTGACAGTAGACATGTGGTCTGATTTCAACAGATTGACCACCCTGGAATCCTGGCAAAGCGAATGAAGGGCTTCATCCACAAGTCCCACATGCCGAGCGGAATCGCTCCGTCTTAGCTCCTCCTTCACTTTCTCCAGCTGCTTCTGCAAAAGCCTGATGAGGGGAATGACCTGACTCAAGCTGGCAGTGTCTGAACTGACTTCACGTGTGGCAAGTTTGAAGGGCTGGAGAACCTTCCACAACACGGAAATCATTCTCCACTGCGCTTGAGTCAGGTGCATACCCCCTCCTTTGCCTATGTCATAGGTGGATGTATAGGCTTGAATGGCCTTTTGCTGCTCCTCCATCCTCTGAAGCATATAGAGGGTTGAGTTCCACCACGTCACAACCTCTTGCTTCAGGTGATGGCGGGGCAGGTTCAAGAGTGTTTGCTGGCGCTCCAGTCTTCGGCACGCAGTCGCTGAATGGCGAAAGTGGCCAGAAATTTTTCGGGCCACCCAAAGCGTCTCCTGCACGCCCCTGTCGCTTTTCAGAAAATTCTGCACCACCAAGTTTATTGTGTGAGCAAAACATGGGACGTGCTGGAATTTGCCCAGATGTAATGCCCGCACAATATTGATGGTGTTGTCAGATATCACAAATCCCCAGGAGAGTCTAAGTGGAGTAAGCCACTGGGCGATGATTTCCCTCAGTTTCTCTAAGAGGTTGTCGGCGGTGTGCCTCTTACTGAAACCGGTGATACACAGCGTAGCCTGCCTTGGAACGAGCTGGCATTTCTGAGATGCTGCAACTGGTGACGCTGCTGCTGTTGCTGCGTAAGGTGATACATCTACCCAGTGGGCTGTCACAGTCATATAGTCCTTAGTCTGCCCTGTTCCACTTGTCCACATGTCCGTGGTTAAGTGGACATTGGGTACAACGGCATTTTTCAGGACACTGAGGACACTTTTTCTGACGTTTCTGTACAGTCTCGGTATCGCCTGCCTAGTGAAGTGGAATCTAGACGGGATTTGGAACCGGGAACACACTACCTCCATCAATTGTCTAAATCCCACTGCACTAATGGCGGATACCGGACGCACGTCTAACACCAACATAGCAGTCAAGGCCTCAGTTATACGTTTTGCTTCAGGATGACTGCTGTCGTACTTCATCCTCCTCGCTAAGGACTGTTGGAGGGTCAATTGTTTAGTAAAAGTAGTGGTGTTCCTACTTCCTCTCTGGGATGATGAACGACTCCCAACAGCAGCAGCAGCAGCAGGAGGCGTAGCAATGCAGGATCCTCCGGAAGAATCCCGGATAGGAGAGTCAGTCATGCCAGTGACATGGCATGCAGGACTACTTCCGATCCTGACTAAGGAGGAAATTGACGAGGAGGGAGTTGACGGTGTGGTTTGCAGGTGCTTGGATACAACAGGACAACGGGATTTAGGTGTCCCTGGACTGCTTACGGTCTTAGCCAAAGTTTCTGAACTTGACAGTAACTTATTATGATCGCGCTGCAGGTGCCGTATAAGGGAGGATGTTCCTAGGTGGTTAACGTCCCTACCCCTACTTATTCCACCTTTATATAAGGTACATATGGCAAGACAGTTGTTGTACGGATTTGGATAGAAATATTGCCAGACCAAAGAGGTGGAATGTTTGGTCTTCTGCCCAGGCATGACCGTGATGGGCTTTTTCATCCCACGGACAACAACTGTCTCCCCCGGAGCCTGATTTAAACAAACCACATCACCATCAGAATCCTACTCGCCAACTTCCTCCTCAGCGCCAGCTACACCAGTATCCTCATCCTGTTGTACTTCAACAGTGATCTTCAATTTGCATATCAGCAAGTGGACTGTGGGTGCTCCTTTCAGCACTTGCAGGGGGCGTGCAAATGGTGGAAAGAGCCACCTCTTCCCGACCAGTGCTGGGAAGGTCAGGCATCGCAACCACCACCACACTTGGACTCTCCTTGGGGATTTGTGATATCTTCTTAGAAAGCACAGTTCTTCGCTGTGCTTTTGCCAGCTTAACTCTTTTGATTTTTTTAGTGGAAGGAGGGCATCCATCGTCATGTGAAGCTGAACCACTTGTCATGAACATACTAGGGATCGACCTTAGCCGTTCCTTGCCACTCCGTGTCATAAATGGCATATTGGCAAGTTTACTTTTCTCTTCAGCTGATTTAAATGTTTTTTTCAAGGTCATTTTCCTGAACTTTGTCATTTGGGATTGTATGTGCCCTCTATTATGACATTGGGCATCGGCCTTGGCAGACGACGTTGATGGCATGTTATCGTCTATGTCATGACTAGTGGCAGCAGCTTCAGCACTAGGAGGAAGTGGTTCTTGATCTTTCTCTATTTTATTTTTATCGAGGAAAGTTTGGTCCTCCATTTATGTTATATCGATTTGATATATACGTGCGGCTAAACACAGAAAATATTTTTTTATTTTTGCTGGAGAGTAGTGCACTTTGTGGGTTACACCAGCCTTTAAGAAATGAGCCAGCCGGCTCTTTACTTATGGGACACAGGCGCACGCTTGGCGCTGCTCCTTTGTTGATGCTCGTGCGACTACTGCGCACACAATTCACAAACACAGAAAATATTTTTTTATTTGGTTTGGAGTGTACTTTGGGGGTTACAGCACCCTTTAATTGTCAAGCCAGCCGGCCCTTTACTTATGACACAGGCGCACGCTTGGCACTACTTTGTTGATGCACGTGCGGCTACTGCGCACACAATTCACAAACACAGAAAAAATATTTGATTATTTGGTTTGGAGTGTACTTTGGGGGTTACAGCACCCTTTAACGGTCAAGCCAGCCGGCCCTTTACTTATGACACAGGCGCATGCTTGGCACTACTTTGTTGATGCACGTGCGGCTACTGCGCACACAATTTACAAACACAGAAAAAATATTTTAATATTTGGTTTGGAGTGTACTTTGGGGGTTACAGCACCCTTTAACGGTCAAGCCAGCCGGCCCTTTACTTATGACACAGGCGCACGCTTGGCAATACTTTGTTGATGCACGTGCGGCTACTGCGCACACAATTCACAAACACAGAAAAAATATTTTGTTATTTGGTTTGGAGTGTACTTTGGGGGTTACAGCACCCTTTAACGGTCAAGCCAGCTGGCCCTTTACTTATGACACAGGCGCACGCTTGGCACTACTTTGTTGATGCACGTGCGGCTACTGCGCACACAATTCACAAACACAGAAAAAATATTTTGTTATTTGGTTTGGAGTGTACTTTGGGGGTTACAGCACCCTTTAATTGTCAAGCCAGCCGGCTCTTTACTTATGACACAGGCGCACGCTTGGCACTACTTTGTTGATGCACGTGCGGCTACTGCGCACACAATTCACAAACACAGAAAATATTTTTTTTTTTGGTTTGGACTGGAGTGTACTTTGGGGGTTACAGCACCCTTTAACGGTCAAGCCAGCCGGCCCTTTACTTATGACACAGGCGCACGCTTGGCACTACTTTGTTGATGCATGTGCGGCTACTGCGCACTCAATTCACAAACACAGAAAAAATATTTATTTTTTTGCACTTGGGGGGAGCACCCCTGATGGACAGAGCACCCCCTGGACAACACTACAGCACCCCTTTAGGACTGGGACACTGCACAGGACTTTGGAGTGAACACAGCCCCTATGGACAACTGACTGCACAACACAGTCCAGCCAGCCCCTATGGACTTTGGAGGAGTGGTCACAGCCCCTATGGACAACAGCAGTGCAGCACAGCACAGCACGACACTACACTGCACTACACTACACAGCCCAGCCATCCCTAACTCCCACCCTCCCTCTTCACTGTCCACAGCCGAGTGAGAAAATGGCGCCGACGCAGGTACCTTATATAGGATCCAAAACCCGCAAGACCCGGAAGGCGGGATGATGACGTTTTGTCTCGATTTCAGATCCGAGTCAGGCAGGAAAAGTCGAGCCTGACTCGGATCTGCCTCGGATCGGGGGGGCTCGGGGGGGTTCGGATTTCAGAAATCCGAATCCGCTCACCCCTAGTTCAAACCTTCTTGTGACTAGAGTTGAAATTACTAATTTCAACCTGACCTTTTCACACTGCACAGTAGCCTGGATTGCTGCGCGTTCATGTGCAATAACCCGGGTTATTGCTGCAAGTGTAAAAGGGGTATGAGAGTGGAGGAGAAGGAAACAGGGCATGGACACAGCAGGGCTGAACATCAGCTGAGGCAGACAGGGGACCAGGAACATCAGGGGTGAGTTAGAGTAGTGGAGAGGGAATCTTGGACCAGCCACAGCATGACTCTCTGAGAATGGAGGTGAAGAAAGCAGGGGACCTCAGAGGAAGAAAGCTTATACCATATACTTTACTTTATTGATTACTTTACATGAGAGTGGATATAACTGTGAGTGAGGCAGAGCACAGGATGATGATGATAGATGAAACATGGGAGGCAGGCATGCTAGGGAGCAGGAATGGAAACCCAGGATTGTGAAATTGTAGAGTGGTAATTGGGAGTGGTCAGAAGAAATGGATATCACAGGCTGGTGGGTTCAGTAAACAACTGACGTTGTAGTATAGATTGAAAGCTGCAATTAATGAGATACATTGTTAATTATCAAAGACAGACTGCAAGGTCGATTCCAGAGGCATGCCTGTGTGTGGGATATGTGAGTGCAGTGTGGGCAGTGAGTGGGTCTAACACTTTCATCCAAAATAATGTTCGTAAAAGGGGATACATGTCACTTGTATATTTCCATGTCCGTATCGCCCTCTTTAGGAAAATATGCTATACGAGATTAGCAAAAAATAAATAAGAAAGAAAAAAAAAACTCTGGCCATTCAAACTGTAACTAATACTTAACCACTTATAACCAATTAGGTTAGATAGTGTGTCCTATATAGTATGTTTAGTGTAGTTTGCAAACAGATACAGTAATAGTGTAAACTTTAGTCTAGATTCAGGTTTCAAAATAAACATTTTTATTACCACTGCTGTAAGATCTGCGGTAGTGAAGTGGTTAATGTGTTTTAGAAGGAACCAGAAAGCAGGGATTTCATGCTGAGCCTCTCATAGCAAGTGAACACTATTGATGTGTGCGGTTATCTTTCTCAGGTTTTAATTATATTTCCTATAGCCTTGAATGTAATTTCCATTCTAAATGACCTACTGGAACTATATAGCAAATGAACCTGCAATAAAGCAGCAGGAGAAGGTATTTGGTATTGAACAAGGACAATGTCAAGGTCATATAAATCCGGACCCAGCACATGAGCCTCCGGCCTGGAACAGAAATGTATAGGTAGCACAGTGTGGCCGATCCTTTTCTTTTGTTATTCTAGTTCTCATTAATTATCATCTTGCATTATCAGCATTAATTGATAAAACTTTACATCGACTTATAAAATAACATTCAAACCTAAATCAATGCTAAACAATTAAGTCTGCAAAGCATTGTAATGTTTCAACAATGTAACAGTAATAAAGTCATGAAACACAGTAATGATTTTGAGACATGAATGCTGAATGGGACAATTACTGTATAGCACTGGCTTTGTAAAAGGGAGGACCCCACTTAACTATTTTTAGAGGTGTGAATGAGGTAAAGCACGCGGTGATGAAGTGAACTTAAGCATTCTTCTGCCTTTGTTGACATGATTCAGAGATGTACTCACAACCAATGGTTTACATACATCCCTGATGTGCAGGTCTCGTTCTGCAAGATCGCACGCAGTGCCCCCAAGTAGCAGCATGAATTACATGCTGCAGCCGTTTAGGGGTATGGACGGAGTTTCGACAGGCAGCCTCCTCAAAAACCGGGGAGCATCAGCCCCATTTTCGAGGCATACTGAGGCCAGTGTTTACACAAGGCGCTTTCTACAGGCATTGTCATCTTATTGCACAGCCACTGCAGAAAAAGTTGCAGTGTCTGTGCAATAGCGCCCATCTCTGAATTAGCCCCTCAGGAAATAGCACATGTTTCTTTATGTACACATATTAAAAAAAAATAATTTTTTTATAAATTTTATGTACATTGTAAATGGCAAATAATGTCACTTTGATCATCAGAGGTAGAAAGGTATAATTCATTACAACAAGAAAATATAAATTGTTTAATGAAGACTTGCATTTTACTGCCCACAAAATTCTAGTATATAAAAAAGGAATGCAGAATCTTTTTGGCCTGGTACACATTTGAAGGTGCCACAAATAAACTGAACTTGCTAAAACATGTATAAAATGTAGAACAACCTCTATGCAATTATACCATATTTCTCAACATGCTCACAACTGGGATGTGGCTGCTATAGGCAGGGCCGGCTCCAGGGCTAATAGCGCTATGTGCTGGCCAAGTGCAGTGCGCTTCTTGGGGGTGTGGCCTAATTACCACAGGCCACGCCTCCTTACATGACATTATCTGAGGGGCGTGCCCGCATGGCACGCCTCCAAATAACGTCAGGCTGGGGGGAGCCTCACTAGCCAGGCTTCCCCCAGGCCTCTCATGGCACTGAATGGATTTAACCACCAGCGAGCCACTTTGGGATGCTGGGGAAGGGTGCGCCCTCTATGGGTGGCACCCCTGTTTGACCACTCAGGTCGAACACCCCTAGAGCCGGCATTGGCTATAGGGCTAGGAGGTGAGAGGGGCTTCACAATGCTTGAAGCCCCTTTCAAGACGTCAGCTCTTCCCAAGGCCCCTGCTCTTCTCTCAAAAGAACAAAAAGGAGGAATCTACTGAGCCAGAGCATTCACATTGCTCAGAAGAAGCCCCGTTCTGCTTTTTGAGACCAGAATAAGGGTCCTGGAATGCTACATTGGCATTGCACTGTACAGTACTGCCTATCAACATTATAAAAAAAAGTCCTAATGGGGACTGAAATATGTACATCATAGGGACATTGGCCATGTAATGTGTATGGTCACATCCCATAGGGAGTGAGCCATATAATATTCTTGCTACACATATGTCCTGCCTCGCTTCTGTAGTTACACATTCCCAATATACATTAGCCTTACATCATTGAAGACCTTGAAGACCCTACCATTAGGCAATGTTTCATCTGAGCCCATACAACATTATGTTGTTAAGAAACTACTCAGTTTTGATGAAAAACAGAGATGTCATGCTGAGGTAATCTAGAGCATTATGCTTTCAGCTGCCCAAATACAGTAAGATTCATTGAACTGTTACTTTCAAGTTATTTCTAGTCAATTAAATTCCATCTCCAATCACTAATTTCCCTGGCTCAAGAAGACATCCACAGCAATACTATTTCTCCTAATTATACTTTCTTCTCTTCTAATTGCCAGGAGGCCATGCTGGTGCAATTTCATGGACGGTATCTTTGCACAGGAAAACTACATTGAAAAATAATGGTATATAAACTTAAAGACTGTAATTGGATCTCCTTTGTCTTCTGGGTCAGTGGCTCATGAAACCATCCCGCTCCAAATGGTAATAGAGCCAGGACTTCATGAAACTATAAGCCTTCATTTGATTACTTTACCCAAAATTCTCATTATTGTTCATGCCAGTTGGCTGCATTTACACTTGCATTGTGTGCATGGGGCTAAATGAGAAAATATGCCTGTGTGCTGAATTGCACACATCTATTTAAATGCACTGCCCCTATTCATTTGCTTTTTGGACCGATGCAAAGAGACCCCACGAATATGAGTGTCTGTGGGCTTAGAACCTGAGAAAAGTGGAAGGAAGAGTGTGGTTGGTTGGCACAAGACAGAGCTGAAGAGAAGTCCCTGATCAACAGTGGTGGTTGGTGTAGTGAGAGCATTGGAGAGATCCCAGACAGGTAGATGCTGGGGATACTGACAGACATGCCGGATGCTATAGAGCTGAGGAGAGAAAAAAGTATTACAGTGATAATAAGGCAACTTGGCAGACTCAGCTGCATAAAACCACTTCAGGTAAGCTGCAGACAAGCAGGAGTATCTCAAGCAGAAACTGTGCCCAGAGGTGAACTCATTGCCAGATTAACAAAAGGACGGATAGGACTATATCTACAAAGCTACACATGACAGCATGATGATGACCAGTGTCCCAGCTGGCCACAAGGTCATCCATAATTTATCAAAATATAAATTGTATTTCTATTTTAATCACAAAATGATGCAATTTATCTACTTTATATAGGAAGACATTTGGGCTGACAGTAAAGGGCAGTGTTTCTCAACTCCAGTCCCCAGGGACCTCCAACAGTGCATGTTTTTGAGATCTCTTAGTTGGAGCACAGGTGTATTCATTACTGGCTGAGACATTTTAAAAGATCCACAGGTGGTGCTAATGATTTCACTTGTGAAACTGAAGCGATCTGTAAAAACATCCAGAGTAAAGCTGGCCACACATCTAAAGATTATCTGTCCAACCAGCCAACTAGTTGATTGGTTAGAATGAAAATCTGGTAACGTATGGGAGTAAATGATGATCACCAATTTGCTCCTAAATGCCAGAAAACAGATGAAAATGGTCGTAAGACAAGTTTGTTAAATGTTTGGTCTAAACAATTTGTTCAAACAACAGGATTTGTCCATTTTGCTGATTGTCATTTGTTTTCATACCTTACCAGATTTTCATTCCAACCAATCATCTAGTTGGCTGGTTGGACAGATAATCTTTAGATGTATGGCTAGCTTTAGAGGTCCCTGAGGCATGGTGCTGGGAAACACATGGTGTGGGATTTGTACACGGAATCAACACCTCATCTGGTAAAAACATTAAAAAGCTGCTACAGCATTCTAAAGTCAAGTTGTTAAGAGAAGCCAGGATGCCTGGAACTTGTAGTGCCAAAGCCAGTTCAAGTAGGCTGGTTGGAGCTGTGTCTACATTCCAGAGGGGAAGCTGCTCTTCCACTGAGTTCTGCCCTTGGGTGAGATAAAACCATTTATATTCACACATTTGTTTTTACAAAAGACATTGACGCTATTTAGTGAAATTTAAGGGCCTAAACTGCGAACACAAAGACCACAAAAGCAACTCGGGTTTGTCAACATGCAAGCCTTTAAGGAAGGACTAAGGGGTCTATGTACTAAGCCTTGGAGAGAGATTAAGTGGACGGAGGTACAGAACTATCCAATCCGCTCCTAATTGACACTTTACAGGCTGTGTTTGAAAAATGACAGGAGCTGAATGGTTGGTACTTTATCGCTATCCAAGGCTTAGCAATATTTTAGTTAGTTGTGAGAACTTCTGTTTAGATAGATAGGATTCTTATGCATATTCTTCATGTACAGTGTGATAGAAATGTTGTCATTTAATTGTATATACTATATAATTAGCATTTTAGTAGTGCTATGAGTTAAACTTTGAATAGGACTGTAAGAATTATAGCCATGATAAATAAGGCATGTGAGTTTTTGCTCTTTAATCCATTGGGCAGACATAAGCCATCCATATCTCACTGTATATTGTATTGATAACATGAACCATAGTATTCAGGACGTTTTATTCTTACAATCGCCTATCCAATTTAAATTGTCTATACTTGTAATTGTGACAGATATGTTATTTACACCTGTGTTATATGCAATAACTAAACCTTATTCTTGTTGACCCCTTAAGTAACATGACTCACATGCCCACTTATGGTGGAGTTCTTAGTAATAGATACAAAACCCTGTTTGCACAATATTGGTCTGGTTTACTGTCTGTATCCTTGCCTCTCTCTTGTTGTATGAAAGGAGGAAGAAGTAAGTACTGCCGAAGAGAAGAACCGGAGCAAGTACTGATTCCTACTGATGTACTACAAAAAATCTAACATCAAACCAGTGATACTGTAATTCCAATACCACGTAATCATAAACTAATACATTTATTTGTGGTACCACAGGATTAACATTACTTTTTTTGGTGGATTTGTTCTCTTTCTGAACCAGAGATAAAAGTCTTATGAGAATACCTGTATGAAAAATTTGAAAAGGACATTATTTGTCTTTCTAGTACTCCTGCTGGTGTAGCTTTATTCTTTGTTGAAAAGAAGAATTCCAAATGATGCTCCTGTATTGATGACAGGAAGTTAAATAGGGTTATGGTCAAGGACTGTTTGACGCTTACCATAATTCCTGAATTATTTTACAAATCTTGAATTATGTGAGGCTTACAACCTTATTCACATTCAAGGATGAGTGGAAAAGCACCTTCATGACTGTATGTGGACATTGGAGCATTTGATCATGCCTTTCAGTCTGTGTTATTCCCCTGAAATTCTCCAGTATTTCATCACAAACATTTTAAAAGATCTACTAGATAAATATGTAGTTGCCTATGTGGATGACATTCTTGTTTTTTCTGATAACATCACAAGCATGTCTATACTGTGATTGAAAGACTTAAGAAGAGCTGACTTTACATTAAATTGGGAAAATATGAATTTGAACAAGCCCAAATACAATTCTTGGAGAATATTATTGTCCTAGCCAGTCTGAGAATGGATTCCAATAAAGTTGATTCAGTTATTTAATTTTCCATACCTAAGAATGAAATAGGATTGTAGCAGTTTATTGGCTCTGCAATCTTCTATCATAAGGCAGATTCAGCAGCGAACACAAATGTAATCGCCTACGGATCGCAGCTGCTAAAATATGCTAATGCATGCCAAAGCACAGCCGTCATAAAGACACCCACTGCCGCCTTCTCATATGCGTCCAATGTCGTTCTTCTGTGTAAACCATCAACTTACATGGGGCAGTCACGCAGCATTTACAAGTCTGACCAGTTGCAAAAGCTGCAAGTCTCCTCGCACACAGAGAGCTCTCATTCTGCATATGCAATCACAGTGGCTAATTTATGTACGCCCATGAAATGGCTTTCGAACGGACAGACAGGCCTTCTTTTGTTTTGTCCACCCCCCACATCACCACCCCCAAATGCTGTCAGCCTGTCAATCACTTTGTGATGGATTTGTCTGTACGTCCATCATAACAATGCGATCGCTGTGCACATGCAGTGCAGCGTATACATATGCGCGATGGCAAACAATTGCTCGATCTGCATTCATCATGCCAATGCATTTACTGCTGAATCAGACCCATAATTTAATAAGAAACTTTCTAGAATAATTGCTTTTTGCAAGTCACCTAAAAGCCATTTCATTTCAATGGTCACCTAAGCTGCATGTAGCTTTTATTCGACTGTTCTTTTTACATCAACACCAATATTGGAAATTCCAAATTGCCAAACTTCTATTAGGCATAATGATAAGCCAGCACCAGAATCATTAAGAGCATGGGAGCTGCCATGCTGTGACCAATCCGATCACTCCCATTCTTTAATATGTCAGTATGACCATTTTTTACATTTGTGTTTTACATGAGAATATCTTCTATGTTGGCAAGCAGCTTCTTTTTCCCTAGCAATATTAAGAATTATACAAGTCTACTTAGTGTCTAAGGTTATCTCTCCCTTTTTTTAACATGTATCCCCATCACTTCTGTAGTTACACATTTCTCATCTCCTCTGTAGCAACACATTCTCCCCTCTGTAGCAACACATTTTCTCTTCTGCAGCTACACCTTCTCCCCTCTGTAGCAACACATTTTCTCTTCTGCAGCTACACCTTCTCCCCTCTGTAGCAACACATTTTCTCTTCTGTAGCTACACCTTCTCCCCTCTGTAGCAACACATTTTCTCTTCTGTAGCTACACCTTCTCCCCTCTGTAGCAACACATTTTCTCTTCTGCAGCTACACCTTCTCCCCTCTGTAGTAACACATTTTCTCTTCTGTAGCTACACCTTCTGCCCTCTGTAGCAACACATTTTCTTTTCTGTAGCTACACCTTCTCCGCTCTGTAGCAACACATTCTCCCCTCTGTAGCAACACATTTTCTCTTCTGTAGCTAGTAGCTACACCTTCTCCCTTCTGTAGCAACACAGTCTCCCCTATGCAGCAACATATTTTCTCTTCTGTAGCTAGTAGCTACATCTTCTTCCCTCTGTAGCAACACATTCTCCCTTCTGTAGCAACAGTCTCCCCTATGCAGCAACATATTTTCTCTTCTGTAGCAACACCTTATCCCCTCTTCTGAACATGAATTCCAGAGAGTTTTCATTTTTTAATGTCTAAAATCACTGCAGAAATCAGTTCAGGATTCACCATGATTTGATATTTTGTTATGAGATCTTTTTTACAGAAACAAACCGTACAGAAAAGTGACCTAAAATGATATAACTGTAATCATTTTACCTCTCCCCACTAAAAGTGATAAATGACCTATCTGCTCTAGTGAAGCGATGTTTAGGGCTAGATTGATTTTGAGGAGTTATGACAGTGCGGATCTTGTGCAACAGACAAAATACACTTGGCAAAGAAACTGGCGACTGACTTGACGTGACGTCTAATGGATTAAATGTTTACAATGAGTTATGAAGTTGTTAAGGGCTAAACTGTAATTAGTACTGGTAAACAAGGTTGCTGGAAGGAGACTGACAGGAAATTAGCTGAATCAAGCAGCGTAATGTTCATGGAATGTGATATTCAGTTTGCAGACTTGCCAGGAGTTATATGTAGTAGTAATGAGAGAAGTGAATAGACTTATACACAAGAGGTTTATGAAGAGTCACTTTATCCAGCTTTATAGAGGGAATCATTGGGAGAGTGAGGACTCAATGTCAATTACAGTATATGTCACTATTGATATTTGTTTCACCGCCAGCATAGCTTCACATGGACTGTAAATGTAATCTCTGTTAAAGTGATCTGTACCTTTGTAACCTATCAAATCTGCTGTCTCAGGTGATTTCCAACATGATGAACAGAAAGAACATCATGACAACTATTAAATGGCTTAAACCTGTGCCCTTTTGTTAAGTATATTTCAAACAAAAGTATTATACACAAGGGGCCTGATTCAGCATGGACTGCAATACAGCGTATGCAGATCGGCCGATGGTGCATACCGGGCATGCGTATACACCTCAGTGCAAGTGCACAGGACAGCATTACGATTGCACTGCGATTGTGCACTCAGATAGAAAGCCATCACAGAGAGAGTGACAGGACCTCAGCGTTTGGGGGTGGTGACGTGGGAGTAGTCGAAGAAACGCAGGTGTGCCTGTCCGTTTGAATGCCGTTGCATGGGCGTGCATAAATTAGCCACTGTGCCTGCATTCGCAGCTTGAGTACTCACTGCATGTGACGAGACTTGCAATTTCTGAGTAAGGTCAGACCTGCTGTAATTCTGTGTGAGGGGCCGATGTTACTCGATGTTACCGGTATATATGCAGGACTGCAAGGTCTTATGGATGTGAGAAATAGGTAGTTGGCGTCTCTATGCTGGCTGAGTTACATTAGCATATTTTCATAGATGAACTGCGTGCGTAATCGTAGCTGTGATCGCAATAGCGATCCGTAATGAATCAGACCCAAGATAGATTACTCAGTGTTATCCAAAGGTTCTACTGTAGGCTGATCTCATCCCCACAATTCTTTCTTTATTTTAACCCCAATCCTCACCTTAACCCTCTCCCTAGTTCCTAATGTGAAAACCTCCCCCCTGGTGCCTAACCCTAACCGTCCCTGTAGTGCCTAACTATAACTGCACCCTTCAGCAGCCTAACCCTCACTTTTCGCCAAGTGCCTAATCCTAAACCTAACCCTCATCCTAAACCTAACTAGAAAAGTCATGAAAATCCATGTGTCGACCTTTTCTGTGTTGACATTTTGATCCTGTCGACCTTTTGACACTGTCGATCTAAGTCCATGTTGACTTTTTAACTGTCAACCATTTGATCCTGTCAACTTTTTGACTCTGTCGACCTATTGACTGTTGACAATCTGGTGTCGACCTATTGACTGTCTATCTAGGCACTGAAGATGGTCCATCTGGATACCCTCGATGAAAACACCACTTATAGCAACTCTGTTCTACTTTGGACTTAATCTGACATAGATCATTTCTGAAATTATGGTTGGCACAATTGGATACTAGTAAATATGTCACACTGATTTCAGAGTACTACAGTGCTTCAAGATACCATGACAGCATGGAGAGATGATGCACCATTAGGACCCTGAAATAGTAGTTACAGTATGCAGGATGTGGCATGACTACAGAAGAAATACATGGGGGGAGATTCATTAAACCTGATAAAGAAGACAAGTATATGTGTTGTAATCAGATTCTAGCTATCATATTACAAAAGTACTTAAAAAATGATAGCTGTAATCTGATTAATTGCTATGGACAACCAAGGCAAAATGAAAAACTGAGCCCCTCCAACTATTTGTGCATGCCAAAAAGTGGGCATGGCCACTAAAAAATGGGGGGGGGGTGTCAACATGACACCACCGTTTCTCGTCACTCTGGGAATATTCCTTTCCATTCTATATGCACCTTAATGCCCCCAGTAGTAGTGCCCCTTATGCAATGCCCCCAGTAGTAGTGCCCCTCATGCAATGCCTTCTGCAGTAGTGCCCTTTTATACAATGTCCCCAGTAGCAGTGCCACTTAAGCAATGCCCCCTGCAGTAGTGCCCCTTATGCAATGCCCCCAGTAGTGCCCCTTATACAGTGCCCCAGTAGTGCCCCTTATAGAGTGCCCCAGTAGTGCGTTTTATGCACTGCCCCTTATATAGTGCCCCCAGTAGTGCCCCTTATGCAGTGCCCCTTTTGCAGTGCCACCAGTAGTGCCCATTATGCAGTGCCTTTTATGCAGTACCCCCAGTAATGCCCCTTATACAGTGCCCCCAGTAGTAGTGCCATGTACACATAAAACACACAGACACACATATAATTCTACTTATCCAAATCCCCACTGCTATGCCCGCTGTCATCGGCTACTCCAGTCCTTCTCGGCACTATGGGAGAAACATCATGACATCTCTCCCTTCTTTGATGAGTGAGCTCCAGTCCGGCTCTGGCTGTGGGTGCAGCAGCCAATAAGAGTCTGTCTGACTCTTACTGGCTGCAGTGCTAAAACAAACACACCGCCGGCGTGTTTGTTTTAGTGTGTAGTGCCATGCACCGCACTGTCCTGGACGGCAGGCTGTGGCCCCTGAGGTGCCCCTCGCAACGCCGGGTCCGACGGCGCCCAGGGCACGTGCCACGCTCAACCTCCCATGGATACACCACCGTAGACAACTCCTCCACTTGCAATTTTTAGAAGATTTAATAAATCTCCCCCACAGTCTTGAATAAGCTGGATGCTGTACCTAAATTGAACCAGTACTCTCTTTGCCACGCCCCCCCCCCCCCCGTATGTCCCTTATAAAGCTGACCTGGCTGTCAGGAAGTCAACAACTATGAGCCAGGCCCCAGATAATATAATAAACATGTGATAATAATCTACTCAGAGTAACAAAACAAAGATGCCAGTAGAAATAGCATCAGCTTAAGGCACCAAACTATCTGCACATAGAGGGCCTGATTCACTACCAATCGCAATTGTGATTGCAATAGAGATTAAGCACGCAGTCTCACTGCAATAGTATGCTAATCCATTGCGATCATCGCTATGCCGCTGCAGCACATTATAAAGATGCCTGTACCTTACACACATCCGTAATCCTTAGCAAAACTGTGAAACCATCGGTAACATCGAGTTCCATCGCAGACTCACGCACACTTGCACAAGCTCTGACCTTACTCAGGAATTGCTAACTTCATTGCATGCTATGAGTACTCAGGCTACGTAAGGCATCGCAGTGGATAAATTATGCACGTCCATACAACAGCGTTCAAACACACTGGAACACCTGCATTTTGCCAACTGCCCCCCATCACCACCCACAAATGGTACTTCCTGTCAAAGCTAAAATATTGAAACTGAATGAAGTACAATAAAATACAAAACTTTCTGTACGTTATTATAAATATTGTTTTCATTATAAGTGTAATTACCTATTCGCTATTCAATTTGTATAACTGTATATTGATGTTTAGTCTTATTTTAATCAGCATTTGTTATGTATTGTTTTATAGATAAATACTGCATCTCTGCTATAAATATAAATGTAATATTATTGATGTAATGTTCTCGATCCCTTTATTTGCAGTTAAGCAATGTAATGTGCTGCCCCTGAAACTCTATATTTCCCTTCACCCATGATACTGTAAAACAAAGGAAATCCAGCATGAGATATTCATCGGCGGGGCCCTCAGGCTTTATGAAGATCCGGCTGCACACACAAAGGAGAAGTTCCTGACCTCTCCAACATTGAGTACACACAGATCCCTGCCTGTACCCAATGATTTTATTCCCTAAGGACTATTTGAATGTGAACCTATAAATTGTACTGTAGTGACCTTTGGAAGTCAGTGCAATCAGAATTGAAGCCAACCATGCATGCGCATTGTAAGGGGCGGTACTCTTTTTATCTCTTTGTGTAAATAAATCTTTTGGACTTTGGAACGCCAAGTAAGCTGAGTGGACTTCACAATTATTTTACTTTACTAAATCACTCCACGATGGATACTGCTTAGTCCACACTGCGATCGCAGTGGCTGGTTTGCACGCCCACACTGTGATGCATGTGCACTACACAACAATCGTCCGATTGCGTGCGTTAGCAGTTGTGATCCTTACTGAATCAGGCCTAGAGTTACCTGCTGTTCTTCACAATATTAATATGTTACTATCATGTGCCAACGGAGTTGGGAGATAGGTTCCTGCTCTTTTTAAAAGTATTCAGGGTCTTAGGTTTGCCTGTTGTCCAACTGTCCTGATTTAAGTGGGGATTGTCGGCACATTTTTTCTGACTTGCAGGAAGTTGTGAGGAATAACTAGGGTTAGCAGGTATCCCCATGTCCTGAGGAATGTTTTTAGTCTGAACAGCCATACAAGGGTGTTTTTATGGAGGGGTTGGGGTAAACCTAGCATTAAGCGGGCACCTCGGGCATGATCACACCCACTGTGACTGAACACGTACCTACAGTATTGTTATGCTGTCATGCACCATTTTTGTGGGAGAAATGGCCATGCCAGAACTTTGGAATTTGCAGTGTTGGGAGGTATGCCTGGCCTGCTTGTTAGGGGAGCTCCATACCTTTCCACAAACAGCTATTTTTATCCACTGCCAACTTTCAGCCAGACTATACTCTTTGGGTCTGATTCAGATGTGGATTCAATGCCGATATTTATGCAGATTGAGCGATTATATTCCATTGGTCATGCATGTTATCAGCGATTTATCTGCATTTACGCTCACACAGAGGATTCACTCGCAAAAATGAGTGACAGGTAGCAAGGCGCGTTGAACCATTGAACCATTCTGGGTTTCTATAAATCAGCCACTGTGTTCTTGCTCTGAAGACCTGCTATCTCTGCGGCAGCTTAGACTTACTGTACGCAGAAGGCTGATGTCCGCCTGATCTGGGTTCAATGCTTCCGATGTTTACGGTTTTGTGCGTGAGCAGCGGATGTGTGATGCTTTTATTGGGCGTCTCTAAGCACAGGACAGCGAATGAATCATTAGCATATTTTCATAATTGCGATCCATGAGAGATTGTATTTGCATCCACATCAGGCCCTTTGTGCATTGTAAGGTGAGCAGAATATGATAAACCCTATCTCCCTCCCAGAGGCTATGGAACAAAATGCTGTATTCTGCAATAAATAGGACCTGATAGTGGTCTTGCTGCAATTAAGACTGATCTAACGGAAGAGAAGAACATACTTTAATTAAAGGCAAAAGTAATACTGCACATTTGACAAGTAAACTGTCAGAGGTAACAGAAAAATCATATGCTGCTCATATTTCTACTGTAGATATTGATATGACAGCTTTACAAGCACAGATTACAGCTTTATAACACTCTCCTGAAGAGCTGTAGAATCATTACAGACAGAGTATCATTTTGCTCTGTACCAGAAAACATACTTATTGAGGATTATTGTCCTCATTTTTTGTAAGCTCTATCACCTACCAGAGAGCAAAGATGCACACGTATTATTAATGGACAGACCACATAAAACTAGGTCACAGGCAGCTGATAAGCTCCAAGATGTGGATGTACATTTACACTATTCTACTTGTAGCTATTGCTTTCTTGTAGGGTTTTGTGGTTGCACATGACAGAGAACCTACCTATATAGACTTATGATATGATGGGTGTTCAGTGCAAACACAAGCTCTGAATCCATGCAGATTCAACCAGAATAATACATGCACTAGGGGCAGATGCAGGCGTGGTAGCATAGTGCAATCTCCTGGGGCCATATGTAATAGGGTACGAATTTGTATAATGTGCGAGTATAGAGATATACTCTCTCAGCCAATGAGCGGTTCCCACCATTGACTTCAATGGTGAGAGCCACTAGGTAACCTTTAGTAGTCAATTTGAAGTCAATGGTGGGAACCGCTCATTGGTTGAGAAAAGGCGGAGGCCTACCTCTCAGCCAATGAACACTCACAGCCAAAGCATTTATATAGGAAATGCAGCGACTGAGCCCATCAGTCGCAGGGTGCCGCCCTTAACGGATCGCTCAGGCAATTGCGTTAATTTATTTTTTTATTTTCCGAAGACATGGATGCCTACAGGGACAGAAAAGGACCAGAACAAGGGGGTGAACGTCATTTTTTTTTTTTCACTGTCTACTAATTTTTTTTTAACACACAGAAGCGTTCACGAATCTCACTGATCTGTGAAAGCTTCTGTATAACTCGGATCTTGTAATGCAAGTCGCATTAAAAGGTCCGAGTCTACATAGGGAAAAACTCGCACAGACTCGCATAATGTAATAGCCTCAAACTCACAGGTTCTAAGACTATTACATTTGCCGAGTTGTGGTACAAACTCTGACTTTTAAATGTACGAGAAAGTCTGAGTTTGTTTTACAATTCAAACTCTGACCCTATTTTATTTACCCTATGGTGCCAGACCATCACTCTATAATGAAATAAAAATTCACCTTTATTACAGTTTTTTCTCTCTAGCACAGCTAATGGTTTAATCAACTACAGTTGAGATATTAGATAACTAATGCCCAAGTAAGACACTCTTGCTGATTAGGACTGTGTCTCTGACTCTGGCTCTTCTGCCTTTGCACTACCAAGGTCACTCCATCTGCACTACTCTTTCACTACTCCAGGGCATGTCTCTCTATTCTTAGTAGAGATGTGGGCCGACCCTCGTGTTTTGGTTTTGGATCTGGATCTCCCCTGGTTTTGGATCTAAATCTGGTTTTGGATTTTTTTCCTCTGTGTTTTGGTTTTGGTTTTGGATCTGGATTTTTTCTTTAAAAATCATAAAAACAGCTAAAACCACATAATTTGGGTCTGTTTTTGTTCCTACAGTATTATTAACCTTAATAACAATGATTTTCAGGCATTTCTAGGCATTTTTAACCACCTCACAGCTCACAATATTGATTTCACAATTTTTCACTAATATAGGCCAAAGGCTGCAGCGAGCTGGCTGGCTAAAGTAAGAAACAGAGCAGCGGCACAAACGCACGGCAGTTTAAAAAAATATCAGACATCTATGAAACATTGCCACACAGCAGTGGCAGACAGTATCGCAGTTTAATAAACTATAACAAAGTCAGTCGGAAATGCCCCAAATTGTGCAAAATGTAAAGGAAAGAGACGCAAGATGGAATTGTCCCTCCCACCCACTCTTATGTGGGATATTAAAAAGGACATGCACAGTTTAACAAACCAAGCACTTTAGCGACTAGGACTGACACTTTCGTGCCTGAACTCCTTGGTTTGTTTGGGCCCCACAAAACATTTTTTGGAAGGACTACCTTCAATTATTAAGGAGGAGGTTGATGGTGAGGGTGTTGGTGGTGGAGACTGCATGTTATGGTCCAAACTGCTGGTAGCTGATACTGGATTGCTTGATATTAATTCACAAATTATAATTTTGTTAAACAAATTGCATGAACTCACTGCAAATGACGTAACAGGGAGGAGGTGCCTAGATGGTTAACGTCCCTTCCTCTGCTAACTTTGGCTTTACAAATGGAACAGATACCTTCACAACTGTTGTCAGAATTTGGATTAAAAATAATTCCACACCCAAGACGTTGCTTTTCTTGCTTTCTTTTTATCATTAGCAAGAACTGCTGCCACTGGTGGCTGATTTACGCAAACCACATCCTTATCATCAACATCCACATTAGCGTCAGATAGGAAACAAATTTCCCCCTCATCCTCCTTTTGCACTTCTCCTCCATACTATCATCCTCATTTTCTATTATTTCACCATCTAAAACTAGCACAGCTGTCATGGCGTCAGTGATCCGCTGTGAAACTGGGTGACAGCTGTTATACTTACATCCTCTATCAAAGGACTGTTTAGTAGTCAATTGTTTTTATAAATTACTTCCGATCACGAATGAGGATGTACGTGATGATGCAGGTGTTGGTGTTGGAGATCGAAGGCGCTTGGATCTCACAGAGAGGGAGCAGGTAGGTAACACTGGACTTGTTACGTTTTGAGTTTTGGAACTTGGCAACGTACACTTTGATATTTGATGAATGCACTCCAAGTGATGTAACAAGGAGGAGGTTTCTAGGTGGTTTAGGTCCCTCCCTCTACTCACTCTTGCATGGCAATGGGTACATATGGCTTGACAACTGTTGTCCGGATCGGGATGGAAATAATTCCACACTTGAGAAGTAGATTTTTTTTGTCTTTTGTCCCGGCATGACAACAATGGGCTTTGGCTTATTCAAACCACGGGCAACAGCTGTTGCCTTACTTACACAAAGGACATCCTCTGCATCAACATCCTCATCACCAACACCAACATCTTCATCATCCTTAGCGCATTCATCCACCAAAATATCCTCCTCCTCCATGTGCAATTCCACAGAAGCATCCTCAATGACTATGTGTGCAAGATGTTGACTGCCCTTCCCCACATTTACAGAGGGCACACAAATGTTGGAACTTGGAGGATCCTCCAGTTCACTAGTATTTAGGTCGGGCTCACACATGGCAACCGCGGACACACTTGCACTCTCCTCGGGGGTTTGTGATTTTCGATTTCTCAGAGCACACAGTTGGTTTTCCAGAGCTGTCTTAACAACTTTCACATTTTTATTTGGACCACCACCACTACTACTGTAGTGAAATGCATATTGCCAATTTTTTGTTTATCTAAAGTCAAATATCCTTTAAAAAATGTTTTCTTAATTTCAGTAAAACCTGCTTTACTACTAGTACCATATCGATGGCGTGACTTAAGCCCTGGGGCATGAGCCTTCCTACAGGAAGTTGACGGCCTTGCACTGCTGGCGGCAGCTACAACATGTGGTTCTTGGCCTTGCTCTCCTGTCATGTGACAGCCCTCCATATTTTTTCTGCAGTCTAGAAGCAGTGTCACATTCACCAATAGTGTAGCCAAGGTGTGGTTACAAAATTAACACACGTGCAGTCGTGCGCACACACCAAAATATTAGAAAAAACGACAAATGATGATTTATATTTTTGTCAGCTCCAGAAGAACTTGACCCCAGAGTAACGTTTGATCACGACTGGAGACTGGCAGCACAAGGTTGCAAGTTCACATTACTTTCTGGATCTTGTGCATTACTGTGGTTAAGCCGAAAACCCACCCACACAAACAAGAAAAAAATATGACACTTTAATTGTTTTTTTTTTATTGAACATGACTGTAGTCGCTGGATCTTGTGTGCTACTGTGGTTCAGCCTAACACCCACGCACACACAGAAGAAAAAAATATATACGACAGTGACACTTGTATTATTTTTTTTTTATTGAACACGACTGTAGTTGCTTAATCTTGTGCACTACTGTGGTTCAGCCTAACACCCACGCACACATAGAAGATAAAAATATATAAGACAGTGACACTTTAATTGTTTTTTTTTATTGAACACGACTGTAGTCGCTGGATCTTGTGCGCTGCTGTGGTTAAGCCTAACACCCACGCACACACAGAAGAAAACAATATATAAGACAGTGACAGTATTTTTAAGAACGACTGGAGTCGGGCAGCACAAGGTTGCAAGTGCAATGTGCGTTGCTGGCTGGCTCTTGTGTGCTACTGTGGTTAAGCCTAACACGCATGCACACACAGAAAAATATAAAAAGACACTTTGATATTTTTTTTGGAGTCCAGAACTTGGGCCCAGAGATGGACACAGCACAAGCCCAGGACACAGCAGACAGCCCAGATGGATCACCAGACAGCACAGTGACAGTGACAGCACTGTGACCAGAGACCAAAATGGATCAGCACAGAGATAGTGACAGCACCGTGACCAGAATGGATCAGCAGATAGCACAGTGACAGCACCGTGACCAGAGACCAGAGACCAGAATGGATCAGCAGTCACCAGCCCAGGACACAACAGATAGCACCAGCACCTCTCCCAGCCCTACACTACCCACCCTCCCTGATCACTTTACACAGCCAGAGTGGAAATGGCGTCCATTGCATGGTCCCTTATATACTACATTGATCATAGAGACGAAAGCTCGCGAACCGCGAGATTTCCGTCTCTATGGTTTTGCCTCGGTTTCGAGAACAGAGTAAGGCGGGAACCTCCGAGCTTGCTTGGATCTGACTCGGATATTTACTACAGTGAGAGTTTTTAAAAGTGGAGATGTGCTAGTTACATGTTAGGTAGAATCTGATTGGTTGCTATGGGCAACATCTCCACTTCTAAAAACTCTCACTTTAGAAAATATACCCCTATATATGCAACCCCCAGGTCCAGCACCTACCTGGGAGGACATGTCTTTAGAGTGTAGCGACAATGGATTAGAAGCTTGGCTTTGGGCAGTGTAATGCTTCTCAAGCAGTAAAGTGGCAAATGATTCCAAAACCTGCCAGCAACAGAAAGATCCACACAAGGAAAGTGGAAACTCAGACGTGTAGCCAGAGAGAGGTTAAGTGCAGCCATTGCTGGGACCACAGCCTTACAAAGTGTAGCTGATGATGATAAGAATCACTAGTGGAGACATACTAAAGGTGCCCATCCACAAGCAGACATGAAAACGACTGCTCTATTACGACATTGTAAACGTGCAGTCGTTTGTCAGTCTGTGATGAGCCTACACTGAACGAGCAAATCCTGACGCCCGGCTTCCCTATCATAGGTAAGCCGAGCATCGGGAGCGGATAGCCTCGGGGGGAGGGTTAGGTTTAGGAGCTCCCAGGGGGACTTAGGGTTAGGCACCCCCCCAGGAGGGTTAGGGTTAGACTAGGGGAAGGGGGTTAGGGTTTGGAACCCCCCGGGGCGGTTAGGTTTAGGGCGCGGGGAGAGGGGTTAGGTTTAGGCACCCCAGGGGGGAGGCTAGGGTTAGGCACTAGGTGGGAGGTTAGGATTAGGCACCCCCAAAGGAGGGTTAGGGGGAGAGTGGGGAGGGTTAGGTGCTTTACTTACCTCCGTCAGGATCTTCTGCTGCCGGCCTTCCGGCGTTGGTATTTCATCCGCCGGGCTTAGGTTCGGCGGTATGACATACCGATTCCGTTAAAATATGTTATTTTTATAGACTAAGAATTAAATGCCTAGTGTTTAGGAGAAGGCGTTCAGCATATGTGTACTGGGTTAAACAAATTTGATGCCAGTTTTGTGGCCAGTTTTGAAAAAACTTGCACTATAACTCCATTATATATCATATCAAATCTACAAACGGTATACAATCGGGAAACCGGTTGCCTTAATACCGACAGCTGGCTTCCCGACTGTCATATCCCGGTGAGGGTGAAATGCAGGGCGTCTAGATGTAGATGCCTGACATTTTCCTGACGCCGGGAGACAGGCGCCCGGCATCCCGACCGAAGTGATGCCGGGCGCCGCGAGTGGTCAGCCACAGGGGGAGAGGGTTAGGTTCAGGGCACCCGGGGGGTCTTAGGGTTAGGCACCCCCCGCGGGAGGGTTAGGGTTAGGCTAGGGGGAGGGAGGGTTAGGGTTAGGCACCCCCGGGGGGACTTAGGGTTAGGCACCCCTCCGTGGAACTTAGGTTTAGGCAGCGGGGAAGGGGAGGGGTTAGGGTTAGGCACTTGGGGGGGAGGTTAGGGTTAGACACCCCTAAGGAGGGTTAGGGGGTTAGGCTAAGTTAGTTTATACTAGAGATGAGCGGTTCGGATTCTGTGGAATCCGAACCGCTCCGAACATTGGGGATCCGAGTCCACCCAAACCCTGTTCGGGTGTTCACCGCCTGACTCGGATCCCCGTTCGGGGCCGAACGGCGGCCGCCTGATGTCGGATTCTCACTAGAGAATCCGACATCAGGGCTCCTATTGTGTAGGGCAGAGCGCAGACACAAACACAGACACAAACATAGACACAAACACACAGCCGCCTGCGGCAGCTGTGTGTTTGTTACAGCAGCCAATGAGAGTCACACAGACTCTCATTGGCTGCTGCACGGAGGGAGCCAGCTGGAGCTCACACATGAGCTCCATCTTCCAGCTCCCTCCTCAGCGTGTGACAGCAGAGCGGACGGCGCGGGAGCTGGGATACAGGTAAGTTTTTATTTTTTATTTTTTATTTGTGCAAGGGCCGGGGGCGCTACTGGGGGGGTCTGCTACTGGGGGTGCGGGGGGGCCATACTACTGGGGGGGTCTGCTACTGGGGGGGCTATACTACTGGGGGGGCCATACTACTGAGGGGCCTGCTTCTGGGGGGGCTATACTACTGGGGGGGTCTGCTACTGGGGGGGCCATACTACGGAGGGGCCTGCTACTGGGGGGCCATACTACTGGGGGGGGGCATACTACTGGGGGGGCTTACTACTACTGGGGGGGGCCTGCTACTGGGGCAGCCTACTACAGGGGGGGCATACTACAGGGGGAGCCCATACTACAGGGGGGCTACTACTGGGGGGGCCTGCTACTGGGGCAGCCTACTACTGGGGGGGCTATACTACTGGGGGGGCATACTACTGGGTGGCATGCTAATGGGGGGCATACTACTGGGGGGCCTCCTAATGGGGGGCATACTACTGGGGGGTCTGCTAATGGGGGGCATACTACTGGGGGGTCTGCTAATGGGGGGCATACTACTGGGTGGCATGCTAATGGGGGGCATACTACTGGGGGGCCTGCTAATGGGGGGCATACTACTGGGGGGCATTCTACTGGGGGCACTGCATAGGGGACCCTACTACTAAGGGGACTGCATAGGGGGCACCACTGCTGGGGGCATTGTGTAAGGGACACCGCTACTGTGGGCATTGTGTAAAAGGGGCACTACTGTGGGCATTGTGTAAAAGGGTCACTACTGTGGGCATTGTGTAAAAGGGGCACTACTGTGTGTCTTAACATAAATAAGAGACACTACTTTATGGTGTAATGTGAATCAGGGGCACTATGTGTGGTGTAATGTGAATAAGATTGTGCACTGTGACTCCTAGTGCCGTAGCCCACTATGTAAACAAGTACTGTGATTCTGCTGGCCGTACCCCACTGGGTGGGTGCACTACTTTTCATTTCTGCCACTGCTGTGTGGCAATGTGTCATAGATGTGCTTTATACTGTGGTGTCTGTGTTGTTGTGCCGCTGCTTTGTCGCTTAGTAACCAGTCAGCTCACTGCAACCTTTGGCCAATAATGTTGAAAACAATATTATAAGCTGTGATATGGTCTAAATTGACTGGAAATTAATGTTATTGAGGTTAATAATACTCTAGGAAGAAAAAAAAGACCAATTTATGTGATTTTAGCTTTTTTTGTACATTTTTGTAAAAAAATCCAAATCCAAATCCAAATCCAAAGCCAGTCACCGCAGTTTGTCAAATCCAAATCCAAAGCCGGACGACGAATTAGAACCAAATCCAAATCCGGCAAAAATGGTCCGGCGCACATCCCTAGTTTATACTTACCTTAGCGACGATCGGGATTTCCAGCGCTGTCGGGCTTCCGCTGCCGGGATCTCTGCTTTTGTCGGCCAGGCGCTGCCGGGAATCGAACCGCCGACCATGCGGCCGGCGGTATTTCATACCGATTCCCTACAAACACTACTAATGTCAAACTAAACTCTTTTCACATAGGAATCACTCAAAAACACATTATTAACATACAATTTCTACCCCAGAATGTCAAGACTTCAGGCATTGGAAAGCCAATACTGTGAATATGTGCCCCAAAATGAACAGCAATACTGATTAGCATCTGTCCTGATTCCATTAAAGGGCCGGATTTAGCAACGGATGCAATGGTGATTATGGACGCAGATCAAGCGATTGTTTGCCATCGCGCATGCATGTAAGCCGCACTGCGTTTGAGCAGCAATCGCATTGCGATTACAGACGCACAGAGTAATCCATCCCAAAGTGAGGGACAGGCTGTTTGGGGTAGTGATGGGGGGTGGCTGGAAAAACGCAGACGTGTCTGTCCGTTTGAACTCCCTTTCATGGGCGTGCATAAATTAGCCACTGCGATTGCATAGGCAGCTTGAGAGCTCTCTGCGTGCGAGGAGACTTGCAGTGTTTGCAGCTGGTCAGACTTGTTGTAAAAGCTGCATGAAAGCCTGATGTGCATCAATGGTACCAATGTTTACACAGAAGAGCCACATTGGACGGATACAAGAAGGCAGTGGGCGTCTTTATGTTGGCTGTGCTTTGGCATGCATTAACATATTTTAGCGACTGCGATCTGTGGGCAATTGCATTTGCATCCGCTGCTGAATCAGAACCCTAAATTCCCTCTGTGCAGATTACTATCTGCTAGTGTGCAAATGACGGACTGACAAAGCTAACTAGACCTTGTGCAAATTTAGTAGCGCATATACAGTTTTTGGTCAAGTGGGCCGTATCTAAGGCCGTGTTCAGATTAAATGATATTTCTTTTTCAATGTCCATTTCATTATTGTATATATTGCTTTATAAAGGTTAGAGATTATAGAGAGAAAGGGAGATATTTATGCAGTGCAAAATATTTAGATGATTGAGTGAAATATAGAAAAACAAAATATAATAGAAATGAATAAATAAGCAGCGTCATAATATTTATTTACAAATCTAAGGAAGCATAAAATTTGATTGACAGTTATATACCTAAATCTTGCATATTAAAAAGACATACAGTAACAATAGGAAACATAATATAATTAAGCTTTAGTCACCGATCGAGTATTAGTGTTTGGGATTCCAATTCAGCTGATTCTCAGATGTCAGGGGTCCTGGTCTTGGGGAATACTTACTAAGAGAAGGATTGTCAGCAGTTCTGCCCATTATATTTAAAATGGGAATTATATTAAATGCAAAACCAGGCGGGTTCTAGATTAAATATTATTGTCGTTTTAAATCCAATGGCCAGAAGAACCACTAACAATCATCGGCTTAGAAAAGCTGTTGCTTAGTAAATAAATCCCACAGCCTCAATTTACTTTCTTGGATTCCCCTCCTGCCGTTTTCTACCCATACCTATGATTGTTTTGTTTTTTTGTCACTTAATTGCATGCAATAGATCTTGACATTTTTTTTGTATACAGTTCTCAATAATCATGCCGTCTGTTTTGTAGTATATACTCACCTTGTGGCTTGTTTCTATTGCTTCTACCACTTTGGGCACTGGCAAGTTCTGTTCTACTGTATTTTAAAATACAAATAATGTTCCTTAAAATATAATTACAGCCAAAACTGAAAATTCCAAATAAAGGTCTAAAAAAAGATGAAATTGGCAGGAATATAAAGAGTGCAGTGTGTTTAACACTCTCTTCTCTCACCACCTGGTCTTTTGTCAGACAGCATCCTCCGACATCACATTGCTTGTAGGGGATGATACAGCATTCAGGACATTGGGGGACCTTCTGCATATCCAGAATCCTGGACCCCAGGTATGTAACCTTGGGGAAGCAGGTTTCAATAAGTATGATCTACCAAAAACTAGAGACGAGCGGTTCAGTTTTGCTGAAAACCGAACACACACAAACTATGGTCCCGTCTCCGATCACTTTGGGGTTCTGAGTAGAACCGAGTCCAGACTCACGTCTTCTCAGCAAGTTCAGAACTCAGATCTAAAAAACGATTTGTGTGTATTCTGGATTGCATTTAAGGCCCTCTTGCTGTGAGGAGGTTGAAATGACTGGAAATTAATTTTATTGATGTTAATAATACTATACAGTAGGAACAAAGAAAGGCCCATATTACATGATTTTAGCTATTTTTCTGAATTTTTTAAAAAATTAAAAACTGAAACCGAACCAAAACACTGGAGGGTGGTTTTGTCAAAACACGACGATGATTTAGAACCAAAACTAAAACCCTGGGGTCTGCGCACATCAGTAACAAAATTACAAAAACAGAATTTTCGGATTTGGAGTTGGATTTATTCTTTAATAACATTTGATTATAAATATTTAAAAAACTCATAAATGTTTGTTTGAAGGCAATTCGCTTGTTTCGCACATTTTATGGTCAATATTAAGGGTTCTAATAAGTTACTATTTCAGCCATTCCTAGTCAATGTATTCCTCCTCCACCTCCTCAGGATGTCAGCTGTCCATAAAATTATCTTCACAATGGCATGTTGTCAGTGAATGACTTAACGAGTGACAAAAAGCTGGCTCAGTGTCAGCTGTCTTAGTACGGAAGGAAAGAAATAGCTTAATAGACGTGGACAATATGCAGATCCACAGTAGCTTTGCCAATCATAAAATAAACAAATTTTTTTAATCCAAAGTAGTTCTATGCTTTTGCAATGTTTCAGTAAATAGTGTTAATTATCATAAAACTTAATTGAAAGGATGTTATTATTTGCCAGGTTCTGGAAAATATTTACATTACAGTTTTAAGATTTTAATTTCCTATTTATGCAGTAAGCCAGACATGGACAAACTTTTCCAAAAGGAGAGAGCCAGGAGAAACATTTACAAGCCACATAGCATTTTTAGGTGCGGAACTATGTGGTCAGTGTTTTACAATATAAAAATATTCTAAGTTGTTATTACATTTTCCCTTAGAGTGACTTGTGAAAAGTTTTCTCCAATTCGTAAAAGATCTCCGGATGAATGCAAATAAAAGGGAAAAAAGTGCTATTTGTAGATTGTGAAAGTGCTGTGTATTTCTTAGTACCTACTGTATGTAGATCATACTTGACTATTTTTCTTCTTTCCCCTCCAGGATAGTTCCTGGAGGTGGGTTGCAAGAAGTCACTTGGAAAGATTGGGCTAGATAATTAAATCAAAATTCTCTAAGTTGTTGTGTATTTTCACATTCACAAGTACAGAATAGATGCGCAAGTTTGCCTTGTTCCAAGGAGCAGAGCAGAAATTAGATTGCATTTTGCAGAACAAGCTTAATACATTTTGGTGGAGTGCGCCTCCAGCATGCGGGGGGTATCCAGAGTGCACACCGGGAGTCACCAGACCCGGTGACGGCTCTGACATTGGGCTATTCCAATGTGTCGTTAAATAATAATAATTATTATTTAATTTTTGAAAAAGCATACCCCTTTCCTGCCCTGAAGTGTGACCATTGCTACAGCTCAAAGCCTAGTCTTCTAGCAATTAGCATTGGGTCCCCCCTGAAAAAGCCCCGATCAGCAATAAGCAAACATGCAGCATGGGGTCCCACTGCCATATTGTAATCCAGTCCTAGCCTGTTTATCATAGTCCTGAATTCTCAAGCTCTTCCCAAAAACCCCTGGGCAGTAGGTCTGGAGAGATATAAATGGTACAATATATGAAGTGTGTGTGTGTGTGTGTGTGTGTGTGTGTGTGTGTGTGTGTGTGTGTGTGTGTGTGTGTGTGTGTGTTGGATGGGGGGAGAGGGTTCTGGCAAATTACAGGTGCCAACATGCCCAGTCACGATTAAAGTGTATGGGTATGCAGGCATTTGTGGAACTACAGCCACCAGCATAATCATGGCTGCAAGGGCATGCAGGCACTTCAGGAACCACAAGTACCAACATGTGAAAAAAAATATTTTATTGGAATAAAGACTCCCACAAATTCTATTGTTCTCTACTTTATTGCTAACCAAGTTCCATGTAGGCATCCATGATTTTTGGCTTGTCTAAATAAAAATCACATGCGCAACTCAATACTGCTCCATGAAGTAGCCCCGTAAGCCTGCCATTCTAATCAAACAGAGCCGCTATTGCTGTGATTGGCCTGAGTGTAGGAAAAAAATCAGTCTGATTGATAAGAGCCAGGGTTGGTTCCTCTATAAGGAAAAAAAACAGGGTACAAAAAATAACCCACCCCTTCCCAAAGGCTACCAACTGTGGGGCTCTTGGGACCCTGAGAGTGGCAACCCCACTGCCCATATCTATTATATCAAAATAATAATAATAGGAAATCACACATACAATTTCAAATAATCTTTAATTGAATAAATCTCTCTCCAAAGTCTTAATTTCGTCATTATTAAATGTTATCATATACTAGTAAATATACTGAGTAATCTCAGCCTTCATGCTGCCACATTCCGCCTCACATCCTCTCTGTCGATTGCTCTGCATCCCAATCTGTCCCACCGCTTCCCCTCTCTATCCACTGCTGTGCCATTTCCCCACTCTGTCCTTCTCTGCTCCTGTTCACCTGGCTCCCTCCAGGAGCCCCATACTTACCCACTCCAAGCAGGTCCTCTTTTTTTCCGACTACACTAGGGTCTGTCTGATTGTTGTAGCGTTACGCATGCATGTTGGCAAAGGGACAACCACAGGAGGTTATTTAGATAAAATAATGTCTTTCTTTCTTGATTTGTCATAGTCCACATGGGTAAAATAAAATCAGAAATACCCTTAATGAATATGACCCAGAAGTAGACTAGATACTGTGAGGACCTCCACAATACCAGCTATGACCAACAGTTGGCAGTCCCTTAGATGCTCAGGGCAGCTCTGTAGTAGAGCTACTGGCTGCAGGGTGCCATTACAGTCACCTTGCAAGCCACATGCAGGTGCCGTGGGGCAACAATGGTGTCGGCCCCAAGGCCTTGTGCCCTGTGCAATGGCACCACTCACCCACCTCTAGTTACAGCCCTGTACACACTTCTACTCACCGACAAGACAATCACGAAAAAGATATCTCACCTGTATGCAGCCTTTGTGAATTCTTAAACAAGCTTTAACAAGTTTGTATTTGCATTCCTTGATAGTATTTTAAAGATAGGGAGGAGTCACACCAGGTAAATATCTCAAAAGCAAGATTACCCTTCCTGAAAGTCTAGAGCATATAATAATTAAATATGGACAAATATAACACCTTACAGTAGGTGGGAATGGGTTGGGTATGATATCCAGCTGTCGGGATGCCGCTGTTCAGAATACCGACAGCGGCAGCCCAACAACCAGAATACCAGCACCCATTGGAACGCAATGTAAGTTTTTTCCCTACCCCTACCCTGACCCTCCTTCCCAGGTGCCTAAACCTAACCCCCTCTTCCTAATGCCTTAACCTAACCTCCCCCTCCCTGCACCATAAACCTAAGACCCCCTCCCAGGTGCCTATACCTAACCTCCCCCTCCCTGCACCCTAATTCTAACCCTCCCGGTGCCTAACCCTAACCCTCCCCCTGATGCCTAAACCTAGCCCCGCTACCTAACACTACCCTCCTCGTGCACCCCGATAATTACCAATCGGGTTGCCGACAGTCAGGATGCTGGTGCCGGAATCCAGACCAGTTGGGATTTCGGCACTGGTATTTAGACTATCGGCATCTCGCACACGCCAAGATGCTGACTACATCCCGTGGGAATAGCTAGTCCATTTTTGTTGAAGTGCACTATAATCTTGCAAAAAATTGCAAAAAAAATAACAATAATCATTTATAATAAAGTGTTTTATCTTTCAGATGTCTATGAACTTGGATGGGTGGTATAATCTAGAGATGAGAGGCTCGGTTTCAATGCAAACCGAACACACTCAAACTTTGGATTTCCAAGTCGAACCGAGTTGGATGTATTTAGGGTTCCAAAAAGAACCGAGTCCTGACTTGAGCCTTCGCGACAAATTCAGAACTCGAAGCTAAAAACCGGATCTTGCGTAATTTGGATTGCATTTAAATCCCTCCCTCTTGGTTCGATTTGAATTTCTTTAAAAATGATAAAAACAGCTAAATTATGTAACTTGGACCTGTTTTGTTCTTATAGTATTATTAACATCAATAACATTAATTTCCAGTCAGTTTTGACCACCTCACAACACCTGAAATCACAACACTTGAGGGTGGTTTTGCCAAATCCAAAACACGACGATGATTTAGAACCAAAACCAAAACACTGGGGTCTATGCACATCTCCTCTAGCCATGCAGGTTTAAATAAGGGTTCATGCAGCAATATGCATCTGTTGCACAGAATGAGGTACTGTATCTGGAACTGGCAGTTTAGTAGGGAGAGTTTATTAATCACTTTCAAGGGTCAGATATACTCATATTGTTCTGCTACTTTTGTGAGAAGACTGTATGAAACAAAAGTACAGTATATAGCCATAATTTCTATCCCAGTCCAATGATATAGAGCACACCAAGTTTTATATTCCTGAAACTTGTAGGTTCATTTGGGTTTTTGTAATGAGCATATAGGTATAGGTTTTGTGAGTGTTTTGTGAATTTGTGAAATGGCTGGTAGAAAGTAGGAACTTGGATGGAAACCATAGTTGGAGAAAAATGTTGTTTGATTGGTGGAATGATGTAAAGCATTGGTTTAAACAAATGTCAAATCTATAAACTCACTAACATGCATTTTTGTGTACCATTTATAATACCTTATACATAATGCAACTTAACTCCTAAAATAAAGACACAGAAAGCAGTGTTGGCGTTTAAAATCTTTGTCAGTTTTATTTCTGACAAATACTAGATTTTTGACTATACGTTAATACTAATATTGGTGACGGCACAAAAAGAACTCACATGACAATAACAACAAACAGTTCAAACAAACACACACACACACACACAAAAGCCAAACATTGGTGATCAACTCTCCTTTTCTTCTAAGCACCCGTCGGGGTGGTGTAGCCATTTGGCTGACACCTTACTCCACTTTCAAGGAGAGCACACCCACTAAGCATAACTATTAACATAACTAACCAAGTGCCGTTCTTTTCCGCCAAGCGAGGCATAATCAGATGCGCCGCCACCATAGCTAAAATTTCTAAACAGAAACACCTTAACCAGCAGAAAATACATTCCAGAAAAATAGTTAAACCTGCAGGACTAAGGAGCACGCCATCTCCCTGATACAAATGAACATCGTGAAATTGTATCAATATAGGCTCCACTACACCGTCTCCAGCCTCCAGCCTGTGCCTAGCAACTGCAGTATTGACTTTTTTCCTAGCCACGTCAAGCCGAGCACCAGACCCAACATTCCTCCATACACGATTAGGGACAATGAAAGGCCATACCAACCATGCCTGAGAGAAACTGCTAGGATCTGATGCTGATTCTAATGGGGATTGAGCAGCCCAGAAAATATAGGAATGCCCTAACACCCAGATCGACTTGACATCGAATCCACCTGAAAATGTGAAATGGAAAGGTCAACATGGAAAGAAAAAACATACAAAGCAGCCAAATCACATACACACCACACAGACAAGACATGGAAGCAGAACAAAAATGGAGGGGAATAGGGAACAACATAGCCAATCGGAGGCAAAAAGCATAAAAAATCCCTGGAGTAAACTATTAATCACGCCATATCATATCATTCAGAAGCGAATTGGGCACCCGGGGGAAAATAACAAATTCCTCATAGACTCCCGCAATATGTCGGCGAGTGGTTAGGCCCCCGGTGAGCTACTTTGGCACACTACAGATAAACCCAGATGAATATAGCGACAGAGAACGCCACCGACCAAGGGATTGTATATCCCCATCGTATAAGCCAGCTGAATCCGCGGATGTAGCAGCTACAATTCTAAATGAGTGAGTACCGACTCACCCGGCTCGAGCCCTAAAGATGCCAAGCAGCGTTCAAGACATAACAAAACTGGTATTTTGTAACCTGGGGACCCATCCTCATGTATAAACCATGCCCCATCCGGTTCACCACTCACGTGTCCGAAGATGCGCAACAGCACCACTGGACATACTGCAGGAATGGGACATGGTTGAAGGGAAAGCCAGCGCCCTCTACCAACCTGGTCCGTCTTATAAGGCATAGCACCGTGTCCGGGCATACAATTATGTCCGCGATAGTGAGTGGTGGATCAGCCCTCTTAGAGGGGGCAACTAATTCACAGACCCGAAACGCTCCATGAAACGCCATGGCAAAACTCAACTGAAATAGCAAGTATTCAATATTTGAAAGACAAACTGCAGGGAACGCAGCCAACAAGCGAGGCAACATGGATATGTTAATGGGACGCCTGGAGTCAACCACTATAGGGGCCGACCTGGACCAACCCCTCAAGGCCCTCGAGACTATGACCTGGAGGGGTCGGGCCTGTCATATAAAGCAGAGAAAAACAACACAACTGCTAAAATACGCCACAGCACAGCGAGCAACACAGATCCCAAATAAAAGCCAGCATGACTTGCTGCAAGCTCTTACCTGCCTGAGCCACCGAGACCCAGAAACGCTCCCATTCCAGCCAACCTGCCTGATAGCGCAAAGTCCTGAGGTCAATGGCCTTCAAAAGCTAGTTCCTCCATGCTGGCCTGATGATCTGCCAAACATGGGGTCACCGGACAACTCTGCCTGAGGGTATAATTCCCTAAACCAACGCCAGTCAAATCCTGACAATGCATCCGATATCCCATTTTGTACATCAGGCAACAAAATGGACATTAAGGAGCAGGAAACGCAGCACAAGTCTCGCTAGCAGATGAACAACCGGAAGAGAGGATGAACTCTGACAGTTAATCGCATGCACTACACCCAGGGTGTCGCACCAGAAATTGATGCTGGCAATCCTCAAGCAGTCCCCCCAGAGTTCTAAAGCACCTACAATGGGGAACAGCTCAAGCAACAGCATGATCTTAGTGAACCCTTCCGCAGCCCACATCAATGGCCAAGGGCAGCGCACCATGAATCATTGAGGTAAGCTCCAAAGCCAGTTGTGCCAGCAGTGTCAGTACAAAGTTGCAGCTGAGTTTTACTGTAAGATTGGACAGGCCATATACTTACTTAGCTGAACTGGGCAAAAAACTCATTCCAAACTCGCAAGTCGCGCTTGATCTCGGCCAATAAATGGACAAAATGACAGGGGCGAAGGATGCCTGCAATAGACCTTTCCAATTTTCGGCAGAAGATCTTCCCCATGGGAATGACCCTGCAGGCAAAAGTGAAAAAGTCCAAGCATGGACTGCACCTGATGGAGGGTGAATTTACCCACGCCTAAAGCAACCACAATAGACCCGTGCATCCTGTCTAATTTGTCCTTGGGGAGATGACCTGCCAATATATCAATCTCAATACCCAGGAAGGAAAGCCTCACCACTGGACCTTCTGTTTTTTTGCTCGCGACGGGGACCCCGAAAAAAAAAAACCAATGACTGCATTGAAAGTAGGAGGTTACCGCAGCAAATGGAATCAGCTGGACCAATGCACAGGAAATCGTTGAGTTAGTGAGCCACACAGGAATCTCCTGTGCCAGCAACAACACACCAATGCAGGAATGCGCTGAAGTGCTCAAAAAAGGCACATGATATGGAACAGCCCATAGGCAAGCATTTGTCTATGTATAAACTGTTCTGCAGGTGAAATCCCATGAAATGGCAATAGGCGGAATGCCGATTCCACATCTATCTTAGCCAACAAGGACCCAGGGTCAGATGCCTGAACCAGCGCCAAAACCTGGTCGCAGGACTGATACTGCACACGACACAAAATCCAAAGGAATAGCGTCATTGCCCGAGGAACCCTGCAGGTAAGACAGGTGCTGAATGAGCCGAAATTTACCCAGTTCTTTCTTGGGGATGATGCCCACAGGCGAGAGAACCAGGCCGACAATGGGGGGGTCAGGAAAGGACCAGCCATCCTTCCCAGCTCCACCTCCTTCATGACCTTCGTGAGCACAACGTGCGTCAGCTCCGATGCAGACTTCAAATTGTTTGGGGAGACACAGGGCCAGAAATTGGCAAACAAAAACTGTCATGAAATCCCAAAAACAAAAACTCAGCTACTTCTCTATGGGGATATAGATGTAGCCAGCGCAACATGCGACCGAGGCGTATAGGGGATGTTGCCTTACTTAGATCCGCCACGGGCAGCTGGACGGGTGGGGGTGGGACCAGATTTGGCACAGAAGCAATCCTTTGCAGGGTGAGGCCCCCACATCGAAGGCAGGTGTGTCTGAACCTGCAACGGGCTACTGTTGTGCACCTGAAACAACCATTGAAGGCATAGCACGTCCGGTGCTGAGCGATGGGGGACCCCTCAAAAGGGAGTTTGCTAATGCCTAGGGGGAGGTACCAAAGGGGTGGGGGCTGGCTGAGTAATTTCTAGCCAAATCTCCACGTCCTTGCAGCCAAAATCAATGATCGAGGATCCCGACTGCTTATGTCGGAATTCCTCATCATATGTCCTCCAGGAGGAGTTACTCACCGAAGAAAACATAGAATGCATCAAGTGAAGATACCTAATGACATTCAGGTGTTCCTGAGGGCTTCCTTAGTAGGGACATTGACTTTGATACACCTTCTGTATCAATGAGCAGTGCTTTCTAATGTGCCTTAGTCAACTCTATTATTGTACTACGTGGTTAGTTGGCTGCATGTAGTCCACCTTACAATTTGTACAAGTTCCTTCAGCTCCACCAACCACTTTCATCAAGATTTGTTCAGAGGTACATTGTTGACTGTATGATATTTTGGGGTCAGTAAATCGAAGAATCAACAGAAGACTAAGAAAAAGTTGGGTACAAACTCTGGAACTTGGCCAAATACTGGAGTTGACTACAGTGAAACTGTAATTGGTGCATGAACCAGGAAATCTCACCATAAGATTGTGGCAGGCACAAGAACATTAAACCAGTGTTGAAATTGCTATATAATATTTTAACTTTACATTAGAGCAATACCCTTGGCATGCTGTTAGTAGTATTCATAAGCTGGGGTTGGGGAATTCCTGTTACATAATTTAAAAGTGCCACCATCACAACACATTCAGAAAGTTAATAAATAACAGCTGGATAGGATGTCACCATCTTGGAAGCTTATTACAGAGGCGATTGCAAGCATAATTGGATCACACTCTTATGTTACAGCATGCTGTTCTTCATCTCTTCATGCTGTTCATCTTATATGAGCTATTCCCACTATGTAATGTTTCTTATTTCTGGGAAAATAAGTTGCTGCAAAAATCATTTTGTAGAAGAAAAAAGGCACCTCCAAGCCCTGGACTCAATGGACCCACACTCATTTATTTTATTAGATTTCAATAATCTCACCCACTATTAATGCTTGATTTTGAACTTTGTAAAACTAGGCATACCCGTGTGTTTGGTTTGACTGAAATACCAACCCAAATGTGCTATTCCATCTACACAATACAGAGAGCATTTTAGTGTTTAATACGAAATGCAGAGAGATTTCTATTTACTGATATCAAATATAGAGAACATCATATAGCCAATATGCAATGCAGAAATAATTCTAGTTATTAATATAAAATACAGATTATATTATATGAACAATGTACAATGCAGAGAATATTCTAGTGAGCAACACATAAGATAATGAGTATTCTAATGACATAAGTAAAATACAGAACATTTTAGCCACTTACTTACAATAAACCGCATTCTACTAATTAATATACAATACAGAGAGCATCTTAGAGACCAATGTGGAAATGTGCCCAGCAGCAGTGCCCCCAGAGAAAACCCCAGTGCTAGAAGGGACTCTCATAGAGGAGGAAGCCTTCTCTGGAAGACAGAGACAACCAGAGAAGATCTAGGTATGTCTTTCAGAAACCTCCACTGCTGTAGGTCAGGTAGGTCAGTGTCTTTTGGGTCACAGCTTCAATTTTAACAAAATCATGGACAGTTAATGGGAAGCTGGGCTTTCAGCTTATCAGAGCTTGGTTCTGGCTTTTAAATCTGGTTTTACAAGCAAACCAACCAGGGCTTGCCACATCACATGTACCACCCACTTCAATGGCTTATATTACCTGTCATGAGCAGTGGAGCAGTAAGAGAGAAGACCTCTCAAAAATCAGAAGAAGGAAGAGCAGCCAGAAAGAAGTGCCAAGGAACATATAGAAAAGGTACAATTGGCCACAATGTGTTATCAGCACAAGATCCAATAGGAAAATGCATTGCTGAAGCTCTGTCCCAGTGGAGGGTTATTGAAAAAAAGCTGATACTTTACATATGCTGCCAAGGTGAAGCCTCCTTCAGTCAAGTTGACAAGGCCCAGCAGTGGAAGAATGTTGACCCCTGCAGGGAAGGGCCAGTGTAGAGTGGGGGTCCTTTGCACCCACCAAGGTCAACCAGAACAAGTGAGATGCCAATGGGGCACCTGTGTATATTAGCCCACTGACCACCAATGATTATGGGCATTAGGCCCATGCTGTATGATGGGCATTATCCCCAAAGATCCACTAGTAGATGTTGCTCTGTATGGAATAGGCCCTGGCCTCACATAGGAGGTTAGGCCCTTAGGTTGATTCTGGCACTAAGCCAAACGGCTGTTCTTTATATTATTGGGTACTAGAACCCAAGTAGCCTGAATGTTAGGGGACTGGTTGTTTAAAGTGTCAGGCCCTGATCTGCACCACCAGTTCAGATATTAAACCCAGAGCCACGAGTCTCAGATAGTGTGCAGTAGACCTGTGCCTCACTAGTGTTCCTCCATGTAGTGGCTTTGAGGTGCCATGGAGTTAGTCCATTGTTCCCGAGTATATTTATGTAGTAGGCAATTAGGCTGGATCCTAGATCCTTGACTAATGGAGCAATTAGGCTGGCTCACATCCTTGACTAATGGGTGTTAGGCACTAGGCATCAGAGTATATATGTATAATAGCCTATGCCCACTCTCAGTACCTCGCCCAATTTCAAATTAAAATTGTTGATATTCACCTGCCACTTTGACTTGTGAAAGTGATTGCTTTGTTATTCTGCTTTATTGTACTGTTTTCTCTGTGCTTGCCTTAATGTGATTTGTTTTGCTTTATTGTGTTTCTGCATATGCAATACTATTGATGTGCGGGCTCCACTCAAACTTCATGGATCCAAGTGAATCTGAGCAGTGGCTTGGATTTTCCCATCTTGCTTGGATTCCAAATAAGGGTAAAACATCATCAATCCATCGTCAGATTCTTGCGAGTTTTGGATTCTATATAAGTCCCTTCCACATGTGATTCAAGTACCATTTCACACTGACTCCAGTCTGTGCTGTGCCGTGCGCTAATGTGTCTAGTGGCTGCTGTTCATTCTCTCCAATTCCAGTGACTGCTGCTGTGCTGTGGCCACTCCAGTCCATGTGTCGAGTGGCTGCTGCCCACTCCCTGTGTCCAGTGGCTGCTGTGCTGTGTCCATCCTCTCCACCACCAGTGGCTGCTGCTGTGCTATGTCCATCCAGTCCCTGTGTCCAGTGGCTGCTGTGCTGTGTCAATCCTCTCTACCTCCAGTGGCTGCTGATGTGCTGTGTTCCTACACTCCCTGTGTCCAGTGGCTGCTGCTGTGTCCATCCACTTCCTCACTAGTCTAACTGTCACACAGTGGTGCTGCACTGTGACTCCAGAGGCCATACCCCACTGTGATCATATAAGCAGTGTAACTCCACAGTTGTCATTTGCGGAAAAAGTTTAAACAAAATTAATAAAAAGATTTAAAACTTTTTTTTTACTTATACAACCTGTGTGCACTGTCCCCAAGTGCATTTGTTCACGTACATATAAGCTCTGTGACTGCACGCAGTTTGAGCTGAGCTGTGAATTAAAAAACAGTTAAAAATATATTTTCTTCTATTATTTGTACTACGTCTGTGCCCTAGGCAGCTTTGCAATTGCGATCCTTGCAGATATGGTAAAGCAGCAGGAGGCATCACGCCTCCTGTGCATTACTTGTCCAAGCTGCTTTGTCCAACGCATCGGATAATCTGCGTACCATCGGCCGGCTGCATTGACTCATGGGGCCCCGCAACCAGACGCCGCAATTTAGAGGAAGAGGTCAGGAAATCTCCATCAGTTGATGGAGATCCTGGCTTCTTCCCTCCCCCGCAACAGCGGTGACATGCCTCAGTTTCGGGAAACGGAGGGCATCACTGCCCCCTCCCCGCCCACAAACAGCAGCAGACTGTTAATCACTGACAGTCTGCTGCCAGTCCGTGAGCAAGTTAGCAGGACCCATTCTTGCAGAATGAGACCTGCACCTGCCTAGATTCCAAAACATCAGGAAACCGAGTTCAGCAGTGCATTAGCATGCACTGCTGAATCAGGTCCTGAGTGTGTTCCAGTTGGTGGCCAGTTTTATGTTTTATTTATTTGTGTGTTCTAAAAAATGTATGCTGTGATACTGAAGTGCCTAAGAACACTAATGGTCAGTAGGTCAAGGCCCGCCGCCTTAATATCTGCACAGTATGTTGCAGTTGGTGGCCAGTTTTTTTATTTGTCTTACTTTTATCAAAATATAAAAAATGTTGTGTGTTCTAAAAAATTCAAGCTGTGATGTAGAAGTGTCTAAGAACACTAATGGTGAGTAGGTCAACTTCCACTGCCTTAATATCTGCACAGTGCGTGAGCAGTTGGTGGCCAGGTATTTTTTATTTGTCTTACTTTTATCAAAATCAATTTTATTTTGTGTGTATTATCCCTCATACTCACACTCTCTGGTGCACCTCATAAATGTACTACAGGAATGTGTTACCCAATTAGGGAGGGTAATATGGCCAGCAGGTCACATCCTAATATTTGTTAATATAAGTTTAGCTTTTTTGGAGTTAGCTGCTCTGCAGTGCAACTATTGAGTTTATTGGTTTCTCTTTCAACCCTTGTGAGGAATCCTTGGCTATTAACAATGTAATATATTATGACCTTACATTTAAATTTCTTAATCAATTAGTCAATTATAATAAATTAATCACTGAATCAATAATTAATTAAGGCACTACTTTTGACCATTTATGGTGCTTGTTTTTTAATAGCATTTTGTACTTCTCTGCTTTGTTTTTTATAGCAGTAATAAAATGATTAATCAATCAATTAATTACTCATACTCCACCTCCATTTCTCTGTACTGCCCTCAAGCCTCTGATCTAGTTCTTGAATAATGAAAACATTTTATAGCATTGTATAGTTTGTATTAAACTACCATCCTGTCTGCCACTGCAGTGCCACTCTTTTTCCTATATGTGCCATGTTTGAAGTTGAATCGCCACTTGTTTGTGCTTCCTCCTGCCGCTTAGCTTACTCAGCCAGCTAGCTCGGTGCAATCTATTGTGAGCTGTGAGGTGGTCAAAATTGACTGGATGAATGCTACTGAGGTAAATAATACTGTAGGAACAAAAACAGGCCCAAATAATGTGATTTTAGTTGTTTTATAAAAAAAAAATTAAAAATACAGATCGAAAACTAAAACACGTGAGGGCTGTTTTGGCAAAACCAAAATGCAATGACGTATTAGAACCAAAACACCTGGGGGTCGGCACAAATGTGTAAAGGTAGCATTGTGTCTTAAAGTCAGTTCTGATTTGTGTTGGAAGACCAGGCTTGTTAGCATGTAATAGGGCTTGTGGGTGGCACACATTAGATAATAGTCCAAGTGATATTGCCATTGTAGGGGTGCTTGGTTATGTCTTGCAGGTGACAGAGAGCAGTATTCTAGAGCTTATCAAGGTGACAGGTGACTTGCGTAAATTGTCCATCATCTAGTCATCCTAAAGATCAAAGTAGGTGGCGCACGTAAAGTGCTATTTCTACACCGCACCCACCATCTCACACCAATATACAATACCATGGGCATAACTACTATAGGTGCAAAGGGTGCAGCTGCTATGGGGCCCAGAGCTGAGAGGGGCCCATCTTCCTTGTCAAGTGTTATATACATTTTTGCCCATCAGGTGGTACCTAGGGGCCCTTACAATTTTTTGCTATGTGGCCTTCAAATACCTATTTACGCCCCTGTACAATACAGTATATACTAAAGACCGCTATATAATGTGGAGCCTATTCCAGACACCACTATAGAATGCAAAACCCAAATCTCTGATGTATACAGTACATGCAGATACCAGATTAAATGTTAGGAAGTAATCCAAATTTACTATCACACACCATTTTAATAATTTGAAAAAAATTGCAATTATATTCAAATCTACTAAGTAATATAACAGAAATGAAGCAGGGTTTAGGATACTTGCCATATATATACTGAATTATTAAACATAATTTTCATTAACTAAATAGACCTCTATATTTCAAGTGCTTTAGGACTCTGGCAGAGTTGAGAATTACTGTGCCATTAGCTTGCCTACTGCTTTAGTGGAATGGTTTACATCTTCTTCTCCATTTAAAAGCTCTAGCTTAAGATCATTAAGGACAATGACTTACAATATCTGTTTGTGGATCTATAAGGCACTCACAGAGCAATAGTTTGTATATATAGAAGTTCTAACTGTTCTGCGTCTCTGCTTTCCATGCTTCCAAGTAAATTGCATACCTAAATGAATGGTATAAAGAGCTTTTTTTCAGCCTGCTTTCATAAAATATATACAGCAGGGGTATTCAACATGCATACTTCCAGCTGCTGAGGAACTATACATCCCAGAGTGCCTGGCCACAGGCAGGCTGGAGACAGCGGGGGACAAAGGGGACAACCATACCGGGCACCCAGGATCAGAAGGTCCCCAAGGATCAGGGACAGAAAAAAATGGGGCAGCAGCACCTAGTAAAACTTTTTAAACAGCTGCTGTGCTGTGACAGCAGCCATCCAGACGAAGCCCCACCCAAGTCAAATACCAGGCCACGCAGGAGCTGGTGCTCCTCCTCCTGGGCCGTATCTCTCTGCACCCAGCTCCGGCACCTCACCCTCCTGAGGGTAAGGGTTATTTACCATCTGGTCCGCCTGGCTGCTCCTCAACTACGGGAGAGATGTCATGACTTCTCTCTCATAGTGCACTGTGGGAGCCGACATCTCTCCCATAGTGCACTGTGGGAGCCAGAAGCCAGTGCTCAGGAGTAAGCTCCAGCCTCCCGCTGGCACTGGCACTGCGGGGAGGGAGCCATGCGCCTGCTGGTAACAAAATCTCAGCGGGCACCCGGCAAATAGAGTCTCCCTGCTGTGCTGGGGTTAGGTAGGCCAGAGGAGGCGGAACTGGTTCAGTCTCCAAATAGAAGTGACGGAACATAGTTCTGCCCCATTCCGGCCCACTTTAACCCCTGCTGCCGGTGGTTCTGCCGGTGGTTCTGAACTATACACAATTGGCTCACCATAGCGAGCACCATCGACTCTTGCATCTGCCTATGGCAGGCACAGTGTCTCCTTCTCAACACCATATAGACATGGGATCTGTGGCTGCAGCCCCTTAGATGTATTTATTTTGTGCACACTTCACACCACCTCCCAGTCACCTCCCAGGAATGCTCATGGTCTTGCACTGACCGGTAATGCCAGCGATCCCGTACACAACAGCACATCTCTGCGTACACTCAGGTGAATGTATGCACAATTGGGGGTTTCAGGACTCTTCCCGCATGTGCAGTAACAAATAATCGCTCAACTCCACCAACATCTGCTTTGCATTCAGTTTGTCTTCATCTCTGAATAAGGTCCATCGTGTGTCACAACATTTAGCTAAAACCCACAATATAGATCTAAACAGATTTAAATTTATAGGCATACAGACAGTACCCTCTACCCCCCATTGGAAAAGAGATGACCTGAAAAAAAATAAATGGATATATGTCCTATAAACATTGAAACCATTTGGACTAAATATAGACATATAATTAAATGCTTTTTAATACACACATACACACACACGCACCTGAAATATTTTTAAACTAAATATATTTTTAAGCAATATCTTAAACAAACATGAGATTTATGCTCTTTTAAATCAATGCCGCCAGTCTAAATCCCAACGAGGGACTTAAAATTGCCATAGAAATACAGATGCCTATCTTAATAATACCGACTCTGGAATTAGTGTTAGCCGTGGGGGGGCGGAGGGTTAGGTTTAGGTAGCATAGCGGGGTTGGCATTATGTTTTTTTGCGGAGGATGATAGGGTTAGGCACACCTAGGGGGGAGGGTTAGGCACCATTTGGGGGATTTGGGTTAGGCACGAAGGGGGCAGACTTAGGTTTAGCCACTAATGGCGAGGGTTAGTGTTAGGCTACAAGAAGGGAGGGTTAGGGGGAGAAGGGGGGGTTAAGTAAACTTACCTGATCCCTGTTGGGATACCTACCATTGGGATGCCGCTGTGGGTATTTTGACAGGAGGCATCCCGACAGCCGACATTACATACCGATTCCGAGACTTACATTTGTTTTGTTTTTTTAAATGAAACAAAGTTTTTTTTCAGAATAGAAAACATCTGAATGGTCTATAGAAATCCTTGACAAAGTACCGCCTATGGTATGAAACGCATTGGTGACCAGAAGGGAACGTAAACACTAGCAGTGCACAGCAGAGTGACGTCATCATCATCAGCTAGGTGCACCACCTCCAGCCACTGGGAACACAAGCTGGAGAGGATCTTAACATCTAAATAGATTACCAAAAGGACAAGGTAGGGAACGTCAGGGTTGCAGTAGTTAGGCTCTACAGCCAAACACTGTCCTTCACATCCGACATTGGAGTGAAGTTTATCCTGCATAATCCAGATCCTACATAGTCAAGAGCTTAAAAAAAAGTTTATTATTTTTGTACTAATCTAAAAAAAAAAAAAAAATGTGCATGAAATTTAGCCACAATAATACATAAAGAGAACACACAATATTTTTAACAGGGTGCCTAAATACACATTCATTATACGTACAATGCATTACATCTTTAAAATAATATTTTATGTCATGCTAAAACCGTCACCCATGACTACACTGTAATACTTACCCCATCCTGCAATCACATACTACACTGACATACAGTAATTACCGGTTACCACAAGCAGCCATCACACTCACACATTACAATGCGATACAGGTTTCCTTGTTCAGAAATTTTAAATAAATATATTTTATTTTTCAATAAATCTAAACTGCCTGATAATTTAGGTGGTGGCGATTAAAATGCCTTGTGCTATTATTTTACTATATTACATTGATATTACTAATTAATATACATTAATATACATTTACATGAGTCAGACTCAGAAAAAGAGGAGTCTAAGTTTGAACTTTGGTCTACAGATTCTACGGTCCTACTGCTCACTACTAGGGCTGGCCATGATAAATATGCTGTACAGTTGGAGGCAGGACCTGTAATATTGGCTGCACAACTTAATCCACACACAGCAGCCAATGCAGCCATTAGGGGTATATTTACTAAAGTGTGGGTTTTTAGAAGTGGAGATGTTGCCCATGGCAACCAATCAGATTCTACTTAACATTTATCTAGCACCTTCTAGAAGATAATAGCTAGAATCCAATTGGTTGCTATGGGCAACATCTCCACTTCTGAAAACTCCCACTTTAGTAAATATACCCCTAAGAGCCAATTTGAGACAAAATGGACCCTGGGCAGTAATCAAGATGACAGACTTTTATACGGAGACTAAAATAGAGCCCCATAGTTCACAATATAACGTACTGTAATTGCACAAACACCTTATTTGCTGTAACGTACACTGTCATCTTTATTGTAAATAGTGTGGCAATACCACCAGAGATGGCGCTGGTGAGCAGCAGATTCTGTGTGGGGCAGGAGAGATCTGCCCACACAGGGTAGAAATGCCTTGTTAGCCCTCACCTGAGCTCTCTCCACAAGGCAGCCCTTAGGTGTGGCCAAACTCAGTATTTCTACCCTTTGTGGGGGGATCTCTCCTACCCCACACAGAATCTGCTGCTCACCAGCGCCATCTCTGGTGATACTGCCACAATAGCGATAAGAATTTTAAGCAATCCTCTTTTGAATATGGAAACTTTAGGAGATCCAATGATGTTGAACTTTTGTCAAATCAATCTTAAAAATGTGTATGGCCACAGTGATATGGATTTATTAACTACTAAGCTGTTATCTCAAATTCAGATTTCATATTTAAGATTAAATTTGCTCCTTGCAGCTAAAAGGTCATAAAATAAACTATAAAATGTTGCCTTTTGATCTGTTTAAACTTTAAGCTTAAATTTCTATCTTACAGTATTTTCAATTTATTATTTTTTTAATATGACTAGCAGATGAATTCCAAATTCCAGTTCCACACTTAAATCTGCTATTCATATGAAATGCATTGGAATAACATTTAAAATACTATACTTTTAGCCTTTTAACCTTGAACCATACTTGCTTACTCTCAGATGCTGCTCCCAGAAGAGTATTCAAGCCCCCCCCCCCCGGTCCGGAGTTGCTGCTGTCCGTGTCTGACCGGTGCCGCCCACCAACTGTGTAATGCAGGCGGTCTGGGCAGCAGATGATGCGATTTGTCTCCCAGCTCTCTACTTTACAGTGCCAGTAATCTAGGCATTGAATAACGAGAGGCAGGCCACGATGAAGTGATCAAGCCACCACCCACTCTCACCACCTTTTTATGCCACACCCCCTGCTGTCCCTATCTGGCTACCCTCTCCTGGAGTGGGCATCCAGAAAGTTGGCAAGTATGGCTTGAACAACCTGGCACATGTTTGATCTGCCTATGACTCTCTCACAAGAGAAAGATGATCAGTAGTATTTCCCAGTACTTGTAAGTGCTGTTATATACAGTAGCTATAATGGAAACCCGATGGTTTACGTACAATTCCAATATTTGCCAATTGGTGCATGTGCAGGATCTGTACTGTGCCTGTGTCGATTTGTGTCTACAACCAAGGTCGCAGCGCTCACTAGTCCGCAGCTTGTTTAACACCGGGCTCCTGCTCCGTGACCCCAATAAGCTGCTCTGTGCTGTGGACTGGCATCTCAGTTTACAGCACAGTGCAACTGACCGGGGTCATAAAGCATGAGTCCAGCGATCAGCTGATCAGTGTCATGGAGGAGCTCATGGATAACCAATCACCAGCCCCTGGTGCAGGCAAGTGTAATTAGTATTTTTTTTTTCTTGTAATCAGCATGCGGTGTATTAGACACACAGGCTTATCACAGAAGCCTACTCCAGGTTCTGCTTTCCTTGCAGCAGAGGTGGGGGGCCCTGCATAACGCCATCTCCAGATAGCGTTTTTATTGCAGGGTTCCTTCCCGATATTTTTTCACAATTTCTACCTCTGAAACAGATCGTGTTTCCCTTTACAAGTATGGGACATGCGATCTGCTTACTAAAAGAATGCGAATTTAAGGACAAAGTAGTTTTTTATGAAAACTGCTCCAAAAGCCCTTTAAACCATTTAAGTGATATTAAAATAATGTGAAAAGGGTGTGAAAACACAGATTTTAGCATTATTTTAGTAAAAATAATAGTGATAAATATGTCCACAAGTAGCAGGAGAAAAACAACAATAGCTGGTTCGTCAAATAAGGCTCTTTATATTGCCACATTTCAAGCTTATCATGAAGCAATTTGGTTACATCATCTCACAATGAACTTGGTTATTGACGTACTAAAAACAATATCTTAAAAGATAACGATTTGAATGGTCAAATATTCTCTGTAAAACACATGTAAGTGCTACAGAAATAACTTAATAAATAAAAAATAAAAGCGATAAACAATGATGCACTGGGTATACACTTGAAGAAACAAAACATAAATTAACCCACATGATAAATACATTGGGCCTGATTCAGAGTTAAACGCTATGCTGATTTTCACGCAGTTGAGCGATCATTGGTGGTTTGTGCATACGTCACTGCCGCAATGCGCATATGCGGCGAAAGAATTGCGTTCGAGCACGCTGTGAGGAATCACTTGCAATTGTCAGTAAAAGACCATTTTGTGGGTGGTTATGAGGAGTTTCAGCCAAAACGCGGGTGTGTTGGAGCCGTTTGCTGGGCGTGTACTAGTCATCATCTGTGATCGTGCATGCAATTACCGCGGCCATTCTGAATGACCATCAACTCACTCGAGGCGTCAATGTTCTTAGGATGTGCATCCAGTGCTGCGTTTGTGTACGCAGTTGCGGGCACCTGCCAGGGCTCTGGTGGGTGTCTCAATATGAATAATGCCGGCTGATGCTTTAGCATATTTTGGCAATTGCTAATAGGCAAAATTCACAAATGTGTTTGCATTAGCATATAACTGATTAATTGTGAAGTATCTTTTTTTTTTTGAGTGACTTACAAAACAAAGGGAGAGATGTATCAAATGTTAGAGAAAGATAAATTGGAGAGAGATAAAATACCAACCAACTAGCTTTTAACTGTCATGTTACTGGCTGTGTTTGAAAAATGACAGTTAGAAGCTGATTGGTTGGCACTTTATCTCTCTCCAAGGGGTCTATTTACTAAGCAGTGTTAGGAGACAGAGTGAAAAGTGATAAGAAAGTGATAAGGTGCCAGCCAATCAGCTCCCAACTGCCATCTCACAGGCTGTGTTTGAAAAATGACAGTTGGGAGCTGACTGGCTGGCACCTTATCACTTTCTTATCACTTTTCACTCTGTCTCCTAACACTGCTTAGTAAATAGACCCCCAAGGCTTAGTACATCTATCCCAAAAGCATTTTTGAACTGCAATACTGTCCAATAGGGACAATGAGGATGAAAAATGTGGATAATCATCATACCGTCTAAAGGAGAATGTAAAGCTGGGTCCATATTAGATGATATGTCGCCCAAACCGGAGGATGCGGCTGACATTTCGTCCACATCGGCCAGTGTGTACCCACTATGAGCAACAATGCACGCTCCCAAGGCTCGATCAACAGATCGAGCCTACATGCTGCTCAATCTGCCAATGTGATGAATGACCCCATGTGATGAATGACATATCGTGCGGTCGTTCATCAGATCGTGCAGTGTCAAATGGTCGCACAATATTTTGTTCATTGCCAGATACACACATCATCTGGGGGTCAAGCCAGTTAGGTGCGAATTGCGAGGTGCGAGTTGCTATTTTCACTTCGAATTCGCATAGCGAATTCATTTTGCAATCCAATTAGCAACTCGCACTGAATTTGCAACTTTCCATTCGCACCTCCCTGAGGGTGAGAGATGGAAAAGAAAATCTTTATTTTAAGGTTAAAATGTCGGGACACTGTGCTGAAGACCTTGGACACCCCCCTAATGACTAATTAGGCAATAAGAAGTTTCCAATTAGTTTAATTAGTCCAATAATTACATGTAATTTTTGGGGGTAAAAAAAAATTGTCCTCAAATTACCCCAAAATCAACTTTTTCGATAGTTTAGGCACCCCAAATTTAATTACATTAATTTTTTAGTTGATAAATAATTGTTTTTATAATTTTTATTCAAGGTGCCCTCAAAGTACCCCCAAATCACCCTTTTTCCTACTTTTTTTTTTGCATTTTTCGTTTAATCCATTTCCGATTAAATGAAAAAAGTTTTTTTTTTTATAATTTTCTTGCATTTGAATAAAAAAACACAAATCAGCCATTTGACACCATTTAAAAACCTATAGTACCTTCCTAATGCCTACAAACATCCTTCTATATGGTCCTGCTAAACTAAATTATCCATTTTGGGGGATCCAGGATGGTCTCCCCACATTTTCATGCATTTCTCTCAAATCTCATTTGGCAGTCACTATGCAAACCTCCGCTGCGAGTAGTGCGAATAGGCATTTTTAATTGGATTGGAGAATTCTCTGGAGCATGCTTTGATGCTAAGTCTGCGAGTTTCAGGAAACATACTCGCTACTCGCAATTCACACCTAATTCAATTGATCCCCTAGTGCGTACCTGGCATTAGTGTTTGAACTGAAGAAAGGATTTTACAGTACCTGAAGTGTTAATACTGTAGTTACTTATACTTTTCCTTTGAGTAGGAGGTCCTACTCAAAGGAAAAATGATTGCTAGGCAATATGAGTTCAGTCTCTTACTAGTGACTACAGATGGACCAGCACCTCTACTGTACAAATGTCACTTAGTTTTATATAATTAGGTAATTTATTCTTTCTGCATCGAACTAGGGAAAAACATGTGTGGACGCTTTCTGTGTAACCTGAGCCTTGATTATTTTTTCAGTTGTACAAATTAGCTTTATCTTTGCAACCCACTCCCATTTTATTATATATATATATATACTCCTCCTTTTTCAGTGTGTCAGTACAGTTTTATTCCTTATACTGTATTTAGGAATATTTTTATGCTATTTTATTTTATGAGGTTGTTCTCTGATAATGGGCCAGATGTACTAAGCTCTGAAAAGTGATAAACTGGAGAGTGATAAACCACCAGCCACTCAGCTCCCAACTGCAATTTTCCAAACACAGCCTGTAACATGACAGTTGGGAGCTGAGTGGCTGGTAGTTTATCACTTTTCAGAGCTTAGTACATCTCCCCACAATGTTTAAGCTATTATATTAAGTTCCAGTATATTTAAGAGAGTCTACACTACATGTTAATTGCACCACAGTTAACTAAGGGCCTGATTCAGCAAGGAACGCACGAATGGAGACGCACGCACACCTTCGCTGAGAGAATAAGCAAATCAATGCACACGCACGGAGATTGCAGTACAAGATGCAGACGCCCAGCCCCATACTAAGTCGCCCATCTCCATTTACTCACAGTCTGATCAGCACGCAAGATAGCGTAAACATCGAAAACCATCGGACCCATTAGCATAATAGTGGTTGACCTGACCTGCCGCAGGATTTTGGCCGTTTCCTGTGTACAGCTTACGGTATGGCTGCGTATGCCGCTGCACTGCCTTAATTATGCACGCCCCTATAACGCCTGCGTTTGCCTGACCACGCCCCGTCACCACCCACAAATGGCACTACCTGTCAATCAATATAGGAGGGGTCTGCGTACACACTGCGTGTAGTCTGCATACCCTAACCCGATCGCACTGACTAGTTCAAATACATTGGCCGAGTGCGTGTGTTCTCTCCTGTGCATTCCTTGCTGAATCAGGCCCTAAGTCAGAGTACAGAGGTACTGTATTCAAACAGTACAGTACATGTATACTTGTGATCCGGTATTTTCTGCTTTCCAGTCCTGTGTTATACTTGTTTGTTGTTCCTCTGTTTGGATGTGTTACAGACATCTAATACCGTACTGTCATATCGTGTCCTTTGTACTGAATGCAGCTGTGTTCATGTTCCCCAGATGTACCCATCTGTGAGTGTCCTCATTTACAAATAACTGAATTTACTATCATTAACATAATAGTGAGAAGTCCCAAAATATGACCAACATATGTGTAAAAATGTAATAAAGTCAACTAAACCTTAAATCATTTACTTAAATTGCCAGCATTCCCATATATGTGTTGAATTTTCTTTTTATTTGGGAGATCAGAACTGCTGGTATTGGAGACTTATCAGAATGTCACCAATTGTGATGATAATTCTCATTTTATATCACTGAGCTGAACATTAAAAATGGATGCATTGAAAGGAGAATAAATAATAAAGGATTTTCTAATAGTATTATTCTATGTGGCACTACAGGTCCCAGCAGGTCCTAGATGCTAGTATATGCTGGCACTTGTAATTTTAAAAATGCTGTTATTTTACATTTAAACTTTATTACACCAACACCCCAGGTAACACTTTTTGCTAGGTAAAGTCCTGATACATAATGTGGCAAGATCATGGTAAAGATGGCATCTCCTGGGTTATATGGGTGTACTTTCCCAAAGCAGACAATAAGTAGAATTACAATGCAGGGTCTTGGTACAAATATCAACAGCTAGTTTTATTACGCAGCATAAAGACAAATAAAACATAAAAGAAAAACCTAGTCTGCCTGGCTCTGTCTAAATAAATGATTCCCTCTTTCGGTTTACTCCACTTAAACTAATGTCCCTCTCACAAAACAACTGTATTAGCATAGTAATTACAATAATAATAATAAACATAGGGCCTGATTCAGAGCCGCTCGTAAGCGGCCGCTCGTTCGTTCCGAGCGATGTTCGCACATCTGCGCATGCGTACGGTTTGTAATACGCATGCGCGAACCAGTCAGTGCGGCCGAAAATCGTTAGTTCGCTAAATAGCGAATGCCTGCTATTTTGAGTGACAGGATAAGGCGTATGTGGGTGGTAACAGGGGAAGGTGCTTGAAAACGGGGAGTGGAATTCAGAACGCAGGCGTGCTTAAAGGTCAAAACGGGCGTTTTAAGGGTGTGCATAATTAATACAGCAGCGTCATCGACCACGTCACTTGGTTGTTTTATAGTCAGAACTGCTCGCAATATAGTTGTAGGAAAAACCAACCACAAGAATAGCGAGCAGTTCATACGCTGTTCGATGTACTCGATTAATCAAATAAATAGCGGACATGACGTATGCTGCGAGCGGCAAGGGGGTGTATTTTTCAAAATTTCGACCGCTCGTTCAGACATAGAGGCATGAACAGACCGCAAAGAGCGAACGGTTCATTTGAATAGCCACCCCTTTTTTTTTAACGAATGACCGCAAATAGCGAGCGGCTCTGAATGAGGTCCATAGTGTGTTTCAACAGCCCTGCTGCCTGTTCCCCAAGTAGTGAGAGACTGAGAATAGCAACTGACACACCTTATATCAGCCTCTCACAGGTGCTCTGACAATCAATGTTGCCAAATAGCTTCTGTCCACCAGACAAGAGTCAAAAATCTAGGGCACACATAGATCCCATTTACGACTTTTCCTGTGCTTTTATCATAGTAAGTAGTTTAATACATTTCACAAATACAAACAGCATATAAAAATGCTACTTTTCTAATGCACTGTCTGTACTTTTCTTTGTAGGTTTTTGGAAACAAAAGATGTTATTTTGCCCGTATTGCTTAGCTGCAATGTCCAGGCATTTCTGTTCCTATGCTTTGCCAAGCATTCTCTGAACAATGGTTGCCATGGTTAATATGGGATAACAATTGAGCTACTGGTATTTAGCAGGTAAGCACACAGAGCAAAATAAGTTATTTTATTTCCAAGAGACTACTAGATAATAAAAGGCGTACATTAGAAAATATTTTCAAATACTGAATTTTTTTTTTAACATATAAATATTATTATAGGCAGACATCCCCTTTAAAATATTGCAGAAAATAAGATGGGTAGTAATAATATAGTAATACACTGACCGTGATATTGGTCACATCATTTTGCAAAAAAAATCTGGATTAAAATTGGGCCACACATTCTGTTGTGTGACGGTGATTCTGAAATTAAAACTTTATTCATTTTACTTGAAAACCACAAAAGCACAGTATAACCGCAGTTAAACATTTTATTTAATATTTATGCAGCTACCGGCTTCCTGAGTTTGCCACATTTCTGGCTTCTATTAAACACTTTTTGTTGTAGATTTTTAGCAGACAAGTGTCCTCTGTAGTGAAAGTCAGTTTTACCAGTGTTCCATAAATGTACTTGGGTAAAAGTCAAAAATGTTTGCATGACTTGAAAAATAAAATCTGTAGAATACTGTCTCATTGTAAAATACCTGGGCACATACTTCGTGGCATGTCAACCCGTGTGTTCTTAATTTTATGTAAAACAGAGGTATCCAACAGGCGGCCCTCCAGCTGCTGTAGAACTACACATCCCAGCATGCCCAGCCACAGTTTTAAAATGCCCTAATAGCAAAACTGTGGCACGGCATGCTGGGATGTGTAGTTCTAGGGCAGCTGGAGGGCTGCATGTTGGACACCCTGATGTACAGGTGGGTACATCCAGTATGGATTTGAACAGTGTAGAACTGGGGCATTAAGGGCCCACCGGGGGAATGCAATGGTCGAGGGACACAGAAGGGGGTACATCCAGTATGGATTCGAACAGTATAGGACTGGGGCATTAATGGCCCAGCAGGGGAATGCAATGTTCTGGACCCACTGAAAAGCGATGATCTGTGGCATATTAAGAGAGGAGGCAACCTGCAGTGCACTGAACGTGCAGTAGACTCTGGGCACTAGAAGCACTAGTAGACTCTAGCGCATATCCAGGTCATCGGGGCAAGGGCACGGCAGCCATTTTCCTGGTGATTTCCCTACTGCACATGCGCAAAACACTGGGAAAATGTCTTTCCTTTTGGTACACTGAGAGAGCGTGTGTCTCATTTTAGCCAGTGAGGCTTCCAATCCCTGGCCATCCACTGCCAATACATGGGAAATGCTGCATGCACTACTGCTGGGTGCATGTCACTCGCTCTTCACAAGCAGAGCATGTGAGATGGGATATACTGTACCTCCCAACATAAAAAATGATGATGCACCATATGGTGGACCTAGGATGCCAAGGGTTGGATTGTGGTACTGCTGATTGTACAAGTGACTTGCATGGGCTATTTTGTTGTAGCTTTTAGCTGTTTATATAATTGGTGCTGCTTTAGTTTTTTTTCGATGAAGAGGTGTTTGAAGAAACATATGTGTATTATAGTAAGGGATGTGTGGCGACCCCTGTGTTTTGGTTTTGGTCTTGGATCTGTATCTCCTTCGTGTTTTGGATCTGAATTTGATTTTGGCAAAACCACCCTTGCGTGTTTTGGTTTTGGATCTGTATTTTTTCCAAAAAAATCATAAAAACAGCTAAAATCAAAATAATTTGGGCTTGTTTTTGTTCCTACTGTATTATTAACCTCAATAACATTAATTTCCACTCGTTTCCAGTCAATTTTGACCACCTCACAGCTCACAATATTGTTTTCAGCTAGTTTAGGCCCATAATTTGCACCAAGCTAGCTGACTGACTAAGCTAACTGGCAGCAGTGGGCGGCACAAACATGTGGCAGTTCAACTTCCAACATGGCACATAAGGAAACATACGTTTTCATTAATCAAGAGGCTTGAGGGAGATGGAATATGTATGTAATTGAAGGCAGGGAAAGGAATGGTTGATTAATAGTAAATTTAATTTAAGTTTTGGATTCCAAAGCAAATTTATGAGGGAAGGAGAAGGGGAGCCATTTTCAAAGAATATTTGACTCATTCACATCAGTCCTTGCCCCAGTTGAGCTCTTGTGGTGGTCCAGCATTTTTTTTTAAATGAAAGGGGCATGCAGGAGATGTTGTTTGTGGCAGCACACAAAATTGAAGTTCTGAACAGGAAGGGGGCAGAGGGATTTTTAAAGTCTGGTACTAAACATATCTTATCATTGTGCTTCTGAGATTATGGATGGGAAGGCTGGGAGGGGAAGGGAGAGAACATCTCCAGATACAATCACAAAATAGCCTTTCCATTTGGTGTTTGAGTTGCATCTGACCCAACATGGCTTTTATGACCAAGGAAAACCAAGCCCTCCAGGTTGGTATCTACAAATCAAGGTTGCAAAATGGCATAACAGTATTTTGCTAGTATACCTATTTGTGATTTTAGTTGAAATAAATAGTATGAAACTATAAAAAAAAAAGTAAGCATCAGAGCAGTGGCACAAAAGCATAGCAGTTTAAAAAAATCTAGGACATCTATGAAACATTTGCCACACAGCAGTGGCAGACAGGATGGCAGTTTCATAAACTATAAATTAAAAATATCAGGCAGCAATATCCAAACAGCACATAATGTAAAGAAAAGAGGTACAAGATGGAATTGTCCTTTGGCCCTTCCACCCACCCTTATGTTGTATATAGGACATGCACAGTTTAACAAACCAATCACTTCAGCAACAGGGACTGCCAATTGTGGCTGAAGCGATTGGTTCCCCCACAAAACAAGCTACCAACGGGCAGCTGACGTTCCTGGCAATGATCTCTCTATGCACAAACTGGCTTTACAATAGAGATGTATGGTTCGGTTCTCCAGAAATCCGAATCCACCCGAATTTAGTGAATCCGGGTAAATCCGAGTTGCGGTTCTAATCTCCTGAGGAGATCCGGGTAAATCCGGGTTGCGGTTCTGATCTTTTTGCGTTCAGAATTTGGATTCTAAATTCAAATTTTGGGTCTTGGATTACATAAATTAAATGATTTGAGCTGTTTTTAATTTTTTATTTTAAAAATCCAGATCCAAAACCAAAACACTTGAGGGTGGTTTGCATAACCAAATCCAGATCCAAAACCTTGAAGGAGATACAGATCCAAAACCAAAACCCTGGGTCGGCGCACATCCCTACTTTACAGAGGCAAGATGTTGTCGCCATCATCATCTAATTCCTCACCCTCATTAGCGTGTACATAATCTTCACACAATATTAATTCGTCCCCGCTGGAATCCATCATTACAGCCTCAGGTGCCTCTGTAATTTTTGGATGTAATTGGCGATAACGGTCTTACTCGTGATATGTGTAGTTCATTTGATGAACATCATCTTTTCCACATTTTGTACACACTGGAGGGTGGGCAGCTCATGAAAAGCAAAGCCAGTTTGTGCAAGGGCCTCCAAATTGCCTTTTTTTCCTGCCAGTAGTCAAACAGACTGTCTGACATGCCTATTTGGACGCTATCATTAAAATAGTCCTCAACCATTATTTGAATGGTGACCATATCAGATGGAGTCACGGTAGTGGTCTCATTAATTGTAGGCAATTCTTTTAGACCCGACTAGATATCAAAACTTGTTTGTGTTTACTCATATGCATCACCAGTGGGTCTTTTTTTGGGAAAGTTTAGTTTTTTGCTGGCAGCCGCACTTGCTGGAGAAACTGAAGGAGGAGCCATCGCTGCATCACATATCACATGCTGCTTGAGCTTACAATTTCCTTACCAACAGCTCTTTGCATCTCTTCAGATCTGGGTCCATTGGGAAGAAAGACACCATGTATGACTTAAACCTAGGATCGAGCACTGTCACCAAAATGTATTGCTCCGATTGGAAGATCCTGACAACCCTTGGAGCCTGGTGAAGTGAATAAAGGACTTGATCTACAAGTCCAACATAATTTGTGGAATCACTTCATTTAAGCTCCACCTTCAGTTTTTCAAGCTGCTTTTCCAACAGTCTAATGAGGGGAATTACCTGACTCAAGCTGGCAGTGTCTGAACTCACTTCACAGGTGAATACTTCAAAAGGTTTCAGCACTCTCCACAACACAGAAAGTATTTTCCACTGAGTAAGGTACAGTCCCCATCCTCTTCATATATCATACTTCGTTGTGTAGCTTTGGATGGCTTTTTGCTGTTCCTCCATCATACAAATGGTAGAGTTCCACCTTGTAACTACCTCTTGCTTCAGCTGGTGAAAGGGCAAAGTCAACATTTCTTGCAGGTGCTGCAATCTTCTACATGCACCTGCTGAATGGCGAAAATGCCCTGAAATTTTGTCGGCCACGGAGAGCATCTCCTGCACGGCCCTGTCATTTAAAAAAAAAATTGCACCACCAAGTTAATACTCTAGTGTGAGTAAAACATGGGACATGTTGGAATTCACCCAGCTGTAATGCTCTCACAATATTGGTGGCATTGTCAGAAATCACAAATACTGAGGAGAGTCCAAGTGGGGTAAGCCATTTTGCCATGACTTCCCTCAGTTTTTCTAAAAGGTTGTCAGCAGTATGCCTCTTAGTGAAACCGGTTATACACAGTTATATTAGCCTGCCTCTGAATAAGCTGCTTTTTCTTAGATACTGCTGCTACTACAGCTGTTGGTGCCGCTGAAGGCAATGCACCCACCCAGTGGGCTGTTACAGCCATGTAATCTTGCATTTGCCCTGTTCCACTTGTCCACATATCTGTGGTTAAATGGGCAGTGGGTACAACGGCATTTTGGAGGACACTAATTATGTTTTTTTAAACGTCCCTGTACAGGCTGGGATTTGTATTTCTAGTGAAGTGGGATTTGGTAGCAGGAACAGAGAACCTCAATTAACTGTCTAAAACTCACTGCACTAATGGTGGATATCGGACGCACATCTCATACCAGCATAGATGTTATGGGGTCAGTGATCCGCTGTGCAACTGGGTGAATGATGTCATACTTGCTCCCTCTTGCAAATGATTGTTTAACAGGCAATTGTTTTTTTAGAATTACTACTAGTAGTGTTCCTTGTCCCCTTCTGGGATGAAAATCCACTCCAATCAGCAGCAAGCATAGCGCTCAAGAATTCTTCTGAGGAATCCAGGATAGGGGAGGACTGAGTTAGCCTTAACAAGTTGGATGTAGGACTACTTTCGATCAAGATTAAGGATATTGTTGATGAAGGTGTTGGTGGTGAAGATGCCAGGTGCTTGGATCTAGCAGAGAGATGGGAGCTAGCTGACGCTGGACTGCTTGTTGTTACTTTTTAAGGCCAAAGTTTCTGAACTTTCCAAACACTTTTGATGGATGCGCTGTAGATGACATAACAGGGAGGAGGTTCCTAGATGGTTAGGGTCCCTACCTCTACTTACTCTGGTATGACAATGGGTACAGATGGCTTGACAATTGTTGTCTGAATTTGGGTAGAAATGTTTCCACACATAAGAAGTGGATTTTTTGTTTTATGCCCAGGCATAACAATGGGTTTTTCCTTATTATGGGCAACAACTGTTTCCACTGGGGCCTGATTTACACAAACAACATCCTCATCAACAATATCCTCATCATCAACATCCTTATTAGCGTCAGCTACACAAATATACTCCTCATCCTGGTGCACTTCCACAGAAGCATCCTCGATTTCTATGTCAGCATGTTGACTTGTGGGAAAAACTTTTATTCAAATTACTTATTTATTTTAGGATGCTGCTGCAAACCTGCCAGTATAGGTCAAACACTTTGTGAATTGTGGGGTTTAAAAAACTGATGCACATTGCCAGCAGCTTAGTGTCTCATCCTTCAAATCACGGCTATTACATCAGATAATTTGGTGGGCAAAATCACCAGATGATCATTGCAATTTGCAGCTACTTAGAAGTCACAGTAAATCTGCGATACCTTACAGTCCCCCTACAGTGTTATTAGTCCAATAACTATGTATTACCTGTAATATGAAAACATTACTTTACTATAAAAAACTTTCAAAGTTTTTTAATGCACAGCTGGAAAAAAAACCAGTTAACTATGCTTCTAAAGGATAACTGTAAACAGCTTTGATGCTCTTCATAAACAGTTATGTTTTAACTGATGAAAAATTATACCCCATTCTACTTTTTGATGATGGCAAACTAACTGTGATGACTCAGACGTCCTAAGTGGTAAATCAGCACTGATTGTTTTTCTGCCTAGACTATAACAGTCCATGCTTCCTGTTCATTCTGAACTGAAGGCCGAAATGATTACATGAAATGATTTAGGATAAAGCACCCATTTGATAGATAGAGATGCAGTTCCACAATGCAGCATTAAACAGCACCATGTCATTTGCCGTTATTTTGTATTCGGTTAAATGAAAACATCTACAAGATGTGCTTCTTCTGCAAAGCACATCATTACGAGCAAATATTGATCTCATATGTTTTATCAGCAGCAGACAACTTTAAACTCATTGTACATCCAACCTTTAAGGTACTTTGTGGTAAGTGGTCTAGTGCAGTGGTGATCTAACATACTCATTTGAATGTTCTGTGCTATGTTAATCTAGTATCAGCAAGTTCGATGAGAGTGGAAATTTTCCAATTGAACTAAAGAAAATGAAAGGATGGAATCGTGGCAAGTCACTGTGGGAGAACAGTCTACAGCAGTCTTAGGGCCTGAATCAGATTTGGGTATAGAGTAAGATAAAGCAAGTAACTGTGTACCTGGACAAACCATGTTGCAATGCAAGGGGTGCAAATATATATATATTTTTGCATGCGGGGTAAATACTGGCTGCTTTTGCATGTAGGCCACAAATGCTAGACAGCTTCATTTTTACACTGCAATTTAGATTTCAGTTTGGACACACCCCACCCAAATCTAAATCTCTCTGCACATTTTAATACCACTTTTAGACCGAACTAAAGATGCGCATCATCCCGGGATTTTTATCAGTGTAAATGGATCCATCCGGGTCCAGGGACTCGGGGATAAAACTCGGGTATTTTGCAGGCTCCAGTGTGAACGGCACTGACTCATGAATATCCTGGGTTCGGCGTCTGGGTAGTTCCTGGTCTGATCCAGATTGGACCCCTGTTTCAAACTCCGGGTCAAACCTGGAACTTTAGTAAACAGCGGTATACATCTGCCCCACCAGCAGTGCAGCATGGTATTACCAAGATGCACAGTTACTTGCTCTTTCTTAAGGTGCCCATACGCGGTGCGATATAGCAGCTGATCCGACGGATTGGTAATATATCGCTGCTAAACGCACCGTGTATGGGCATTATATCAACCAGTGCGCACTCCCGTGGAGTCGTACATCGCATCTCCTGATCTTACTGCAGGTTCAGTTGATCTGGAATGCGATGTGCGATACCATGCAGCGCTATGCAGTGGGGGGGAGGGGGTGCCGGCATATTGGGCGGTCGGCCACTCGATCGCACCGTGTGTGGGGATCGCCCGATATGTCAGCCGTCAGAGCCCCCGTCACCATCGTAAGGTGCATATCGCACCGTGTATGGGCGGCTTTTACTCTATTCCCAAATCTGAATACGGCCCTTAGAACACTGGTCAATACTTGATCATGCAGATGCAACTAATTATGGGGTAGATGTACTAAGCTTGGGATAGAGAGAAAGTGGAGAGAGATAAATAACCCACCAAGCAGCTCCTACCTATAATTTTACAGGCTGTGTTTGAAAAATGAGTTAGGAGCTGATTGGTTGGTACTTTATCTTTCTCCACTTTATCTTTCTCCAAGGCTTAGCGCATATTCCCCTATATTGTATGCTTTTAGCACAGTTGACATAATGAAAGCAAACATATAATTGGTGGATATCTTCAACATAGTAACTGCTCAACAAGATCTCAGGTTCCTACTGAGAAACATAATTTCTGGTGTTCACCCTGCTATAACATGTTCATTACTTTAATTAATAAGCAAAAAATGTGAAAGTGTATTTAGTTCATAGAGATGAGCGGTTTTGTTTTGTTTAAAACCAAACACATCCGAACTTGTGGGTTCCGAGTCTAAACTAGGCATTCCTTGGTTCCCCCTGCCAAATCCAGGTCTCAGATCTATGCAAAACATCAGCCCTGAGCACTCCCACGCACCCCATGGGCTTTGAGTACATAGGTAATAGTAAATCAATAGTTAATCATATTGTTCTTTACAGACGGGCTACAGGTCCCAGCAAGCCAGCCGTGGCATGCCACCAATTGTGGAACAACAAGTGCCGGCATTCCTGGATATTAAGGGCCCGCTGTACCAGTAGTCACCTGTAAAGAAAATATTAAAATAACTACAGTACATGGACACCAAAGGTGTTATTCCAAATGTGCATGGAAGGGCTGTTCCTCGGAGAGAGTACTCATTTTATTTTTGGGGTCCAAACTTTCCAAGGAATTCCAGCACTGGGCTGATGGCAGGGGGACCCCACGCTGTGTGTCTCCATGCTATGGCATTATCCCTCTGGCTTGGAGAATAGTGGAAACCACACACCATTTTTCCCCTCCAATTTTACTTTACCAGACCAGGCTGAGAGGTCCATGGCTGGTTACTGATTTTGGGGGGCCTCATGAATTTGTTTTAAAAATTTAACTATGTCACTGCTACAAGCAAAATTTTTAACTAGAGGCTGTGGAGCAGTGTTTTGGTTTTGTATTTGAATCTGGATTACTTATGACATTTATATAAACAGCTAAAATCATGTAATTTGCATCTGTTTTTGTTTCTACAGTATTATTTACCCCAATAACAGTTTTGACCACCTCTCAGCTCACACTATTGTTCACCAATATTGGCCAAATGCTGACTGGCTAAATTAAGCAACAGAGCAGTGGCACAAATACATGGCTGTTTAAAAGATTATAGCACATCTATGAAACATTGTGGCACAGAAATGCCAAACAGGATGGTAGTTTAACAAACTATATGATTCAATATAAAGAATGTTTTCATTAATCAAGAACTAGATCAGTACAGGGATATGGAGGTGGAGTATGTATGACTATGTAGTGAAAGAGAGGTAAACGATTGATTTTGATTGATCTACTGATTAATTTATTAATTTAATTTGAGACATGGCCTTGTTTACAGCAACTGAGAAAAGGCCATAAAGGTACAATTTATCTTGCCATATTCATATTACTGAATAATACTAAAGTAAATATGCTCTATAACTCTTCATTTTTTTAATGAGGCACCACATTATTTCTGGTTAAAAATGTGTTGTAAATTAGTAATGTATTGTAACAATAAACAATAAAAATGTTTGTATATGCAAAAAAGACTGTCACCAATGCCCCCAAAAATATGGCCCATAATGACAAGAAAAATGGTGCAAGATGGAATTGTCTTTGGGTCCTCTCAGCCACCCACATGTTATATTATAAAGGGAATGCACTGCTTAACAAACCAAGCACTTCAGCGATAGGGACTGCCACTTTTATGACTGAAGTACATGGTTTGTTTAGGACCCACACAAAACAAGCAACCAATGGGCTTAAGGCAGTTAACAGCATTGTTAATCATCCTCCTCACCCTCATTAGTGTCAATATCATCATCACAGAATATTAGCTCATCCCCACTGGCATGTACATTTACAGAAGTATCTGTACTTTGTTGCATTTGATGACAAAGGTCTTCCAAATAGAATTTGTAGTTAATTTTTATGAACATGAGTTTTTCTACATTTTGAGTAGGCTCCTACGCTGATCGCTCACAAGGTTCCCGGCTGTGCTAAACTCTCTTTCTGAGTACACACTGGAGGGTGGGCAGCTTTAGTACACCAAAGATTGTTTGTACAAGGGGCTCCAAATGTTCACTTTGATGTGTTGAGTTGACTCATCATCCACACCCCCACTGGGTTTCTTGGAAAAGATCAGTTTCTCCCTGGCAACAGCATTGCAGGAGAGACTGAAGCAGGAGACGTTGTAGTGTCATGCCATTTGAGCTGACAACTTGCTGCCAAGAAGCTCTTTGCATCACTTAAGATCAATGTTAGCTGGAAAGAAAGACATTACATACAACTTAAACCTCCTAGCATCAAGCATGGTTGCCAAAATGTAGCGATCAATTTGAAAAATCTTGACAATCCTTTGCTGCTGGCGTAGTGGGTAAAGAAGTTGATCTACTGTCAGGATTCAAGTGGTGTTTCCCCTGTATGCAGTGGCATATCTATAATGGATGCAGTGTGTGCAGGGCACATGGGCCCCCGGGTCCAGGGGGGCCCCGCACTGCACACCCTGCACCCATATTAGTGTAAACTCACCTGTCCAATGTCCCGCATCGGGTGCCTGCACTGCTAGGAACACCAGAAAATGGCCATTCTGCGCTTGCGCAGTAGACTCCAGGCACACTTTAGTGCATGGAGTCTACTAATGCTCCGGTGGCTGGCCAGCTGTGTCAGTCGGCTGCCGACCTCCGGGGAGAGAGGAGGGGGCCCCGCACAGGGAGTGCACACGGGCCCCCTCCTCTCTTAAGACGCCCCTGTCTGTATGATCATACTTGCAGTAGACAATGCTGATTAAGGTGAATTAGTAAGATTTATTATCATACAGGGTGGTGCAATATTTAAGCAGGAAGATAAACAAACGGGTAACAATGTTCACATAGGCATTTCTTAGTAACTGGTATGCAATGGTAATACAGTCCAGGATAATGCAGGGAATAGAAACAGACTTTAGGATGAAAACAAATGCTGGATGCAGTATATGGATACACAAAGTCCAGGTTGACAAATAAATAGCAGTGTTGACTGAAATGTCCAGAATATATTATATAGAGCAGATACACTGGGAACTTGATAAACCAGAATGCACAGGTGAAAACAGATGATAGGAGGCTCTGATCTAGAATGCTGCAGAGTATCTGGAAGGCACTATTCATTCCGAAGAATATGCCTTAACAAACACATTGGATAGCAACACAACACAGTCCCGGTTTGTAAGTGCAGTTTGTCAAGCAGGTGAAACAATAACTGGACAAGTCCTGGATAGTGGAGCTTTGGTGAATGTTCCAGAGAACTTACATGATGTAAGAGGATATCAGGTTGCAGAGACCAGGCTTTAGAGACAACAGGAAACACAAGGAATTCTAGCTGGTAGCATAATTCGGAGTGCAGATACTGAGGCAGTCTTTGACTTAATGAGCTGGCACCAGAGAACTTGTGTAGCTGGTCTATATAGGAAGTTCAGGTGCAGCTCACAGCTGCTGCATGAACTAATTGCTCAGTTGATACTAGACCAGAGTGCTGAAGCACCAGGCAAGAGAGCGACACCCCAGGCAGGGAAGAGAAACTGCACAGACCATGACAGTACCCCCTCCTCAAAGAGCGGATTTCAGATGCTCAACAAATATCAGTCTGCGTCGATGAGTAAAGGGCACCTCAGGGTATCCTCATGCTGCCAAGGAAGCCCAACAGAGGCTCTTAACTCAGGTGCTCTCTTTTTTCTCCTTCTTCTCTTTGCAGAGCTCCCAGTAGAAACAGTTGGCTGAAACTGGAGAAAACCAATACACAAGCTGATTGTTGGAGTTTCAGAGCTGGCAATGGAGCTCACTGGCAGGAATGGTGCATAGTGAAGAGATTCTAAAAACCTGGCACAAGATAGCTGGGAGGATGCCGTACAAGTAGCCCTGTTATTTTCATTGTACTGGGACATCATGTTTGCATTGCATGTTGTTCTCAATTTGCTATTTAATAAAACAAAATTATTGGTTTTACCTTATCATTTAAATAATAGTGCATAGGGGCATACACTGGTAACAGTTTTTGTTTTATCTGAAGCAACTACAGGTTTGTAGTTTCACCTGTTCAAAATACTAGCAGCAACCCACTAACACTTAAGATCTCTTACCAATTAGTGCAACCGTTGTCCTCTATTCATTCTACTCTCCTCATCCTGTTGCACTTCCACAGTAGCATCCTCAATATTTAATTCATCATCTTTACTTTTACTGCTGTTCATCCCCACATTTGCAGAGTGTGTGGAAATGGTGGAAGGAGGTTCTCAAGGAGTACAGTGTCAGAAATGCCAGACTCACACATAACACTCGTGAACACACTTAGACTCTCCTCAGAGATTTGTGAAGTTTGTAAACCCACAGTTTGTTCTTCAGTCTAAGTTTTGTTTTGGAACACTGATCTGCCTGTTTTAAAGGTCACACATTTAGAGTTAAAGTGAGAAGGTGTTGCATGTGTGGTTTCAGAAGATGCCTTACTGTGTTTGGCCCCGGCTTTCACAATAAGCATTCTGCTGCATGAAATAGCAGTAGTAGTACCACCACTTGCAAAAGAAGGCCAGGGCCTGAGCCTTTCCTTGCCACTGAATGTGGTGTATGGAATGTTCTCAATTTTTTTTGTTTTTGGCAGTAAATTTTCCCTTTATTATTAGAAGTGATATTTTCTTTAACATTGTGAAATATTGTTTAGATTTTAGGTGCCCTTTCTTAAAATATATTTCCCCTGGACCACCTTTAGTAGATGTTGAAGTACTATCATGACTGCTGGCTGCAGCCACAGCATTTGCACTGCTCTTCTATCGATTGATCCATATCGACTCACAGCGCTCCTAGTATAAGGGTATATATTTATTTACACACAAGTTTTATCATTTACATTTTTGATAAAAGTGCCTGAACACTCAACACTGTACTCCACAGCACTTCTAGTATAAGGGTGGCACCCTGCTGACAATATACTTTTAAACACACAAGTTTTATAATTTTAATTGTTGATAATGGTGTCTGAACACACAAATTTTATTAATTTTTATTAACACACTGTGTCTCACAGCTCTTCTTGTAATGGTGGCACGGCACCTACTGAACATTATCTTTTAACACAGTACCTGAACAGACACAAATGTTATTATATTTTTTTTAATATGACTTACAGAACTTCTAGTAATAGTGGCACAGCACCTACTAAATGTTATTTTAAACACAGTGCCTGAACCTGAACAGACACAAATTTTGTTTTGTTTCTTTAACACACTGCAACTCACAGCTCTTTTAGTAATGGTGGCATGGCACCTACTGAACGTCATTTTTTAACACAATGACTGAACCTGAAAACACACAAATTGTATAAATTTTTTAACACACTTTGACTAACAGCTCTTTTAGTAATTGTGGCACGACACCTACCCAACATTATTTTTTAACGCTGTGCCTGAACCTGAACACACACAAGTTTTGTTAATTGTTTTTTAGCACACTGCAGTTGGAAGAACTTTTGTAATGGTGGCACCTACTGAATGTAATTTTTTAACTCAGTGCTGCAGCCCACAGTCCACAGTGCCTTTATGCACAGTGCCCCTGAAAGTTAAGCAGTGCTCCTAAATGGCGTTTTTGTTTTAAATGACAGTGCCCACACAGTGCCACTTTAAGATAAACACAATTTTCCTAATGATATTTTTAAATGAAATATTGCCCTGCCCTGCCCCTGCCTTTACTGGCTTGACAAACACATTGTTCCAGCTCCAGTCAGACTAGTCCACCCCTCCTAATGGCGGTTAGTGCTTTGGAGTGCAGCAACCCACAGTCCCAAAATTACACAGAACCCCTAAGTTAGTTAACAATGAAAGCAACACACAACACAATGCTTCCCACAGCCTCAGCCTCTGATCTCCTATGTGAATGCGCCCAATCACGAGGGAGGGACTTTTATAAGCAAATCAAAACACCCAAGATCCGGTGCTGGAAAAATGACGTTTTGCCTCGTTTTGGGATCCAATCCCAGCGGGAAGACCTGAGCCCTGGCTCAGTTTGATTCGGAATCCCTACCGCACATCTCTAATAAAGACGCCATCGTGGCTGCAGAAAAAGACGCAGTCACTGCTGCAACTGCATGCACCTCTGAATCAAGTGCATTGTGTACTTTTAAGTGGTGCTGTTTTGAGGCATATCTAGGGTGTTACTTTCCAGTTGCCTTAAATATCCACCAGATGCAGATAGTCCTTTTTCACATGATAACATTTCAGTACTCCTGCTCTGTGCTGTATAATAACTTGTCTGCAGCCTGTACACTGACCCCTGCTTGTAACCCTGAGTATTCTGTTTGGTGCCTGGACTAAACTTTTGCCTATGACCCTGCTTAACCTATCTGCTGCTGGAGTCTGACTCCTGCTTGTAACCAAAACTATTCTGTTTGCTGTCTGGACTGAGGAGCTCATTCAGACCCGCTTGCTAGATGCGTTCGCTCACACCCTGCGTATGCAAATCCATTGCACGCCCAGCAAGGCAGGCGATCGCACGGCAAAGCATTAGCACACCCACTATGTCTTGGCGTGCGATCACTTTGTGTATGCAGATGCCCACCAGCTATTCAGAAAATGCCCACTTGCGTACGTCATCTCCTGGAAGTGTATGCAACCATCAGTAAATCGAGCACCATCGGATGCGATCGCAGTTAAGGTTGACTATACCCTGCCGCAAGCACTGCGATCACTTCAGAGTAAAATACAACCAAGTAACGTATACTATGACGCTGCCTTTTAAATATGCACGCCTCTGAAACGGCATTGAGACGCTCAGGCATGCCTGCGTTCGCACCTCCACTCCCCCATTTCTAGTGGACTGCCCCGGTCCTAACCCACAAATGGCTTTTCCTGTCACTCACTCAGCTGGGCTGTCTATGCGTAGCGAGCGATCTCTTCCCAAGCGTGTGTACTGGTTTGTGCACGCGCATTGTGATGGATACGCATGCGCAGATTGCAAAAATCGCCCAGCTACGAGCGATCGCATCCTAGCGAGCGTGTCTCAATCAGCTCCTAAATCTTTGTCTGTAACCCTGATATTCTTGTCTGCCACCTGGAATGAGCACCAGCAAGACTCAGGTCAAGTATTGGACCTAGCAATCTACATTGATCAGAGCAAGGTATGCAACCAAATATACAACAAATCGGTCAACTGCAAAAACTACATCCCAGCAACAAGTAAACGTCACAACAACTTGCTGGGAAAGAAAATCCCAGGAGTGCATTTAAAAAAAAAAAAACTGCACAAAAACACAGACCTTTGATACACAAGCCTTTGAACTTAAAGACAAAATCATACAAAGAAAATATTCGACCAGGAAAATGTCAAGAATAAGAAAAGGTTCTAAAAACTCAAGAGAGAGAAAAAAACAGAAACTAAATAATACAAGAGATCCTATTCATTACAAAATACAACAGACAGCACAATCTAATGGAGAACATCCTCAAAAAAAAAATACTGGTGTATCCTCCTGAAAGATGAGCTCCTGTAACTGTTTCAGTAATGTTATGGATTCTAAATCTGGTCCTGCTCTCTGCGGTGTATTCCAATGGGGTGGAGAGCTGCTCTAAATTGGAGGTGTCTGTCCTCCTGTAGCACATTATGGTAGGTGGGGTGGGGGTGATTAGACCACTGCAACCATGATGTGTTGATTTGTTTATTTGTTTGCAGCATTCTGTGTGAGAATTATGTGTCAAAATGTAAAATATTGTATGGGTTAAAACTGTTTATTCTATATGTGAGACACTATGCTCTATAAACAGATGTGGAGGTAATTGTAATAGGCTGTGGCTTTGAGACGTTGGCGAATCCCATGCAAGACTGCCCAGTTCTTTACAGTAGCAGTTTTTTAATAGGCAAAATCAACTTTAAAGACTGCTATTTTAAAGCACCGGACAATCTTGCATAGGACTCGCCAATGTCTCAAAGCCACAGCCTATTACATTTACCCCCATATCTGTTTATTGAGCACAGTGTCCCTTATTCATGTTATGACACACTGTAGTGCCCCTTTTACTAGGGATGTGCGCCAACCCTGTGTTTTGGTTTTGGTTTTGGATCTGGATCTCTCCTGGTTTTGGATCTGGATTGGTTATGCCAAAACCTCACCTCCATGTTTTGTTTTTCGGTTTTGGATTTGGATCTGGATTTTTCCTTAAAAAAATCATGAAAACAGCTAAAATCACATAAAATGAGCCTGTTTTTGTTCCTACAGTATTATTAACCTCAATAACATTTATTTCCACTCGTTTCCAGTCAATTTTGACCATTTCACAATATTGATTTTTTTTATCTAGTTAAGGGCCAAAAAGGTTCAATCCAGCTAGCTGGCTGAAAACTGAGTGATAAATAGAGTTGAGGACTGTGCAAAGATGATGGTTGGGGTACCCCTTGAGGATTGAAGAATTGATAGTTGATAATTGAAACAGTCACTGACTGAAGGAGGAATTGATAGATGATAATTGGTGCAGCCACTGGCTGAAGTAAGAATTGATAGTTGGCGCAGCCACTGGCTGAAGTAAGAATAGTTGATACTTGATAATTGGTGCAGCCACTGGCTGAAGTAAGAATAGTTGATACTTGATAATTGGTGCAGCCACTGGCTGAAGAAATAATAATTGGCACAGCCACTGGCTAAAGTAAGAAGAGTTGATACTTGATAATTGGTGCAGCCACTGGCTGAAGTAAGAAGAGTTGATACTTGATAATTGGTGCAGCCACTGGCTGAAGTAAGAAGAGTTGATACTTGATAATTGGTGCAGCCACTGGCTGAAGAATTGATAGTTGGCGCAGCCACTGGCTGAAGTAAGAAGAGTTGATATTTGATAATTGGTGCAGCCACTGGCTGAAGTAAGAATTGATAGTTGATAGTTAATTGTTGATGCTTCCTCCGGGCTGAGTAGTACTGGAATACAGAGTTGGTTTTGATTAGGAACCAGTCCTGCAACAACCTTGAGGGCTGGAACTCTTGTCAAGTTGTGGCCGTTACAGCCTTGGGGGCTGGTGAGGAGTGACGACAGGTGGCCTTTGGGCCGTGAAGCATGATGCGGCCTTTTGGCCATGTAGCAGCCTTGAGGGCTGAGAACTCTTGGCAGGATGCGGCCTTTGAGCCATGGTACAGCCTTGAGGGATGAGAACCCTTGGCTGAATGTCACTGTTGTGCGACTTGTGCTGCTGGGTTGACACAAGCAGCATTTGGTTCAGAATTTTCTTTAAAAAAAATATGAAAGGGGCATGCAGGAGATGCTGTCTTTGGCCATTGCAGTTTCTGGACATTCATAAACCATAACATTAAAAATGTCAGGCAGCAATGCCCCAAACAGCACATAATGGAAAGGAAAAAGGTGCAAGATGGAATTGTCCTTGGGCTCTCCCACCCACCCGTATGTTGTGTATATATGAAACAGGACATTCGCAGTTTAACAAACCAATCACTTCAGTGACATGGACTTGCACTTGTGGCTGAAATGATTGGTTTGTTTGGACCCCCCACAAAATAAGCTGCCAATGCACAGTGGACATTGGTGGCAATGATCCCATACACAAACTGGCTTTACAACATAGGTACGATCAGATGTTGTCATCCCCATCAGTGTGTACATCCTCTTCTTCACACAATATTAATTTGTCCCCGCTGGAATCCACCATTACAGACGCTTCTGTAGTTTTTTACTTAATTGCTGGTAAAGGTCTTCCTCATGGAATTTGTAATTCATTTTGATGAACATCATCTTTTCCACATTCTGGGGAAGTACTCTCCTACGCCGATCACTGACAAGGTTCCCGGCAACGCTGGAAACTCTTTCAGAGTACACACTGGAGGGTGGGCAACTTAAGTACAGCAAAGCCAGTATGTGTAAGGGATTCCAAATTGCCTCTTTTTCCTGCCAGTAGTGAAACGAACTGTCTGACATACCTATTTGGATACTATCCCTAAAATAGTTATCCACCATTCTCTGAATGGTGACCGTATCAGGCAATGTCACTAACTGTAGGCAGTTCTTTCAGATCTAACCAGATGTCATTAGTTTTTGCTCACTGATCTGCATCCACCAGCAGTGGGTCTCTTAGGAAACTTTAGTTTTTTCCTGGCAACTGCAGAAACTGAAGGAGGAGAATATGCCGTGTCATGTTCCGCTTGAGCTTACAACTTTTTACCAACAGCTCTTGTCAGATTTATGTCCATCGGAAAGTAGGACACAAGGTATAACTTAGCCTAGGATCAAGTATGGTCGCCAAAATATAGTGATCTGATTTCAAAAGATTGACGACCCTTGGATCCTGGTGAAGTGAGTGAAGGGCTTGATCTACCAGTCCGACATAGCTAGTGGAATCACTCTGTTTCAGCTCCTCATTTGGTTTCTCCAGCTGCTTTTGCAAAAGTGTGATTAGGGGAATGACTTGACTCAAGCTGGCAGTGTCTGAACTAACTTCACATGTGGCAAGTTCAAAGGGTTTGCAAACCTTGCACAACACGGAAATTATTCTCCACTGCGCTTGACTAAGGTGCATTCCCGCTCCTCTCCCTATTTCATATTTCATAGTGTAGCCTTGGATGGCCTTTTGCTGCTCCTCCATCCACTGAAGCATATAGAGGGTGGAATTCCACCTAGTTACTACCTCTTGCTTTAGCTGATAGCAGGGCAAATTCAACAGTTCTTGCTGGCTCTGTGATCTTCGTCACGCAGTTGTTGAATGTCGAAAATGTCCGGAAATCTTACAGGCCACCGAGAGCATCTCCTGCACGCCCCTGTCATTTAAAAAAAAAATGTTGCACCACCAAATTAATTGTGTGAGCAAAACATGGGATGTGCTCGAATTCACCCAATTGTAATGCTTGCACAATATTGCTGGCATTGTCACAAATCACAAATCCAGAGGAGAGTCCAAGTGGGGTAAGCCATTTAGCAATGATTTCTCTGAGTTTTTCTAAGAGGTTCTCAGTGGTATGCTTCTTAGTGAAACCGGTGATACACAGAGTAGCCTGCCTCTGAATGAGCTGGTATTTGTCAGATGCTGCTGCTGCTGTTTGCACTGTTGGAGGCAATACACCTACCCAGTGGGCTGTCACAGTCATGTAATCCTTAGTTTGCCCTGTCCCACTTGTCCACATATGTGTGGTTAATTGGAAAGTGGGCACAACGGCACTTCGGAGGACATTAATAAGGTTTTTTAAATGTCCTTGTACAGATTGGGAATTGCTATTCTAGAGAAGTGGAATCTAGAAGGGACATGGTAGCGGGGACACAGGAACTCCATTAACTGTCTAAAACCCACTGCATTAATGACAGATACTGGATGCACATCTAATACCAGCAAAGCTGTTATGGCATCAGTAATCCACTGTGCAACTGGTTTGCTGTCATACTTGATCGCAAATGCAAAGGATTGTTTGACAGTCAATTGTTTGCTTGAACTACTAAAAGTAGTCTTCTTCCTGGTCCCCTTCTGGGATGAAAAGCCACTCACAGCAACAGCAGCAGGCGTAGCACTCAAGGATCCTTCAGAAGAACACCGGATAGGAGAGGAGAGAGTCCTTATGATATTGGATGCAGGACTACTTCCGATCATGAATGAGGATGATGATGATGATCCAGGTGTTGGAGGTGGAGATTGCAGGCGCTTGGATCCAGATAGAAGGGAGCAGGTGACACTGGACTGATGGTTGTTCATTTTTTGTCCCCAAAGTTTCCGAATTTGAAATACCCTTTCCGATTTGATGAATGCACTGCAAGTGATGTAACAGGGAGGAGGTTCCTAGATGGTTAAGGTCCTTACCTGTACTCACTGTTACATGGCAACGGTTACAAATGGCTTGGCAAAGGTTGTCTGGATTTGGGTGGAAATTATTCCACACATGAGAAGTGGATTTTTTGGACCTTTGCCCAGGCATGGCAACAATGGGATTTTTCCCACCAAGGGCAACAACTGTTGCCTGATTTACAGTTTTACACAAACATCCTTGGCAACAACATCTAGATCATCATCATCAACATCCTCATCATCCTTGTTGTTATTGCCAACTACGTAAATATCCTTCCCATCCCCCTGGTGCAATTCCACAGAAGCATCCTCGATTTCTACATCAACATGTTCACTTGTGCTGCTCATCCCCACATTTGCAGAGGGCACACAAATGGTGGAAGGAGGATCCTCTTTAAGTACAGTATTAGAAAGGTCAGGCTCACACATGGCAACCGCGGACACACTAGGACGCTCCTTGGGGATCTGTGACTTTTCGGAGACAATTTTAATTTTTTTTGTACCTTTTCTACAAGCAGAAGGGCTTAAATCATCACAACTAGAACCACCAATCATAAATAAAGGCCAAGGCCTTATCCTTTCCTTGCCACTTCGTGTAGTGAATGGCATATTGCCAATTTTTTGTTTCTCTAAAGCTGACTTAGCTTTCGATTTTTTTTTCTTTACAAGGGTAAAAGTTGATTTTTTTTACATGACCTGAGTTAAGCCCTGGTGCATCGGCCTTCATAGATGACGTTGACAGCCTTGCATCGTCATCATGACTGTTGCTGGCAGCTACAAGACTGGTATGTGGATCCTGCTCTCCTGTCATGTGACTGTCTTCCATACTCACTGCGGTCTTACAGCAGTGTCACCAAGCAATTATAGCACAGCTAAGTTGTGGCTAAAGCACACAACCACACACAGAAAAAAAAAAATCTTCACACTAGGGGGGACAGCACCCCTGAATGAGCAGCCCCTTGATAAATGAGACACAGACAGCACAGCACCCTGGCACACCTATGTTGCTGATAAGTATGGCTAACACGTACACACAAAAATAGTTTTTATTTTTTTCACACTGGGGTGAAGAGCACCCCTGAAAGAGGCAGCAGCCCTTTGATAAATGACACAGGCAGAACAACACCCCTGTGCACCTATGTTGCTAATAAGTGTGGGTAATGCACACACGCACATAAATAATATATATATATTTTTTTTACACTAGGGGGGAAGCACCCCTGAATGAGGCAGCAGCCCCTTGATAAATGATACAGGTAGCACCCCTGTGCACCTACGTTGCTGATAAGTGTGGCTAACGTGCACACACACACAGAAAAAAATTCACACTGGGGGTGAAGAGCACCCCTGAAGGACAGAGTACCCCCTGGACAACACAGCAGCACAGCCAGCCAGCCCCTATGGACAACAGCCAACCCCTATGGACAGGACAACAGCCAGCCCCTATGGACAACAGCCAGCCACCCCTATATTTGGACAACAGCCAGCCCCGCCCCCTATGGACATAAGCATCCAGCCCGAGTGACAATGACAACAGTAGCCAGCCCCTATGCACAGCGTCAGCAACAGCACACTCACAGCCCCGTCTCTCATCACTCTCCACAGCTGGAATGAAAAATGGCGGCGATCATGGGACCTTTTATACAATCGAAAACCAGCAAGAATCCGTAATACCTTGCAAGTCTGCAAAACTATCAGTAACATCAAGTACCATCAGAGCCCCACGCACCATTACAACACGTCTGACCTTACTCAGAATTTGCTAATCTCATCGCACGCAGTGAAAGCTCAAGCTAATTTATGCACGCCCCTAAATTTATGTAACGCCGTTCAAATAGACTGACACGTTTCCTCGACCACCCCCCTGTCAACACCCCCAAACGGTCACTTCCTGTCAATCACTCTGCGATGGGTCTGCGCGATCATCTCTGTGTGATCGCAGTGGAGCCTTTGCGCACGCGCACTGCAATACATATGCATGTGCAGTACGCAACAATCGTCTGTCTGCGTGCGTAATCGCAATAGCGATCCGTAATGAATCAAGCCCTCTATCTGTGGTTTACTGCAATGTTTATATTTATGATTTGGACTCAAGCGTTTGTTAGATGTTGTGCATTGTATTTATGCTCTTTAAATATCTCCCATTTGAATGTTGCTGTGTAAACCTTGTGGCACCTAATAAATAAAAGATCATAATGATAATAAAACATTTGAGGAACAAATCGCTATAATAAATGGGAAAATTAAATACATAGAAAATATAGAAGACTATAAAAGAATGGATAAATGAACACAAAATAAAACAAAATAAAATAGAATAGAAAAATATATAGATGAAATAGAAAATTTCTGAATGATATCAGACTATGGGGGGTATCCAATTAGCAATGTGTAAAAAAAAAGCAAACACCACAGTTCCAGCGCTATAATCTATAGGATACTTATGATGATTAATAGGAGCTGCGTCTTGCAGTATCCAACAGTTCAAGGGTTTGTCCTTTTCTCAACAGACAAAAATTCCATCTAAAAGAGAAAAGGGTATATAGTGCAATACCATTTAATCACATAAGTAACATAGGAGAACACAGTGTCTAACTGATGATCAATATAGAAATAATATGCATATGAACATATTAGGGATCCCCAAACGGATGGTGGACAAAAATTACCAGATCATAGAAGAAAGCTGGCAGTAATCTGGTCTTTTCTCATGCATCTCAAATGCCGTAGTTCTGCGTAAATGCCAGGAATAGATTCACACCAGCGTCCTTTGTAGATCCGTAGCGTGTCGTCAGGTTGGGTCCATAAACAAGCAAAACCAACGCGTTTCGACCCGTATCTGGGGTCTTTTTCAAGGTTGAAATCAGAATGATCCTAGTGTCTGTCTCAGTCCATTAAATACCTAGTACAATCTGAATACACAGGACGCAGCTGGTCCCCAAGACAAAGAATACTACAAATCCCATGACCATTTGCTGCGTCCGGCCAATCCCCTATTGTGGAGAACAAACGTGATTCCTCCAATTCCGTTCAGTATACACCAGATGCACTCACGGAGCAAAAGAAAACACAACTACAGATCTCATAGTTCATTGCTGCGTCCGGCCAATTTCCTATTAAAGAGAACGGGCACGTAACTCCTCCGATTCTGCTCAGCTTATACATTAGAATAGCTCGTTTTCACATGGTGTCACTTCCGGTATGTAACTATAGCAACCGGACGCGTTTGCAGAGTAAAAGGAAACAAGATCCTTATTGTGGTCACTCTGTGATGTTGTTTATACTGAACCAGCGGAAAGGAGATAATTAACAAGAAAAGTGCTGTATGCTTGACGATCATTTTTCTATAATCAATAAAAGACAACAATAAGTATCACATATAAAAATAGATGAATCCATAATAATATAAAATTCTATAAAAACATTATTAAAGTGCCCAGTGCAAAGATAGTATTCAAGATGAATGAAGGAGAATATAGGAAAAGAAATAAAAAGGACATCAATCAAATTACAAAAAACATTTTATTTCAAAATCGAGGTTTGATCCTCCTGGTTTTAAGGTGCCCAACTCATAGATCTTTTTCATCTCAGCCTTAGCTAATTGTTTGCGTAAGTCCTTTTGTCTCTAATTCGCTTTAACCCACATCAATCCTATAAACCTTCTTATAGCTAATGGTGAACAATTGTGACATTGTTTGAAGTGGCTGGACAATGCATGTGTTTCTAGACCTTTCCTTATATTACACAGATGTTCTCCTATTCGTGTCTTTAATGGTCTAGAGGTGCATCCAATATAATACAGGCCACATTCACACCCAATAGCGTATACAACACTGATAACCCTTTTAATATCAATTTCACTTTTACATCAAGTGAGTGCACAGTGATATAACTTTATTTATTGAAGGAGGAGTTTTAAATACTATGAATTTTACTAAACCCACTGATTCCCAAACATATATTCAGATTGACAGCTGCCACCATCATAACTGGTTGAGTGCTATTCCAGGTAGCCAGTTTAGATGTCTTAAACATAATTGTAGTAAGAATGACAACTACAAAATACAGTCACAGAAATTTAAAACAAAATTTTTATCTAGTGGCTATAAATCTGAACTGTTGGAGAAAGTGATTAGGGAGGTGGACGATATCCCCAGAGAGAAACTTTTGGAGGAGAAAATGAACAGTGTACAAATGGAGAAATATAGCCCGAAGGATTGGGCCTTCTTCACCATGTATAGTTGCCAACATAGGAATATTGAGAAGATCCTATTATTGGCCCTTTAATACCAGTAAAACCGAAATGCATCTACAGAAAAGCACCTTCTCTGAGTTCGACATTAGTCAATAGTGCGTTACCAAAATTAAAAGCTATGCCGACTGTAAGATCTAAAGGCTATTATAGATGTGGAGTATGCATTGTGTGCCGACACATAAAAAGTAACGGCACAGCAATAACCACACAAGTAGATATTAATGGCAAAATACATTACATTAAAGAATTTGTAACCTGCAATACTAGCAGTAGTTATATGCGCTATTGAGTGTGAATGTGGCCTGTATTATATTGGACGCATCTCTAGACCTTTAAAGACACGAATAGGAGAACATCTGTGTAATATAAGGAAAGGTCTAGAAACACATGCATTGTCCAGCCACTTCAAACAATGTCACAATTGTTCACCATTAGCTATAAGAAGGTTTATAGGATTGGTGTGGGTTAAAGGGAATCGGAGACAAAAGGACTTACCCAAACAATTGGCTAAGGCTGAGATGAAAAAGATCTATGAGTTGGGCACCTTAAAACCAGGAGGATTAAACCTTGATTTTGAAATAAAATGGTTTTTGTAATTTGATTGATGTCCTTTTTATTTCTTTTCCTATATTCTCCTTGAATACTATCTTTGCACTGGGCACTTTAATAATGTTTTTATAGAATTTTATATTATTATGGATTCGTCTATTTTTATATGTGATATTTATTGTTGTCTTTTATTGATTATAGAAAAATTATCGTCAAGCATACAGCACTTTTCTTGTTAATTATCTCCTATCCGCTGGTTCAGTATAAACAACATCACGGAGTGACCACAATAAGGATCTTGTTTGCTTCTACTCTGCAAATGCGTCCGGTTGCTATAGTTACATGCCGGAAGTGACGCCGTGTGAAAACAAGCTATTCTAATGTATAAGCTGAGCAGAATCGGAGGAGTTATATGCCCATTCTCTTTAATAGGAAATTGGCCGGACGCAGCAATGAGATATGAGATCTGTAGTTGTGCTTTCTTTTGCTCCGTGAGTGCGTCTGGTTGCTATGGTTACTTACCGAAAGAGCCGTATGGAAACTAACCATCCCAAGGTGTATGCTGAGTGGAATTGGAGGAATCACATGTTTGTTCTCCTCAATAGGAGATTGGCCGGACGCAGCAAATGGTCATGGGATTTGTAGTTTTCTTTGTCTAGGGACCAGCTGCGTCCGGTGTATTCAGATTGTACTAGGTATTTAATGGACTGAGACAGACACTAGGATCATTCTGATTTCAACCTTGAAAAAGACCCCAGATACGGGTCAAAACGCTCGCTCTGAATCAGGGCCATCCTATTTAAATTTGGAGCGGCCTTTTGGACGTTCGCATAGCTGTGGGTTACCACCCACAGCTTATGCGAGCGTCCATGATGATGGTCGCGATGGTCAAGACCATCGGGCTTGCGATGAGACCCTGCGGTAGGGTCTCGCTGCCGCAAGTCCTGGAGTCACTTTGGTTCTATCAGAGCCAAAATCACTCCCACTGACATCACTAGTGATGTCAGTGGGGCCGGACCCAGACGGTAGGCGTTCCCATGGGAACGCCTCCATCTGGCAGCCATGCCCCCGTCATGCCCACCAAAGGGGGTGTGCTGTCACTCACCATTGACAGCATGCCCTCTTTGGTGCGAGACCCAGAGCGACAGCTTGCAACAGCAGCAGCAACATCTACCAAAAGACAGCTGATACAGAGGCAGGCTACTCTTTGTAAAACTGGTTTCACTAAGAGGCATACTACTGAGAACCTCTTAGAAAAACTCAGGGAAATCATTGCTGAATGGCTTACACAACTTGGACTCTCCTCAGGATTTGTGATTTCGGACAATGCCACCAATTTTGTGAGAGCATTACCTGTGGGTGAATTCCAACATGTCCCATGTTTTTTAAAAACTGATATGGTCATGCAGGAGATGCTCTCGGTGGCCCGCAAAATATAGGGACATTTTAGACATTCGGCGACCGCTTGTCGAAGATTGCATGACCAGCAGGTACTGTCATCAGTTGAAGCAAGAGGTAGTAACTTGGTGGAATTCTACCCTCTATATGCTTCAGCGGATGGAGGAACAGCAAAAGGCCATCCAGGGCTATACAACGGCCTATAACATAGGCCTTGGAGGGGGAATGCACCTTACTCAAGCATATTGAAGAATAATTTTCATGTTGTGCAAGGTTCTCAAACCCTTTGAACTTGCCACACGTGAACTTAATTCAGACATTGCCAGCTTGAGTCAGGTCATTCCCCTCATCAGACTTTTGCAAAAACAGCTGGAGAAACTGAAGGAGGAGGTGAAACGGAGTGATTGCTTAAAGTATGTCAGACTGGTGGATCAAGCCCTTGATTCACTTCACCAGGATCCAAGAGTCGTCAATCTATTAAAACTGAAAAATATATTTTAGCGACCATTCTGGATCCTTGGTTTAAGTCCTACCTTGTGAGTTTTTTTTCCAACAGACCGAAATCTAAAACTATGAAAAGAGCTGTTGGTAAAAAAGTTGTCAGCTGCAGTCGCATGTGAAACGCCATCATCTCCTCCTTCAGTTTCTGCAGCTGCCAGGAAAAAAAATCAATTTTCCTTACAGAATGCCTGCTGGTCATGCAGATCATTCACCAAAAAATTACATTTGGTCAGGCATGAGAGAACTGCCTACTAGTGACATGTCTTCTACCGTGACTATGTGTGATTCGGTCTCCATTCACAGAATGGTGGAGGACTATTTCAGAGATAACATCCTAATAGGCATGTCAGACAGTCCCTTTCAGTACTATAAGGAAAAAGAGGCAATTTGTAGTCCCATACACAAACTGGCTTTCATTACTTAAGTTGCCCACCCTCCAGTGTGTACTCCGAAAGAGTTTTCAGTGCAGCTGGCAACTTTGTCAGTGATCACCGTAGGAGGTTACTTCCTCAAAATGTGGAAAAGATGATGTTCATTAAAATGAATTACAAATTCCACGAGGAAGACCTCTACCAACAATTACATAAAAAAATTACAGAGGCGCCTATGGTGGATTCCAGTGGGGACAAATTAATATTGTGTGAAGAAGAGGATGTACACACTGATGGGGATGACGAGGATGAGGATGACGACAACTTGTAATGTAAAGCCAGTTTGTGTATGGGATATTCCATGTCCAATGCACATTGGCAGTTTGTTTTATGGGGGTCCAAACAAACCAATCATTTCAGCCACAATTGGCAGTCCTTGTCGCTGAAATGATTGGTTTGTTAAACTGTCCTAATTCATATACAACATAAGGGTAGGTGGGAGGGCCCAAGGACTATTCCATCTTGCACCTTTTTCCTTTCCATTATGTGCTGGTTAGAGCATTGCTGCCTGACATTTTAAATTAATGTTATGGTTGGTTTAGGAACCAATGATTTATTTTTAAATTAATTTATTATCAATTTTACAGCCAGGGACTGTACCAATGAATTTCTTTTTATTAATTTTTCAGCCAGGGGCTGCACCAATGAATTGTTTTTTAATTAATGTATTATCAATTTTACAGCCAGGGGCTGCACCAACTATCAACTATCAATTCTTCAATCCTCAAGGGTATCCCAACCATCATCTTTGCACAGTCCTCAACTCTATTACTAATTATATCAATCAGTTTTGAGCCAGCAATCTGGATGCAACCTTTTGGCCCTATAACTAGATGAAAATAATCAATATTGTGAGCTGTGAGGTGGTCAAAATTGACTGGAAATGAGTGGAAATAAATATTATTGAGGTTATTAATACTGTAGGAACACAAAAAATGCCCATTTTTTGTGATTTTAGCTGCTTTTTCTTTATTTTTTAAGAAAAAATCCAGATCCAAAACCAAAACACGAAAACAAAACACGGAGGTGAGGTTTTGGCAAAACCAATCCAGATCCAAAACCAGGGGAGATCCAGTTCCAAAATCAAAACCAAACTACGGGGGTCGGCGCACATCTCTAATATATATATATATATATATATATATATATACACATACATACATACATACAAGCATACAGCAGCAGTCCATGCAAGAAAGGAATGCCACCATATGTTGGTTTAGGATACAGTAATATATATATATATATATATATATATATATACACACACACATGTATACATACACATACACGTATACATACACACACACACATATACAGTCTTGCTTACCTCTCTTGGTTTCAGAGGCAGCAGCAGAAGAAATCATTGCGATTCACGGATCATTGAAAAGGGGGTAGAGCCAAATGCAGGGGGCAGGCTTAAACGCGGGCCGCAAAAGTCGGCTCCATCAAAAGAAATAAAAATGTTCCTCTGGGCCCTGGGTATGTGGCCGGGTGCTGGGGACAGTGTGTGGGGGCCCTCTATGTGTGGGGGCCCCGGGACGATCGCCCCTGTCGCCCTGCCTATAATCCAGCCCTGGTGATGAGCCTACACTGAACAAGCAGTCGTTCAGTGCAGGCTCATCAATCATCTGCAAACATGTTTAACCTGATGATATCACCAGATTGTCCTGCATGTTTGCATGATGATAGATGTCTAAACGACCAGCGGGCATGCGCATCGCTGGTCGTTTAAGACATTTTTACAAATGATTTGCAAGCAATTTGCAAACATTTTATGAATGATTGAACGGTAATGATATTATTATCGTTCAATTGCTCACATAAATAGTCTAGTGGATGGGCACCTATAGTCGGACAACAGACACTGCGCCCCCTGCTTGTAAATACAACAGAACACAGCACTCATTCTGACCAGATAACCAAATGCAATCAGCTGCAGCTACACAGAACACTAATGGGAAGAGGATTTTTTTGCTGATCAGTAATGATGCAGACACCCTAGCAGGTCAGTGCTACTTTAGGCCCTCTGGAAGGGCTGTGCTTCCCTAGACCCACCTACTGAGACCAGGTACTCACTTCTTGGGAGCTGCTGAACGTCTAGTCTGAGGCAGTGATCACTCATGGGTCCCAAGCTGCAGCCAGAAGCAGTGAGAGGAGCTGGGAATAGTGGGTGGACACGTTTACTGGTGATAACTACTCCAGTGGCTCTGCGTCCTCCCACAGTGCCCAAATGAGTCCAGGTATGAGGGAGTGGGGATTCAGGGAACAGACAGCCAGGGATTGGAATCCCACAAGTTTTTTTGTAACAGCCCATTTATTATTAGGGCCACCTAATATTCAGAAAACTGAAGTTATCAGAGTTTGATTTCAGGGATCAATGCCTTCTTCAGATGGTGTTGATTCTTGGAGCTCCGCTCCTTCTCGTGGGAAGAAGCTCCGGGGTTGCAAAGAGGGATCGAGCGGATCTCTTCGCTGTGATCTAAGATCGCGCATACTCAGTCGGCCAGATGAGCGCCAGTATCACTGCCCCAGGTGACGAATCGGTCCCTTAGCGCACAGGTTCCCAAACTCTGTCCTCAGGACCCCAAACAGTACATGTTTTGCAGGTCTCCTCACAGAATCACAAGTGAAATAATTAGCTCCACTTGTGGATCTTTCAAAATGTGTCAGAACACACCTGTGCACCTGCCTGGCGACCTGGAAAACATGAAGTGTTTGGGGTCCTGAGGACAGAGTTTGAGATCCACTGCCTTAGAGACTTTTTAGAAACATGCCCTCTCCTGTTGTCTACTGTAATGTTAAAAGAGAGTGTCAATGTTCGAGAGGAGGGCGTCCCACATCTCCCGTATGCCGTTATAATAAAAATAAGTCCAATTTATAAGTCCTGGTGAGGCCTCACCCGAACGTCCATGCTGTCTTCCTGGGTGTCCTCTTCATCTCGTTCAAACTGGTACGCAGAAAAGACCATACTACGGTGTGTTCAGGCTGTAAACACACCAGCGTGGTCTCCACAGAGTCTTCAGGGTACCCGAGATCTCTGGTGCCGCAATCTCACGAGATTACGCTGTCCGTAGACTAGAGACCAGAGGTCTCCATGTGCTTGACTCGGCTAGCGAGGCGAGCTGACTTAGGTCCAATGTATGTGTGGAAAAGGCGGGTAATGCTTGCTGCAAGCGATATCATATCTACTACACGTATTGGTCGCTCTGGGCTGTAGTTTCGCCTATAGGTGCAGACTGGAGGCTTGCTGGGCTGGCAGGCCCCCTAAGCTGCCGGGCCCCATAGCAAGCGCACCCCTTGCTCCCTCTATAGTTACGCCACTGATTAAGAATCTTGATCTTGTATTGAAGGGTGGATTGTAAAAAGGGATCTTTAATAACACAAACATTTGGCCATCTGTTGCTGTTTAGATCCATAAACCGCATAAAATACTTTCAGGAAGCTACGTCACAATGAATAGAGAATACTGTATTTCCTTCAATCACCAGTGGTGAAACAAAAAAGTAATACAGATAATACAGAAGTATTAAACATCACAAATAATATCAAATGGTAAAACACATTGAGTCTGATTTAGAGGCGCACGCAATGCGATGTTTATGGAGTTCAGCGATGTGCACAAAAATCCCCACTGCACATGTGTTACAGAGTGCACACAAAGATGCTGTTGCAATTGAGACACACAATAACAGAAATTAGCACTGAACATTCCTGGGCAGTGAATGGGAGGTGGCTAAACAGATGCACTGTTTAGCCACCTCCCATTCCCATTCACGCATCTTCTGGGCGTGTTATGGGAGTGTCACTAAAGTGTTTGCATATACAGACCCACAATCGTTCACTTTGGAGGCCATACTCAGTGGTCTATTAACTAAGCCATGAATGGAGATAAAGTGAACGGAGATAAAGTACCAGCCAATCACCTCCTAACTGCAGCACATAAATTCTGCAGCGGATTACAGAGGATATTTGGCCATTTGCATCAGTCCCTGCCCCAGTGGAGCTTACACACTCTGGGCCTGATTCAGCAAGGAATGCAAATTAGAGAATGCATACAATCGGTCGATTAATTCGCACTGTGTATGCATATGCACCCCACTGCGTGTGCGCGAACTAGACAGTGTGATCAGGTTATGGTACGCAGACTACACGCAGTGTGCATGCAGACCGTTCCGATATTGGTTGACAGGAAGTGTCGTTTGTGGGTGGTGATGGGGGGGGGGTCAGGCAAACGCAGGCGTTATAACTAGGGGTGAGCGGGTTCGGATTTCTGAAATCCGAACCCCCCCGAGCCCCCCCGATCCGAGGCCGATCCGAGTCAGGCTCGACTTTTCCCGCCTGACTCGGATCTGAAATCGAGGCAAAACGTCATCATCCCGCCTTCCGAGTCTCGCGGGTTTTGGAACCTATATAAGGTACCCGCGTCGGCGCCATTTTCTAACTCGGCTGTGGACAGTGAAGAGGGAGGGTGGGAGTTAGGGCTGGCTGGGCTGTGTAGTGTAGTGTAGTGTAGTGTAGTGTAGTGCAGAGTAGTGTTGTGCTGTGCTGTGCTGCGCTGTGCTGCTGTTGTCCACTACTTCAAAGTCCATAGGGGCTGGATGTGTTGTGCTGTGCTGCTGTTGTTAATAAGGGCTGTGTCCACTACTTTAAAGTCCATAGGGGCTGGCTGGACTGTGTTGTGCAGTCAGTTCTCCATAGGGGCTGTGTCCACTCCAAAGTCCTGTGCAGTGTCCCAGTCCTAAAGGGGTGCTGTAGCGTTGTCCAGGGGGTGCTCTGTCCATCAGGGGTGCTCCCCCCAAGTGCTAAAAAAATAATATTTTTTGTGTGTTTGTGAATTGTGTGCGCAGTAGCCGCATGTGCATCAACAAAGTAGTGCCAAGCGTGCGCCTGTGTCATAAGTAAAGGGCCGGCTGGCTTGACTGTTAAAGGGTGCTGTAACCCCCAAAGTACACTCCAGTCCAAACCGAAAAAAAAAATTATTTTTCTGTGTTTGTGAATTGTGTGCGCAGTAGCCGCACGTGCATCAACAAAGTAGTGCCAAGCGTGCGCCTGTGTCATAAGTAAAGGGCCAGCTGGCTTGACCATTAAAGGGTGCTGTAACCCCCAAAGTACACTCCAGTCCAAACCAAAAAAAAAAATATTTTCTGTGTTTGTGAATTGTGTGCGCAGTAGCCGCACGTGCATCAACAAAGTAGTGCCAAGCGTGCGCCTGTGTCATAAGTAAAGGGCCGGCTGGCTTGACCGTTAAAGGGTGCTGTAACCCCCAAAGTACACTCCAGTCCAAACCAAAAAAATATATATTTTCTGTGTTTGTGAATTGTGTGCGCAGTAGCCGCATGTGCATCAACAAAGTAGTGCCAAGCGTGCGCCTGTGTCATAAGTAAAGGGCCGGCTGGCTTGACCATTAAAGGGTGCTGTAACCCCCAAAGTACACTCCAGTCCAAACCAAAAAAATATATATTTTCTGTGTTTGTGAATTGTGTGCGCAGTAGCCGCACGTGCATCAACAAAGTAGTGCCAAGCGTGCGCCTGTGTCATAAGTAAAGGGCCGGCTGGCTTGACCGTTAAAGGGTGCTGTAACCCCCAAAGTACACTCCAGTCCAAACAAAAAAATATATATTTTCTGTGTTTGTGAATTGTGTACACTGTGGCTGCACGTGCATCAACAAAGGAGCAGCGCCAAGCGTGCGCCTGTGTCCCACAAGTAAAGAGCCGGCTGGCTCATTTCTTAAAGGGTGGTGTAACCCACAAAGTGCACTACTCTCCAGCAAAAATAAAAAAATATTTTCTGTGTTTGTGTGCGCTTTAGCCGCACGTATATATCAATATAACATAAATGGAGGACCAAACTTTCTCCGATAAAAATAAAATAGGGAAAGATCAAGAACCACTTCCTCCTAGTGCTGTTGCTGCTGCTGGGAGTTGTTCATCATCCCAGAGAGGAAGTAGGAACATCACTACTTTTACTAAACAATTGACCCTCCAACAGTCCCTAGCGATGAGGATGAAGTACGACAGCAGTCATCCTGAAGCAAAACGTATAACTGAGGCCTTGACTGCTATGTTGGTGTTAGACGTGCGTCCGGTATCCGCCATTAGTGCAGTGGGATTTAGACAATTGATGGAGGTAGTGTGTCCCCGGTTCCAAATCCCGTCTAGATTCCACCTGCATCCTCAAAGCAGCAGCGACAAGCGTGCGTCTGTCTGTTAAAGGGTGGTGACACCCTCAAAGTGTGCTACACAAACAATAAAAATATTCTTCTTCTTTTTTCTGTCTTTGTGAATTGTGTGGGCTGTAGCCACACTTGCATCCTCAAAGCAGCAGCGACAAGCGTGCATCTGTCTGTTAAAGGGTGGTGTAACCCTCAAAGTGCGCTCCACAAACAATAAAAATATTCTTCTTTTTTTTTCTGTCTTTGAGAATTGTGTGGGCTGTAGCCGCACTTGAATCCTCAAAGCAGCAGCGACAAGCGTGCGTCTGTCTGTTAAAGGATTACATCGGTGACAGCATCCAAGTAGGCATGTCAGACAGTCCGTACCTGTACTGGCAGGAAAAAGAAGCAATTTGGAGGTCCCTGTACAAACTGGCTCTATTTTACCTGAGTTGCCCCCCCTCCAGTGTGTACTCCGAAAGAGTGTTTAGTGCAGCCGGGAACCTTGTCAGCGAAAGGCGTAGGAGGTTGCTTCCACAAAATGTGGAGAAGATGATGTTCATAAAATGAATTATCAACTCTTCCAGGGAGACCAGCCTCCAGAACGTACAGAGGGACCTGTGGTTGGGGATTCCAGCGGGGATGAATTAATACTCTGTGAGGATGAGGATGTACACACTGAAGAGGGTGAGGAATCGGTGGATGAGGAGGATGAGGATGACATCTTGCCTCCGTAGAGCCAGTTTGTGCAGGGACAGATTAATTGCCAGCTTGTTTTGTGGGGGCCCAAATGAACCAATCATTTCAGCCACAGTTGTGTGGCAGACCCTGGCGCTGAAATGATTGGTTTGTTAAAGTGTGCATGTCCTGTTTATACAACATAAGGGTGGGTGGGAGGGCCCAAGGACAATTCCATCTTGCACCTCTTTTTTTTCTTTGCATTATGTACAGTTTGGGGCCTAGTTTTTCAAACTGCCATCCTGTCTGCCACTGCAGTTTCACGCCTAGATGGGTCACGTGTTTGTGCCGCCCACTCGTGTCGCTTAGCATAGTCATCCAGCTACATCGGTGCAACCTTTTGGACATAAAAACACTATTGTGAGGTGTTCAGTGTTCAGAATAGACTGGAAATGAGTGGAAATTAAGGTTATTGAGGTTAATAATAGCATAGGAGCAGAAAAACCTACAAATTCTGTGATTTTAGCTGTTTTATGCTTTTTTTCAAAAAAATATAGATCCAAAACACAAAACCCAGAACCCAAAACACGGAAGGGTGGTTTTGGCAAAACCAATCCAGATCCAAAACACGAAGAAAGATCCAGATCCAAAACCAAAACACGAAAAGTGGCCGGTGCACATCCCTAGTTATAACGCTGTTATAGGGGTGTGCATAATTCAGGTACTGCGGTGGCATATGCAGCCATACCGTAAACTGTACACAGGAAGCGGACAAAATCCTGCCGCAGGTCAGCTCAACCACTATTGTGCGTAGGAGTCCGATGGTTCTCAATGTTACCAATGTTTACGTTATCTTGCGTACTGATCAGACTGAGTAATGGGAGATGGGCGGCTTAATATGGGGCTGAGCGTCTGCATCTTGTGTTGAGGTCTCCGTGCGTATGCATTCCTTGCTGAATCAGGCCCTCTGTTCCCTACCAGTATGTTCTTGGAGTGTGGGAAGAATCTGGAGCACCTGGCGATAACTCAACAAATATAGTCCTTGGTGGGAATCGAACTCAAGACCTGATTCTGGCACAATGGTTAAATAATACCATTTGGAACAATAATCCATATTTAGATATTTAAATTTTTTTTTTACACAGATACATATATTATGTTCCATCAATCAGGTCAGGGACTCTTTGGAAAAATTTGCATATATTTATCAGTTCTGTCACTGCGAAAAATTTACATTTACAGTTTACTGCGAACACTAATTAAGAGTTAAATTTGTTGATGAAGACATTTACATTGAAAACAGCCAATTAGAAACTAAGCCTTGTATTAAAAAGGCTGATTGCAACAATTTTATCACTGCTTCAAGCAATCCTCATACAAATTGGCTAAATAACATTCCAGGAGGCCAGTTTAAATGGATCATGAGAAATTGCTCCAGCGTTCTAGTTGCATTAATTAAGATTATACTTTAAAGGATATTTTATAGATAGAAAATATAATGCTACAATAAATAAAACCTACTGTATCACGAAACGGAATCAGTATGTAATACCGCTGGACCTAAGCACAGCAGATGAAATCCCGACGCCAGAAGGCCGGCAGATAAGATCCCAACAAGGGTAAGTAAGTACCCTAACACTCCCTTAGTGGTGCCTAACCCTAACCTCCCTCCCTAGGGCCTAACCCTAACCTCTCCCAGGGGAGCCTAAACCTAACCCCCCTCCCCGCACCCTAAACCTAACCCTCCCAGGAGGGTGCCTAACCCCAACCTCCCCCCGGTGGTGCCTAACATCCTCTTTCCCTAGCCTAGCCCTAACCCTCCCGGGGGATGGTTGCCTAAGCCTAAGTTCCCCCAGGAGCTCCTAAACCTATCCCTCCCCCCCGGCTAACAGCTGCGATGCCAAGCTTACCTACATTTGGTATGCCGGGCGTCGGGATTTCTGCGTGTGGCTAATGATAGTCGTCGGTATTTAGACGCCTATCTTTAGTCCCATGCTGGTCTGTCACTGTCAGGATTTCGGCGGTCGGCATTTTGACCACCGGCATCCTGACTACATGCCCATGAAACTAGCAAAATAGATAGTAAAAAACTTATGGCATCTGTAGCCCTGGTTTAGGGTTAAAGAAAAATCATTTAAATGTATACGTTTGACATATACATTTCATAGCATTCTGAGGTAATTTAAGTATGTAAGAGGAGATTTAATAAAGCTTGGAAAGAGATAAAATTGGAGATAAATAGCACCAATCAATCAGCTCCTGTCTTTTTCAAACACAGTCTGTAAAGTGACAGTTAGGAGCTGATTGGTTGGTGCTATTTATCTCCAATTTTATCTCTTTCCAAGCTTTATTAAATCTCCCCCGTAATTACGTAAATAAATAAGGTATATGTGTGTGAAGATATCACAGTATATTGAATTCATACTGTATATGTTTATGTATATGTTTAAGTAGTGTGCATTATACGAGAAAGTGCCAGAACTAGCAGGCAGGAGCTGCAGTCAGGTAGCCCATGTTTAACATGGGTGGAGTGATACATGTAGAAGTGATTTGGTTCCTGTCAGGAAAAGAGGGTCCGTTTAGAGAATGGTTGATAAGAGCTGTCAGGAGCAGCTGGGAGGGAGTCTGCTGATCTATCTCTTCAGTGCTTGCCCCGCTGTGTCCAAGGCAGCCGGTGAGCAGTGATATGCTGCTGAGCACAGGGGGGCAGAGCCGGAGAAAGAGCTTGCCACAGCAGGAGCAAGAGATGGCAGCTGGGGCTGCTTGTGCAGGGCAAAGTGCTCTGTCGCAGCCAATGTCCGTAAGCATGGAGACTGTTCGGGACTTGGCAGCTGGGGCAGCTTTCCCATTGGCGGCGGTCACTGGGACAAACCTATATGGAGGCAATGACTGTCGCCTGCGGGTTAGGAGCAGAGGCTGGCCTGAAGACACAGTAGCAACAGTGCTGAGACAGTGAGGCATTGTAGGGTCTGTCTGTACAGCATAATGGAGGCATGTCATGCACTCACAGGCAGCAGGCAGCTGTTTCTAAGAGCCAGACCTCCCTTCTTCAAGGAACACTGCAGGAGGGACGTCTCATGTATGTAGGCAGTGGCAGTAGTGCAGAGCCCGTAGTGAGTAGAATAGTTACACTACACCCATTTGGAAGCTCTCTAGACTCACAGACATCATACATAGTTACAGGAAATAATAGATGCAGAAGTGTTACTAAAGAGACAAGAAAGGCATCTGAACCGAGTAGAACTGACTTTGGAGCATAAAACCCACTACCTCCCATATACAGTACTGTAATATTTTGCCATAGAAAATGTTTGGGGAGCCTAAGGATTGCAAACACTGAATTAGTCATCTCTTATTGCTTTAGTTATTTGGCAAAATAACTACCTGAATAGAACTATATCAGAGACCGGCATTTACAAGTAATTCATTACCGGGTTAATTATTACTTGTAGAATTGGAAGTAATACATCGTTAAATAGTGAAACTTTTAACTTGAATGCTAGAGCCATAGTTTTTCTCAGCAGCCAAACTAGAGATACTTGTACTGCTAATTAAGGGGGGTATTTATCAAAGACTGGAGAGAGAGAAAATTGTGAGAGATAAAGCACTAACCAATCAGCTTCTAACTTACATTTTATAGGCTGTAATAAAAAATATAGTGGTCGCTCACATCAGCTTAATGATATTGCACAGGTGTTTGTCAAGGACGGAGTTTACTCTGAACCACAGAAAAAAAGGGTGTTCCCTCCAGCCCACTGCAGCAATATCAGCAAAAATACTTGAATCCTACATGATAATAGAAATTCAGAGGTATTAGTTGCATACATTTGCAAATATATGATTAAGCGCCGGGCCAGCATCAAGGCTCCTCTATACAGGCTTCCCTAACATTCAGGGGTTCCCGTCTGAGGCGCAGGGCACCCCAAAAGAATCCAGCCAAGGACCATCCAGGGCATCACACAAATAAAGGAGATAGTGACGTGTAAAGTATAGATGTGTAAAGATAATTATTAAGTGTTAATATAGTAAGAAAGAATTAAAATTACATGAATAATAAACAAATAAATAAAAAGGTGATTTGAAAGTGTATCTATGTGAGTTAAGTGGTGATGCCCTTAAGAAGCCCAGCCAGAGCAACTCCGGGGGCCCCACACCCAAACGCTGCTCCCAAAATAATTAATGCTACCTAATAGTAGCACCCACTCTGGGTCATATAATTACATAGTAATGTACTGCATAATAACAGCACATGTATAAGCCGAGAGCTGACTGACCTAGGAGGTATCCCAGAAACCTCCAAATGGCACTATATGAACCAGCACATCCTCCCAATGCTGGTTCCCTTCATGCCTCTCAGAACTGCAATAAAAAATATAGTGGTCGCTCACATCAGCTTAGTGGTATTGCACAGGTGCTTGTAAAGGGCGGGGTTTACTCTGGACCACAGAAAAAAGGGTGTTCCCTCCAGCACACTGCAAAAATATCAGCAAAAATACTTGAACCCTACAAGATGATAGAAATTCAGAGGTATTAGTTGCATACATTTGCAAATATACGATTAAGCGCCGGGCCAGCGTGGTTTTCTTACTGGGTTGGGTATGGGATGCTGGCGCTCGAGATCCCGGTGGCCAGAATCAGAAGCACCAGCATCCCGTACCCAACCCAGTAAGAAGACCACAGATTATAAATAGAAAGGCAGACAAATTAATGATTAGTTCAATACACATGAAAGACAAAATTGCAAATTAAATATCACTAGGAGAGAAATAAAAGATTTTTACTGCTGTAAAATATGCCAGATTTGTAAACCAACAGAAAAAGAACATAGAAAATAATTAGCAATGTTATATCAAGTGTTTCCAAGAAAGAATTTAAAATAACCCCCCCCCCCCCAATCACTTTGATACTAACACGGTTATATACCGGGGCATATCTATAACAGGTGCATCCATTTAACATATACTTACCTCTACGTCGGCACAGCACTAGCTGCAAAGCTGCAGAAATCAGCGGGAAAATGGCCACCACGCAGTAGTAATGTCCCGGGAACGCGGCGTGGGCACCATGTTCCCGGAGACCTGCACTTGTGCAGCAAACTCTGGCACAATACTAGATACTGCACTGCCAGAGAGGAGGGGGTCGATCAGAGCCTGCACACAGGCCCCGTCCTCTCTTAAAGTGCCTCTGGTTATATACTAACTGGGATGGCTCCAGAATATTGGCCGCACAATTAGGAACCTAAGAATTACTGTTGCTGAGCATTTCAGAAACATGAGTAATCTGATTAGTACTCACAGTGTGAGATCACTATTCTATAGGTTATAGATGTAATGCCATCTCTATTTTATACTTACTGTACATAGGAATCCAAAAAAGTGTTGAAATTTGTCCCATGTGCCAGTGCACAGTTACTTGCTCTTTGCCACTTTTACTTCCAACACAGAAACATGCCCATGGGCATAACTACCATAGGTGCGACAGGGGTGGGTGGTCGGGGAAGCGCAGACATGCCAGTGCGTTTGAACCCCGTTGTATGGGCGTGCATAAATTATCCACTGCGATGCCGTATGCAGTTTGAGGACTCATAGCGTGCACTGAAGTAAGCAATTCCTGAGTAAGGTCAGAGCTTGTGCAAGTGCACGTGAGGCCTCTTGGTACTCGGTTGTACCGATGGTTTCACAGACTTGCTAAACATTACGGATGTGTGTAAAGTAAAGTGAGCATCCTTATATTGTGCTGCGAGGGCATAGCGATCACCATGGATTAGCATACTATCGCAGTTGAACTGCGAGCATAATCGCTATTACATTTGCAGTTGCGATCGTAGTGAATCAGGCCCTTTGACATCATAAAACTTTAATTTGAAGATATTGATGAAAGTGCTTATTAGACAGAGATAATTTGAGTTCTAGTGATGCAAAGTCTGGGGAAGAGCCATGATAGATGCATTTATTAATAAATATAAATCTATGGTTAATCCAGATTAAAAATGTGTTGGGATCAAACCGGGAGGCATCAGTGGTTTATTCAATATACCTTGACTTGAAAGAAAATTATTTGAAGGTGTAATTTAATTTCATAAATTACAAGAAAATGAAAAAGTGTGGAAATTTTCCAGTAATGCAGGATGATTGTTCAGAGAGATCCATAAACAGCTGGTACAACTTAACACTTGAAAATACTTAATACTTAAATTATCATGCTAAAATTATAAGTAGGCAAATTGAATTTTGATTTATTACTTCAATGGAAATCTTGCAGGAATCTTTCACTCAAAATACAAAAACACAACACAAATTATAACACCTGAAGTGTTAAAATGAAGAAATAGTGACAGTATTAAACCACACCAAATAGATAGACGGATTTGATAGCACAACATGGTATCTGTACAGACAATTGTCTAATGACAATCGGACAGTGTGGTTTCAAAGATAGTGGTTTAATGTGGACCCCTCTTGAATTCTTATTTAGCACTGAATGCAGATTAATATGGTCTTTTGTGGTTAAACATTTATCTAGGTTTCTGTTCAGATCATCATCAACCAGGTAGAGATTCCTCCCCATCCTATCCATCCTTCCACCTTGCTCCCCCTCTTGGTAATTAACGCAATTTGTTGAACTTGTTACTTGTTCTTATGTTTCCCACCTTGACTATTGTATTGCACTATGCGATCACTGAAACATCATTCTCTGAGTTTGCTTGTTATATATGCTCACGAGGTGATCTATACAATGTTATGAGAATCACGCACTACTGTACATTAAAGATTATATATTATCACGCTGTATATTGATGTAATTTCTTGCTCTTTTGTAATTGCCTTATGTTAAAATTCTAATAAAGAGATTAAAAAAAGTAAAAGTATAATTGTGTAAGTTACAATAGCAAACAACTACAGGTATTATTTTAGTATTTATAGATCATTATTTTAGAATTGTTTTTATAACTATATTCATTTGATGAGAATGATTATAAATGATGGTCTTATTCATTGACCTTTACAGTGCACTATTTGTCAGTGTGAATAACTTCTTTAAGAAGGTCTTAATAACAATGACTTTTTTGCACTAGTATATTGTCCCAATATATTAATAACCAGCTGCCCTGTAGAGATATTATAGTATATTGTGTTAATCGTAGAACCAACAGGACAATAGAGATCGTGAGCAGCAGAGTTTTCAGAATACCTATTTACTGTAACACAATCAATGGCCATTGATTCCTGAAAAAAGCTCAGCAGGGCAGATAAAAGCAAAGTGTAACAACAAGAGATAAAACACAATACTTCAAGACTATCTTCTTTGTATTAATCATTTAGTAGCTCAAGTCTTATTTACTGATAAGTTGACATTTCAAAATACTTCTACTAAATCAAAAATATTATTCATTGAAACCACAAATTACTTTAAGAGTGATTTGTGGATATAGAAACCACATTTTTTTAATGACTATAATTATTGCCTGTTGTTTATATAGAACCAATACATGATTTAGGATTATGAACAGAGGTAGCACCCGTGCAGCATTCCGGTCAGCAATGCATCCGGCAGAGCCCACGACCGGTTCATTCGCAGAAGCACCGACTTCTAGGAACTGCATCAGCTTGAGCCCGTAGAAGACGGATAGGGCTTATGGCTAGGCAGAGGAGTGGCTACCCATTGGCAGTGCTCTCATGCTGCTAATTGCTGTCCGGACTCGCAGTTCCAGGGGAAGAAAACACCTCCCCTGGACTGCCTGTCTGGCTGTGATTAGCAGATAGGGATTCTAATAGGAAGCCACCACCAGTTCCAGGGAACACTGGACTGGGGGTGGCAGATTTTACTGGGGGGGGGGGGCTGCTGCCCTGCAGCCCCCAGGTAAAATCCGCCACTGGTTATGAATATTAAACCTCTCTCATTTAGGAGTTACTGCATTTTAGCTATTTATCAAACTTTTCCCATCTTAGACTTCTCATAGGATATTTGTATAGAACTCTTTGGTGGCCTACACCACACACTTTGCAACCACACATTACTGTATACTCAGTTCTTTGGAGTCCAGCATCTATGCTGCAGAAATCACAGTGAAAATGGCATGGCTGCCATTTTCCCGGAGATTTGCGCATGGCAGTGGAGAAATCACATGGCGCGGGTGCCAACTTTCTTGAGACCTGCGCATGAGCAGTAGACTCAGTGCCAGAGTCACAGTGCCAGAGTCTACTCACACCTGCAACATAACTATGGAGGGGGCCCACAAAAAGACTGCACCCGGGCCTTCTCCTCTCTTAAACCCTGTATCACACCAAGCATAAGGCTGTTTAGAAGATCTAATTAAATAACATCTGAGTTCAGCTGCAGTAAGTCTGTCTGTCATTGCTGTTGCCATTTAAATTATCTGTTTGGTGATTACCACTGTGTCCCTGGTGACCGCAACGGCCATCGAACAAGGGGAACAACTGTCCTGGCTCTATTTACAGCAGCAAACATGACACTAAAGAAAACCAAAAACCTAAAAATGTCTCCAGCCTGATAGATAACCACAAAAGTGCAGCACAAACGCAAAAGCCCCTATGAAACCAGCATAGGAAGTATGCAGAGCTATGCTAAACAATGCAGGACTGTTATCGAATGTGCTGCAGAACAATTACTGAATCTTCTACAGTACATTGGTCTGACTGTGTTTGCTGCTAAGTATTTCACTTCCAAGTGTACCAAACTAGTGGCTCTGACTGTGGTCATAAATAATAATTTTCTCCTAGGACTGTCACAATGCTGGCAGTTAAGTATACACTCAGGAATGACAGCTGGTGCTTCAATGTTATCCTAGCCACTGTGTTGGGTAGCTTATTGTTGGAGTTCCGCTGTTCCTGAGTATATATATTAATATATATAATTATATATATAGAGAGAGGGAGATAGAGATAGAGAGAGATCTGAAGGTCCAATACCATGTTAGTGCAAGCTGCCCACCTGCCACTAGGCCCATGATGGTGGCACATGTAGGTTTAATGACAACAAAGTACATATAGTGCAGATTCAACAGGTGCTGCAGTGACAGTTAACAGCACTGGCGGCTCCTACCCGTCTTGATGGTTCAGACGCTGTGTATTGCCTTTTTAAAAATTGGCACTTAAAATCCTGCAGCAAAACCACCATTTAGTAAATAAACCCCTGAAAGCTGCATGTCCAGTTGCTATTATATGTGATAGCAAAGGTTTTCTACTCAGCAGAAATTATACTTGCCAATTTTGTACAAGTAATTCAACTATATACTCAGAGCCAGCCCTAGGCATAGGCATTCTAAGCAAATGCCTAGGGCATCTGGAATGCCTAGGGGCATTCCACGGCTCTGCAGTTCTCACCCCAAGTGTATTTGCAGGAGTGTCACAGCTCCTGGAGGATTATGATATATATTCTTTAATTTGGGAAGGCACACTTTCATCTTCATTTCTTAACTTCAGAGTGCCAATCTTCACCTACTGTGTGCAGGGCTGGATTGGGTCGCCAGGAAAGTGGGAAAGTTCCCACTGGGCTGGTTCCATGAACCCCTCTCCTGGGCTGGCTGACACTGCCAGCTGGCCGGGTCGACACTGGCTGCCGCGCTTTCACGATTTGCGTAGCACCCGGCTCCGCAATCACTGTGTTGTGTGTGTCTCCTCAGTCTACCACCTGCTGTCAGGCCCCATGTCTCTGTGGGGTGGTTGGGGACTGGCAATCCCCTGGGTCTGCGGAAAGCGAGCTGGACCAAGCAAGCAGGTGCTTGAGGCTGCTGCATAACTGGGACAGAGTAGGAGCCGCCGCCGAAGAGGAACGGGACACTGGTGGGAGAAGCTTTCACTGACTGGCTGTGTGCAGTGTCCAAACTGGCTGCTGCTATCAACACAAGAGACGGACAGCAGTCGGGGCCCATTGTGGAGAGCAGTTGACCCCCTGGAGTGGAGGTGATTCATGTTACTTTTTCCCAGCGATTCCCTTCCACTCTCATCCTGCCTGCTCATTCCCACCACTACTCCCACCGTGCCCCCTGCTCACGCTACTGTTCCCAACCTGCCTTCCTGCTCTAAACTACTACTATTCCAAGCCTGCCCCTTCGCAATACTACTACTCCAAGCCTGCCTGCATTACTACTACTCCCACTTCTCACTACTACTCCCATCCAGCCCTAATATGCATGACTACTACTCCTATCCTGCCCCCTGATTGACTAGCCAGATTACTCCCTGGCCTCACAATACAGTACCCACCCTAACTACCATCCCTGCCTCTGGAACATACCATAACCCTCCCTACCCCTAGCCTCCAGATCATACCCTACTCTCTGACCCCCTATAGATATACAGTACCTCCCAGGCCCTGGATATACACTACCCACTATACCCCACGGCCCCAGTGAAGTACACTGCTCAGCCAATTTTTTTTCTTGTGGAGGCCAATTTGTTTTTATTTTTTTAATGCGGCGGACAATATGTTTTTTTTATTCCTGGTGGTGTCAATGCGTGTATTTGTTTTTTACCTGTCAGGGGTCAATGTGTTTACAAGCCCTTCCTGCATCATATAGAGTACCACCCCTGCACTGTATGATATCACACCCCACTGCTCCCAAAGGGACAGTGTCAACACAGGCAGAGCGGCAGGGCCTGGGTTAAGGGTAATGGGTGGCCACAGTCATTTGGCTTGTCGGGGGCACCTACGATTATCCCCCCTTCCCTGTGCTCACCATCCCATCCTCTCTGTTGTCCGTCCAGTTTACACTGTGCTGTTCAGTTCTGTGTTATGGCTGCACTGCACTGTGTGTAGGGTTCCGGAGCCAGTGTGCTGCAGTAGGGGGCTTCGGGCACGGAGAGGAGACACCGGGGACAGAAACTGTGGGCATGGAGAGGAGACAACGGGGACAGAGCCTGGGTGTTTAGGCCCGAAAACCGGCATTCTCTGACTAAAGTGCCAGGTGCACGTCTGTTAGCGCCACGCTAAGACGTCAAAAACAGCTGCGCGCCCGGCGCTTTTGTCAGATTTCTACTTGCATCTGACTTGGGCCCCCATTTACTAACAAGTTTTATCACCAAAATGAGTGATAAATGTCACTGTGTATGATAAATGGTGCTCCAGCCAATCAGCTCCCAACTGTCATTTTTCTAACAGTTGACAGTTGGGAGCTGATTGCCTGGAGCACCATTTATCATACACAGTGACATTTATCATTCATTTTGGTGATGAAACTCGTTAGTAAATGAGGCCCTTGGTCTGATATGATGTAATTTACTGTAAAGTGCACCGAAGACAACTACACATGAATTTCTGCTGGTATACAGGGACATTTCCACAAAAGACTTAATATAGGTGTCTAAGATGTGTAGTAAGTCTTTACTTTATTCTCAAAATGTGTAGCTGCTGACACATATCTATCACGATCACTTGTTCTGAAATACTTATAGAATATGGTGGGTGAGATTAACATGGGTATTTGTTTGTGAATTAATTAATTTACGTGGTTCATACAACCATTGTAATAAAAAAAGCTTTTATCTTTTATCAATTGGAAACACTTATTTTCTCTTTCATTGTTCATCCAGTGTACTCCAATTTCTAAATTGCCTATGATGGCACATTTGAGCTGGGCAGCCATCAGTGCTTTGCAAGGGGAACTAATGTATGGGATCCAAAATGACTGGGAAGCCCATCGGTGATCTGGTGAACTCACTACGTTCTTTTTATTCATAGGCAGATGTCTGTCTGTAAATAAGATACAGTTCACAACCAGGATCACCAATGCTGGCAGGGCCCCCCTGTCAGGCAGTGATCATCAACTCCATCAGAGTCGGATTGAGATGATGGTATAGGGAGTTGCCTCTCTCAGGTGGCCTTTGAACAACCTCTACATCATGCCTCCACTTGTACAAAAGCCCAGCTCTTCTACTCTCTTCTTCTCCTCGTCAATATTTCCATTGGCAAGGACTATTACAGTGCAAAGCACAGTCCCTGAAGGAGTCAATGTGAGTAGCAGTGGATCACAATAATAGAAGCATTCAGAAGTATTCAAGCTGTGCCTTTGCACTCTCTCCCCATGTGTTCTCCTGTCTCCGCTCACCATGTGTGTCTCTACCCCCTTCCCCATCTATCCATCTGTCCCCTTCACCACCTGTGCTTCTGCACCCTTCCCCATCCGTCCCTCTGATCTCCACCCATGACTGGTGGCTACTGATCAGAAGTGGTGTGAATGAAAAGAGGCACAGCTGTGTTCAACACCACATAATTGAACCAAAGGATGGCATGTAAGAATAACTCTAATTTAAAAAAAAATTAGAGTTTCTTCTCAATTCATAGCATTGTTGCTAACCGTAATATCACCAGTAGAATTCCCTTTTGGCAACAAAACCACCATTGTATGGGGAAGCCTATTTAACAAGAATCATGGTATATGTATATATATATATATATATATATATATATATATATTATATATACAGTCAGGTCCATAAATATTGGGACATTGACAGAATTTTCAGATTTTGTCCTCTATTCACCATCAGAATGGCTTTGAAATGAAACAAACAAGATGTGATTTAACTGCAGACTTTCAGATTTAATTTGAGGGTAATTACATCCAAATCAGGTGAACGGTGTAGGAATTGCAACGGTTTCTATATGTGCCTCCCACTTTTTAAGGGGCCAAAAGTAATGGGACAAACTAAACAATCCTAAATCTAACTTTCACTTTTTAATACTTTGTTGCAAATCCTTTGCAGGCAATTACAGTCTGAAGTCTGGAACGCATAGACATCACCAGACGCTGGGTTTCATCCCTGGTGATGCTCTGCCAGGCCTCTACTGCAAATGTCTTCAGTTCCTGCTTGTTCTTGGGGCATTTTCCCTTCAGTTTTGTCTTCATCAAGTGAAATGCATGCTCAATCGGATTCAGGTCAGGGGATTGACTTGGCCATTGCATAACATTCCACTTTTTAGCCTTAAAAAACTCTATGGTTGCTTTTGCAGTATGCTTTGGGTCATTGTCCATCTGCACTGTGAAGCGCCGTCCAATGAGTTCTGAAGCATTTGACTGAATATGAGCATATAATATTGCCCAAAACAATTCAGAATTCATTCTGCTGCTTTTGTCAGCAGTCACATCATCAATAAATACAAAGGAACCAGTTCCATTGGCAGCCATACATGCCCATGCCATGACACTACCACCACCATGCTTCACTGATGAGGTGGTATGTTTTGGATCATGAGCAGTTCCTTTTCTTCTCCATACTCTTCTCTTCCCATCACTCTGGTACAAGTTTATCTTTGTCTCATCTGTCCAATGGCTTTTTTAGATGTTGTTTGGCAAACTCTAATCTGGTCTTCCTGTTTTTATGGCTCACCAATGGTTTGCATCTTGTGGTGAACCCTCTATATTCACTCTTGTGAAGTCTTCTCTTGATTGTTGACTTTGACACATATACATCTACCTACTGGAGAGTGTTCTTGATTTGGCCAACTGTTGTGAAGGGGTTTTTCTTTACCAGGGAAATAATTCTTCTGTCATCCACTACAGTTATTTTCCGTGGTCTTCCGGGTCTTTTGGTGTTGCTGAGCTCTCCAGTGCCTTCTTTTTAAGAATGTTTCAAACAGTTGATTTGGCCACACCTAGTGTTTTTGCTATCTCTCTGATGGGTTTGTTTTGATTTTTCAGCCTAATGACGACTTGCTTCACTGATAGTGACAGCTCTTTGGATCTCATATTGAGAGTTGACAGCAACTGATTCCAAATGCAAATGTCACACCTAGAATCAACTCCAGACCTTTTACCTGCTTAAATTGATAATGAAATAACGAGGGAATAGCCCACACCTGTCCATGAAATAGCTTTTGAGTTGATAGTCCCATTACTTTTGGCCCCTTAAAAAGTGGGAGGCACATATTAAAACTGTTGTAATTCCTACACCGTTCACCCGATTTGGATGTAATTACCTTTAAATTAAATCTGAAAGTCTGCAGTTAAAGCACATCTTGTTTGTTTCATTTCAAAACCATTGTGGTGGTGAATAGAGGCCAAAATCGGAAAATTCTGTCAATGTCCCAATATTTATGGACCTGACTGTATATCTATATCTTACAAAAATAGTTGGGGATAAAAAAGCGCAGTAAACAAACAGTATGCGGCTTACTTTCTCATAGAGAGGGAATTATACACCATATCCCAAGAAAGACTAATAAACAATGTTGTCTATGAGACAGAGGCCCTGATTCAGAGCCGGACGCTCTGACAGAACGCTCGCTCTGAATCAGGGACGTTCTTCTGAATTTTTAGAGCGGCCTCCTGGACGCTCGTATAGCTATAATGCAAATAATGCAATAAGTTTTAGACAGCAGAAGACAGTCACTGTCATGAAAAGATTGTATCAGGACGCGAGGGCATCCAAATTCCTTACACATTTCAATTAAACTTGTATTATGTGTTAAAAAACAATTATGTAATAAGACTGTGCAGTCCTGGGCCAAAATGTATTTTCCATAAGATAAGTTTTGTTTGAAAGGCCCTTTTTAGTGCCTTCTATTCTAAGTACTATATATATATATATATATACATATATATATATATATATATATATATATATATATATATACAGGGCCCCCAAATAATGTTATATATATCAAAATGGCCCTTGGCAGAAAAAAGGTTCCCCACCCCTGATCTACATCAAAGGCCATTTGGTCCACCGACAAAAGCACCTACAAGGGGATTGTGGCATGTGAGTGTCAGAACAGGACCAGCAATGGAAAAATTCATCACATTTTCTTTTACATTATGTGGACTGCTGGGTGCGTGTGCACCATTTACCTGGAGAAGAGATGGCACCAGGAGGCATTATGGGAAGAAGGCAAGCAGGCAGGAGCAATGTGATGCTCTGTACAATGTTCTGCTGGAAAGCCTTGGGTCCTGGCAATTATGTGGATGTTACTTTGACACGTACCACCTAGAGCACCTAAACATTGTTGCAGAGAAAGTACACCTCTTCAGGTATTCCCTGTTGGCAGTGGCCTCTTTCAGTAGGATAATGCGCCCTGACATTAGGGATGCCGAGAGGGGGGTGCAGCGGGTACTAATCACCCGGGCTTGCTGGAGGGGCCTGGCGTAGGCCCGGTTCCGGTGCCACCTCTCCTCCCTCTTACATCACAGCAGCCCAGCACATGCTGCTGTGTGCTGGGCTGCACTGGGAGACTGCTCGCAGCTGCTAAGCAGCAGCCACAGCAGTCTCCTATGCCTGTGGAGGGTGCGATCACACTGATCACACCCCCTCCCCATCACAAAAATGTTTTTGGTTTTCCCCTCTAAGGGGGCATGGTCATACCTCCTTTAACCAGGCCCGGCGTGACTGTCAGCATGCCTGCCTGACACACAATTGTTCAGGAATGGTTTGAGGAACATGACAAAGAGTTCAAGGTGTTGACTTGGTCTACAAATTCCCAGCATCTGTGGGATGTTAGTAAAACATGTCCGATAAAATACCTGTCAGACAGACAGACATACACCGCCCAATGGGGCTGACTATTAACTTACAAAATATTGCATCAGACAGACATGGTGGATGATCCGGCATGCTAAACTGATCGATATTTTAGCATTGGTTAGCAGCACACACAGTACAATTATCGGGGCGATGCGCAGACATCGGACGGACTGGCCCAATAATTATACAGTGTATTAATGTACGAGGGTTGATTGAAAAGTAATGAGACTCAGTAGCGGATTTACCGCTAGGCAACCAAAGCGGACGCCTAGGGCCCGACGGGACTCGGGGGCCCGCCGACAGGGCTGAAAAATGGTGGAATGCAAGCTCCGCCAAAAATGCACAGTGCTGAGCTGGCTGAATACTCCCTGCAGGCTGTCGGTGATTAGACAGCTGCCGGCTCCAGCATTCACCTGAGGGTGCGCGGGTGTATCTGTGACGGGGAAGGAGGTTGGGAAGCACTACCCCCGCACTTTGATCACAGCTGGGCACCCAGCGGCAGACTGCAGGAGAACAGCTAGGAGGGAAATTGGATGCTGTGTGCAGACAGCTATGTTCTGTGTGTGGGGGAAGCAGCAGGGGCGGGCTGCAATCGGGGCCGGAACTAGGGTGGTGCGGTATGTGCCACCGCAGAGCGCAAGGCAGGGGTGGGCGCCGGCTTAACAGAGCAGCTCCGTCCTCACTGAGATCTTGATTCCCCCCTCTATCCTTGCTTCTCCTCCACCCTGTCACCGCCCTCTCACAGCAGGAGGCCATGTGACATGACTGAAGCAGCCCTTGCACAGCTTGCCTGCCCCTCCTGTAACACTTAACGATACTGGATCATAACCTCTATATACCCCTGTCTGTACCTTCTAAAATCCTTCCTATAAACCTCTAAGGATGATGCTAATTTGCATATGCAGTCATACAGTAAATAAAGACTTAGACCTGGAATCTGTGGTTCCAAAGCACAAGTGTTATTCAAGTAAAAGTTCAGACAGTTACACGCAAATGATCCAGACACAATTTAGGCGCAAAAGGAATTATACAGACCCAAGTACAGTATACATATGCAGCGCTTCCAGACCCGAAGATAGGCATCAGCAAGAGACCCCTCGTCATTCAGCATTCAGCACGAAGACTAAGAACCCAGCATTTGAGCACACATATTTATACCCCCCCAGAATAGACAGGACAATAGAGAAGTTTGTTGCTGATGTCATTGGTTCCCAGGGGAGAAGCATCTGTTACAGAGCATTTAACAGGCTGGTTCAAATAGACTCTCCCTGCCTCTAACAGCTGGGGATCTTTCCCTTCCTGCCCCCTGCAACATCCTAACAGTTGTTCATGAAATATACATTTTGTTGCTTGTAGGCTCTGCGATCCATAACTCGAGAATGCATGATGCGATCTCCCCACCGATAGCACAGGAATACTGTAAAAAGAGTACGCATCAGTACGAAACCAAACACGACTTGTTTAGCATGTATAAAACCTTAGTTATCAAATATCTTTATTTCTCAGCATTTAAACTAACTGAACCAACTTAAATCATATACTTTAAAGCTTATTAAACCTTATGTGTGAATATGTAATATGTGAGTATTCGGGGTTTGATATAAGGATGCTAGTTAATTTGGGGCAGATGCGTGCGCATAAAGCTAATAAAACAGCGGTTTCATACAAAGTCCTATGCATTCGCTAACATGCGACTAGTTAACAGCGCAATTGTGCGTATTAATGTGTGTATGAGAAATGGTGAAAGATGCAATCGCATGGTGCTAATAGTATTATCGCCACATGTACTAAAATTTGAGTTTATCTAAAAGGCGCTTAGGCAGCCATTCGCAAAATGGCATCTTGCGATCTCATTTTCAAGATGGCATCTTGCGGCCATTCGCAAGATGGCGTCATCGCGATTAAATTTTAAACTGAACTTGTCTCAGCCAATTATTCAGCTTCGACAGTCCACCCTTTGATAGCAAACAACATGCTATCACAATCTGCTATTAGAATTTAATTTAGGCTTACATTTACATATTATTTAGTGTTATTATGGGATGGCACAAGGTGCTTCTTAATCCATCAATAATGTGTCTCTGGGTGGGGACATAAAACTACTATTATACGCACACCGCGGATCTTGGAAGATCATGTGAAAGGTGTGGGAATGCACCAGTCTTATAACAGCAGTCTTGAAGGGGAATTGAGACTTTACATTATCTGAGGTGTTCCATAGATAACATTTCAATAATACATTCTATGCATGTCTAAATATAATACATCAAACGATAGTATTTCCTACTTCAGGGTTGTAATGCAGTTCTATATTTACCTCGGTGTACATATTGTCATTACTGACCACCATCATAGTTTCATTCGTACGTTTTACTCTGTTTTTACATTTTCCACACTTCAACACAATAGGAACACACCAGACGCATATGCTTATTATTGTGATGACAATCAGTATAAGGATTAAGAATTTGCCTATGCTGGCAATCACTTCCTGAACCCATTCCCCTAGACCTGAGAACCATTTCACTGGATTCAACCAAGAAACCCATCCTTCTATCTTCTCCCCTACTTCAGCCACTGAAGCATTATGGTTCTTATGAAACTCCCATTTTAGCTGCAGAATGTCATCCATCTTTCGGTCTATCACCTCCTTGGGGTCGCTGGTATTATTGGTGACATAGGTGCAACATTTTACTCCAAATTGGGTGGCTAACATTACGCAATACCCTCCAGTAACAGCAGTTAAATAATTCAGCACTAGCCTGTGTTGCTCTAATTCTTTCTTGTATGCTTGCAATTCTCTCCCTGTATACCTGAATGTGTCATCGTACATCTGGGTGATATTATCTATCAATTTAGCAAGTTCCTGGATATATCTAAAATTTAATGTACCCTGAGCGATCCTGGTGGGGTCCAATGCGACTAGAACTTGAAAGCCAGTTGTCTCACTGATTAACTGAGTGGCTTTATGTACGTCACCAGGTACCATATTTCTTTTGTCTCTGTGTTCATATCATGTGTGAAGATATGGTGACGGTGTGTTTTTATGTATACCCAGCATTTCAACATGTGTGAGGGTCATAACTTCTGGGACTACTCTTCCCAGGTAACACAAACTCGGGGAGAGCCATTTATACGCTTTTCTTCCACAGATGAAATATACATTATCAGGGAGAACATAAAGAATGGTATGCATCATTATCATTAAGCACATTTCCCTTGCAAACAATCCTATTTCTGGTTCTTCCATCTGGTACATGCAAGTTTCTGGCTGTATTATTTTAGCACAATAACCATTTGTCACCTTACCAATAATTTCTTTGGTGGAACTCAATGTATACCGATACCTAAAATGTTTCCCACCAGACTTAATGGAGCATAACAGATCATGGTTTATGGACTCATTATCAGCTCTTTGTGAGAAGGTCATCGTCTGATTATTCCCCATCACTTCCCAACTCCCGGGTCTATTGGGGTTGGTTATGTTTAAGCACAAAAGTGATCTATCTACTTGGAATTGATGGAGTTTGAAATGAGGTGGTTTGGATTAGAGAAATTTTCCATCCAATGTTTTCCCTTTTTGCAATTCTAAAATTTCCGTGATATTCAGCGGAAATGGCACCAACCCTACATTATGCTGTCCCTGTGGCACATGTGAACACACCCAGCAATCAGTTTGATTTAACACTTAGCCTACCATGCTATGATAATCCTCTAGAGGATACCCACCCCAGTACGGATTATATTTAGGTTGGCACCGTTGAATACAGTTCTCATCAACTAGGGACCCACAAAGCTCACAAAGACAGGAATCTTCAGACGATAATCCTCCACACCTTCCACGAGTATCCGGAATGACAGCTCTCTTAACAATAACAGTACTAAGATTGGTCAGACACTCCCCTGATTGGCATTGTACTCCGCCTGACTCCATTCCATCAGCACTGCCATCAGCTCCCGTTTCCTCAATCGGTCCCCCATCACAGACACTGAATATCCCCTAACTGACCAGGATGGTGAACACTCTAAAAGAGAATATGAAAATGAACACAGCAGGCCTGTCCATTGTCACAACAAGATCTGCAAATTTCTCTCAGTTCAGGTATCTCACTACAACCTGTTCAATCCTCCCGGAACAAGCTCGCGATCGACAGGTCCACGCTATCAGCTTTGTCTCCGACTTGTTTCTCCACTGGTTGATTGACCTTTTTGCAGTGAGTGGAATGGACCCAGGTATCTCTCTCGGCCACCTTCAAAGATGTAGTACTCGTCAGCAGCACCTGGTATGGACCCTCCCACCGATCAGTCAAACAACCTGAACGCAAGAAATTTCTGATCTTTACATATTCTCCTAGTTCAACATCATGACAGCTAGTTTCAGGCATATCATTAGACAACAATTTCAGTTTCTGCTGCTGTTGCTTTAACTGCTTACTCATTGATATAAGATACTTCACAGTTACCTCGTTGTTACCCTTCAGGTCTTCCTGTGGACTTATAATCAAATGAGGTTGTCTACCAAACAATATTTCAAATGGGGACAGATTCAGAGGAGGTATAGGAGTGGTCCTTATGCTATGTAGGACCAAAGGTAACGCTTCTGGCCATCCTAGTCCAGTCTCTGCCATGATTTTACTTAGCTTATTTTTAATAGTCCCGTTCATCCTCTCTACCTTGGCACTGGCTTGCGGTCAGTAGGGGGTATGAAGTCGGCTATTAATACCCATCAGCTTACACATATTTTGAAAAACATCACCTGTGAAATGGGTACCCCTATCACTCTCGATGATTTTAGGGATACCGTATCTGCATACAAATTCCTGAACTATTTTCTTGGCAGTGAACGCAGCAGTATTAGTGGCCACTGGGTAGGCCTCAACCCAGTTAGAAAATACGTCTGTGCACACTAATACATACTTAAGGTTCCTGCAGGGTGGTAATTGGATGAAATCAATTTGTATCACCTGGAAAGGTCCATCAGTCGGGGGAATGTGGGACGGTTCGGTAGGGATCACTTTCCCTATATTCTTTCTCAAGCAGGTCAGACAGGACATTACTGTCTTTTCTGCTTGTGAAGAAAAACCTTGTGCGCACCAGTATGCCCTCACCAACTTGCACATACCCTGTTTACCCAGATGAGTCAGGCCGTGTGCTGCCTCAGCAAGGCTGGGGTAATATGCCTTGGGGGCTACTGGCTTACCATGTCAGTCCCTCCAGAGCCCAGAGGACTCTTGCCCACATCCCTTGGACTTCCAAATGGATTTTTCCTGAATTGAACACAAATTTTGCATCTCAATTAATTTCAGCATATCAATTGTTTGAAATGACATAATTGTTTCAGTTGGAGAAAACATTTTTAATCCTGCTGCCCATTTTTCAGCTTCATCAGCTCTGTTGTTGCCCAGTGACACCGGGTCATCCTCACATGTATGGGCTTTGCATTGAATTACTGCCACCGCTTTGGGCAGTTGGATTGCTTCTAAAAGATGTTTTATGTGTCGGCAATGTGCAACTGGTGTGCTTGCTGCTGTCATAAAATTTCTCAGATGCCATAGAGCCCCAAAATCGTGCACCACCCCGAACGCGTACCTCGAGTCAGTGTAAATGTTAGCAGATCTGCCTGCTGCCAGTTCACATGCTCTAGTCAGTGCTACTAACTCTGCCACCTGGGCTGAGTGAGGAGGACCGAGAGGTTTAGCTTCTATGATGTCGGTGTCATTTACAACAGCATAACCTGTACATAATTCACCTGTGTCTGTTTGTCTATGACAACTCCCATCCATATAAAAAGTTACATCCACATTCTCTAAAGGTGTGTCATGTATGTCAGGTCTAGCAGTAAAGGTCTGATTCAGATATGTCATACAATCCTGCGTATCATTATGTCTGCCGAACTCACCTCCCGCCAGCAACTCCTCTCCTTCCACCCTTTGTACATCATGTTGTACATATGGTAGGTATGTTGCTGGATTCAGCGTACTGCAACGTTCAACAGTAATATTTGCAGGAGCGATTAGAGCTAGTTCCCATTTGGTGAACCTAGCCGAGGAGACGTGTCTGGTTTGAGCTGCGTTCAACAGAGCAGATACAGCATGGGGAGTGTAGACAATCATATCATGGCCCAATACTACGTCCTCACTTTTACTCACCAATAGAGCGGTAGCTGCTACACTTCTCAAACAGGTGGGGAGTGATCTTGCCACAGTGTCCAATTGGGCACTGTAGTATGCTACGGGCCTACTGGCATCACCATGTTTTTGTGTAAGGACACATGTAGCACAACCATCGGCTTCCGTACAATACAAATCAAAAGGTTTTTCATAATCGGGTATTCCCAATGCAGGAGCTTTCGTCAGACTATCCTTAAGATTAAGGAAAGCCTGCTCTGATTCCTCTGTGTGTATGACACGATCGGGCTTTGAGGAAGAGACTAATTCCTGTAAAGGTAAGGCCAAAATAGAAAAACCTGGTATCCACATTCTACAGTATCCGCACATTCCCAGAAAGGTACGAATTTGCTGTTGATTCTGCGGTAGTATCATGTTTTGTATGGCCTGGATTCTATCTGTGGTAAGGTGTTGTAACCACTGGGTTAGGCAGTGTCCCAAATATTTTACTCTGCATAGGCACGGCTGTAGTTTGTCCTTAGCCACCTTGTGTCCTGTTTGTGAGAGATGAAGTAACAAAAGTTTAGTATCATTCAAACATGACATAAATGAGTCAGAACATAGCAATAAATCGTCCACATATTGAATTAGAACAGATCCATTGGCAGGTTGAAAAGATTGTAAACAGTCGTGCAATGCCTGGGAGAAGATACTGGGGCTGTTCATGAAACCTTGGGGTAACCATGTCCATGTGTATTGTAAACCTCTGTATGTAAATGCGTATAGATACTGACAGTCAGGATGGAGAGGCACAGAGAAGAAAGCAGAACAGAGGTCAATGACAGTGAAATGGGTTGCATTTGGTGGGATCTGCATCAAAATGACAGCTGGATTTGGCACTACAGGGAATTGGCTCTCTACTACCTTATTAACACCTCTAAGGTCTTGTACCAGGCTATAACCCCTCCCACCACTCTTCTTCACCGGGAAAATGGGACTGTTGGCTACACTAGCTGTACGAACTAAAATTCACTGTTGCAATAATCGCTCAATTATTGAAAAAATCCCTAATTCTACCTCCTGTTTTAGTGAGTACTGGGGAATTTTTGGAGCTTGCCTACCACTTTTAAATTTACCATTACAGGGCTTACATTTGCCATTAATCCAGTGTCCTGTCCACCTTTAGTCCAAAGGGAATCTGGAATTAGGGACAACATTTCATCTACCTGATGGAGTTTCATTTAAAACTGTAGAGTGATTATGTGGAAGGCTGTGCTGGGATCAAGTGTTTGATCCCAGCATCAGCAGAGGTGCAGGGGCAGGCAGAGGGGATGTGTTCTCTGCGGGACACATCCGTTGCCGGCGCTGGGACAGTAATGTCCCTAGCATCGGTGCAGACACCGCGGGCACCTGGTGAAGGGACCGCCTGGTCCCTTTCATCAGTGCAGGCGGTACTGTGGTGCCGGGAGAAGCTTGGCTCCGGGCGCAGGCTCAGCGGAGCTTGACGCCCGGCAGCCAAGAAGCGGCGGGTAGCCGGCGCTGGGACAGAGTACCTACTCCCAGCGCCGGTCAGGCGTTGAGCACGGCGTTCCTTGTGGCGGGTGTTTGGCTCTGTCCGCGAGCCAAACCTGGTGCTGAGTGGGAAAAGTCAGTTCGGCAGCGGAGAGGGAGGAGAGAAGACCTACCGAAGAGCGGAAGATCGGCATGTCAACAGGGGCGGCGGCCGTGGAAGAGGCCAGAAGACGCCGCTGTCAAGAAAGAAGACAGGCGGCGCCGGCTGGAAGAAGGAAGGAAGAGGCGGCGCCACTGGCCAGGACGGGCCAGCGGCCGAAGAATGCGGCTGAGGACCGGAGAGGACTGCAGGGGAGGGAAGTAAAAGAGCGTCACGAAGTACCCCCCCGCAGCCTCTTCCAACGTCGCAGGTAGGCCCTCCGTGAGGCCCACCATATACCCCCCTCCCTAGTCCGCCTGGGTTGTCGGGTGCTAGGCCCGTGGAGCAATGTCGGGCACTAGGCCCGTGGGCAATTAGTCGGGCACAAGGCCCGGGGCACAGTAGCGGGCATTAGGCCCCATAAAAGGATTCCCCCTTAAGTAGGCGTGTATCTCCTACTTTATTCAATAAAGTAGGCGGGCACCAGGCCTGTGGCCATAAACCAGGCATAGGCCTGTACCCATACAGGAGGGCACTAGGCCCTATGTATGAGCCCCACAGATAGGCAGGCAAATAGGCCTGAGCCCCATAAAAAGTGGTCTGGGCATTAGGCCCAGGCCACTACCAGAGCCCACCGTTTGGCAGGCACCTAGGCCTGAGCCGCAGGTAAGACCCTGGGTGTTAGGCCCAGGGCCCTGAGCCCATTAACTGCAGTGCTAATATAGAGAGGCGCATGATTAGAGGTGTGAGCAGTGGTGGAGAGCTGTACGGCTCCCACCCGTGAGGTAGTGGTTTCCCCAGTCACTGAAAAGAGGAGCTGGCCAGCTCTGGATAGGTAGGTAGCAGACATTAAAAGAGACAGTACCGTGTTTTGCTCTTGTATACTTATAGTCTGTGATTGGTGTTCCGTGCAGGGCAAAAGTTTAGTTGTTGTTATATCTGTCGCACTACACACACCGTAGGTTGAGGGTGATGCCATTTAGTATGTGTAGTTGCTTGACATAGGTTTAGGCCCTGCACGGCTGTGTTGTGTATCTCCTTACAGGGACCTGTAGGCGAGTGAGTGGACGAAGAGCAAGAGTGGACACGGTAAGAAATATCTGTGTGTACTGTCTCTCCCTGTTTGTCTGTCACTATCTATCTTTCCTTCCTTCTGGGCGGACGATGAACCTTGCAACCCAGTGCAAGGATGGATCTTCACCTGGTGCGTGAGTACCGATAGGTGAAAATTCGGGATCTGAGGCCATAAGTGCCAATGATGATCTTCACTTAAAACCTGAATTTATCCCCCGGTTCGGTAGGGCGCGTCGGTCGACGTGAGGAAGGACGGTACTCACCTCGTCTCCTTCCCCCTAGGTCATCGTGTCCATGTTCTATTTGGAGGTTCCAGGACCGTCTGCTCAACACACGGCCTGAAGGTGAGAGGGTGCGATGCAAGGTAAGGAACAGACGTACACCTGCATGGCAGCAGGCACTGCACCGCACCCACCTCTCTCAGATACATTATCCTTTGAGGAGTGTCTAACATATCCTGCATCTCGTATACCATTCTCTCTGGGATATCTAAAAATACACCATCAGGGGTGCAATATATAACACATCCCATCTTACATAACAAGTCTCTGCCCAGTAGGTTAGTAGGAGCCGCAGCAGCCAGGAGAAAAGAATGCCTGGTATGCAACGGCCCAATAGTAACCTCTGTGGACTTTGTTAAAGGATAATGTTCCACTTTACCTGTTACACCCATTGTTGGTAGTGCCTCGGTCACCTGCAAATTAACGGGAGATTTTATCACTGACCTGGTCGCCCCTGTGTCTACAAGAAAAGGATATTGAGTACCAGCTACATCAACCATCATGACCAGTTCTTCCCAAGTACTTCCCGTTAACCTGACTATCTGTAGACTACAGGTATGACCTGACCCCTAGCGTTGGCTACCATTCTCCAATAAAGCATTTACGGCTACAATTGGAGCTGGTACCTGCTGAACATTTGCTGGCCTTTGTGCATATCCCTTATGGGGATATCCAGGTCTTCCCTGATGTGGGGTCCCTACTCTTTTCACTGTACAGTTTCTACTTAAGTGTCCTGTTTGTTTACAGTTAAAACTTGTTCGTGTATCGGGTGAAGATGCAAAATGGTGCACCTGTGCGGCAAGGTAGCGTCGTGGAGAGTATTGCCAGCAGTTCACGCTCACCTCCCCCACCTTATGTGGATGGAGGTGCAAGTACAGTTACCAAAAGTACCCATAAAAATGTTACAAGCAACTTGTACCCTCCCTTAAGCAACTATAAAGAACATGTTCATGATGTGGATGATGAGCCTATTGTAATGTCTGCCATTTCCCATGCTGTGCAATAGATAAATGTGGCATCACCACAATCACGAGTAGTGCTGCCATCTCCATCGGTAACAGCAAGGGAAGTGTTAATGCCCTCTGCACCCGTAGAGGAAGTTGTTCATACCATACGTAGCAGCAGCCAGGTAATCAGGTCAAAGGTAGCAGCGCTACCGGTCTGCATCCCATTCGGACAATAACTGTTCCAAATGGAAATGCAGATGCAAATGGTATAGTACCCATGAGGGAAGTAGTAATGCATTGTCCTTGGACAAGAGCAGAACTAAATTCCATCATAAATGATTTCCCCGATCCCAAAAAGGAATTAGCCAAATGTCAAAGATTTTTGAGAAATTTGGGTAGTTCACATGAACCCACTAATAAAGATTGTGAGGTGTTGTGAGGTTTGCGCAGAGGGTAAAGGTGGTGGATATGGGTAAGGATAGGAAGGGTAAGGGTATAGTGGGGGATAAGAAGTTGGTGGGTAGCCTGGGACCTGTGGTTGCATCGGGTTAGTGGAATAGAGTTGTGTTTGTTGTTGCATGGGGATAGTGAGAGCACATACTTGTTCAGAAGTGAGTGTGTGTGTAAGTGCAAGTGTGTCTGTTGGCTGTGATGTTACCGTCATTCCCTCCAGAGCTTGTATACTGACAGCCATTAGTTTTTCACTCTGGGCTTCTCTCTTCTTGGAGATGTTTTTATTATGTTCAATGGCGGTTTCTATGAGGGTATCTATTGTGAGTCCCCGCCAGCCAGGCTGTGAGGTCTGAACCAGAGTTTTTAAACTCTCTTTCAGATCGTCCACAAGTACCGTGACTATCATTCCCCGGTGGTGAGTGCTATCTTTAATATCCTCTATCCCAGTGTACTGGGTGATAGCCTGCAGAGCCCGATCGCAATAATCTTCTGCAGTTTCACTCTCCTTCTGCTTAATGGTGAAAATTTTGTTCCAGTTAACTACTACTGGAAAATATATACCCAACTGAGTTACAATGCGGGAAATGTTACCTTGGTTTACTTGGTCTGTTAAGGGAACGTCACCATCCAATACACAATCCGTGATAAATTTTGTCACATCGGTATTGCGTGGCAGACAGGCCCTTAACACCACACGCCAATCTTTATTAGTGGGTTCATGTGAACTACCCAAATTTCTCAAAAATCTTTGACATTTGGCTAATTTTTGGGACGGGGAAATCATTTATGATGGAATTTAGTTCTGCTCTTGTCCAAGGACAATGCATTACTACTTCCCTCATGGGTACTATACCATTTGCATCTGCATTTCCATTTGGAACAGTTATTGTCCGAATGGGATGCAGACCGGTAGCGCTGCTACCTTTGACCTGATTACCTGGCTGCTGCTACGTATGGTATGAACAACTTCCTCTACGGGTGCAGAGGGCATTAACACTTCCCTTGCTGTTACCGATGGAGATGGCAGCACTACTCGTGATTGTGGTGATGCCACATCTATCTATTGCACAGCATGGGAAATGGCAGACATTACAATAGGCTCATCATCCACATCATGAACATGTTCTTTATAGTTGCTTGAGGGAGGGTACAAGTTGCTTGTTACATTTTTATGGGTACTTTTGGTAACTGTACTTGCACCTCCATCCACATAAGGTGGGGGAGGTGAGCGTGAACTGCTGGCAATACTCTCCATGACGCTACCTTGCCGCACAGGTGCACCATTTTGCGGCTCGCCCGTATTGCAATTTAGCGCCGCAGATGTATTTTCTGGCAATGCGCTCACGACGCTAGTTTGCGTCGTTTGCACATTTTTAAGCCACGCATCCCCTTCATGCTGCCACAGTTTTAAACATTCAAAATATTTAACCTTTTTCTCTCGGGAGCGCATCATAATGATGTGATCCCGGACATTGTCTAACACATTTTTATCAAAACTACCAATTCTGGGAAATGGTCTGACACTCTTCCTCGTCATATTAAACCATAAATCACAATACCTTATTGCATAAGTACCGTACTTAGTATGCATGATACGATGGGCCGATCCGATCGGCGCCTCCATTAGCAGCACATCATTGTCTAACATCTCTACTGTTTGCGCGGCTCCCATTCTGAGACAACTCCTACGCTTTTCAATAAAGATTTAGACTGGTGAAAGACAATCAAGATACTTTCACTTACCTGTGGACGATTTAAGTCGGCGGCGCCCACACACCTGGATAAGATTTGAAAAAGGCAACTTCCACACCCGGATAAGATTTAGTAAGGCAACTTCCACACCTATGAGAGTTTATATGTCAGCTACTCTCACGCACCTCTCTACAACAAAGACAACATGTACACCTGCTACTGTGTATAGAATGGTAAAGCTACTTACCGAGCGGCTAGACTAACCCTTGCACCTAGCCCTTAAGGATCATACGATACCCTTAACTTTGTTCAACAAATATTCACTGTTACACACTTTTTTTCCTGCGCAGAAAAATAAATGTTAACCCAGATATTGGTAACAGTTGAGAAAAAAAAATAAAATAAACCTCAACGGCTTTGTTAAAACACGTGGCAGCAGAACCGGAAGTGCGTATACGCTATTGTGCGATCAGCCGCAAACACAATAATGCGACTACCACACAACCGTATAATTACTTTTTAACTGCGTACACAAAAGTGCGTCTTTGCTATGCGCAAACCTGCAACTTAACCACGTACTCAGTACTACGGCACCCCTTTAAACGTAAGGTTCTATCAACAGAGGAAAACAAACTTTTTCCTCTCTTGTCCCTGGATTCTAGTCAGCTTCCTTGATTCACACGGAGACAGATAGCGATCTTTCAGCACAAAGTGGTTGCAGGCAAACCCTGCATGTGTCCACTCCACCCTTTGCTGAAATATCGATAGACGTATGTACCGTGTGAGCAGGTAAGTGACTTCACTATGAGCCCCCAACTAACGATACTGGATCAGAATCTCTATATACCCCTGCCTATACCTTCTGAAATCCTTCCTATAAACCTCTAAGGATGACGCTAATTTGCGTACGCAGTCATACAGTAAATAAAGACTTAGATCTGGAATCTGTGGTTCCAAAGCACAAGTGTTATTCAAGTAAAAGTTCAGACAGTTACACGCAATTGATCCAGACACAATTTAGGTGCAAAAGGAATTATACAGACCCAAGTACAGTATACATATGCAGTGCTTCCGGACCCGAAGATAGGCATCAGCAAGAGACCCCTCGTCATTCAGCATTCAGCACGAAGACTAAGAACCCAGTGTTTGAGCACACATATTTATACCCCCCCAGAATAGACAGGACAATAGAGAAGTTTGTTGCTGATGTCATTGGTTCCCAGGGGAGAAGCATCTGTTACAGAGCATTTAACAGGCTGGTTCAAATAGACTCTCCATGCCTCTAATAGCTGGGGATCTTTCCCTTCCCGCCCCCTGCAACATCCTTACAGTTGTTCATGAAATATACATTTTGTTGTTGGAGGCTCTGCGATCCATAACTCGAGAATGCATGATGCGATCTCCCCACCGATAGCACAGGAATACTGTAAAAAGAGTATGCATCAGTACGAAACCAAACACGACTTGTTTAGCATGTATAAAACCTTAGTTATCAAATATCTTTATTTCTCAGTATTTAAACTAACTGAACCAACTTAAATCATATACTTTAAAGCTTATTAAACTAAGGCCCTCATTCAGAGCCACTCGCAAACAGCAGTACGCTCGTTGCATTCCGATGTTGACTAACCGCGCCTGCGTCGGTGTAACACTGCGCATGTGCGTACGGCAGATTGCGAGTTTTTTTGGTCTCGTTCGTCAAATAGCGTACAGGAAGTGACATGTCAAATGTGATTGACAGAACAGGGCGTTTTTGGGTGTTGACGGGGGTGGAGATGGAAAAACGCAGGCGTGGCGAGGCGTTTTTGGGGCGTACATACATTAGCAGATGCGAGCGTAAAATGTGTACGGACCGACTCATACGTCACTGGATGATCCTCTTTCCCTTCAAAATGCTCGCACAGCTTAGGGTCTGGATTACTCGACCACATTGGCGATGGCCTTCTCCTCCATCCCGGCACTCCTCGATGTTGCTGCGATTAATCGCGGGTGGTCTGAACAGCAATTAGTGGTGGATTGAAAACCGGCTTGGTATGTGTTTTGAAAGTAGTTTTTTGTGTTAGCACAAAAGCGTACGCAGGTGGAAATCATAGCTGCTAATGAGATGATTACACAATCAATTTACGTACATTTGTGGTAGTTTCTTTTGGGCTCAATTTGTTGGTTAGGGCCTATTGTAACAATAATGTCATCATGTTTTTTTGGTTTTTACCTTTTTCTTTTGGCCTGTTGAATTTGCATCGTTATGTTAAATTTGAAACGTTCCTTAAAGAGCCCTTTTTTGGGGGGGCATGTAAAATGTGGTTCTTGCCAGTTTGTGCCTTTTGGCCCAGGATTAAATGTAATCCATTTTGAGAATAATGTGAGAATATAATGTCAGTTTTTTATTATTTTTTTATTGCTCAAACAAAAAATAAAAAAAAAAACAATTAAGCTAATTGATACATTGATTGGCATGATACGATTGAGGGAGGTAGGCAGAAAAAACGAGCAGGTAATCAGAATCTGATAGGCCCACTTCCAGTTTGTACTTGTGCGTGCGTTCCCTTCAAGCCATTTCGGGGATGTACGCTCGCTATTTGGCACGCTCGTTAGTTAGAGGAGGGGTCGGCTGAGTTTGGGGCGGATTTTTAGCTGCGTACGAAAATACGAGCGAGTGCTTGAATTTAAATATTTTTTTACGTACGCCGAACGTACGTACGCCCAATTGCGAGTGGGTCTGAATCAGGGCCTATGTGTGAATATGTAATGTGTGAGTATTCAGGGTTTGATATAAGGATGCTAGTTAACTCGGGGCAGATGCATGTGCATAAAGCTAATAAAACAGCGGTTTCATACAAAGTCCTATGCATTCGCTAATATGCGACTAGTTAGCGCAATTGTGCGTATTAATGTGTGTATGAGAAATGGTGAAAGATGCAATTGCATGGTGCTAATAGTATTATCGCCACATGTACTAAAATGTGAGTTTATCTAAAATGGCGCTTAGGTGGCCATTCGCAAAATGGCGTCTTGCGATCTCATTTTAAAGATGGCATCTTGCGGCTAGTCGCAAAATGGCGTCATCGCGATTACATTTTAAACTGAACTTGTCTCAGCCAATTATTCAGCTTCGACACACTACACATACAGCGCACCGCACAGACCCCGCACTTGTGGCTGTGTACCCTGGCAAAAAATTATCCACACAGGAGCAGGCATGAGACTTGCTGGGGACTGGAGTCAGCCCCAGCCATGGACAGCTACTGCACAAATGTGCTGCCGAGACCCCGCCCCCTCCCCTGCAGCAGTCAGTGTGTGAGGAGAGCACAGCTTCCAGTGCAGGCAGAGGTAAGTTGCTGGGGTGTGGGGGCTGTATAAGCTTGTTCATGTTATCTAAGGAGGAGGGGTAATACTAATAATACCTGGGGAGTGAGGTGGGATTTGGGGGGGGGCTGTAGTAGTGTGTGTGTGTAGGGGGTGTATACTAAAGTGACCTAAGTTGGGAGTTGTAGTAATGTGTGGGTGTACACTAATAGTACTGGGGGGATAAGAGGTGGGTTGGGGATGTAGTAATGTATGGGGGAGGTCTTCATGTATACTAACAACTCCTGGGATTGTGTGTGAGTTGGGGGTAGCGGGTGTACACCAGGGGCGGATTGGCAGTTACATTCTGCGGGGAAAATCCCGGTGGGCCGATTGGTTATGGGGCCACTTTTCCATTGAGGCCCCGCCCCCTTATCCCCATCACCCGCGGCCGCTGGGTCCTGACACAGACTCACTATTTTTTTACAGGCACCCGAGCCGGGTGACTATCAGCTCTGCCTCTGCATTGCCGCGCCTGAGCCTCTCTTTCGCGAGGCCAGCGCGGCCTATTTAAACCCCGCCCAGCATGCCTTTGTCATCACATGCCGCGGAGGAATGAAGAAAAGAAGTGGAGCACCCTGCGGGTGACAGCAGCGGAGGTAAGTTGCCTGCGCCGGTGGGAATGGGAGGACGCCCAGGCAGTCTGTCTCCTCTCTACTCTTCCCTCCCCAGGCTGTGAAGTGTCAAGTTTAATTTCACAGCCTGGGGAGAGGGCAGAGAGGAGAGGATACATTCTGGCTAGCTGCAGTGCAGGGCATTGGGGCTAGGTCCATCAGGAGAGACTCGGGATGTCTGGGGTGGGGGCCCTTCTAAGGGGGAGAATAGATGATCTGTCTAAGGGGAAAGGGGGATGATGTGTCTAAAGGGGAGGGGGTGAGGGGAGATGATCTGTCTAAGGGTGAGAGGGTGAGGGGAGATGATGTGTCTAAGGGTGAGGGGGTGAGGGGAGATGATGTGTCTAAGGGGGAGGGGAGATGATGTGTCTAAGGGGGAGAGGGTGAGGGGGCATGATCTGTCTAAGGGGGAGGTGGTGAGGGCAGATGATCTGTCTAAGGGGAGGTGGTGAGGGGAGATGATCTGTCTAAGGGGACAGGGGGATGATGTGTCTAAGGGTGAGGGGGTGAGGAGAGATGATCTTTCTAAGTGGAAAGGGGGATGATGTGTGTAAGGGGGAGGTGGTGAGGGGAGATGATCTGTCTAAGGGGAAATGGGGATGATGTGTCTAAGGGGGAGGGGGTGAGGGGAGATGATCTGTCTAAGGGGAAAGGGGGATGATGTGTCTAAGGGGGAGGTGGTGAGGGGAGATGATCTGTCTAAGGGGAAAGGGGGATGATGTGTCTAAGGGGGTGAGGGGAGATGATCTGTCTAAGGGGAAAGGGGGATGATGTGTCTAAGGGGGAGGGGGTGAGGGGAGATGATCTGTCTAATGGGGAGGTGGTGAGGGGAGATCTGATGAACTGGGGGGAGATGGACTTTCTGTGGGGGAGGGGGGATGCTATACTGAGATGATCTGTTCTAAGCGGAGATGATATTTCTGTGGGAAGGGGTCTGCTATACTAGGTGGAGATGATCTGTCTGTGGGGAGGGGCTTTGCTACACTAGGGGTGCGGGAGATGATCTGTGGGGGGGTATTCTGTGCTAAGGGGAGATGACCTGTGTGTGAGAAAGAAGGGCTATTCTGTGCTAGGGCAGGAAGACGCCACTGAGGAGACGCAGGATGATGGCACTGGGGAGGCGCAGGATGATGGCACTGTGGGGAGACACAGGCGGATATTGCCAGAGAGAATTGGGGGTGGCACTGGAGAGGTGCAGGGGGATAGCACTGAAGAAATACGTAAGGGGATAGGCTGGAGACACACCAAGGTGATGATGCTGGACACACACAGAGGACGGTAGGGCCACTGGTACTATTAGAAGAAAACAATGGGGCACAGTAATCTTCAGTAAGATAACAATTCTAATGAAACCATATTCTAATGCAAATGGTACCAAATGAGCAAATATATTTTATTAATATTAAATTGTTCGATATAGGAAACTCCCATTTTGTCCTGCCCCAAAACATCTGTTACTATGTATTATCTGGTTAAACCTCTGTTGCATGATGATGACATTGGCTTTATTGCTACACAAACAGGCGGCTTCCGGACCATGTGATCTCAGCATGAATAGTGATCACCGACTCAAGAAACTGCGTGTCCAAGAAGGATCAATTTCTTCAGAGGTTCTCCGCTGCAGAGAGATCATATAGGTAAGAAAATACTCATTCACCTGCTCGCTGTGCTTATTCACTGGAGAGAGGGATTGGGGGCATGGCTATCATCTCCTGGAGATGTGGGCATGCCCCTAGCATGAAATAATGGGGGAGTGGCTTGTGGGCATGGCATTTCTCATTAGACCACACCCCTTGTAATTAGGCCACACCCACTTTTCCGGGCATGGCCTCTTCCACACTTTTTTCCAGGGCCACTTTAAATTCCCAATCCGCCATTGGTGTACACTAATATTTCCTAGGGGGTGTTGTGGATGTAGTAATGAATGAGGGGTGGTCTTCTTGTATACTAACACCTGGAGTTTGGGGGTGGGGGTGCAGTAATGTTTTTGTGTAGGAGGAAGATGTAGTAATGTATGGGGGGGTTGTATACTACCCATGGGATGATGTGGTTTTTTTTTTCAATGTGCTCTGTTTTTCATTGTATATTTAGATATATGTGTACTGGGGGCCATCTCCTGCATAGTATGATTTCTGCTAAACTGATTAATTGATGCTGTGTATTGATATGCTGTACACCTGATTATAAGTTTTCCTATATGTACATTTGTCCTATGGTTTGTGTATAGATGCCCTTCAGTAGTTGTACCTGGAAGTGACGTGGAGTGAGGCGAAAGTGCAGTTTCATGCCCATAAAGGCCACCACAAGAAGAAACTTGTCTGCTCGCCACGCTTCGGGCTTTTTTACATTTCCAGTTTATGTCCACGTGGATAGTAGGGAATGACGTCACGTTGGACAGTAACTGATGACGTCAGGGTACATCTATGGGAAGGGGATCTATCCACAACCTTTGTCTTATATTATGGGTGTCATGGCAGTATATGCGTCATATTGTGACATCATTGCTAGGCACAGCTGATGCTTAATATGTTTGTTTGCAATTCTAAATGGAATTGCTGATCTTTATTGTGTTTCTCAGCGCATTGTGTAAAATATTAGGTAAATTTAATTAGGCGTAAGTCTTTAAAAAAAAAATATAGGTCCATCAAATTCAAGTTTAACCTGTAGCAATTGATAATTTACCTAATGGGTAGAAAATAGTCATTTCATCTCCCAAAAAATGACCATCATATAAACAACAGTCCTGATGTGTGGTCCCAAATAGGGTAGGGCTTACATAAAGGAAAATGGGAGTGCCATGCCCTCTTAATGGCCCTATTTAAAAAAATTGTGTGTGTAGGGGGGCACTGATGCTCTTTATGGCACAGGGCACCAAAATGTCTAGTTACGGCTCTGGCTGCAATGACTACCCACACATCCTGACGGCAGGGCTGTAAACAAGAGAGTGCTTACTGCCTGTCTGTCAGTGCAGGAAATCAGTTCAGTTAATCAGCTTTGGCTATACAGTAATACAGAATATACAGGGCAGGCTGCACTGTGACTGTGTGCTATGCCCAGCCTGTGTCCCCGCCCCCTTCAGTGCTCACACGGCTCCCTAAGCATAACCCATTCCCTCCGCCCTCTTTCCTGAGGCTCCGCCCCTTTATCGAGGTCTTCCATGCACAGTCACAGCAAAGTTGGGAGGTATGCATAGGGTTTTGAAATGAGGTACAGTTAGCTGTCATTATCTTTACTGAAGTGTAACCATCCAAAAATTATTTTAACTGTTATTTGTAAACTGCAATTGGTTTAACAGTTAAACTAGTATGTGTACTGATATAGAAGCATTAAGGTAACAACATTATTTTGTAAATAGGAATAACACATATATTTTTGAGTGTGAGGGATCTTGATGCCAGGTTTGAAAAATCATGTTACCAATGGTGATAGGGGGAGGGGTTTGGGGGGGATCTTGCCTCCAGGAGCCATGGTTGAAGTTCCATCCCTGGATAATATGAAGGGTGATGATGAATCATCACCCTTTAGTTCAGCGACACTGTAGTGTGGCTGTCTCCATAATATGTTTTGCACAGGATCAGTGCGTCTGGCCCCACACATTCTGTGTAATCAAGCTGAGGAGCCTGCCTGAGTGAAGAGACAGTCAATGACGGTGACATCCTCTGCATGTATCCCTGTACAGCTGCACAGCCATACCATGGTAAAGAGGAGACACACAGCACTGCCCACAATGGATCTGTACCACAGAGGTGGGACGAGGCCGGGGCTCCACCAGTGCTGGACCCAGAGTAAGTTTCTGGCTGGGTAAGGGGGGCCCTAATTTGGTGTCTTGCTTAGGGCCCCATGATGTCTAAATCCGCCTCTGATGAGACTGCCTCTATTTTTCTGGCCCATAGGTAGACATGGCATAGCTATGCTGGTAATTGTTAAGATCATACATCGATGTGTCTGAACCTGTGGTTGGACTGCCATAGTCTTTTTTGTTTGTTCACAGTGAGTGGAAGATCTTTGTACGTTTCTTCATGGCGGATGAGGAAAACGTGTCTGTGAGATTACGTCAGAGATGTGTGATTGAATTTTGTGTTAAACTTGGGAAAGCGGAAATAAAACTCATGAAATGTTACGGCAAGCACACCGTGGAGAAACAATTAGCCGTGCTGCAGTATTTCGGAGGTGGAAGCACCGCAAGAGTAATATGTGAGTGACTGTTGAAGCGTGTTCTGAGAGACGTGGTAACATATATCAACATTGCCAAAGCTGCAGAGATGTTGCAAAATGACAGAAGGTTAACTTTATGCAAACTTTCAGCTTCACATATTGTAACAAAGGAACTGAAACATGTGTGCCAGGTGGGTACCCAGAAATCTTACAGAAGAGCAGATGCAACGATGAGTTGAATCGTGCAAGAACACAGTTTGAATGTAGGAGAGGATACCCAATATGTGACAAATCGTGGATTCGTCATTATGATCCGGAATCGAAACAGTCCAGTGTCTGGAAACATGCAAGCTCGCCTCCGCCCAAAAAATTTGGTGGATTCCTTTGGCGTGTAAAGTCATGCTTCAGCTGTTCTTTGAAGCACACGGTGTAATCCTACAGCACTGGGTTTCCAGTGTACAGACAATTAATGGTGACTACTATGCAAACGTCCTGAAAACCCATTTGCGTGGAGCCATGAGGAAGGAAAGACCACATTTGCTGAAGAAACAGTGGTTTTTGCTCCAAGACAATGCCCAACCACATGTTGCTGTTGTTGCATTGGCAGCACCGACTACAATTAATTGGACAGTACTGGAACACCCTCTATATAGCCCGGACATAGCGCCCTGTGATTTCTGGGAATTCCCAACCATTAAAAAACAACCGCGAGGAAAGAAGTTCTCAACAGATGAAGTCAAAAATGCCACAGCCGCAGCACTAATAGGGATGTCACAAAACAGTCTTCTGCACGTCTTTGAATCACTGTATCATTGTTGAAACGCTGCAAAAAATAGGATTGATTGTTAGTGATGCTACTTTGAAAAAGAAAAATGTTCAGATCCTGTGGAGTCGTCTGATTCTGAATAAAAAAAAATTAGTCTCATTACTTTTCAATCAGCCCTCATACAGTATATATCCATTTGGACAGTAGCAATTAAAATGGGAAACAAAATGTTTAATTTCACTTAATTTTTAGAAGCTTATTCATCATCACCTAAATGGCCCGTTATACATGCGGAAATACTATACATGCAGAAATAATATCCATTCATTATTAGGGGTCCAATAGGACAGTCTAATATTAAAGTTTTTGGAGTTTGCTTTTAAGAACAAACGCCATCTTCAGATGTCACTATTTCTCAATGCCCCACCACCTCCTCACTACCTCAGGTCACACATGCGCAGAAGCTATCCATGGGGGTACTAAAGTATCAGTGCTACTAATCGTGGGGACAGCTGGCTTTTCGGAGCAGCTGTCCCGCTCTGGAGCAATGCTGAATTGCTCACGTAATAAGTATCCTCTTGTGGCAAGTGGGATACTTAATCATCATTTCTCCAAGCTTTGCAACAGACGTAGTTAGCAGAATATATATATAACAAAGACGACTAGTGAAAAAGTATAAGAAGAAAGGAGAATAAAATAGATTAATCCATCGGTACACTCCATGTTATCTAATACTGATCATTCCCATTTCCCTCATTCTAGTATACTATATTTTGTTTCTTAATATTTTAGGGAAATATAGTGGGAATTAAGTAAATTTGTAATTTTTTTTCCACCAGGATGTGGTCCATTCTATATCTCAGTGTCCATCAGCATTTATAATATCAAATCTGTCGTGCAACACTTCTAATATCAGCTAATAATAAAGTTACTGCTATTACAAAATGATCCTATAATTATTATATCTAAAGCCCAATCTATAATGTAACGGGTTATGTATTGTCACCTATTGTGGCTTTATAATCTTAGCTGCATCTGTGTACTGTAGCTGCAGTGGCGTAAATTCATCCCGGAAGCATGTTATAATTTGGCGCCCCCCCTCGTGACAGCCGCTGACACTAATGTAGCAATTTGCATGCAGACTGCCTATAGATAGCCTAAGGTGGCAGCTGATGGTCTGACATGTAGCTCTCCACTAATGTATGGTGGCTTCTCAGGTGGTGGGAATAGGTGCCATGTATTGGGCTACCGTGATGGTACACTCCGGGTACATTATAACAGCTCTAAGTGGGGTGAATATATTGTGGACAATGGAGGAGGTACCCCTTTAGAGCTGGAGCCGGCGACAGGCGCCTCCATTGTCTCCCATAGTTCTGCCCTTGTGTAGGACACTGCATTGTGTGTTCAACCTGACAATCCCACTTTTCCAAAAATATTATTCACTAGCGTTCATAATGTAATTGTGACACTTTACAGCTGTTCTTGCTACAATGTAACTACAAGCAAATACTATAAAGCTGTAAGCAAATATTATATTTGCAAATACTATACATAGATATGGTTTATTGCTGCAATGCTGTTTTAAGCATCTACTGTGAATGCAGTGCTTATTAATCTGGTTTCTTCTGCTGGTGTCTAATTATTATTTATTTATTTTGTTTTTATTACAATTTTATTTGTGTAGCACAACCATTTTGTGCAGCGCTGTACAGACAAATAATACAGATGTGTCCTCATACACTGTTGCTGAAGACTCTCCAATAGCCCCTCTCGGTTCACTAGGTCCCTGGTGACTTGGCCGCACTGATGGCTTTTCACTCAAAATGTGCGTCATATACGCAGAAATAAAACTAATGTAAGTGAGAAAAAAAAAAAATAAAGTGTGCGCAGACCACTGTGATGTGCAACATTTGTACATCTGTAGGCAACTGAATCTGTTCAGAATGGGCTCCAATGCAAATAGCCACAGCTTTCTGGTTGCGATTCATCTGCAACTTTGTATTGTGTAAAACCAATTCCTGTGCAGTTAAAGTCGCAGGCTAGTGTCTCTAGTACACTATAGGCCTGATCAGCAAGGAAAGCAGTTGCTTCGGCAATTGTTGCGTACTGTATATGCATATGACCCATGGCAGAGTGATTGACAGGAAGTGCCGTTTGTGGGTGTGAAGGGGGGTGGGTGAGCGAATGCAGGCATGCCAGTGCATTTCAACGGTGTGCATAAATTAGCCACTGCGATACCATACATAGCCTGAGGCCTCATAGCGTGCGCTGAAGTAAGCAATTCCTGAGTGAGGTGGGTGTCCTAATGTTAGACTGCAATCGCAATGCGAATGCAGATATTTATACATCCCGGCTGATATTAACAACTGCGCTTTGTGCGTATAAGCAGAATAGCGATCCGTAGTGAATCAGGCCCTGCGAGCGGCTCTTTGCTAATTTTGGGATGTGCAGAATAGGCAAAATGTAAAGAAATATACACAGATTGCTACTCCTCTTAGAGCATCAAAGTTACGCCATATAGACCAAAATAGAACCAACAGCCCCACAAAATCGACCAGTGTTTCTATTCAAAATAGATCATTTACTAACAGTTGTTTTTTCACCAAATCAACCAAAAATCTACCCAAAATCTACCCAAAATGGAACCAAAAATTATACAAAAACATTCCTATTGGCCAGAACATGTCACAAGCACTGTATTACCCACAAACACCTTCATCCCAGTGCTAATTTGCATATCCATGATTTTTTAAATGTCATTGCTATGCCTTTAAATGCCTTATTTATACAGCCAGAGTGCCCCACATGCTTCTCTCCCATGGTTTTTTTTACCATCATATTGAGTTTTAAGACAATTCTACATAATTTAAAATAAAAAAGAACTATTTATGATGGTTCTATTGAAATTGTCGATGTTCAGCCTATTTTTGACTGTTAGTAAATGAGCTTTTTCTACTGATGCTATGGGGAAGTACCGATGGTCTATTTGAAGTTCTATTTGTGTGTGAAGTTGAATTTCTGGGGATTGATTCAGTTTTGCCTTTAGCAAATACTTGATTGTCAAAATCACCACCAGATCACCTAAAAATCAAGACAAACAGAATGGAACTGAAAATCGACCCTTAGCAAATTTACCCCTAGGTGTATGAGGATACATCTGTATGTAGTATAGTATGTAGTTTCTTATATCTTTTGTGTCAGAGTAGAGATCTCTATCCCTTATCCACCCTCTCCTTGCAAATAGCTGATTATGGGAAATTATGCTAGTTATGTCAAATCATAATATACGAGTATATAATAATAGATGTTATGAAGTGTATATATTGTCATTTTCTAAGCTACCTTTGTATAAATTGTTTATCATTACAATAATTGTGACAATTGTGGTGTAAGGATGTTAAGATTGTCCTCATACATTCTTTCATTTCATACATTGTTTAGCATGTATCTTTGCATACTGTGGGCCTTAGGGGTATATTTACTAAAGGTTGATTTTGTGTTTCAGCATCTAAATCACACATTCACTTAGAGATTTTTTGACATCGTTTACATAAAAGATGTCAATAAGCATCTGTTAGTAAATGTGTGATTTAGACCCTGAAACACAAAATCGACCATAAATCAACTAAAATTTACTTTTAGTAAATATACGCCTTAGGGGCATATTCAATTGGGGGCAAGGTTTAGCAAAGTAAAAAAAACTTGCACCCCTCGCACCCAATTGTGGAATACCATTTGGTATGCGCGCTCCCGATACCTGCGGTAGTCAAAAAAATGCACACAGGGTTTTCAGCACTGAAAAGCCTGCAGTGCGAGGAAAAAAACCTTACTTACCGGTCCGTTTGTCTCCATGGCACCTGGTCATCTCCTTCCATCTTTGCACAGGTGAAGGGACTTCTGGGAGTCGAGGGGGCTGCTTGGAGGGCAGGTGGCTGCTGGGAGATGTATACACACATAAGGGTAATGGGGAGTGGAAGAAAGGTCACACCAAGGACTGATATTCAAAACATCATAAATTCTTAGATAACCCTTAAATTCCTATTGCTATTATAAATTAATGATCAGGTAAGGGGTGCTACTCAGGGACATTATACATTAATTCAAAAAAGGAGAGAAGGAAAGAATCTCTATATGAGTGCACTATTACTTATAATAAAAATAAAATATAACCTTTATTATAATTCTTAAAATACACCCTTGGGTGAAGAAACACAGCAAAATACAAATCATACAATATTACATTGTGTACCTATTAAATTTATAATGCTAATAAATTCAATGAGTTTAAAGGCCCCATACATCAGCAATTGATTGCAGCAATCGTGCAATTTGCAATCGATTGTGTATAAAAATCTCTCTTTTCAATCGATTGCAGAATTGCCACAATCAATTGAAAAAGGGAAAGATTTTTATACATAATCGATTGCAAATTGCACGATTGCTGCAATTAATTGCTGATGAATGGGGGCCTTGAGTTGATGTTCTCAAATTATTGGCTGCTTAATAGAGAGTATCAGCAATTAGTTAAAATTAACCCACATGTGTACGTCTCAATTGAGAAGATCCAGTTATAATCATGTGTGCTTACATATATAATATATCAACCAAATTAATCCCCTTACTAAGGTGTTATATTCTGATGTACAGTAACATATTATAAACCATTTCTCTGTTTGTAATTGTGTTTCAACAACACTGTATCAATCTGAAGAGTCTGGTTTAATAGTGGATAACAAACAGATCATTACTGAGTATCCAACCTGCCAGTAATTCCTCTAATTACAGGTACCTGCTCCCATTCATCACTAATTAATAACTTGGTTCATACACACGATGTAATAGTATAATATAAAGCGGCACTGCTGACTCTGGCCACATATCTCTCTCATTCAGCACAGTTATCACATAAGGCAGCGCTGCGTACAGTGGCCGCATATCTTTCTCAGCTGACTCACTTAATACACACAGCAGCAGGGCCGGATAATAGGGAGGGCCAAGGGGGCGGTCGTCCTGGGGCCCCCACACATAAGGGGCCCCCACACACTGCCCAGTCACCGCTGCTACTAAGACCATTGCGCTGCTATTGTCCGTCGGCGGCTCAGCTGCTCCCAATCCCTAGCAGCAGCCGCAGAGGAGCTTCCTACAGTCAGAGTCTTGCGAGATTTGACATCATCATCTCGCGAGACTCTGACTGTAGGAAGCTCCTCGGTGGCCGCAGTCAGTGACAGACAGAGGGAGCCGAGGCTCCAACATAAAGAAGAGTTGAGTCGACTTGACTCAGGTCCTCATGGTTCCCTCTTGGTGCACCTCAGCGGTACAGGTACTGTAGCCCTTAGTGTGTGTGTATGTATATGTATACGTGTGTGATATATATATATATATATATATATATATATACACACACACACACTTACAGTATATATGGCTATATATACATTATATATAGCTATATATACAGTGTGTATATACACACATAATGTGTATATATATATATATATATATATATACACAAACACATGTGTGTGTACATACACAGTATATATAGCTATATATAATGTATATATAGCCATATATACTGTATTTGTATATATATATATATATATATATGTTTATTACATTTGCTTTAAAATGTAAAGTTACTGGAATATCAAGGTCTTATATATATATATATATATATATATAGTGTGTGCTTTTATATATATATATATATATATATATATAATGTGTATAGTGTGCATATATATATATATATATATATATATACGGTCCGGCGGCACTCAATGCAAATAAAACTCAGACAGCAGATGTTTAGATCAACGTTTCGATGTTACACCATCGTCATCAGGATTAAAAGACATACAAACAATACACTTACTTATACCCCCACCCGTCAGCGTGCATGAAGACAGCTTCCGGGTCCGTCCCGGTGGCGCCCACCAATGACGTCACCCACGTGACCCGTTGCCATAACTACAGTGCAAACATACAAACAAAATTACATTTACGGACAAGAAAAAATGGTTACAAGGTAACACATAATAATAGCATTGTAAACATCGTCCTGTAGATACAACAAAATAACGTACATAATCCACAAAAATGTTGCACTAAGGCTGTCATAAATAAACGTCATGTTGTACCTCTAATAATCATCGTATCTACAACACAAATGGACTGCACATATATGATTGAACACTAATATAGACAGTATTAGCCTAAATCGCTCACAAACATATAACAGAGACAGAACAGCATATACCATACACCTTAAATGATTTAATAAAGAATGCCTATATACCTATCGCAGTTCCTCTAGCAATGGCATGTAACTAACTCTGCAACCAGTTTGGATATTATACCCATAACAGACAAGTCAAAGCCAACCAGTATTACCAGTAAGGAGAGTATGTCAAAATATTAAGGATGAAAATTGGCAAAAAGTCAGGGACTTCCAAATCAATGCCATTCCTTAAAGCTGTGATGAATACAATGTAGTACTCCAAATGTCCCTTCACAAAAAACAATGCAAACCAAGATTATCATTTAACCCTTAGGGTATAAAGTACCTAGCCTAAAAATCCACTGGGATTCACACTGTAACAGCCTTGTAGACCGGTCTCCACCCCGAACATGTGGTGGGATATGGTCAATGAGAATATAGCGTAATACTGATAAGTTGTGTCCTGCTTGTAAAAAGTGTCTAGCGACCGGCTGGTCACTAGACCCAGTGTTAATCGCAGCCCGAATGGCAGATCAATGAAGCGCCATACGCTCCCGTAAAGTCCTGTCAGTCTTGCCGACATATCCTAATCCACAGGGGCAAGTGATTAAATAGATCACATACCTAGTCGTACAACTCAGCCTATGTCTTATATTGTAACGCTTGCCACTGTGGGGGTTTACAAAAGAATCGCCTGTGGTCAAATACCTACACGTTAGACAATTAAGGCATTTAAAGCATCCATTCTTTGGCCTCATGAAATTACGTTCCTCATTTTGATTTTTGTTTATATTTAGGCCACTGCTCACATCGGTCTTGACTACCCAATCCCGAATATTCTTGCCTCGTGTATAACAGGACATAATCATGGTGTCAATGAGATTGAGGTCCGGATCATTTTGTACAATAGGCCAAAGCCGTTTTGATAGTGTGTTAATCATAGGGCTAAAGGAATTATAGTGGTTAACCCACGGCATGCGCTTACATTGATTAGAGGTTGTTCTAGAGCACAATAATTGATCTCGTGGAATATTCATGGCCCTATCCTTGGCCACTAACAGAGAATCCTTATGGTATCCCCGAGACAAAAATCTGTTAGTCATTTCATCCATCTTAGCACTAGCCATCTCAGCATCATTGCAGATGCGCTTAGCACATAAGAATTGTGAATATGGTAAGCCGTATTTAAGGGGCTTGGGATGAAAGCTATCAGCATGGAGCAGTGAATTTCTATCGGTGGGTTTACTGTAAAGGTAAGTACCCACAACACCATTCCGATTACACACCTCCACATCCAAAAAAGTGACGCAATCTGCTCTGAGGTTGTATGTGAATTTAATGGGGCTCGTACTATTATTGTGGCCTTCCATGAACTCTATGAATTCATTACGTGTACCCGTCCAAATTATAAATATGTCATCTATGTAACGAGCGTATAAATGTATACGCTCAGATACAAAAGATGAAGAAAAAAAGATATTACGTTCCTCCATGAACATATACGCATTGGTGTACGATGGGGCCACATTCGACCCCATCGCACAGCCAATGCGTTGCACATACAACTTCCCCGCATACATAAAGTAGTTACATGTGAGTATCATGTTCAATAGTTGGACCACTAACTCCACATCCGGACCCTTGTATAATGGATTACCTTCTATCAATCTACGTACTCCCTCAATACCAGACTCATTAGGTATAATCGTATACAAATTAGAGATGTCTACACTACATAATAGACTGTCTGGCGGAATATTACCAGTAGCCAAAAGCTTATTCAAAAAAGCGGTAGTATCCATCACAAAATGTGGGTTTGGGTACCATTCCTCAGGAACTTTGTGACTACCTTGTGCCTAAATTCCCCATCATTCCTATAATGTACACGCTGCCCAAGGTGCACAAGAACTTGGACAATCCCCCCGGCTGACTGATTATCTCGGCACGGGGATCATTGTTTCAATGTGTCTCTGTGTACCTGGATTCTTTGTTGCAACCCTGTGTAACTGGCCATCCTGATTTTGTGATGGATACTACCGCTTTTTTGAATAAGCTTTTGGCTACTGGTAATATTCCGCCAGACAGTCTATTATGTAGTGTAGACATCTCTAATTTGTATACGATTATACCTAATGAGTCTGGTATTGAGGGAGTACGTAGATTGATAGAAGGTAATCCATTATACAAGGGTCCGGATGTGGAGTTAGTGGTCCAACTATTGAACATGATACTCACATGTAACTACTTTATATATGCGGGGAAGTTGTATGTGCAACGCATTGGCTGTGCGATGGGGTCGAATGTGGCCCCATCGTATGCCAATGCGTATATGTTCATGGAGGAACGTAATATCTTTTTTTCTTCATCTTTTGTATCTGAGCGTATACATTTATACGCTCGTTACATAGATGACATATTTATAATTTGGACGGGTACACGTAATGAATTCATAGAGTTCATGGAAGGCCACAATAATAGTACGAGCCCCATTAAGTTCACATACAACCTCAGAGCAGATTGCGTCACTTTTTTGGATGTGGAGGTGTGTAATCGGAATGGTGTTGTGGGTACTTCCCTTTACAGTAAACCCACCGATAGAAATTCACTGCTCCATGCTGATAGCTTTCATCCCAAGCCCCTTAAATACGGCTTACCATATTCACAATTCTTACGTGCTAAGCGCATCTGCAATGATGCTGAGATGGCTAGTGCTAAGATGGATAAAATGACTAACAGATTTTTGTCTCGGGGATACCATAAGGATTCTCTGTTAGTGGCCAAGGATAGGGCCATGAATATTCCATGAGATCAATTATTGTGCTCTAGAACAACCTCTAATCAATGTAAGCGCATGCCGTGGGTTAACCACTATAATTCCTTTAGCCCTATGATTAACACACTATCAAAACGGCTTTGGCCTATTGTACAAAATGATCCGGACCTCAATCTCATTGACACCATGATTATGTCCTGTTATACACGAGGCAAGAATATTCGGGATTGGGTAGTCAAGACCGATGTGAGCAGTGGCCTAAATATAAACAAAAATCAAAATGAGGAACGTAATTTCATGAGGCCAAAGAATGGATGCTTTAAATGCCTTAATTGTCTAACGTGTAGGTATTTGACCACAGGCGATTCTTTTGTAAACCCCCACAGTGGCAAGCGTTACAATATAAGACATAGGCTGAGTTGTACGACTAGGTATGTGATCTATTTAATCACTTGCCCCTGTGGATTAGGATATGTCGGCAAGACTGACAGGACTTTACGGGAGCGTATGGCGCTTCATTGATCTGCCATTCGGGCTGCGATTAACACTGGGTCTAGTGACCAGCCGGTCGCTAGACACTTTTTACAAGCAGGACACAACTTATCAGTATTACGCTATATTCTCATTGACCATATCCCACCACATGTTCGGGGTGGAGACCGGTCTACAAGGCTGTTACAGTGTGAATCCCAGTGGATTTTTAGGCTAGGTACTTTATACCCTAAAGGGTTAAATGATAATCTTGGTTTGCATTGTTTTTTGTGAAGGGACATTTGGAGTACTACATTGTATTCATCACAGCTTTAAGGAATGGCATTGATTTGGAAGTCCCTGACTTTTTGCCAATTTTCATCTTTAATATTTTGACATACTCTCCTTACTGGTAATACTGGTTGGCTTTGACTTGTCTGTTATGGGTATAATATCCAAACTGGTTGCAGAGTTAGTTACATGCCATTGCTAGAGGAACTGCGATAGGTATATAGGCATTCTTTATTAAATCATTTAAGGTGTATGGTATATGCTGTTCTGTCTCTGTTATATGTTTGTGAGCGATTTAGGCTAATACTGTCTATATTAGTGTTCAATCATATATGTGCAGTCCATTTGTGTTGTAGATACGATGATTATTAGAGGTACAACATGACGTTTATTTATGACAGCCTTAGTGCAACATTTTTGTGGATTATGTACGTTGTTTTGTTGTATCTACAGGACGATGTTTACAATGCTATTATTATGTGTTACCTTGTAACCATTTTTTCTTGTCCGTAAATGTAATTTTGTTTGTATGTTTGCACTGTAGTTATGGCAACGGGTCACGTGGGTGACGTCATTGGTGGGCGCCACCGGGACGGACCCGGAAGCTGTCTTCATGCACGCTGACGGGTGGGGGTATAAGTAAGTGTATTGTTTGTATGTCTTTTAATCCTGATGACGATGGTGTAACATTGAAACGTTGATCTAAACATCTGCTGAGTTTTATTTGCATTGAGTGCCGCCGGACCGTATATATATTGGAGCCCCCGCTGAGGAGCTTCACCGGAGGGCACCTAACATTTGTCTACATTACATGTGAGTGCCACCCGTTCTGGATTGTGTATGAGTCTTTCCCTGTGGCGGATAAGGATTGACTCTGGGAATAGGCACCCATTTTTGATTGCTACAATACTCTCACATTATGTGCATGTTTACACTTCGTGCTATGTCCCTGTCTTTTTGAACATGGCTGAAGGAGGTTCAAATATGGATGAGGAACTATGCGAGGCATTAAATTTGGCTGTACTGACACAGGGCCAAGTCCTTTCATTTACAGATTCAGAAGCAGAATCCATTTTATTTAAAGAACCATTTGATGAATTGGGCAACAAGTCTCCTGAGCAATTATACCGAGACCTATTGAAACTGAAACAAAGAGAAATTTATTATTTCTATCATGGTGTTACCCTCAGTGAATATTACAAGGAAAAACATATACCACGGGGGTTCCGCGTTAAGAATTGCCCGACCATCGGCCGCCAGAACGTAGCGTTCTGTAAACGTTGGATTGCCATCTTAAACAAGTGTAGCTATGACTTAATATTGCTTGTCATAGAAGAGGCAACACGTGAGTTACAATTAATTCGTGATAAAATATCTGCATTTGAGACAGCTCATAAGAATACACTTGAAGCTGATGACAGGACTGACTGGTTCGATAAATTATCTACTCAGATGGCTACGTATAAAAGGGAGTTGATACAGTTTAAAAAATTAAAAAAGGCTAAAGTCATTAATGACTACGAACAGAACCGGGTATATCTTTGGATTAGTGGGGGACAACGCCAGTTTGATAGACGTAGAAGACGAGGTCCCAGACGCTTTCTTCCTGATTCGGATTTCTCACAGGATGCTATTACTACTAGTGATTCTGACACTGGCCCGTTTACATCAAATACCTCCTCTCATCTCCCTTTAGGGGTACGCACCCGCAGGCAACCGCGAGATCCTGCAGACGTTTTATGCGCCGTGGAAGACAATGGACGAGGAAGAAGACGACCAGGGAGACCCCCACTCTTGAGGAAACGATAATATTTAACCTTTCCAGCCACCATTTGACTGAGATAGAAACCCAGGTACTTTATAAGGGTTTATCCTTTGTGCCAACAGTCAAATTTGATCACTTTGCCTGGGAAGTGGAGAAGTATAAATTATCTCGCAAGTTGCGATTACATGAGAAATACAATGGCTCCAAAAAACAAGCTATCGATGTGGAACTATCGGACATTCCTTTGTCAGTTAAGAAATTATCCAAAAAATCCACATATGATCCTCTGTCTAACAATTCATCGATTAAAACCTTTGTCAACATGATTGATAAAGAGGTTAATAAGGCACTATCTACCTCTAAGGCCCGGGTTCATTATAATTTAAGTACTAATGAGTTCAAAGCTTTAAGGGCATTGTCTAAGTATGATGATATTGTTATACGACCTGCCGATAAGGGCGGGTCGATAGTGGTACAGGATGTTTCTCAATATCATGTTGAAATTATGAGACAACTTAGCGATTCAAATGTGTATTTGCCACTTGACTTGGATCCTACTACACGTTATAAGGCCGATTTGTTATCATGCTTGCAACATGCTGTGGGTTTGGGTACCATTCCTCAGGAACTTTGTGACTACCTTGTGCCTAAATTCCCCATCATTCCTATAATGTACACGCTGCCCAAGGTGCACAAGAACTTGGACAATCCCCCCGGCCGACCGATTATCTCGGCACGGGGATCATTGTTTCAATGTGTCTCTGTGTACCTGGATTCTTTGTTGCAACCCTGTGTAACTGGCCATCCTGATTTTGTGATGGATACTACCGCTTTTTTGAATAAGCTTTTGGCTACTGGTAATATTCCGCCAGACAGTCTATTATGTAGTGTAGACATCTCTAATTTGTATACGATTATACCTAATGAGTCTGGTATTGAGGGAGTACGTAGATTGATAGAAGGTAATCCATTATACAAGGGTCCGGATGTGGAGTTAGTGGTCCAACTATTGAACATGATACTCACATGTAACTACTTTATGTATGCGGGGAAGTTGTATGTGCAACGCATTGGCTGTGCGATGGGGTCGAATGTGGCCCCATCGTACGCCAATGCGTATATGTTCATGGAGGAACGTAATATCTTTTTTTCTTCATCTTTTGTATCTGAGCGTATACATTTATACGCTCGTTACATAGATGACATATTTATAATTTGGACGGGTACACGTAATGAATTCATAGAGTTCATGGAAGGCCACAATAATAGTACGAGCCCCATTAAGTTCACATACAACCTCAGAGCAGATTGCGTCACTTTTTTGGATGTGGAGGTGTGTAATCGGAATGGTGTTGTGGGTACTTACCTTTACAGTAAACCCACCGATAGAAATTCACTGCTCCATGCTGATAGCTTTCATCCCAAGCCCCTTAAATACGGCTTACCATATTCACAATTCTTACGTGCTAAGCGCATCTGCAATGATGCTGAGATAGCTAGTGCTAAGATGGATGAAATGACTAACAGATTTTTGTCTCGGGGATACCATAAGGATTCTCTGTTAGTGGCCAAGGATAGGGCCATGAATATTCCACAAGATCAATTATTGTGCTCTAGAACAACCTCTAATCAATGTAAGCGCATGCCGTGGGTTAACCACTATAATTCCTTTAGCCCTATGATTAACACACTATCAAAACGGCTTTGGCCTATTGTACAAAATGATCCGGACCTCAATCTCATTGACACCATGATTATGTCCTGTTATACACGAGGCAAGAATATTCGGGATTGGGTAGTCAAGACCGATGTGAGCAGTGGCCTAAATATAAACAAAAATCAAAATGAGGAACGTAATTTCATGAGGCCAAAGAATGGATGCTTTAAATGCCTTAATTGTCTAACGTGTAGGTATTTGACCACAGGCGATTCTTTTGTAAACCCCCACAGTGGCAAGCGTTACAATATAAGACATAGGCTGAGTTGTACGACTAGGTATGTGATCTATTTAATCACTTGCCCCTGTGGATTAGGATATGTCGGCAAGACTGACAGGACTTTACGGGAGCGTATGGCGCTTCATTGATCTGCCATTCGGGCTGTGATTAACACTGGGTCTAGTGACCAGCCGGTCGCTAGACACTTTTTACAAGCAGGACACAACTTATCAGTATTACGCTATATTCTCATTGACCATATCCCACCACATGTTCGGGGTGGAGACCGGTCTACAAGGCTGTTACAGTGTGAATCCCAGTGGATTTTTAGGCTAGGTACTTTATACCCTAAAGGGTTAAATGATAATCTTGGTTTGCATTGTTTTTTGTGAAGGGACATTTGGAGTACTACATTGTATTCATCACAGCTTTAAGGAATGGCATTGATTTGGAAGTCCCTGACTTTTTGCCAATTTTCATCCTTAATATTTTGACATACTCTCCTTACTGGTAATACTGGTTGGCTTTGACTTGTCTGTTATGGGTATAATATCCAAACTGGTTGCAGAGTTAGTTACATGCCATTGCTAGAGGAACTGCGATAGGTATATAGGCATTCTTTATTAAATCATTTAAGGTGTATGGTATATGCTGTTCTGTCTCTGTTATATGTTTGTGAGCGATTTAGGCTAATACTGTCTATATTAGTGTTCAATCATATATGTGCAGTCCATTTGTGTTGTAGATACGATGATTATTAGAGGTACAACATGACGTTTATTTATGACAGCCTTAGTGCAACATTTTTGTGGATTATGTACGTTGTTTTGTTGTATCTACAGGACGATGTTTACAATGCTATTATTATGTGTTACCTTGTAACCATTTTTTCTTGTCCATAAATGTAATTTTGTTTGTATGTTTGCACTGTAGTTATGGCAACGGGTCACGTGGGTGACGTCATTGGTGGGCGCCACCGGGACGGACCCGGAAGCTGTCTTCATGCACGCTGACGGGTGGGGGTATAAGTAAGTGTATTGTTTGTATGTCTTTTAATCCTGATGACGATGGTGTAACATCGAAACGTTGATCTAAACATCTGCTGAGTTTTATTTGCATTGAGTGCCGCCGGACCGTATATATATTGGAGCCCCCGCTGAGGAGCTTCACCGGAGGGCACCTAACATTTGTCTACATTACATGTGAGTGCCACCCGTTCTGGATTGTGTATGAGTCTTTCCCTGTGGCGGATAAGGATTGACTCTGGGAATAGGCACCCATTTTTGATTGCTACAATACTCTCACATTATGTGCATGTTTACACTTCGTGCTATGTCCCTGTCTTTTTGAACATGGCTGAAGGAGGTTCAAATATGGATGAGGAACTATGCGAGGCATTAAATTTGGCTGTACTGACACAGGGCCAAGTCCTTTCATTTACAGATTCAGAAGCAGAATCCATTTTATTTAAAGAACCATTTGATGAATTGGGCAACAAGTCTCCTGAGCAATTATACCGAGACCTATTGAAACTGAAACAAAGAGAAATTGATTATTTCTATCATGGTGTTACCCTCAGTGAATATTACAAGGAAAAACATATACCACGGGGGTTCCGCGTTAAGAATTGCCCGACCATCGGCCGCCAGAACGTAGCGTTCTGTAAACGTTGGATTGCCATCTTAAACAAGTGTAGCTATGACTTAATATTGCTTGTCATAGAAGAGGCAACACGTGAGTTACAATTAATTCGTGATAAAATATCTGCATTTGAGACAGCTCATAAGAATACACTTGAAGCTGATGACAGGACTGACTGGTTCGATAAATTATCTACTCAGATGGCTACGTATAAAAGGGAGTTGATACAGTTTAAAAAATTAAAAAAGGCTAAAGTCATTAATGACTACGAACAGAACCGGGTATATCTTTGGATTAGTGGGGGACAACGCCAGTTTGATAGACGTAGAAGACGAGGTCCCAGACGCTTTCTTCCTGATTCGGATTTCTCACAGGATGCTATTACTACTAGTGATTCTGACACTGGCCCGTTTACATCAAATACCTCCTCTCATCTCCCTTTAGGGGTACGCACCCGCAGGCAACCGCGAGATCCTGCAGACGTTTTATGCGCCGTGGAAGACAATGGACGAGGAAGAAGACGACCAGGGAGACCCCCACTCTTGAGGAAACGATAATATTTAACCTTTCCAGCCACCATTTGACTGAGATAGAAACCCAGGTACTTTATAAGGGTTTATCCTTTGTGCCAACAGTCAAATTTGATCACTTTGCCTGGGAAGTGGAGAAGTATAAATTATCTCGCAAGTTGCGATTACATGAGAAATACAATGGCTCCAAAAAACAAGCTATCGATGTGGAACTATCGGACATTCCTTTGTCAGTTAAGAAATTATCCAAAAAATCCACATATGATCCTCTGTCTAACAATTCATCGATTAAAACCTTTGTCAACATGATTGATAAAGAGGTTAATAAGGCACTATCTACCTCTAAGGCCCGGGTTCATTATAATTTAAGTACTAATGAGTTCAAAGCTTTAAGGGCATTGTCTAAGTATGATGATATTGTTATACGACCTGCCGATAAGGGCGGGTCGATAGTGGTACAGGATGTTTCTCAATATCATGTTGAAATTATGAGACAACTTAGCGATTCAAATGTGTATTTGCCACTTGACTTGGATCCTACTACACGTTATAAGGCCGATTTGTTATCATGCTTGCAACATGCTGTGGGTTTGGGTACCATTCCTCAGGAACTTTGTGACTACCTTGTGCCTAAATTCCCCATCATTCCTATAATGTACACGCTGCCCAAGGTGCACAAGAACTTGGACAATCCCCCCGGCCGACCGATTATCTCGGCACGGGGATCATTGTTTCAATGTGTCTCTGTGTACCTGGATTCTTTGTTGCAACCCTGTGTAACTGGCCATCCTGATTTTGTGATGGATACTACCGCTTTTTTGAATAAGCTTTTGGCTACTGGTAATATTCCGCCAGACAGTCTATTATGTAGTGTAGACATCTCTAATTTGTATACGATTATACCTAATGAGTCTGGTATTGAGGGAGTACGTAGATTGATAGAAGGTAATCCATTATGCAAGGGTCCGGATGTGGAGTTAGTGGTCCAACTATTGAACATGATACTCACATGTAACTACTTTATGTATGCGGGGAAGTTGTATGTGCAACGCATTGGCTGTGCGATGGGGTCGAATGTGGCCCCATCGTACGCCAATGCGTATATGTTCATGGAGGAACGTAATATCTTTTTTTCTTCATCTTTTGTATCTGAGCGTATACATTTATACGCTCGTTACATAGATGACATATTTATAATTTGGACGGGTACACGTAATGAATTCATAGAGTTCATGGAAGGCCACAATAATAGTACGAGCCCCATTAAGTTCACATACAACCTCAGAGCAGATTGCGTCACTTTTTTGGATGTGGAGGTGTGTAATCGGAATGGTGTTGTGGGTACTTACCTTTACAGTAAACCCACCGATAGAAATTCACTGCTCCATGCTGATAGCTTTCATCCCAAGCCCCTTAAATACGGCTTACCATATTCACAATTCTTACGTGCTAAGCGCATCTGCAATGATGCTGAGATAGCTAGTGCTAAGATGGATGAAATGACTAACAGATTTTTGTCTCGGGGATACCATAAGGATTCTCTGTTAGTGGCCAAGGATAGGGCCATGAATATTCCACAAGATCAATTATTGTGCTCTAGAACAACCTCTAATCAATGTAAGCGCATGCCGTGGGTTAACCACTATAATTCCTTTAGCCCTATGATTAACACACTATCAAAACGGCTTTGGCCTATTGTACAAAATGATCCGGACCTCAATCTCATTGACACCATGATTATGTCCTGTTATACACGAGGCAAGAATATTCGGGATTGGGTAGTCAAGACCGATGTGAGCAGTGGCCTAAATATAAACAAAAATCAAAATGAGGAACGTAATTTCATGAGGCCAAAGAATGGATGCTTTAAATGCCTTAATTGTCTAACGTGTAGGTATTTGACCACAGGCGATTCTTTTGTAAACCCCCACAGTGGCAAGCGTTACAATATAAGACATAGGCTGAGTTGTACGACTAGGTATGTGATCTATTTAATCACTTGCCCCTGTGGATTAGGATATGTCGGCAAGACTGACAGGACTTTACGGGAGCGTATGGCGCTTCATTGATCTGCCATTCGGGCTGTGATTAACACTGGGTCTAGTGACCAGCCGGTCGCTAGACACTTTTTACAAGCAGGACACAACTTATCAGTATTACGCTATATTCTCATTGACCATATCCCACCACATGTTCGGGGTGGAGACCGGTCTACAAGGCTGTTACAGTGTGAATCCCAGTGGATTTTTAGGCTAGGTACTTTATACCCTAAAGGGTTAAATGATAATCTTGGTTTGCATTGTTTTTTGTGAAGGGACATTTGGAGTACTACATTGTATTCATCACAGCTTTAAGGAATGGCATTGATTTGGAAGTCCCTGACTTTTTGCCAATTTTCATCCTTAATATTTTGACATACTCTCCTTACTGGTAATACTGGTTGGCTTTGACTTGTCTGTTATGGGTATAATATCCAAACTGGTTGCAGAGTTAGTTACATGCCATTGCTAGAGGAACTGCGATAGGTATATAGGCATTCTTTATTAAATCATTTAAGGTGTATGGTATATGCTGTTCTGTCTCTGTTATATGTTTGTGAGCGATTTAGGCTAATACTGTCTATATTAGTGTTCAATCATATATGTGCAGTCCATTTGTGTTGTAGATACGATGATTATTAGAGGTACAACATGACGTTTATTTATGACAGCCTTAGTGCAACATTTTTGTGGATTATGTACGTTGTTTTGTTGTATCTACAGGACGATGTTTACAATGCTATTATTATGTGTTACCTTGTAACCATTTTTTCTTGTCCGTAAATGTAATTTTGTTTGTATGTTTGCACTGTAGTTATGGCAACGGGTCACGTGGGTGACGTCATTGGTGGGCGCCACCGGGACGGACCCAGAAGCTGTCTTCATGCACGCTGACGGGTGGGGGTATAAGTAAGTGTATTGTTTGTATGTCTTTTAATCCTGATGACGATGGTGTAACATCGAAACGTTGATCTAAACATCTGCTGTCTGAGTTTTATTTGCATTGAGTGCCGCCGGACTGTATATATATTGGAGCCCCCGCTGAGGAGCTTCACCGGAGGGCACCTAACATTTGTCTACATTACATGTGAGTGCCACCCATTCTGGATTGTGTATGAGTCTTTCCCTGTGGCGGATAAGGATTGACTCTGGGAATAGGCACCCATTTTTGATTGCTACAATACTCTCACATTATGTGCATGTTTACACTTCGTGCTATGTCCCTGTCTTTTTGAACATGGCTGAAGGAGGTTCAAATATGGATGAGGAACTATGCGAGGCATTAAATTTGGCTGTACTGACACAGGGCCAAGTCCTTTCATTTACAGATTCAGAAGCAGAATCCATTTTATTTAAAGAACCATTTGATGAATTGGGCAACAAGTCTCCTGAGCAATTATACCGAGACCTATTGAAACTGAAACAAAGAGAAATTGAATATTTCTATCATGGTGTTACCCTCAGTGAATATTACAAGGAAAAACATATACCACGGGGGTTCCGCGTTACGAATTGCCCGACCATCGGCCGCCAGAACGTAGCGTTCTGTAAACGTTGGATTGCCATCTTAAACAAGTGTAGCTATGACTTAATATTGCTTGTCATAGAAGAGGCAACACGTGAGTTACAATTAATTCGTGATAAAATATCTGCATTTGAGACAGCTCATAAGAATACACTTGAAGCTGATGACAGGACTGACTGGTTCGATAAATTATCTACTCAGATGGCTACGTATAAAAGGGAGTTGATACAGTTTAAAAAATTAAAAAAGGCTAAAGTCATTAATGACTACGAACAGAACCGGGTATATCTTTGGATTAGTGGGGGACAACGCCAGTTTGATAGACGTAGAAGACGAGGTCCCAGACGCTTTCTTCCTGATTCGGATTTCTCACAGGATGCTATTACTACTAGTGATTCTGACACTGGCCCGTTTACATCAAATACCTCCTCTCATCTCCCTTTAGGGGTACGCACCCGCAGGCAACCGCGAGATCCTGCAGACGTTTTATGCGCCGTGGAAGACAATGGACGAGGAAGAAGACGACCAGGGAGACCCCCACTCTTGAGGAAACGATAATATTTAACCTTTCCAGCCACCATTTGACTGAGATAGAAACCCAGGTACTTTATAAGGGTTTATCCTTTGTGCCAACAGTCAAATTTGATCACTTTGCCTGGGAAGTGGAGAAGTATAAATTATCTCGCAAGTTGCGATTACATGAGAAATACAATGGCTCCAAAAAACAAGCTATCGATGTGGAACTATCGGACATTCCTTTGTCAGTTAAGAAATTATCCAAAAAATCCACATATGATCCTCTGTCTAACAATTCATCGATTAAAACCTTTGTCAACATGATTGATAAAGAGGTTAATAAGGCACTATCTACCTCTAAGGCCCGGGTTCATTATAATTTAAGTACTAATGAGTTCAAAGCTTTAAGGGCATTGTCTAAGTATGATGATATTGTTATACGACCTGCCGATAAGGGCGGGTCGATAGTGGTACAGGATGTTTCTCAATATCATGTTGAAATTATGAGACAACTTAGCGATTCAAATGTGTATTTGCCACTTGACTTGGATCCTACTACACGTTATAAGGCCGATTTGTTATCATGCTTGCAACATGCTGTGGGTTTGGGTACCATTCCTCAGGAACTTTGTGACTACCTTGTGCCTAAATTCCCCATCATTCCTATAATGTACACGCTGCCCAAGGTGCACAAGAACTTGGACAATCCCCCCGGCCGACCGATTATCTCGGCACGGGGATCATTGTTTCAATGTGTCTCTGTGTACCTGGATTCTTTGTTGCAACCCTGTGTAACTGGCCATCCTGATTTTGTGATGGATACTACCGCTTTTTTGAATAAGCTTTTGGCTACTGGTAATATTCCGCCAGACAGTCTATTATGTAGTGTAGACATCTCTAATTTGTATACGATTATACCTAATGAGTCTGGTATTGAGGGAGTACGTAGATTGATAGAAGGTAATCCATTATACAAGGGTCCGGATGTGGAGTTAGTGGTCCAACTATTGAACATGATACTCACATGTAACTACTTTATGTATGCGGGGAAGTTGTATGTGCAACGCATTGGCTGTGCGATGGGGTCGAATGTGGCCCCATCGTACGCCAATGCGTATATGTTCATGGAGGAACGTAATATCTTTTTTTCTTCATCTTTTGTATCTGAGCGTATACATTTATACGCTCGTTACATAGATGACATATTTATAATTTGGACGGGTACACGTAATGAATTCATAGAGTTCATGGAAGGCCACAATAATAGTACGAGCCCCATTAAGTTCACATACAACCTCAGAGCAGATTGCGTCACTTTTTTGGATGTGGAGGTGTGTAATCGGAATGGTGTTGTGGGTACTTACCTTTACAGTAAACCCACCGATAGAAATTCACTGCTCCATGCTGATAGCTTTCATCCCAAGCCCCTTAAATACGGCTTACCATATTCACAATTCTTACGTGCTAAGCGCATCTGCAATGATGCTGAGATAGCTAGTGCTAAGATGGATGAAATGACTAACAGATTTTTGTCTCGGGGATACCATAAGGATTCTCTGTTAGTGGCAAAGGATAGGGCCATGAATATTCCACAAGATCAATTATTGTGCTCTAGAACAACCTCTAATCAATGTAAGCGCATGCCGTGGGTTAACCACTATAATTCCTTTAGCCCTATGATTAACACACTATCAAAACGGCTTTGGCCTATTGTACAAAATGATCCGGACCTCAATCTCATTGACACCATGATTATGTCCTGTTATACACGAGGCAAGAATATTCGGGATTGGGTAGTCAAGACCGATGTGAGCAGTGGCCTAAATATAAACAAAAATCAAAATGAGGAACGTAATTTCATGAGGCCAAAGAATGGATGCTTTAAATGCCTTAATTGTCTAACGTGTAGGTATTTGACCACAGGCGATTCTTTTGTAAACCCCCACAGTGGCAAGCGTTACAATATAAGACATAGGCTGAGTTGTACGACTAGGTATGTGATCTATTTAATCACTTGCCCCTGTGGATTAGGATATGTCGGCAAGACTGACAGGACTTTACGGGAGCGTATGGTGCTTCATTGATCTGCCATTCGGGCTGTGATTAACACTGGGTCTAGTGACCAGCCGGTCGCTAGACACTTTTTACAAGCAGGACACAACTTATCAGTATTACGCTATATTCTCATTGACCATATCCCACCACATGTTCGGGGTGGAGACCGGTCTACAAGGCTGTTACAGTGTGAATCCCAGTGGATTTTTAGGCTAGGTACTTTATACCCTAAAGGGTTAAATGATAATCTTGGTTTGCATTGTTTTTTGTGAAGGGACATTTGGAGTACTACATTGTATTCATCACAGCTTTAAGGAATGGCATTGATTTGGAAGTCCCTGACTTTTTGCCAATTTTCATCCTTAATATTTTGACATACTCTCCTTACTGGTAATACTGGTTGGCTTTGACTTGTCTGTTATGGGTATAATATCCAAACTGGTTGCAGAGTTAGTTACATGCCATTGCTAGAGGAACTGCGATAGGTATATAGGCATTCTTTATTAAATCATTTAAGGTGTATGGTATATGCTGTTCTGTCTCTGTTATATGTTTGTGAGCGATTTAGGCTAATACTGTCTATATTAGTGTTCAATCATATATGTGCAGTCCATTTGTGTTGTAGATACGATGATTATTAGAGGTACAACATGACGTTTATTTATGACAGCCTTAGTGCAACATTTTTGTGGATTATGTACGTTGTTTTGTTGTATCTACAGGACGATGTTTACAATGCTATTATTATGTGTTACCTTGTAACCATTTTTTCTTGTCCGTAAATGTAATTTTGTTTGTATGTTTGCACTGTAGTTATGGCAACGGGTCACGTGGGTGACGTCATTGGTGGGCGCCACCGGGACGGACCCAGAAGCTGTCTTCATGCACGCTGACGGGTGGGGGTATAAGTAAGTGTATTGTTTGTATGTCTTTTAATCCTGATGACGATGGTGTAACATCGAAACGTTGATCTAAACATCTGCTGTCTGAGTTTTATTTGCATTGAGTGCCGCCGGACTGTATATATATTGGAGCCCCCGCTGAGGAGCTTCACCGGAGGGCACCTAACATTTGTCTACATTACATGTGAGTGCCACCCATTCTGGATTGTGTATGAGTCTTTCCCTGTGGCGGATAAGGATTGACTCTGGGAATAGGCACCCATTTTTGATTGCTACAATACTCTCACATTATGTGCATGTTTACACTTCGTGCTATGTCCCTGTCTTTTTGAACATGGCTGAAGGAGGTTCAAATATGGATGAGGAACTATGCGAGGCATTAAATTTGGCTGTACTGACACAGGGCCAAGTCCTTTCATTTACAGATTCAGAAGCAGAATCCATTTTATTTAAAGAACCATTTGATGAATTGGGCAACAAGTCTCCTGAGCAATTATACCGAGACCTATTGAAACTGAAACAAAGAGAAATTGAATATTTCTATCATGGTGTTACCCTCAGTGAATATTACAAGGAAAAACATATACCACAGGGGTTCCGCGTTAAGAATTGCCCGACCATCGGCCGCCAGAACGTAGCGTTCTGTAAACGTTGGATTGCCATCTTAAACAAGTGTAGCTATGACTTAATATTGCTTGTCATAGAAGAGGCAACACGTGAGTTACAATTAATTCGTGATAAAATATCTGCATTTGAGACAGCTCATAAGAATACACTTGAAGCTGATGACAGGACTGACTGGTTCGATAAATTATCTACTCAGATGGCTACGTATAAAAGGGAGTTGATACAGTTTAAAAAATTAAAAAAGGCTAAAGTCATTAATGACTACGAACAGAACCGGGTATATCTTTGGATTAGTGGGGGACAACGCCAGTTTGATAGACCTAGAAGACGAGGTCCCAGATGCTTTCTTCCTGATTTGGATTTCTCACAGGATGCTATTACTACTAGTGATTCTGACACTGGCCCGTTTACATCAAATACCTCCTCTCATCTCCCTTTAGGGGTACGCACCCGCAGGCAACCGCGAGATCCTGCAGACGTTTTATGCGCCGTGGAAGACAATGGACGAGGAAGAAGACGACCAGGGAGACCCCCACTCTTGAGGAAACGATAATATTTAACCTTTCCAGCCACCATTTGACTGAGATAGAAACCCAGGTACTTTCTAAGGGTTTATCCTTTGTGCCAACAGTCAAATTTGATCACTTTGCCTGGGAAGTGGAGAAGTATAAATTATCTCGCAAGTTGCGATTACATGAGAAATTCAATGGCTCCAAAAAACAAGCTATCGATGTGGAACTATCGGACATTCCTTTGTCAGTTAAGAAATTATCCAAAAAATCCACATATGATCCTCTGTCTAACAATTCATCGATTAAAACCTTTGTCAACATGATTGATAAAGAGGTTAATAAGGCACTATCTACCTCTAAGGCCCGGGTTCATTATAATTTAAGTACTAATGAGTTCAAAGCTTTAAGGGCATTGTCTAAGTATGATGATATTGTTATACGACCTGCCGATAAGGGCGGGTCGATAGTGGTACAGGATGTTTCTCAATATCATGTTGAAATTATGAGACAACTTAGCGATTCAAATGTGTATTTGCCACTTGACTTGGATCCTACTACACGTTATAAGGCCGATTTGTTATCATGCTTGCAACATGCTGTGGGTTTGGGTACCATTCCTCAGGAACTTTGTGACTACCTTGTGCCTAAATTCCCCATCATTCCTATAATGTACACGCTGCCCAAGGTGCACAAGAACTTGGACAATCCCCCCGGCCGACCGATTATCTCGGCACGGGGATCATTGTTTCAATGTGTCTCTGTGTACCTGGATTCTTTGTTGCAACCCTGTGTAACTGGCCATCCTGATTTTGTGATGGATACTACCGCTTTTTTGAATAAGCTTTTGGCTACTGGTAATATTCCGCCAGACAGTCTATTATGTAGTGTAGACATCTCTAATTTGTATATGATTATACCTAATGAGTCTGGTATTGAGGGAGTACGTAGATTGATAGAAGGTAATCCATTATACAAGGGTCCGGATGTGGAGTTAGTGGTCCAACTATTGAACATGATACTCACATGTAACTACTTTATGTATGCGGGGAAGTTGTATGTGCAACGCATTGGCTGTGCGATGGGGTCGAATGTGGCCCCATCGTACGCCAATGCGTATATGTTCATGGAGGAACGTAATATTTTTTTTTCTTCATCTTTTGTATCTGAGCGTATACATTTATACGCTCGTTACATAGATGACATATTTATAATTTGGACGGGTACACGTAATGAATTCATAGAGTTCATGGAAGGCCACAATAATAGTACGAGCCCCATTAAGTTCACATACAACCTCAGAGCAGATTGCGTCACATTTTTGGATGTGGAGGTGTGTAATCGGAATGGTGTTGTGGGTACTTCCCTTTACAGTAAACCCACCGATAGAAATTCACTGCTCCATGCTGATAGCTTTCATCCCAAGCCCCTTAAATACGGCTTACCATATTCACAATTCTTACGTGCTAAGCGCATCTGCAATGATGCTGAGATAGCTAGTGCTAAGATGGATGAAATGACTAACAGATTTTTGTCTCGGGGATACCATAAGGATTCTCTGTTAGTGGCCAAGGATAGGGCCATGAATATTCCATGAGATCAATTATTGTGCTCTAGAACAACCTCTAATCAATGTAAGCGCATGCCGTGGGTTAACCACTATAATTCCTTTAGCCCTATGATTAACACACTATCAAAACGGCTTTGGCCTATTGTACAAAATGATCCGGACCTCAATCTCATTGACACCATGATTATGTCCTGTTATACACGAGGCAAGAATATTCGGGATTGGGTAGTCAAGACCGATGTGAGCAGTGGCCTAAATATAAACAAAAATCAAAATGAGGAACGTAATTTCATGAGGCCAAAGAATGGATGCTTTAAATGCCTTAATTGTCTAACGTGTAGGTATTTGACCACAGGCGATTCTTTTGTAAACCCCCACAGTGGCAAGCGTTACAATATAAGACATAGGCTGAGTTGTACGACTAGGTATGTGATCTATTTAATCACTTGCCCCTGTGGATTAGGATATGTCGGCAAGACTGACAGGACTTTACGGGAGCGTATGGCGCTTCATTGATCTGCCATTCGGGCTGCGATTAACACTGGGTCTAGTGACCAGCCGGTCGCTAGACACTTTTTACAAGCAGGACACAACTTATCAGTATTACGCTATATTCTCATTGACCATATCCCACCACATGTTCGGGGTGGAGACCGGTCTACAAGGCTGTTACAGTGTGAATCCCAGTGGATTTTTAGGCTAGGTACTTTATACCCTAAAGGGTTAAATGATAATCTTGGTTTGCATTGTTTTTTGTGAAGGGACATTTGGAGTACTACATTGTATTCATCACAGCTTTAAGGAATGGCATTGATTTGGAAGTCCCTGACTTTTTGCCAATTTTCATCCTTAATATTTTGACATACTCTCCTTACTGGTAATACTGGTTGGCTTTGACTTGTCTGTTATGGGTATAATATCCAAACTGGTTGCAGAGTTAGTTACATGCCATTGCTAGAGGAACTGCGATAGGTATATAGGCATTCTTTATTAAATCATTTAAGGTGTATGGTATATGCTGTTCTGTCTCTGTTATATGTTTGTGAGCGATTTAGGCTAATACTGTCTATATTAGTGTTCAATCATATATGTGCAGTCCATTTGTGTTGTAGATACGATGATTATTAGAGGTACAACATGACGTTTATTTATGACAGCCTTAGTGCAACATTTTTGTGGATTATGGCCCTCATTCAGAGCCACTCGCTAGCGGCAGTACGCTCGTTCCGAGCGATGTTCGCACATCTGCGCATGCGTATGGATCGTTATACGCATGCGCGATCCAGTCAGTGCGGCCGAAATTCATGTGCTCGCAATATAGCGAATGCCTGCTATTTTGAGTGACAGAATGAGGCGTATGTGGGTGGTAACAGGGGAAGGTGCTTGAAAACGGGGAGTGGAGATCAGAACGCAGGCGTGCTTAAAGGTCAAAACGGGCGTTTTATGGGTGTGCATAATTAATACAGCAGCGTCATTGACCACGTCACTGGGTTATTTTATAGCCAGAACTGCTCGCAAGATTGTGGTAGCAAAAACCAACCACAAGAATAGCGAGCAGTTCATACGCTGGTCGATGTACTCGATTAATTTAATAAATAGCGGACATGACGTATGGTGCGAGCGGCCAGGGGGCGTTTTTAACAAATAAACGAGCGTATGTTTTGCTCGCTCGTTCAGACTTAGAGGTGTGAACAGACTGCAATTTGCGAACGGATCATTTGAATAGCCACCCCTTGTTTTTGAACGAACGACCGCAAATAGCGAACGGCTCTGAATCAGGCCCTATGTACGTTGTTTTGTTGTATCTACAGGACGATGTTTACAATGCTATTATTATGTGTTACCTTGTAACCATTTTTTCTTGTCTGTAAATGTAATTTTGTTTGTATGTTTGCACTGTAGTTATGGCAACGGGTCACGTGGGTGACGTCATTGGTGGGCGCCACCGGGACGGACCCGGAAGCTGTCTTCATGCACGCTGACGAGTGGGGGTATAAGTAAGTGTATTGTTTGTATGTCTTTTAATCCTGATGACGATGGTGTAACATCGAAACGTTGATCTAAACATCTGCTGTCTGAGTTTTATTTGCATTGAGTGCCGCCGGACCGTATATATATTGGAGCCCCCGCTGAGGAGATTCACCGGAGGGCACCTAACATTTGTCTACATTACATGTGAGTGCCTCCCGTTCTGGATTATATATATATATATATATATATATATATATATATATACACACACAGTATGTGTATATATACACACTAACACCTATATATAAATGTGTGTATAGTTATATATACAGATATACTGTGTGTGTGTGTATATATATATATATATATATATATATATATATATTATATATATGTTACATAGAGGCCCCCAAAGTTTGTTGCCCAGGGGCCCCCACAGACCTTAATCCAGCCCTGCACAGCAGCGCTTTGAGTCTGGCCACATGTCTCCTCTCAGCTAGCTTGGTATATCTCCTGCTCTTAGAGTATAAGCTGCACTATTTGCACCGGCTCTGCAGCACCGTGCAAAAGCTACAGCTAGAATTACTATCAATTCAGTGGAGCTTCAATTTCTATCATAACATTCAAATTATAGGTACAACAGGTATTATTAAAAGTTAGGACTGGCACAGAGAACGCCTAGACACGTGTTTCACTTGTGCTTTCTCAAAAGACTATCCAGAGCACCTGTCAAACCTGATCTTAAATACCAGTATCCACCTATCATCTTACCTCAGTTATGATTGACACATAAATTAGCCAATGAGAAACAAATATACCCTTATTAGCTATTTCAGGCCCTGATTCAGAGCCGGATGCTCTGATAGAGCGCTCGCTCTGAATCAGGGCCGTCCCTCTGAATTTTTTGTGTACCTATTACATTTATAATGCTCCTAAATTCAATTACAGTTTAAAGGCCCCCATACATCAGCAATTGATTGCAGCAATTGTGCAATCAATTGTGTATAAAAATCTTTCCCTTTTTCAATCGATTGCAGAATTGCCACAATCGATTGAAAAAGGGAAAGATTTTTATACACAATCGATTGCAAATTGCACGATTGCTGCAATCAATTGCTGATGTATGGGGACTCTGAGATGTTCTCAAATTATTGGCTGCTTAATAGAGACTATAAGCAATTAGTTTAAATTAACCCACGTGTGTACTTCGCAATTGAGAAGATCCAGTTACAATCATTGTGCTTACAGATCTAATATATCAACCAAATGAATCCCCTTACTAGGGTGTTATATTCTGATGTAACACATTATAAACCATTTCTCTGTTTGTAATTGTGTTTCCACAACACCACGTTGATTCCAGAACAGCAACACTGTATCAATCTCAAGAGTCTGGTTTAATAGTGGATAACAAACAGATCATTACAGAGTATCCAGCCTGCCAGTAATTCCTCTAATTACAGGTACCTGCTCCCATTCATCACTAATTAATAGCTTGGTTCATACACACGAGGTAATAGTATAATATAAAGCGGCACTGCTGACTGTGGCCACATAGCTCTCTCATTCAGCCGAGTTATCACATAAGGCAGCGCTGCTTACAGTAGCCGCATATCTTTCTCAGCTGGCTCACTTAATATACACAGCAGCGCTTTGAGTCTGGCCACATGTCTCCTCTCAGCTAGCCCGGTATATCTCCTGCTCTGAGAGTACAAGCTGCACTATTTGCACCGGCTCTGCAGCGCCATGCAAAAGCTACAGCTAGAATTACTATCAATTCAGTGGAGCTTCAATTTCTATCATAACATTCAAATTATAGGTATTATTAAAAGTTAGGACTGGCACAGAGAACGCCTAGACACGTGTTTCACTTGTGCTTTCTCAAAAGACTATCCAGAGCACCTGTCAAACCTGATCTTAAATACCAGTATCCACCTATCATCTTACCTCAGTCATGATTGACACATAAATTAGCCAATGGGAAACAAATATACCCTTATTAGCTATTTCAGTGTATATTGTCAAGCTATAAAAGATTACAAATTGAACCATATATTATAGCCCTCCATATATTACAATTTCATAAAGATCTGTGATATAGTATATCCTTTAATAATCCCATTCCAAAATCACTATATCAGAAAAAATAAATGTAAATAGTGAAAAAATACCAAAACAATTATATTCTAAAAAAAGAGGGTGTAATAAATGACATCACCAATCTCATAAAAACTCTCAAATATATATCTGCATTAGAATATCTACAGTGTTATATCTCAAAAACAGATGTAAATTAAAGTATAAATCTATATTCATCAGTAATCAAGTGAAAAATGTATATTTAATGTATATTTAAATCCTTCCATATACTGTATAAACAAATCTAGTGATAAAGTGAAGACAAAATTACACATAGTATGTAAAACCGTGAAGAAGAGGAAAGTAACCTCATAAACTAAGTGATATCAATATATCCAAACATAAAATAAAAAATAAATAAAATAATAAAAATAAGTGTATATTAGTATAGATATACATACATATAGATACACACACATATGCCTGCAAAGTAGGGGTGTGCACCGGCCGCTTTTCGTGTTTTGTGTTTTGGTTTCGGATCTGGATCTTTCTTCGTGTTTTGGATTTGGATTGGTTTTGCCAAAACCACCCTTCCGTGTTTTGGGTTCTGGGTTTTGTGTTTTGGATCTGTATTGTTTTTAAAAAAAGCATAAAAACAGCTAAAATCACAGAATTTGTGGGCTTTACTGCTTCTATGCTATTATTAACCTCAATAACATTAATTACCACTCATTTCCAGACTATTCAGAACACCTCACACCTCACAATATTGTTTTTAGTCCAAAAGGTTGCACCAAGGTAGCTGGATGACTATGCTAAGCGACACAAGTGGGCAGCACAAACACGTGACCCATCTAGGAGTGACATTGCAGTGGCAGACAGGATAGCAGTTTGAAAAACTAGGCCCCAAACTGTACATAATGCAAAGAATAAAAAGAGGTGCAAGATGGAATTATCCTTGGGCCCTCCAACCCACCCATATGTTGTATAAACAGGACATGCACACTTTAACAAAACAATCATTTCAGCACCAGGGTCTGCCACACGACTGTGGCTGAAATGATTGGTTCGTTTGGGCCCCCACAAAACAAGCTGGCAATTAATCTGTCCCTGCACAAACTGGCTCTACAGAGGCAAGATGTCGTCCTCATCCTCCTCATCCACTAATTCCTCACCCTCTTCAGTGTTGTGTACATCCTCATCCTCACAGAGTATTAATTTGTCCCCGCTAGAATCCACCACCACAGGTCCCTCTGTACGTTCTGGAGGCTGATCTCCCTGGAAGCATTGATAATTAATTTTGATGAACATCATCTTCTCCACATTTTGTGGAAGCAACCTCCTACGCCTTTCGCTGACAAGGTTCCCGGCTGCAATAAACACTCTTTCGGAGTACACATTGGAGGGGGGGCAACTTAAGTAAAATAGAGCCAGTTTGTACAGGGGCCTCCAAATTGCCTGTTTTTCCTGCCAGTACAGGTACGGACTGTCTGACATGCCTACTTTGATGCTGTCACCGATGTAATCCTCCACTATTCTGTCAATGGTGACAGTATCATATGCAGTGACAGTAGACATGTCAGAAATTGTTGCCAGGTCCTTTAGTCCGGACCAGATGTCCAAACTTGGTCCTACCTGCCCTGCATCACCGCCAGCGGGTTGCTTAGGTTACCTAAGTTGTCTCCTGGCAGCCCCAGTTGCCGGAGAAAATGAAGAAGGAGCTGTTGACGTGTCATGTTCTGCTTCAACTGACAGTATTTTCACCAGCAGGTCTTTGCACCTCTGCAGGCTTGTGTCGGCCAGAAAGAGAGACACCACATAGGCTTTAAACCTAGGATCGAGCACAGTGGCCAAAATGTAGTGGTCTGATTTCAACAGATTGACCACCCTCGAATCCTCACAAAGCGAATGAAGGGCTTCATTCACAAGTCCCACATGCCGAGCGGAATCGCTCCATCTTAGCTCCTCCTTCACTTTCTCCAGCAGCTTCTGCAAAAGCCTGATGAGGGGAATGACCTGACTCAAGCTGGCAGTGTCTGAACTGACTTCACGTGTGGCAAGTTCGAAGAGCTGGAGAACCTTGCACAACACGGAAATCATTCTCCATTGCACTTGAGTCAGGTGCATACCCCCTCCTTTGCCTATGTCGTAGGTGGATGTATAGGCTCATAGGGAGGGGCTCTAGACTGCACACCCTACTGGTACTGAAGGTGCCATCATATGAGATTTTAAAGTAACATACACAAAAACAGAGTTGCAGATGCACTATGCGATCATTACTGTTTATATTTAAATGTATTAAATAGAATTTCAGAGGTAGTTTGCATATCATTGGCCAATGTGACGGGCCTGCCCACCAGTGTCAAGGTCACCTCATTGAGCAGGTCCCTAACACTCTGGGGTTCACATCTGGGACGCAAGGCACCCCAAAAGACAGTCCAGCCAAAGACCTCCCCAGGGCATCACATGAAAAGAAGGGTGACAGTGAAGTGTTAAAGTATCAAGTGTGTAAAAGTAACTAATGAGTGTTAAGATAATAATAAAAGTAGAATATGTGTGAAAAAATACATAAATAATAAAAAAACATGAAGGTGATATACAAAGTGACTATATGTATTAAATGGTGATGCCCTGAAGAGGTCCAGCCAGAACAGCTCTTGGGGCCCCATGTCCAAATGCTCACCCCAAATAAGCTGACACTAACAATATAAATAGGACTTACTTAAGATTATGCCTGTTGCCTGGTGCAGTCAAATGCTAGGTCCCTGCTTAAAAAACATATATGAGAGGGTGGGGGGGAGGGGTGCAAATCTAGACTGGAGCAATCTCAAGCTTCAGATATGTGTATAAATACTCAATATGGAGTATAGGGAGTGGCTCTAGACTGCACACCCTACTGGAAATGAAAGGTACCATCATGCTGAGAACATACACAAAAACAGAGTTGCAGATGCACCAATTGGTCTATCTCATTTCTAAATTTCTCAAAGGTTTTCTGAAATTTCTCTATTGCTTCATAGCTTTTCAGTTTTTGACCCAAAACTTCTATGTCCTTAGTATGTTTATTCATAAACCATGAGAACAGATTAAAGGCTGTAAAATATTTCCTTGACATGGAAAGAGAGAGTGACCTTAATGGATTCCTATTTGAGCTATTAAAGTTTGTTCTCACAAAAAACGACTTCACGTTCAATGAAAGACACTACCTGCAAGTGCGGAGCACCACTATGGGCAGTGCCTGTACTCCGACATATGCAAATTTATATCTGGGGTGGTGGGAGCGTGAAGTAGTTTTTAGTGAAGAGAATGTTCAATATACTGATAAAGTATTGCTGTGGCTAAGGTATATAGACGATGTCTTCATTGTCTAGGAGGGTGAACAACAATGTCTCGAGGATTTCATAAAGAAATTGAATGTCAACTCATTGAATCTAAAATTAACATCTGAAATTGATCCAGTGAAGGTTAACTTCTTGGATTTAACCATACAGATTAGTGAGGACGGTAAACTTGTCACAGATGTCTTCAGAAAAAATACAGCCTCGGACAGTATGTTACATTTTCATAGTTCACGCTGAGCGCTCGCAAGCGGGTTGATGTTAGTCCAGTGCGCATGCGCACGATGGAGGCGGCTCCGTCGTGTGCATGCGTGAGACCCGGATAGCGATGGGCAAGCCGTCACTATGGGTCTCGCTACAAAGGGGGCGTGCTGTCAATGGTGAGTGACAGCACGCCCCCTTTGGTGGGCGTACCAGGGGCGAGGCTGGCCAGATGGAGGTGTTCCCATGGGAACTCCTACCGTCTGGGGCCGGCCCCACTGCCATCACAAGTGATATCAGTGGGAGTGCTTTCGGCTCTGATAGAGCCAAAAGCACTCCAGGGCTTGCAGCAACGAGACCCTACCACAAGGGTCTTGTTGCAAGCCCGATGGTCGCGATGGCCTTGACCATCGTGACCATCTTCCTGGCCACTCGCTATAGCTGTGGGTGGTCACCCACAGCTATACGAGCGGCCAGGAGGCCGCTCTAAAAATTCAGAGGGACGGCCCTGATTCAGAGCGAGCGCTCTATCAGAGCATCCGGCTCTGAATCAGGGCCTGAAATAGCTAATAAGGGTATATTTGTTTCCCATTGGCTAATTTATGTGTCAATCATGACTGAGGTAAGATGATAGGTGGATACTGGTATTTAAGGCCAGGTTTGACCAGGTGCTCTGGTCAGCCTTTCGAGAAAGCACAACTGAAACACATGTCTAGGCATTCTCTGTGCCAGTCCTAAATGTTAATAATACCTGTTGTACCTATAATTTGAATGTTATGATAGAAATTGAAGCTCCACTGAATTGATAGTAATTCTAGCTGTAGCTTTTGCACAGTGCTGCAGAGCCAGTGCAAATAGTGCAGCTTGTACTCTAAGAGCAGGAGATATACCAAACTAGCTGAGAGGAGACATGTGGCCAGACTCAAAGCGCTGCTGTGTATATTAAGTGAGCCAGCTGAGAAAGATATGCGGCCACTGCAAGCAGCGCTGCCTTATGTGATAACTCGGCTGAATGAGAGAGCTATGTGGCCAGAGTCAGCAGTGCTGCTTTATATTATACTATTACCTCGTGTGTATGAACCAAGCTATTAATTAATGATGAATGGGAGCAGGTACCTGTAATTAGAGGAATTACTGGAAGGCTGGATACTCTGTAATGATCTGTTTGTTATCCACTATTAAACCAGACTCTTGAGATTGATACAGTGTTGCTGTTCTGGAATCAACGTGGTGTTGTGGAAACACAATTACAAACAGAGAAATGGTTTATAATGTGTTACATCAGAATATAACACCCTAGTAAGGGGATTCATTTGGTTGATATATTAGATCTGTAAGCACAATGATTGTAACTGGATCTTCTCAATTGCGAAGTACACACGTGGGTTAATTTAAACTAATTGCTTATGGTCTCTATTGAGCAGCCAATAATTTGAGAACATCTCAGAGTCCCCATACATCAGCAATTGATTGCAGCAATCGTGCAATTTGCAATCGATTGTGTATAAAAATCTTTCCCTTTTTCAATCGATTGTGGCAATTCTGCAATCTGCAATCGATTGAAAAAGGGAAAGATTTTTATACACAATCGATTGCACAATTGCTGCAATCAATTGCTGATGTATGGGGGCCTTTAAACTGTCATTGAATTTAGGAGCATTATAAATGTAATAGGTACACAAAGGGACACTATTAAGTGTATATGTGACAAATATATAGGACTTAGCACAGATATTTTAATATGTTCTGTTATATGTAATATTGTATGTTTTGTATTTTGCTGTGTTTCTTCACCCAAGAGTGTATTTTAAGAATTATAATAAAGGTTATATTTTATTTTTATTATAAGTAATAGTGCACTCATATAGAGATTCTTTCCTTCTCTCCTTTTTTGAAATGCTGGGAGATGTAGTTCTCCCTGCAGCTGCCTCCGTGACTAATTAATTGCTTAATTAGTCATGAGGAGGGGTGCCATCGGGGTCCCAGAGCATTTCCCGACCATTTTTCCTAAAAATATGGATTTTAGGAAAAATTGTTCACGCTCTGGAGGTGCTAAAAAAAACACCTCCCGCCGCTCAAAAATTTAAAAACCCCTGCACCAAATTGAATAGCAAAACTCCGGCACCTGCAGGAAAAACCTTGTGCTGATACTAAAGATAACAGCGGCAGACAGAAAAACAATGGAAGGTGCTGCTATGTGCATGAAGCTAAGTGGATAGCCACATTAGCATATGGTGCTAAATCTGGCTGCCTGGCCATCCGGACTTGTGGCCCTATGTCTTGAGATGTGCACGGTTCTGTATAAAGGCAGAAATACACAATATTTTTAGCAGAGCCATAACTGGGCACATCAGCTTCCTGTTCCGGCCCTGCCTACTGAGCACGCAACGTTAACTTATGACATTGTGCAAAGGGGGCGTGACCGGTAGCTCCAGTAAGTAAACCGCTGACCGGACATCCTCAGGATGCCAGATAGGCTGCATATAGGGCATCCTGCTAACCAGGAGCAACAGCCAGTGAGTGGCGATGGTGCTCTCCACAGAACCTTTGCACCAATCGCCCATAGCTAGTTATGACCCTGATTTTTACGCTCATTTGTCCATAAATGCAAACAAAAAAAAAGTGATCTTGTTAAAGGATGTGTCCCTATTTCTAAACTTAAAATAAAATATCACTACAAATAGAATAGAATGTAGGAAAATAGATCTAGAACATCTAGTGAAATATAAATGACAAACATGTAAATTCATATCTTTACTAGTTACCAGTGGTTGACTACAAAAAAATAAATAAAGTGTAAAAATGCTTATGACGTATTGAAGCAATCAATTAAACTATACCATAGAAAATTGTGTTTAAGCAGGAAGAAGTCAAACTAATTGGGTACAATCAGTCATCACGAACAGATGTTTGTCATTGTTAGATGCAGTGATGAGCAGCCAGATTTGAAAGGATATCACTTATTTTCTGGCAGCTAATGAGATGACTGGTCTCTCATTTCTTGTATCATACTAAATAAACAGCTCAATAGCTCATCTGGTAAATGTGGAAGTAAAACATTACAGTACACATTAATAAGATGCTTGCAAGCATTAGAAAACAGTTTCTAGAGACATTTTGCTGTGTCTCTAAAGCATCTTTGCTTAGTGAAGATTTGAATGTGTAGGAATGGAATGTACCTGGTTTTATGAAACTGAATCATGTTATGGACTGAACAAGAAAACGACCAAACAGTTGAATTTAGCTGATGTTTAGTATTGCAGTGAAAAGTCATATGTTTGTACACAAAGGAGTCTATTTATTAATATGTTGCAATAGAAAACAATTTCTTTTGTGGCTTATCATGGCAAAATAAAAATTTTCTATCACCCAATTAAGTAAGGAACATTTATGGAGGGGTCCAAGAGGTGCTCAGTACCCCGGCAATACAAGGCGGCAGCAGTAAAAGGTTTGTGACCACTAGAGATGTGCGCTGATCCCCGTGTTTTTGTTTTGCAAAACCACCCTCAAGTGTTTTGGATCTGGATTTTTTTTTTAATTATAAAAAGTTTTTAAAATAATAGCTAAAATCATATAATTTTTGCAATCCAAAGCCCGAAATTCGAATTTAAAATCCAAATTCCGAACCACTGGTAGATCAGAACCGCGACTTAGATTTATCCGGATCTCCTCAGGAGATTGGAACCGCCACTTCGATCTGTCCGGACACACAAAATTCGGGTGGATTCAGACTTCTGGAGAACCGAATCGCACATCTCTAGTGACCACATTGAAAGCTCAGTATTGGGGCCTACTGCACGCATGCAAACCAGATTGCCAGCTTGTACCTGAGCAGTGGAAGTGGAAGCCTGTACTTAGAGTTAATTAATAATTTAAATAAAATAAAAAATAATTGTAAAAATATATATTGATATATTTTTATAATGTTATTTTAAAAAATAGCTTTAATAATAAGGCATTTTTTTCCTTGACTGCCCTCCTGCTATCGGTGGCAAGAGATACCGAAAGTTATCCGAGGACAGTGGTGGCTAGATCAGTATACAGGAGCATGGCCATGTTGCGAAGGGTCATGTCTATTGTACATCACAGAGTGAAACATGACCATGCCCCCGGGATCATGCCTAGTGCATAAAGGCTGCCCCTTCTCCCCCTCCTGTCTTTTACAATCACCTCATCACTGCAGCAAGCACCAGTAGCAGGTGGATGTGGCACCCATTCACCAATGCTGTGTCATGCTATACCACCCAGCTGCTAAAAAGATCAGGACAATGCAGGGCAATCTCTTCCATTGGGCTTGTTGGGCAGTTGCCCAAGGGCCCGAAGCTTGTAGGGGCCCGCCAACCCGCCCCCCTGCAGCCGCGGGCAGTTGGTAAATCTGTGATATTTCTATAAGCCGGCCACCAGTGCACTGTATTCAGATCTAATCTCCCCCCGGTGACAAGTACTCACCTCAGACCCAGTTTCACTTCATCCGCTGGCTTCAGACCAGTCAGACAGAGTCTCTCTGCATGTGTGGGAGGTCTGATTGGCATGCGGGAGGGTTTAATTTTATTGACCATTTAAAAAATTTTCCCGGGAATGGGTGGGTAAGGGCCCCAGTGCATTGCTTTGCCCAGGGCCCACACTGCTGTTAAGACAACCCTGGGACAATGCAGTCCTTGTTGTGATAGCAAGATAGAGACCTCAAATTGGAACCAGTCAGGATCAGGACAGTTGGTAAGTATGTACATGATTTTGGTTTGTGTTGAAGCCACTGTTTTGTTTTGGTTTCATTTTTAGAATGTGTTATATTACTTACACATTGTATCACATACAATTCCCTTCAACATAGATCAAGAAGATTTTAAAATTAATAATCCAAAAAGCTGATTAACATTAATTAACAAAACATAAAGGCTAGCTTCACAGGAAACATGACTGATCTTTCTTTACAGTATACTGTATGTGACCTTTAGCCAAGGAAGTAATACTCCAGATTGCAAACTTACTATCAGCAATTCAAACATTTCCTATTTCTATGAAGGAAACTATTTTACTGTTTGCAAGAACAGAAATAAGCTTATAGCGGTCTTGATAATTAAGATGATAAAATGCAGACAGGTCTGGAGAATCTGTATTTTCCAGTTGCCAGCAATGTTCAGTCTGGCTGATATTACAATGTGAGTTACAAGGATTCTATATTCTTTTGCAAGGTCAGTTATGCTTAATTTGGTATATGGAGCTTTAGTAATACAAACTCAAATACCATATTGCAATAAACTTGACATATCTTTTCAGTTCCACTATGTGTAGAATTTTATTCCAATCTTATCAAGTGCTCTCCAATATTTGGATAGACTTTAAATCCGTTTTGAGAAGAAAAATATCACCTAAATATTTTCCATATGTGATACATGTTTAGATGCATGCTTTTGCCACAGTAATGCATGTTTTCTGGGAATTTCAGAGAACAATTTACTTTCCCACTGTTGTATGTATTTTAATTTAACAAACCCTGAACTTAGTATAAAACACAGCAAAACACTAAAATTACTTTGGTACATTTTTGTTATTTTTCATATGCCTAAATGAAAAATGTGCAAAATCAATTAATTGGATTATAGAAAGCATCTAATTTGCAAATATGTATAAAAGTTTTTTGTGCTAGACGTTCCATTTTCAGGGGTGCACTTAGGGGATGTTTCCAGTTGCCCACAACCTCCCACATTACTATACCTCTAAATTGTCACAATTTTGGATGGATGGAAGACCTTAAAAGGGGTGGAGATTAGGTAAAAATCATTGGAGATATATAGAGGATGTGTGTGGCTTTTGATAATTTGTGGGTGGGGTTTATTTTGTACCAATTTTGCATGTCTGAATGTTGCGCGACCAAGGTTTCACTGCTGATTAACTTCATGCATCTGCCTAATCTGGCTGTAGCACTGTCTCCTTGGACTGCAGTCTGTCTGCCCTGAGGGAGCATTATGCAGTATAAGGGTGATTCTGGGAATTAGTAAGCATTGCCCAGCATCAATAAAACATGTTCAGAGAGGAAGTGAGCAGCAGAATAGAATATGCAGGCCTGTAGAGAGCTGGTCCGGACCCCAGTACTTTACTTGGTCTGTGGCCTAATTGCGGGAGGAGTGGCCATGCCCTCCCTTTAAAAAAATAGAAAAAAGTATTTACAGCACCATGAAAAGTGGGCGCTGTGAGCCCCTCAGCTAGGAGCAAATCCCTCAGGAGAGTCAGCAGCCTCCCTGGACCAACTGCAGTATAATGTAATGTGGTATATTGAGAGTGAAACCACCAACATGATTGGGCACACTAGATCACATGACCGTGTATTATTTCCCAACGACTGCTTATCTCACACCTCATCTACTTCCTACTGTTATCTGAACCTCATCACAAAGCCACAGCAGTATCACTTCACGAGTGTAACAATAACATCTCTCACAGTGACACTGCTAATAGAAATGCTGCACATCACTTCCTCACTGACAGACATACACGTATTTGACAGACAAGTTTCAATAAATGTCAAAATTACTAAATACAATAACTGAAAGGACCTGACATCAGTCCTCACCAAAAAACTTGAACGTGACTTACTGTTCCTAAGCAATCACTACAGAATCCAGCACATCAAACAGTGAGTAGAGATGTCAGGCTTGAGCCTGAAGAAGCATTAAGCACTTCCTGGCAGTACAGTATAATTCATTGTTCAGCACATGCTTTCTTTCCAAAATGAACCACTCTTAGAATGACAGTAGTCATTAATGATATAGATAGATTTATCCATATAAAATATTCATGATAGATAGATATGTATTCGCACAGTCCGCACTAAAAACTTAATCATCTAACAGGGTGGTGATCTATAAGGTGCAAATAGTCCCAAAATATAATAATCCAGAACATAGGCACTCACCAATATAGCTTTTAACAGGTGCTTATTTACTAGTAATTCACAGGTACAATCCAGGTATAGTCAACATTTCAGTCCCATCTGGACCTTTATCAAGACATCACATCCAATTCACAGACCCTCCAAATGAACACCAGCAGTGAGTAGACATGTTAGCCTTGAGCCTGAAGAAGCATTAAGCACTTCCTGGCAGTACAGTAAAATTAATTGTTCAGCAACCAGCAGTATTCTAAGTATAGATTTTCACACAAAACAATTCCTGCTGACTTGTTAATTTTTGTTAAATTTTTGTTAATAATAAAAGTAACTTATAGTTATTGTAGGACTTATCAGGAGGGTTTTTCATGATATGATCGGGGGATAAATATATCTAGAATATGCATTGTGTGTCATTTCTGTAACTCATTGAGGTCAAGTAATTGTAAACAACGAGTTCATCTGAATATCACACAACCTTTCGCTTAATTGAATCTTCCCTTTAGAGCCTATTGTAGGTGAGATAAGGTTTATGACTAGCCAACTGCTGTGATTAGAGAGAACCACATTTTTTTGGGAGACAGAAAACATCAAAAGAATATTGGTCATAATTGTTAATGTCTCTAAGCATCTGTATTTGATTCCTGAAGTTAAGCCTTTGATATATGTTGTCAGGTTTAGAGAACTGATTACAAATTTATAAATAAAGTATGACCCCCTCAATATTTTAAGAGGTCTACATGTAGGTTAATTTGTGCTCTGTGCATTGAATGTACAATTATGAATTTGTGATAAAAGGGGTATATGTGTTTTGCGCTCTAAGTGTAAATATGAGCTGCTCAGTATACATTAGATATGACAAAAAGAAGGGAGGGGAACGCTAAGCGGTATTGGGGAAAGCAACGACTAGTACAGAAATACACATGGGAAAAATAAAATAAAAAAAATTAAAATAAAATCAAAAGAATTAAGCAAAAAAATTAATGATGATAAATAGAAATTATAAACAGAACTAACTTTAAAAAAAAATAGAAATGTAGTTAGTAATGGTAAGAACCCGCACAGAAAGTGGCATCTAAGAGAAGTCTGGAAGTAAACATCGTGTACGGCAGTGGGCATCTGATGTCATCACACAGCACCGCGGAAAATACACGTGGTATGCACGGACCCGGTGAAGTTACCCCGACACAGAATCATAAGTGATTCACCTCAGAGACTACAAGCAAGTCTATGGTAGGGTCAGCTAGGGCTAGCCTGGAATATCAGATTCCACAGACAGCTTCCATTAAGACTAAAAACGATACTGCTTATCTACACCTTATCCCGGAAGGGCTTTTAGACATTATAAATCTAATTTCCTACCTTCTTCCTTTTTTCCCTTTCTTATCTTTCTTCTTCTTTCTTCTTACCATTATTTACTAATTACGTTTCTATATATTTTTTTATTTTGTTCTGTTTTTAATTTCTATTTATCATTAATTTTTTGTTTAATTCTTTTTATTTTATTTTATTTTTTTTATTTTATTTTTCCCACGTGTATTTCTGTACCAGTCGTTGCTTTCCCCAATAGCGCTTAGTTCCCCTCCCTTCTTTATGAATTTGTGATGTTCGAGAGGAAAGTTATGGTCATTATAATAAATCCTGGAATATTTTTATACAGACTGAATTACATCCAGATATGAATTTTCCCCCACTTTCCTCTCTAATACCCCTTTCGCACACAGCCTAAATGCATGTGAACTGACCAGGAGGCTCTAGACTATGTGTGAAAGGGATGACCTGGTTTGGAGTCCCGTGTCCACGACCCTGCTCGGTAGCAGGGTTATTCTGGGGTCCAGCCAAGTCACCTGCAGTGTGATTGGTATAACCCAGGTCACAATGACCCGGGTCATGCCTGAAAGGCTCTGATTGGCAGGCTCAATGGCACTTGGAGATAACATCATCTTTATGCATTCACTGCCAGTTGGAAGACACGGGTCACTGGAAGACCCGGGTCTGGAGTGAAGGGTGAAAACCCGGGAATAACCCAGGTTGTCACCCATGTGTGAACTGGGGTAAGTGCAGAAAACCTTGGCTTCCACCTGGGCTCAGTGTCTAAGCCAGGTCAAAGCTGGGGTTTATGTGTGAAAGTGGTATAAATGACTTCACAGGGGAGGCTCAGATAGCAAGGTTAAAAAGTTTCCTGTATGTTAGGAAAATCATAATTTCTTTGGGCTCTAACTTCACATTAAAAATGTCACTTCTCCCAGGTGCAGCTTAATTTATATGTAAATTTTCTTCTTTGTTTTTTCTTATATATATATATATATATTGTATGTCAACATTATTATTTTGATACCTTCGTACCTCAGATATTGTGTTTTGTTTCACAATATTAAATACCATTTAATAATGTTCTGTCTTTGTGTACTTACCAAAAATTTTATGAGTGCTGCATAACTGTAATGGTGCGTACACACGGTACGACTTTTATGAGAAATTTGAAAGATATCGTTCATATCATTCATATTGTTATCATTCATATTGTTCACTTTTTTGCAGTCACCATCCTGACAATGAGCAACGATGCGCGTTCCCGCATGAACGATAATGATATCTATGGTCTTTCATGCATGCAAGCCAACTTGGACGATTTTGTAAAGATTTGCCTGTAAAAAGATAGTTTCACTGAAATATCTATCATAGATATCTATCATAGATATCTATAAGTGTGTACAACAAAAATCGTTTGACCTGCACTACAGAAAGTTGGAGATAAATCTATGAACGATATCTATGGTTGTTCAAGTTGTTTTCCATGTGTATGCAGCATATTATTATTTGGCTGATAAGTGTGGTTGATTTAAGTTTGATTGTAGTTTGAGATAAAGTAGGAAGTAACCAAAGCTTGTGTAAAAGTTCAGCTCTTGAAACAAACCTGGTAGTGGCAGTATTTTAGAATAGCATATAATATAAATAAGGGATTTTAATAAAAGTTAGACAGATTAGGTAGGTATGATGTGCTAAACCCTTTATGACACAACCTTCACACATGTTCAGGTGAGTGCAGTTTGTGACAGACATGCTAAATGTCTGCCAAATATTTAATAATGCTAAAATAATATTCATATAGAAACATTTTAGTCAAGTATATATGTAGCCTGTGATCCAAGTTTAAACTTAAAATGTGGGATCTGTTTTAATTTATATTGTAAAAGTAAAAATGTATGAAATTATTAATGATTGTTACAAGATTGTACAGACTTTAGCATTTCTAAGAGAATAAACATTGTTTTGCAATGAGTCATAAAGAGAAGGGATTTATGTTTTTGCTATTTGATTTAATTGCATACTTAGATAAGCCCCTTCTCTATTTTTTATTCTTATTGCATGTCAAGGCTTGTTTAAAACTTGAACCAATTTAGTGACTTTTGTTTTATGGCAGCAATATTTTTAGTTAATTGTGTGTTGTTTTTATTTAATAATTTTTAGTTCTTTTCTGATAAGTAATTTATTAATTCTGCATTTATATTTTTAATTTGCAATACATTTAATACAGTCTCGTAATAATAATAATAATAATAATAATAATAATAATGATAATAAAATATTTCTTAGTGGCAGCACAGTTGACATAGTGATTAGTAGTTAAATTCCTGAACAAGGTACTATCTTTGTGGAGTTTGTATGTTCTCTCCATGTTTGCATGGGCTCCCTCCAGTTTCCTCCAATATCCCAAAAACATTCTGGTAAGTTAATTGACATCTAACAAAAATGTACACTAGTATGTGTGTGAGACCATGTGATAGGAAATATAGATTGTAAGCTCAACTGGGGCAGGGACTGATTTAAATGGCTGAAAAGCTCTCTAAAACACTGCCTAATTGGTCTGTGCTTTATACTGTAAATAACTGTTGATAAATAATTTTTAGGCCATATCATAACATTATAGGAGAGATGTAATTTTTATCATTAATCTTAAAGCAATTAATCACTTATTTTGAGAAATAATAATTAATGCCTTCTTCCCTTGGGAATGCATTGTCTCAATAAAGATATAGAACACAGATATACCATGATATAAGACTATTTAAAGATTTTATAGTGTATATTTATCAGTTAGAAAGTTTACAAGAAAGGGAATCATTTACTTTTCCTGCTTTGGAGCTTTTGAACTATTTCTTACTTTATTAAGCTCTCCACATATTATTAAGGAGCCCGTTTTACAGTCATTAAATATATTTCAAATATTACATCAAAGTAATTTCAAGTGTCCTTCCTGAGGCTCTGAAACCACTCTCAAGATTGAACAAGCCATTTAATAACAATCATTATTTTTTTATTATTATGTTTTTTCCAAAATGCTGAGACAGAATAAATTATTGTGATTTTATATGTATAAACAAAGCATATTCTTCAAAATTCAATGATTCAGGATTTATTGTAAATTAAAGAGAAAAAAAACAGTTCACATTTGGAACCAATTCCAGGTAACCCAGATGGGGACACTGAGATTAAACTGACAGTGGTTGTAGATAACTTTCACTTGGAACAATATGAAACCTAGAATCAGTCTTGTCATAATGTGACATACTAGATCAGAAGCTGGTTAACTTTCCTGATCTAGAACTCTACAACCATGTTGCTGTTTGCAGGTGTGTGTGTATATATATATATATATATATATATATATATCAACAGCTCTTTAGACCTCCAATATCATCTCTATGCTGATGATACTCAAATCTACCTTTCCTCCCCTGACCTCTCTCCCTCTCTCCTCACTCGTGTCTCCAAATGTCTCTCTGCCATTTCTTTCTGGATGTCCCAGCGATTTCTTAAACTTAATATGTCTAAGACTGAGCTAATCCTCTTCCCTCCCCCCTACATAACCACACTTCCCACCATTTCTTTATCAATTGATGGCACGACTATCTCCTCTAGCCCCAAAGTGCGCTGTCTTGGAGTTATCCTGGACTCCTCCCTCTCCTTCAAACCACATATCCAGAATCTCTCACAGTCCTGTCGCTTTCATCTTAAAAATATTTCCAAGATTAGACCCTTTCTCACCCAGGATGCCACCCAGGATCCCTCATACACTCAATGGTCATCTCCAGATTGGACTACTGTAACCTTCTCCTATCTGGCCTCCCCAAATCCCTTCTCTCCCCTCTCCAGTCTGTCCTCAATGCTGCTGCTCGGCTCATCTTCCTCTCAAAATGCTCTGCATCTGCCTCCCCTCTCCTACAAGCCCTCCACTGGCTCCCCTTCCCCTTTAGAACCCAATTTAAGGTTCTCACACTCACTTACAAAGCCCTCAGCCATTCCTCTCCCATTTACATCTCTGATCTCATCTTCCTTCACTCTCCTGTCTGCCCTCTTCATTCAACAAATGCACGCAGCCTCTCATGCCAATTGATTACTTCCTCCCACTCCCGCCTCCAAGATTTTGCCCGCGCTGCTCCCCACCTTTGGAACTCTCTCCCGCTTCCCATCAGACTCTCCACCTCTCTACAATCCTTCAAACGGGCTCTCAAGACCCACTATTTCATCAAAGCCTTCCAGCTCTCATCTTAACTTGCTGCTACTTACTCCTTCCTCCCTGCCTACCCCATCTGTTTCACCCCTGTTTGTCTGTCCCTCCCCCTTAGAATATAAGCTCCTATGAGCAGGGCCCTCTACCCTCTTGTGCATCTCCTTACTATACCTTCATCTACTTCTTACTCTCTACCAGGGCACCTAACACTTGATTGCTTTGCATTGTTGCTTATCTGGGTGTTATGGTCGTGAATGTAGCAATGTATATTATCCATGTCCTGTAATGTATTGTACTGTACTGTAAGTCACTGTAAATCAATCTATTTGTTTATGTACTTTGTAAGGCGCTGTGGAACACTTGTGGTGCCATATAAATAAACGATGATAATAATAATAATAATAATAATAATAAATAATATATATATCTATAGATAAATCATACTTGCCAACTCTCCCTCATTGTCAGGGAGACTCCCTCAAAATAGTGACAATCTCCATGAAGAGCATAGTAATCTCCCTTATAGCACCTTACCCCCGTATTGAAGCTGTTATATTAAAAAAAAAAAAAAAAGCTGAGATATATACGTTCAAATGGGATCATTAATATCAATTTCCTGCATTGGGTATAAGGCACAATGATCCCTATGGCTACATGCATTTTCTGAGAAGTATCAGTGTGTTATCAACAAGTAGATCTTACTAACCGCTTTGGGTCTGTCTACATTTGGATGTAAGTAAATTTTATGACTCGCCCCTCACATGTAGCAGTACATGCCCACTTTACCGCTGCACTCATAGGTGCTGCTTTCACAATCTCCCTGACATGCTCTTTCAAAAGTAGGCAAGTATGCTATATATATATATAGATAGATATATATCCCTATATCTTTATATCAGCCATTTTTACCCAACATTGACCTTATCTATTTTTGCTCCTCCACATACAGAAATCTCAATTACTATTTCTGCTGGTCCCTTATTGTACTCCTCACAGATTATGTGGCATAAAATACATTGTAAGTGGAATATGAACAGTCATGATTTGCCTTTTCTCCCTTTGTTGGGTAATGATACGTTTCAGGATGGTCATGCTGCGTACCCATTTGTTTCTTGGGCTGGAGTGGGAATCAGTATGTTATGCCATTTGTAGCTGTGACTACTAGGAAACCAATCACCTTTTCTACGGCATATTCGAAATTTGGCTTCCTAGACTGCACAATTTGGTCTTTTTACTGCTTGATACATCAACCACTTAATGTTTAGCATGCAAAGACAGTATTAGGTGAGCAATTAAGCACTATAACAGGGTTCAAATGCGCCTTGTGCCGGTCCGCTCCCTAAACGCCCAACATCAATGATGTCATTACATTGTGCATAGGAGGTGGGGCCGGCAGCATTGGGAAGTGTAGTGCTGACTGGAGCATCCTGAGGGTGCTCCGGTCAGCTGTACAGACTGCAGAGTGCCTGTCTGGAGTGTCTAAAGGTTTTTCCCCCAGTGATCCTGGCTGCATGGACCCGTTCCAGGCCGCACAGGTCACACGCTCCTAGTTGCGGCCCTAGAGCAGTTTGCCGTTTGGAGGCTTTTGCTATATGCCAGTCTTTTCACTTGGTTTGAATTTTGTGTGCTACTTGGGCACTTTCTTTCCAGAAACTCTATTGTCTACTTAGTACACGGTTACAGTGCATCCTCTGGCACATTAGTCTGGCAACATTTTAAATAATAATTTTGTTTCAAAGCTCCATTTGTACAGAATAGATTTTTCCTCAGGGTAGTTACATATATGTATTTAGATGGGCTGGTGTTATTCACCCTGCAGAAGTGTATCTTTGTTGCCTGCTACAGTGGGGAAAAGTCTGGAACCTGCACTAAGAACATATGTCATAAATAGAGGTTCAAATTCTTCAGAGCAACCACCTCTCATATTCTGCAAAGACAAACATTACTTTTGCAGAGTAAGAGGCAGCATAACTATGTAGCTCCCATAAGTGGGAAAAATAGCAGCCACATATCCATAAAGCAAACTCATTTCTGACCTCAATGACAAGTCACAAAGGTCTAGGTAGAAATGAACCCAGGCACTAGTGTAATAAAGATGGTGCCAGTTAAAACATTGAATACACTCCAAATTCTCGGTGTCTTCAATAAGCTATTCAGATCAATCAGAGGATTCTCTGTTGAGTAGGGAGGCACTGGCAGGTGAGGCACTGCCTCCCCTATCTACCTTTTCTGCACATCCCTGATCAAAAAACACCAAATTTCCATCACTATGTACTGCTGAACCTTTGTATAATGCGCACATTAACCCTCGGGTTCATATATGTATCTGCAAATCTGGCTCTGATACTAGCCAGTGCCTCCCCAGCCATTTACCGCACCACACGTCACTAGGAGGCAGAACCAATGTCCAAGAAAATAATATATTTGCAATACTTTCAAATTTCCAACAAGCGGTATCACTACTGGTTATATGCAACTACCATCTAGTGAAAATATTAGCTAGTTTGTCCAGAACCACAATGATTTGGTCCATGTAAATAACAATCTCAATGATGAGGTGAGCAGACTCAGAGCCATGATCACAGATACAGAGGACAGGGAGCACTGTTAGGTCTAATCCACAAGTCAATATACAATTTCTGTCCTGCTGATCATCGCTGGTAAAAGAAGGAACAATTATTTTTAAATTGTGAAACAGTTACTGCCCCAACAAAGATACTACTATCTATAAAAAGATAATGACACTGTTTTTGTGTCTTAACATGTACATTTAGAAAAAAAATGTTTTCCTGCAAGAATACCAAAATTAGTATAAAAGTGTGTGTGTGTGTGTGTGTTTGTATATATGAATATATAAATTCGTCAGATGCAGACTCCGAAGGACGACGGGGGAGGGGGGGCTGGTGCACCCGTGGAGTTCTTTTCATGTACTTAGGTAAGTGTGTTTATTTGTATTCTTATTCCTCCTGATGAAAGTCCACGAGGACTGAAACATTGAAGTAAACTAGAGGTCCCTTGATCCATTATCGTGTTGTTGTTTATTTGGAGTGCCGCCACCATTGTCTGTATATATATATATATATATATATATATATATATATATATATATATACTGTATATATAGATTATATACATATATTAGCAATTGCCCGTGGCTTTGCCCATGATGCAATTGTCTGTGCCAGCATTTTTTTTAATTGAGGTGTTCTAGTTGTATTACTTTGCATAGGGGCCCTGTTGTGGGAGTGTCCCATGTGACCAGCAGCACTATACAGACTGGTGGCAGCAGCACCTTCACTCACCAGACTCACCAATGTCACTGTGTGCCCTGGGCACAGACCAGGGGCTGGCTGGCAACTTTTAGCCTGGGGGGCAAATGCATGCAGGCGGTCCTGGCAGAGGAGTAGCGTGTAGCCAGGGTGTCCGAAGAATATGCGTGCTACGGTGCCCCCACCCCCCACCCTCCTCAAGTGTTCCAGGGAGGAGGCGGGTCCAGATGGGATTAATGTAAGGTAAAAATAAAGATTAGGGCAGCCCCCTGTCATGGTGCCCATATGCAGTGCCCCCGTGTGCCACAGGAGAGAACACCCTTATGCAGGCCTCCAGTAGTGTCCCCAGTAGTAGTCCCCCCCTCATAGTGCCCCCAGTAGTAGTAGTCCCCCTCCTTGTAGTGCCCCCAGTAGTAGTAGTCCCCCCCTTTGCAGTGCCCCCAGTAGTAGTAGTCCCCTCCCCCTTGTAGTGCCCCCAGTAGTAGTAGTCCCCCCCTTGTAGTGTCCCCAGTAGTAGTCCCCCACCCCCCTTGTAGTGCCCCCAGTAGTAGTAGTCTCCTTATAGTGCCCCCAGTAGTAGTAGTCCCCAGTAGTAGTAGTCCCCTCCCCCTTGTAGTGCCCCCAGTAGTAGTCCCCACTTGTAGTGCCCCCAGTAGTAGTAGTCCCCCCCTTGTAGTGCCCCCAGTAGTTGTAGTCCCCCACCCCCCTTGTAATGCCCCCAGTAGTAGTAGTCCCCCCTTTGTAGTGCCCCCAGTAGTGCCAGACCCCCCCCTTGTTGTGCCCCCAGTAGTGCCAGACCCCCCTTTGTAGTGCCCCCAGTAGTGCCAGACCCCCCCTTTTGTAGTGCCTCCAGTAGTGCCAGACCCCCCCTTTGTAGTGCCCCCAGTAGTGCCAGACCCCCCCTTTGTAGTGCCCTCAGTAGTGCCAGACCCCCCCCTTTGTAGTGCCCCCAGTAGTGCCAGACCCCCCCTTTGTAGTGCCCCCAGTAGTGCCAGACCCCCCCCCCCTTTGTAGTGCCCCCAGTAGTGCCAGACCCCCCCTACCAGTAGACCAACATAATATAAAAAACAAAATAAAAAAAAACACTTACCTGAATCCCTGCTCCCGCCGCCGCCATTTGCTCCTCCGTCTGTCCTCCCGGGCCGGGCCGCTCTGCATTATGGGAGAGACATCATATGACATCATCGTCTCTCCCATTGCCCACTGCGGGAGCCGGAAGATGGAGCGGCTCCTGCAGTGGGCGCAGCAGCAGCAGCTAATGAGAGTCTGACAGACTCTCATTGGCTGCTGCCTACAACAAACACACAGCTGCCGGAGCCAGCGGCTGTGTGTTTGTCAGTGTAGCGCTGACCGAACTCCGTCTGGTCAACGCTACACACGCGGTGCAGTCTGTGTCACAGTGACACAGACTGCACCGCCATCGGCCTGCGGCCCGCATGACGCTGCGGCCCGGGGGGCACATGGCACCCTGCCCCCCGGCCCAGCCCGCCACTGGCACAGACTGCTATGTAGCCTACCCTAGTCAAGTTAACGCAGGCCCAAAGCACTTCTCCCCCCACTCCTTACCGGTCACACGCATGGTGCCACACCCATCTCTTGTACTGATGATGTCAATAAATTGTGTTTTTGTTATTACTCAGCTTTAACTGGACAGATCGGGATGAAATAAAATCCAGGTTATTTCCACTGCAAAATGATGTAGTATTAATGAATATCAGTTCAGTCAGAAGTCTTTGTGTCAACTTGGAACAAACAGACCGATACAACAATCTTATAATATTAGTGTGTGTGTCTGTATATATATATATATATATATATATATATATAGAGAGAGAGAGAGAGAGAGAGAGAGATAAAAAGTGGACAAAGAGCGCCTCCTAGTGCAATCTCGTACCAACTGCAAGACCCTTCACCAATAGTATACACCTATGTGATGGAGGTGTACCTTAGATAGTGGAATTAATCCACAACACAATCAGCATGAGACAACCAGTAATTTGTTCAGCACTTCCACATCTCATTCAGAGCGAGAAACCTCGAGCCATGTGGCATCAGCCATAATGTTTATGATGCTTTTCAAACTGCAACTCCTTTGAACATAGGGAATGTTGGTTCCAAAATATTGCAATAATTTGTTAAGCTGGCCAACGCTTCACGGCCACGCCCATCTAGCCAGTCCCTACACTGATTCTCAGATAAATGAACTTGATCTGCCCTTGATGCACATGGTGGAAGTATAGCGATCTATTCTGTAGAGTATCATTGAGCTCAAGTACTTATTATATAGTTACACCAGCTAACTCAACAATACATGTAAACAGATATACACATCTCCATAAGCATATTTCAACAATTAGCACAATGTTATTACGATCACATTATTAGGAAGGAATATAACACATAATTAGCATCACAGCGTGCTGCATGATAAATTGCACCTATCTGTAGGAAAGTTGGGAGTCTACACCACAGTAAGTACCTACCGGCCAAACATCTTATATATATAAGTGGAAATAGCCTTTGTTAGAAGAAAGCTGTAAAGGACAGATGATCATTAAGACCCTTTGGTTTAACGGTATCTAACAGATAAATCCATTTTGTTTCCAATTGGAGAAGGGCTCTATGTCTGTCTCCGCCCCTGGGATTCAAAGGAATATGGTCAATGACCATATGTCTAAGATTGGCCATATTGTGCCTTTGTTCAAAAAAGTGTCAGGCAACTAGTTGTTCCGATGGTTTACCATTGAGAGCCATCATAATTGCAGATCTGTGCAGTGCCATCCGTTCCTTAAAGGAACGGATCGTCTAACCAACATAGTAGTATCCGCACGGGCATTTAATAGAATACACTACAAACGAACTAGAGCAAGTTAATGGATATTTGATGGTATATTTGTGCCCTGTATGGGAATGTGTGAATGACTTAAACGTGATCATATGCCCACAGGTAACGCATCCAGTACATTTATAGCACCCTCCCACCTTTTTGGATAAATTTGAGGTGTTCGCAGCTAAATCTGTAATATCTGTTCTAACAAGTAGATCCCTTAAATTTTTATTCCTTTTCATGCATGGTCGAATGGTATAGTTCTTTAATCCCTTGAGTTCTTTATCTTGTTGTATAATAGGCCAAAGTGATCATACCGTATGGTTAATAACTCTATTGGCCGGATTATATCTGCGGGGCCAATTGATCTTTTTCTCCATAGTTTTTGATATCCCTTTATCTTTCTGTAACAAGTTACTCCTAGATAATTTGTCAACTCTATTCCTAGCATCTTGTATGCAGTGCATAGAATATCCTCTAGTTTTAAATTTGTCGCACATCCTATTTAGATCTTCCTCAACCTTATTTGGGTCACTCGTATTTCTTTTGACCCTAATGAGCTGGGAGAATGGTATGCTATTTAAAGTAGCTTTGGGGTGATAACTTGATGCCAATAACAGCATATTGTGATCAGTAGGTTTTGTAAAGATATATGTATTAATCCTATTGTCATCCTTTTTTATTGTCACATCAAGAAAGGAAACCTCTTCTAGACTAAGATGGTATATGAATTTAATAGGACACTCCTTATTATTGATGTTATCCATAAGGGTCACAAATTCATCATAATTGCCCTGCCAGAAAAGTAGTATGTCGTCTATATACCGACTGTAGAAAAATATTTTTTCTCTTACATCCCTATTGAAGAATAATTCCTTCTCAATAGCAAACATGTAACTATTTGCATACGTGGGCGCCACATGTGAGCCCATGGTGCAACCTGTGCACTGCAAATAAAACTGACCATTAAAGAAGAAATAATTCCTGTAGAGCACCTGTTCCAGTAGTGACATAAAAAATGATAGATTAGGGCCTTTGCACAAATGGTTATTATTTAATAACTCAAACGTAGCTCTCATCCCATCTTGGTGTGATATATTTGTATATAAACTATTGATATCTAGAGTACACATCCAGATATGAGTCGGAATTTCTCCTAGATCCTCAAGTTTATTCAATAGCATCGTCGTATCTCGCAAATATGTGGGCTCTGCCTGAACACAGGGCTGGAGAAAAAAATCGAGGAATTCCGAAACTGGACTGAGTAGGCTCCCTCTTGCCGATATAATCGGACAGCCCGGTGGTTTAGATAGATTTTTTGTGGATTTTGGGCACACTATAAAGTAGTGGTGCTTTGGGATAATCAGTTCTCAAAAAGTCACCAGTATCTTTATCAATAACTTTGTTAAGTATTGCCCCATCAATAATAGAATCCAGATGTTTCTTGAAATCCCCTGTGGGATCAAAGTCCAATACAGAATAAACAGATACATCTGCAAGTTGCCTGTTAATTTCCTCTATATACTGGGATAAGTCCTGCACCACTGTGCCTCCTCCCTTATCCGCGGGGCGGAAAATTACATCCTCATAGGATCTAAGGTTTTTAATTGCTTGTCGTTCTTCACGTGTAACATTGGGTCTCGTATTATATTCATGTTTGAGATTTTCAACTACTTGTATATCCAACGCCTTCATGAAACTCTGAATAGATATTTTACTGGAGGCGGGATCGAAGGTGGATTTCTTTTTGAACCTCTTCTCTGTTATATCAGTCTCAAACTTTTCTTCCTTGCCAAATAATTCTTTGAGTTTTAATTGCCTTAATAGAAGAGTCTGTTCAATTTTCCATTCAAAAGGGTCAAAACCCGCTGTCGGAATAAAGTTCAAGCCTTTGTTCAATACTTGATACTCTATGGGGGAAAGCACCCTTGATGACAGATTGAATACCGTGTTTATTTTCTCCGACCCCTGGCTATACATCTGGTGGTCACCACGGCGGCATAGGCCCCCTCTCCTTGTGGATCTTGATATCTTCCGCGTCGTGCGCGGGTATTCACCCCTAAAGGGGGTCTCCGATAAGTACGTGCACCCTGTGGAGGTTGTGTATTTTCATCACCAGATGAGGAACAAGCTTCACTCGATGTGTACATATCACGTTTGAATAGTTGTTTTCGATTGGAGAAAAAGCGTGTATTGCCTCCTGGCGCATTAGTTCCCTCTAGCCATCAGTACACACGTTGTTCCGTGTAATCACTGTTGACTATCAGATTTCTGTCTTTTGAAACTAATCAGGTCTTTTTTATAGATAGATAGTTGCTGAGACATCTTGTCCAACCACTGACTGGGGGTGTCTTTAGTTAGGGTACTCAAATGGATTTGTTCAAATTCCTTGATTTTTTGTTTACATGCTGCCAATTCTCGTGCTGCCTCTTCAATCACAAGTGTCATGAGATCGAATGCACACTTGTTGAGGACAGCGACCCAGCGTCGGCAAAAATCATTATTGTACCTGCCAATGGTTGGTACATTTTTGACCCTGAAACCCCTAGGTATCTTTTTTTCTCTGTGGTACTCGGACAGAGTGATGCCATGAAGCAGAAAGTCTATTTATTTTTTTTTTCATTTTTAGTAAAGTATGATACACATCCTCAGGCAGCGACTCTCCCATAGTTTCATTAAATCTCTCCTTGAACCATATCGCTTCACTTTCACTGTCTGAGAATGTCAGTGTCTCGCCCAATGGTAAATTAACTCGATTATATCCACCCGCATCTCCACTGGTGGTAGATTGCGTCATAGTACAAGTTGGTATATGCACAAATTAGTAATGTGGATAATATAAAAATCGCTGGTGAGTTCACCAAGAAGTCAATATTAACACTTCTCACACTATGGTACCATGCTTCTAACTACAAACAAAGCAGTATAGTTTGAAATTACTGCATATACATTAAAGCTCTAATACCCAACAGTAGGGAATAGCCTCACATTAATATATCCACAGATATCCACTAATGGTAAATAAGCCAATTTGTTAATTTCTGTACTGGGTAGGGTTCAAGTATCGATGTTAGCTTAACAGGACCGCGATGGTTCTGATATTCCAAACAGATGTTACTATAAGTTACAAATCAACATGTGAGCTAAACATCAAAAAAGTCATGTACATAAGTGCTGTAATCTAATGGAGTAAAATCATCAATAAGAGCATTTCTGAACAGTTCATTAAATCCACGGATGTCCACACATAATCGATAAAGCACTTTGTTAATTTCTGTACTGCGTACAGTTCAGTATCACTTTTTTGCTTAACAAGACCGCGATGGTTCTTACATTCCAAACAAATATTGCTGTTAATCATTACTCATCATATGGACTTAATGCCACAGGGTGGTGTGCATAAACGCTGTAGGTTAGGAAAGCAGAGCCATCACTACATGTATATCTGAGCAGTTCCTCCAATCACTTGTAGCAAAGCTGGTGTAAGAATAAAGATTAAAATATCAATTCCAGCACACACATGTCCACCATGAGATATTTAAAAGCCACAATGCACTGTGCCAAATATGCACAGACTAGTTGGTATCCAGTGGTAGCGTATCTGAGCTGATGAGAGCCAAGGGTTAAAGCAGTGTAGGGTGCACATACACAATCAAGCACTGATGCCAGTCAGTGCTGTAGATATCACAATGCAGCAGGGGTAGGCACTCCAATAACAATATGAATACTCGCCGTGCTGCACACTAGTAAATCAAGTAGAACAGGCAGAACAGGGTCACTCTCCGGTCTTAAAGTGTAGGTAGTAATAGCCAAGAGCCAGTCGCTGGTTCAACGTTTCGAGTTTAATACACAACTCGTCATCAGGACATACATGAAAGTGTAATGTGACAAACCTTATATACCCTAAGTGTCTCACCCGGTGTGTCTGATGGCCCGCTGTTCAGTTTCCGGCTCCCACTCTGTCAGCGTCACATGACAGTGACGTCATCGGGGCCGTCCCATCACCCGGGCAACCAAACACCGCTACTTTCAACAAAACTTTACACAAACAAACAACATACAAAAATATAAAATACACATGGTGGAAGTATAGCGATCTATCCTGTAGAGTATCATTGAGCTCAAGTACTTATTATATAGTTACACCAGCTAACTCAACAATACATGTAAACAGATATACACATCTCCATAAGCATATTTCAACAATTAGCACAATGTTATTACGATCACATTATTAGGAAGAAATATAACACATAAATAGCATCACAGCGTGCTGCATGATAAATTGCACCTATCTGTAGGAAAGTTGGGAGTCTACACCACAGTAAGTACCTACCGGCCAAACATCTTATATATATAAGTGGAAATAGCCTTTGTTAGAAGAAAGCTGTAAAGGACAGATGATCATTAAGACCCTTTGGTTTAACGGTGTCTAACAGATAAATTCATTTTGTTTTCAATTGGAGAAGGGCTCTATGTCTGTCTCCACCCCGGGGATTCAAAGGATTATGGTCGATGACCATATGTCTAAGATTGGCCATATTGTGCCTTTGTTCAAAAAAGTGTCGGGCAACTAGTTGTTCCGATGGTTTACCACTGAGAGCCATCCTAATTGCAGATCTGTGCAGTGCCATCCGTTCCTTAAAGGAGCGGATCGTCTTACCAACATAGTAGTATCCGCACGGGCATTTAATAAAATACACTACAAACGAACTAGAGCAAGTTAATGGATATTTGATGGTATATTTGTGCCCTATATGGGGATGTGTGAATGACTTACCCGTGATCATATGCCCACAGGTAACGCATCCAGTATATTTATAGCACCCTCCCACCTTTTTGGATAAATTTGAGGTGTTCGCAGCTAAATCTGTAATATCTGTTCTAACAAGTAGATCCCTTAAATTTTTATTCCTTTTCAAGCATGGTCGAATGGTATAGTTCTTTAATCCCTTGAGTTCTTTATCTTGTTGTAAAATAGGCCAAAGTGATCATACCGTATGGTTAATAACTCTATTGGCCGGATTATATCTGCGGGGCCAATTGATCTTTTTCTCCATAGTTTTTGATATCCCTTTATCTTTCTGTAACAAGTTACTCCTAGATAATTTGTCAACTCTATTCCTCATCAAGGGTGCTTTCCCCCATAGTATTGAAGTATTGAACAAAGGCTTGAACTTTATTCCGACAGCGGGTTTTGACCCTTTTGAATGGAAAATTGAACAGAATCTTCTATTAAGGCAATTAAAACTCAAAGAATTCTTTGGCAAGGAAGAAAAGTTTGAGACTGATATAACAGAGAAGAGGTTCAAAAAGAAATCCACCTTCGATCCCGCCTCCAGTAATATATCTATTCAGAGTTTCATGAAGGCGTTGGATATACAAGTAGTTGAAAATCTCAAACATGAATATAATACGAGACCCAATGTTACACGTGAAGAACGACAAGCAATTAAAAACCTTAGATCCTATGAGGATGTAATCTTCCGCCCCGCGGATAAGGGAGGAGGCACAGTGGTGCAGGACTTATCCCAGTATATAGAGGAAATTAACAGGCAACTTGCAGATGTATCTGTTTATTCTGTATTGGACTTTGATCCCACAGGGGATTTCAAGAAACATCTGGATTCTATTATTGATGGGGCAATACTTAACAAAGTTATTGATAAAGATACTGGTGACTTTTTGAGAACTGATTATCCCAAAGCACCACTACTTTATAGTGTGCCCAAAATCCACAAAAATGTATCTAAACCGCCAGGCCGTCCCATTATATCGGCAAGAGGGAGCCTACTCAGTCCAGTTTCGGAATTCCTCGATTTTTTTCTCCAGCCCTGTGTTCAGGCAGAGCCCACATATTTGCAAGATACCACGATGCTATTGATTAAACTTGAGGATCTAGGAGAGATTCCAACTCATATCTGGATGTGTACTCTAGATATCAATAGTTTATATACAAATATACCACACCAAGATGGGATGAGAGCCACGTTTGAGTTATTAAATAATAACCATTTGTGCAAAGGCCCTAATCTATCATTTTTTCTGTCACTACTGGAACAGGTGCTCTACAGGAATTATTTCTTCTTTAATGGTCAGTTTTATTTGCAGCGCACAGGTTGCACCATGGGCTCACATGTGGCGCCCACGTATGCAAATAGTTACATGTTTGCTATTGAGAAGGAATTATTCTTCAATAGGGATGTAAGAGAAAAAATATTTTTGTACAGTCGGTATATACATGACATACTACTTTTCTGGCAGGGCAATTATGATGAATTTGTGACCCTTATGGATAACATCAATAATAAGGAGTGTCCTATTAAATTCACATACCATCTTAGTCTAGAAGAGGTTTCCTTTCTTGATGTGACAATAAAAAAGGAGGACAATAGGATTAATACATATATCTTTACAAAACCTACTGATCGCAATACGCTGTTATTGGCATCTAGTTATCACCCCAAAGCTACTTTAAATAGCATACCATTCTCCCAGCTCATTAGGGTCAAAAGAAATACGAGTGACCCAAATAAGGTTGAGGAAGATCTAAATAGGATGTGCAACAAATTTAAAACTAGAGGATAAAGAACTCAAGGGATTAAAGAACTATACCATTCGACCATGCATGAAAAGGAATAAAAATTTAAGGGATCTACTTGTTAGAACAGATATTACAGATTTAGCTGCGAACACCTCAAATTTATCCAAAAAGGTGGGAGGGTGCTATAAATGTACTGGATGCGTTACCTGTGGGCATATGATCACGGGTAAGTCATTCACACATCCCCATATAGGGCACAAATATACCATCAAATATCCATTAACTTGCTCTAGTTCGTTTGTAGTGTATTTTATTAAATGCCCGTGCGGATACTACTATGTTGGTAAGACGATCCACTCCTTTAAGGAACGGATGGCACTCCACAGATCTGCAATTAGGATGGCTCTCAATGGTAAACCATCGGAACAACCAGTTGCCCGACACTTTTTTGAACAAAGGCACAATATGGCCAATCTTAGACATATGGTCATCGACCATATTCCTTTGAATCCCCGGGGCGGAGACAGACATAGAGCCCTTCTCCAATTGAAAACAAAATGGATTTATCTGTTAGATACCGTTAAACCAAAGGGTCTTAATGATCATCTGTCCTTTACAGCTTTCTTCTAACAAAGGCTATTTCCACTTATATATATAAGATGTTTGGCCGGTAGGTACTTACTGTGGTGTAGACTCCCAACTTTCCTACAGATAGGTGCAATTTATCATGCAGCACGCTGTGATGCTATTTATGTGTTATATTCCTTCCTAATAATGTGATCGTAATAACATTGTGCTAATTGTTGAAATATGCTCATGGAGATGTGTATATCTGTTTACATGTATTGTTGAGTTAGCTGGTGTAACTATATAATAAGTACTTGAGCTCAATGATACTCTACAGGATAGATCGCTATACTTCCACCATGTGTATGTTATATTTTTGTATGTTGTTTGTTTGTGTAAAGTTTTGTTGAAAGTAGCAGTGTTTGGTTGCCCGGGTGATGGGACGGCCCCGATGACGTCACTGTCGTGTGACGCTGACAGAGCGTGAGCCGGAAACTGAACAGCGGGCAATCAGACACACCGGGTGAGACACTTAGGGTATATAAGGTTTGTCACATTACACTTTCATGTATGTCCTGATGACGAGTTGTGTATTAAACTCGAAACGTTGACCCAGCGACTGGCTCTTGGCTATTACTACCTACACTTTAAGACCAGAGAGTGACCCTGATTCTGCCTGTTCTATATATATATATATATATATATATATAAATGATGTGTGTATCTTGCACCAGTGACACCTACAGCAATATACTGTATGCAGTTATTACAGCATTGCTAGATCGCATTATATATATATATATATATATATATATATATTCCAGAAAATATCCAATAAGGAAGGATGCACTCTCCTGTTAAAAGTATAGAAACAATTTAATCTTATTGTGAAATAGCATAATAATCGCAGAAAATTTGCAATGTAGTCATTCAGTCAGTCGACGTTTCGGTTCGCAAGTGAACCTTTCTCAAGACTTTTTAAATAGTAGACATCGTAGGTATATTTTCACATAGTGGTCATCAGATATGCAATAACAAATTTCTGTATAAATGACAAAAGAAACACAAAGACTTGTCTAGCAGGCTCCAAAAATACTAAAGATCACATATACACCCACGTGGGCAATAGGGCACCTTTACCCTCACCAGACATATTTCACCACTGAAAAGTGAACATAGTGGCCAAACCTATGTATGCAAATTAATCAATAAATACCTCATCTAATTAGTACACATTCCCCCAATAGAGTCGGGTTCCAAATATGTGTCTACCCCTGTAAGTGAACAGTGGGTGAAAATGAGACAATATAGTGATACAACTAGCACAGTATAGTATAGGACAGATAAGAGATCGTATCTACCTAAATGCCTATCCAATCAGCATCTAAGTCACAACATAGGTGTTCCATGTCTGGTCAACATCGTTCTGAAAGTGACATAAAGTTATATGTAACACATGTCTTCTAGTCAGCATGCGATAGCAACGCTGCCGCTATGAATGGGCTTACCTAGCTATGGTTCAGCATATCGATGGAGTGAAGGGGTCGCATGTGCCGCCGGCGTCAGCAGCATATCAGCTGTCTGGCGCCACGCGCTTAAAGAGCGTTCTAGCCGGAAGTCTAATTCACTTCCGCGTGTCAGCCTGACGCAAGTATATATGTGAGATGGGAGAAAAGGGAGACGAACGAACATAGGCAGACAGGAGGAAAGGGGGGTCGACTAGAGGTGGATGAGAAGGGGGACGAGGAAAAGGGGGACGACAAGAAGGAGACGGGAGGAAAAGGGAGACGACAAGAGGGAGACGGGAGACAGTGGCGTCAGAAGGGGGGTGCGGGGGGTGCGGGCCGCACCCGGGTGTCACCCGCCGAGGGGTGACACCAAGGTGCAGGCTCCCCCTCGGTGACAGGAGGCGGGTGCTGCACTGTAACATCATGTGCAGCACTCGGCTCCTGTCACAGAGAGGGAGCCTGCACTGCCCGCACCTCCGGCACTCCCCATTGATAACTAAGTGCTGGCGGTCTCGGGACGCGAAGCCACGCCCCTGTTCCCAAGGCCACGCCTCCTCCATCGAGGCCACGCCCCTTTTCGGCGGAGTGCGCGGCTCCGCCGCGCTCAAGGCATCCCTCCCCGCACCGGGTGTCACCGCGGGGAGGGACGCCACTGACGGGAGGAAAAGGGGGACGACAAGAGGGAGACGGGAGGAAAGGGGGACAAACAGAGGGAGATGACAGAAGGTGGTAAAACAGAGGAGAGTAGCAATAAACAGCTAGTGACTCTGCAAATAATTATATATATATATTAGGGGTGTGCACCGGCCACTTTTCGTGTTTTGTGTTTTGGATCTGGATCTTTCTTCGTGTTTTGGATCTGGATTGGTTTTGCCAAAACCACCCTTCCGTGTTTTGGGTTCTGGGTTTTGTGTTTTGGATCTGTATTTTTTTTTTAAAAAGCATAAAAACAGCTAAAATCACAGAATTTGTGTGTTTTTCTGCTCCTATGCTATTATTAACCTCAATAACCTTAATTTCCACTCATTTCCAGTCTATTCTGAACACCTCACACCTCACAATAGTGTTTTTATGTCCAAAAGGTTGCACCGAGGTAGCTGGATGACTATGCTAAGCGACACAAGTGGGCGGCACAAACACGTGGCCCATCTAGGAGTGACACTGCAGTGGCAGACAGGATGGCAGTTTGAAATACTAGGCCCCAAACAGTACATAATGCAAAGAAAAAAAAGAGGTGCAAGATGGAATTGTCCTCCCACCCACCCTTATGTTGTATAAACAGGACATGCACACTTTAACAAACCAAACATTTCAGCGCCAGGGTCTGCCACACGACTGTGGCTGACATGATTGGTTCATTTGGGCCCCCACAAAACAAGCTGGCAATTAATCTGTCCCTGCACAAACTGGCTCTACGGAGGCAAGATGTCGTCCTCATCCTGCGATTCCTCACCCTCTTCAGTGTTGTGTACATCCTCATCCTCACAGAGTATTAATTCGTCCCCGCTGGAATCCACAACCACAGATCCCTCTGTACATTCTGGAGGCTGGACTCCCTGGAAGAGTTGATAATTAATTTTATGAACATCATCTTCTCCACATTTTGTGGAAGCAACCTCCTACGCCTTTTGCTGACAAGGTTCCCGGCTGCACTAAACACTCTTTCGGAGTACACACTGGAGGGGGGGCAACTCAGGTAAAATAGAGCCAGTTTGTACATGGACCTCCAAATTGCTTCTTTTTCCTGCCAGTACAGGTACGGACTGTCTGACATGCCTACTTGGATGCTGTCACCGATGTAATCCTTTAACAGACAGACGCACGCTTGTCGCTGCTGCTTTAAGGATGCAGGTGCGGCTACAGCCCACACATTTCACAAAGACAGAAAAAAAAAGAAGAATATTTTTATTGTTTGTGGAGCGCACTTTGAGGGTGTCACCACCCTTTAACAGACAGACGCACGCTTGTCGCTGCTGCTTTAAGGATGCAGGTGCGGCTACAGCCCACACATTTCACAAAGACAGAAAAAAAAAGAAGAATATTTTTATTGTTTGTGGAGCGCACTTTGAGGGTGTCACCACCCTTTAACAGACAGACGCACGCTTGTCGCTGCTGCTTTGAGGACAGTATCATATGCAGTGACAGTAGACTTGTCAGAAATTGTTGGCACATCCTTCAGTCCGGACCAGATGTCCAAACCGGCCCTTGACTTATGACACAGGCGCACGCTTGGCGCTGCTACTGTGTTGCTGCACGTGCGGCTACATCGCACACAAGTCACAAACACATAAAAAAAATATTTTTTATTTTTTGGAGCACTTTGAGGGTTACACCACCCTTTAACACGCAGACGCACGCTTGTCACTGCTGTTTTGAGGATGCAAGTGCGGCTACAGCCCACACAATTCACAAAGACAGAACAAAAAGAATATTTTTATTGTTTGTGGAGCGCACTTTGAGGGTTACACCACCCTTTAACAGACAGATGCACGCTTGTCGCTGCTGCTTTAAGGATGCAGGTGCGGCTACAGCCCACACATTTCACAAAGACAGAAAAAAAAGAATATTTTTATTGTTTGTGGAGCGCACTTTGAGGGTTACACCACCCTTTAACAGACAGACGCACGCTTGTTGCTGCTGCTTTGGGGATGCAGGTGGAATCTAGACGGGATTTGGAACCGGGGACACACTACCTCCATCAATTGTCTAAATTCCACTGCACTAATGGCGGATACCGGACCCACGTCTAACACCAACATAGCAGTCAAGGCCTCAGTTATACGTTTTGCTTCAGGATGACTGCTGTCGTACTTCATCCTCCTCGCTAAGGACTGTTGGAGGGTCAATTGTTTAGTAAAAGTGGTGGTGTTCCTACTTCCTCTCTGGGATGATGAACAACTCCCAGCAGCAGCAACAGCACTAGGAGGAAGTGGTTCTTGATCTTTCCCTATTTTATTTTTATCGGAGAAAGTTTGGTCCTCCATTTATTTTATATTGATATATACGTGCGGCTAAAGCGCACACAAACACAGAAAATATTTTTTTATTTTTGCTGGAGAGTAGTGCACTTTGTGGGTTACACCACCCTTTAAGAAATGAGCCAGCCGGCTCTTTACTTATGGGACACAGGCGCACGCTTGGCGCTGCTCCTTTGTTGATGCACGTGCAGCCACAGTGCACACAATTCACAAACACAGAAAATATATATTTTTTTGGTTTGGACTGGAGTGTACTTTGGGGGTTACAGCACCCTTTAACGGTCAAGCCAGCCGGCCCTTTACTTATGACACAGGCGCACGCTTGGCACTACTTTGTTGATGCACGTGCGGCTACTGCGCACACAATTCACAAACACAGAAAATAATTTTTTATTTGGTTTGGAGTGTACTTTGGGGGTTACAGCACCCTTTAACGGTCAAGCCAGCCGGCCCTTTACTTATGACACAGGCGCACGCTTGGCACTACTTTGTTGATGCACGTGCGGCTACTGAGCACACAATTCACAAACACAGAAAAAATATTTTGTTATTTGGTTTGGAGTGTACTTTGGGGGTTACAGCACCCTTTAATGGTCAAGCCAGCCGGCCCTTTACTTATGACACAGGCGCACGCTTGGCACTACTTTGTTGATGCACGTGCGGCTACTGCGCACACAATTCACAAACACAGAAAATATTTTTTTATTTGGTTTGGACTGGAGTGTACTTTGGGGGTTACAGCACCCTTTAACGGTCAAGCCAGCCGGCCCTTTACTTATGACACAGGCGCACGCTTGGCACTACTTTGTTGATGCACGTGCGGCTACTGCGCACACAATTTACAAACACAGAAAATATTTTTTTGGGGGGTTTGGACTGGAGTGTACTTTGGGGGTTACAGCACCCTTTAACGGTCAAGCCAGCCGGCCCTTTACTTATGACACAGGCGCACGCTTGGCACTACTTTGTTGATGCACGTGCGGCTACTGCGCACACAATTCACAAACACAGAAATTTTTTTATTTTTTTAGCACTTGGGGGGAGCACCCCTGATGGACAGAGCACCCCCTGGACAACACTACAGCACCCCTTTAGGACTGGGACACTGCACAGGACTTTGGAGTGGACACAGCCCCTATGGAGAACTGACTGCACAACACAGTCCAGCCAGCCCCTATGGACTTTGAAGTAGTGGACAACAGCAGCACAGCGCAGCACAGCACAGCACAACACTACTCTGCACTACACTACACTACACTACACAGCCCAGCCAGCCCTAACTTCCACCCTCCCTCTTCACTGTCCACAGCCGAGTGAGAAAATGGCGCCGACGCGGGTACCTTATATAGGATCCAAAACCCGCGAGACCCGGAAGGCGGGATGATGACGTTTTGCCTCGATTTCAGATCCGAGTCAGGCGGGAAAAGTCGAGCCTGACTCGGATCGGCCTCGGATCGGGGGTGCTCGGGGGGGTTCGGATTTCAGAAATCCGAACCCGCTCACCCCTAATATATATATATATATATATATATATAAACAGGTAGTGAAAGCAGTGTTGACAGTAAGAAAAATTTTTTTCAGTGAAACTTACCCAGACATCAGAAGACCAGAGTCCACTCCATTGAACTCAGCTGGAGTTGTGTCATGAGTCGGGGGAGTGGAAGCAACACATACCGCGGCAGGATGGGGTCAGATGAGACTGGCAGCAGCTAGACTGCGAGGGGGAGGTGCTGCAGTAGAGGTAACTGGCAGCACGGACTGTGACTGCGGGAGCTGGCTACAGCAGCTCAGACTGCAGGGGGGGTAGTTGGATTAGGCTGGCTGGCTACACTGCGGGGGGGGTGCAGGGGCTGGCTAAAGCTGCTGGGGTCAGTTTGGAGTGGGCTGTCATTAGCGCATGGTGCGGGGGAAGGGGAACTGCTACACTGCGGGGGAAGGAGGGAGCTGCTACACTGCTGGTGAGGAGAGGGCTGCAGCAGCCTTACACTGACTGCACATCACAGGGGTGGAGACGGAAGCTGATTGGAGGTGCCGTCTTGCTGTGGTGACTCCGCCTCCTGGGCTTCCAGTGGAAGGACTGCATCTCCTCCTACGACAGTGTTGCGACCTTTCCCCGGCCGGTGCCAGCAGCAGTTTAAACAGCAAGCAGCAGGATCTCTCATTCTTAGAATGAGAGATCCTGGATTTCTTGATGAGAGAGTGCCAGATTTTGGGGGGTGGGCCCGGCCACGGGCCCCTTAGGACCCAACTGGCCCTAGGCGGTCGCCTAGGCTGCCTTATGGTAAATCCGGCCCTGGCACCAATGTTGTACTCTGTAAGAAAGATAACAAGAGGGATTACTTAAGGCCTTATTCAGAGGTTATGCAGACTTAATGGTTTACAGAAAACTCTGATGGCTGCTGATCGGCAAATGCGAAGGATCTGCACTGCTCATGTGCCCATCCACTTCTGTGATGACAGTCACAGTGCCCCCTTGACATGTTGCAGCCGTTTGAGGGTGGGTTAGGGTTGGTGACAGCCAGCATCCCAGAAAGTGGGATGCAGCTTCACTGGCCCCAGAGGCGTGAACTTCATGGCCATCCTGAGTAATCTAAGGCTTTAGTCGGTCACAGAAGCTAGCAGGAGGTGTCTTTTTACACAAAACGCCTCCTGGGGAGTTAGCATGATTTTGCATTGTCACTGTGTCCAAAGACAAAGCGCCAATACAAATAGCTTAAAACTATAAATCAGTCCCTTAGTGTATTAGAAATTGTCAGGTTGCGGCCTAGGATCGGTCGTTGCTCACCTTCCCCTGATCTCCCATGGGGTCAGACGTCAGGTGCGGCGGAGGGTAATGTGCTGAGTATTATACTTAGTGCCATGTGAACTGCCTTGGACTGCTCCATGCCTGGTTTCTGCGGTTGCAGTCATTGATGTGGCCATGACAGTTTGCATCACCTGACGACTCCATACCCAATGGTAGCATGACAGTGGTCAGCTGACGCTGTCAACCAATGATCTGCTACTGCTGGGGATAAAGCCAGACTGTGGACCACAGGAAGTTGCCTGAGCAATGTTGTCATTTTCCAGTGTCTGCTGATGCAACTTCGTTCCAGGTCTGTCCAACTTTGTTCCAGGTGTTACTCCTGTGATTACCAGTGCCGACTCTTGTGTTCCAGGGTGTTCAGAATATCTCCCTAGTGCTTGCAGCAAATACCTAATCATTGTGCTACAGTGAGTTCAGAATATCTCTCCAGTGCTTGCAGCAATTACCAACCATAGTACAACTATCACTACAGCATCCAGCCACAGTACCACCGTCACTACAGGGTCCAGCCTCAGCTCTGCTATCACTATAGCGTCCAGCTTCAGTTCTGCTATCACTATAGCGTCCAGCCTCAGTACTGCTGTCACCACAGCGTCCAGCCTCAGTACCGCTGTCACTACAGCACCCAGCCTCAGTACCGTTGTCACTACAGCGTCCAGCCACAGTATCACTGTCAGTACAGTATCCAATCCTCAGTGCCATTGTGCTTCCTAGATCCTCCGGTGTATAGTTTGGAATCTATACAAGGGTATAGCATAATCCTTGTAAGAAGTATCCTCTAGGGCCACGGTAGCAAGGCTCTCTATTCCCGTGAGTACCAGTTACCTGGAGAATACCTCCCGGCTGGATAGACTCAGCACCTTTGTCAGGTCTTGTCAACGACTGGTACTCGTGGATGAGGAGTCCTTGTATACAGGCCCCATGTCTCAGATTACCTCTAGCCCTAAACCTCAGCTTGCACCCCTCAGTAGGGGATTCCATACAGCTGGTAGTGACACAAATTAGTTGGATCTCCCATATAAGAATTGCATGTACAGTATGTTAATTAGAAAACATCAGGCATACTAACCATTTTTATTAATGTCTCAGAAGTCTACACCGTGATTTTGTGCCAGACCAGATCTATCAAAGATTCCTAAAAATTAATCTCAGGCCACCGCCCCTTACAATACATTGTTAAAAAACATTGATCATAGATCCAAAGATTCTTTGTTCCCAAATCTGATTATCCACCAAACCAATAGAAACTCCTAAAGCCACAGTCACCCATCTCATGGGTGGAGGCAGTGCTGTTTGTCAACAGGAACAAGCAGTAACTCAGTTCCTGAACCTCTCATTAACTATGACATCATATCTTGGGCTAAAATGTCGTTTCCATAAGATTAAAATAAAACTAAAGTCCCTTTTGAGTGCCTTCTTTTCTAAATACTATATACACATATATATACATACATAATGTATTATGTGCAGGTTAATGTAAATGTAAACTCCACAGCTCAATTAATGCTCTGGATCTGTCACAAGCCTTGCCTTGCGCAAGTGCATCTTAATTTCTACTAAGGCCCTAGGCTGAAGAGACATGAGCAGTTTTTATATCCAAGAATTTCTAACTGTTTTGTTTTATATTTAGTGTACATGGCAACTTTTCAGTAGTGTCTTGTTTGTTTGTTTTACTATATTCCTTTCTATAGTGTTGCCATGCTATTTACCTTCCGTGCCACCTATGGAGTACGATGAGACCTGCTTCTTCTAATATGAGGCCATAACAAATTAGTCATTAGCATTTGGAATCTAACAGAGGATCTATGTAGACTAAAAGATACAGTAATACAGTCTACTGATATGAACTGTTAGGAATGGCAAACATGGATAGATTTCTGCCCATCCCCATAGATTTCCTATAGCTTTACATCTTCTCTTTCGAGGAGTGGATGTACTAAGCCTTGGAGAGAGATAATGTGGAGAGAGATAAAGTACCAACCAATCAGCTCCTAACTACCATTTTTCAAACACAGCCTGTAAAGTGAGTTAGGAGCTGATTGGTTGGTAATTTATCTCTCTCCATGGCTTAGTACATTTCCTCCTTACAGTGAGAACTGTAGAATTTTCCTACTTGGAGCCATGGAGTGGGGGATATGCACTCAACTGAAGATGTGAAGTATCTGAACTGGTGTATTGAAGTAATCGTATTTATTGATAACTAGGATTAGAATCAGTCAATAGTAAAAGGGTCAATATTAATGTAACACCTGTTACTAATAATTGATAGTGCCTCCACCCAGATTATATTTTATGCTGCTATCTAGGTTAATCTGGGAAAACCTAGGATGAGAATATGTGAACATACAGTCAGGTGCATAAATATTGGGACATTGATAGAATTTTCATATTTTGACCTCTATTCACCACCACAATGGCTTTGAAATGAAACAAATAAGATATTCTTTAACTGCAGACTTTCAGATTTAATTTGAGGGTAATTACATCCAAGTCAGGTGAACGGTGTAGGAATTACAATAATTTCTATATGTGCCTCCCACTTTTTAAGGGGCCAAAAGTAATGGGGCTATCAACTAAAAAGCTATTTCATGGACAGGTGTGGGCTATTCCCTCGTTATTTCATTATCAATTAAGCAGGTAAAAGGTCTGGAGTTGATTCTAGGTGTGACATTTGCATTTGGAATCAGTTGCTGTCGACTCTCAATATGAGATCCAAAGAGCTGTCACTATCAGTGAAGCAAGCCATCATTAGGCTGAAAACTCAAAACAAACCCATCAGAGAGATAGCAAAAACAATAGGTGTGGGCAAATCAACTGTTTGGAACATTATTAAAAAGAAAGAAATTACCGGAGAGCTCAGCAATACCAAAAGACCCGGGAGACCACGGAAATCAACTGTGGTGGATGACAGAAGAATTATTTCCCTGGTGAAGAAAAAACCCTTCACAACAGTTGGCCAAATCAAGAACACTCTCCAGGAGGTAGGTGTATATGTGTCAAAGTCAACAATGAAGAGAAGACTTCACAAGAGTGAATATAGAGGGTTCACCACAAGATGTAAACCATTGGTGAGCCTCAAAAACAGGAAGACAAGATTAGAGTTTGCCAAACAACATCTAAAAAAGCCATTACAGTTCTAGAACAACATCCTATGGACAGATGAGACAAAGATCAACTTGTACCAGAGTGATGGGAAGAGAAGAGTATGGAGAAGGAAAGGAACTGCTCATGATCCAAAACATACCACCTCACCAGTGAAGCATGGTGGTGGTAGTGTCATGGCATGGGCATGTATGGCTGCCAATGGAACTGGTTCCTTTGTATTTATTGATGATGTGACTGCTGACAAAAGCAGCAGAATGAATTCTGAAGTGTTTTGGGCAATATTATATGCTCAGATTCAGTCAAATGCTTCAGAACTCATTGGACGGCGCTTCATAGTGCAGATGGACAATGACCCGAAGCATACTGCAAAAGCAACCAAAGAGTTTTTTTAAGGCTAAAAAGTGGAATGTTATGCAATGGCCAAGTCAATCCCCTGACCTGAATCCGATTGAGCATGCATTTCACTTGATGAAGACAAAACTGAAGGGAAAATGCCCCAAGAACAAGCAGGAACTGAAGACATTTGCAGTAGCGGCCTGGCAGAGCATCACCAGGGATGAAACCCAGCGTCTGGTGATGTCTATGCGTTCCAGACTTCAGGCTGTACTTGCCTGCAAAGGATTTGCAATAAAGTATTAAAAAGTGAAAGATAGATTTAGGATTGTTTAGTTTGTCCCATTACTTTTGGCCCCTTAAAAAGTGGGAGGCACATATAGAAACCGTTGTAATTCCTGCACCGTTCACCTGATTTGGATGTAATTACCCTCAAATTAAATCAGAAAGTCTGCAGTTAAAGCACATCTTGTTTGTTTCATTTCAAAGCCATTGTGCTGGTGAATAGAGGCCAAAACATGAAAATTCTGTCAATGTCCCAATATTTATGCACCTGACTGTATGTATTGCTGAGTTATATATGAAATGTCAGTGCAATGCATAACAATACATATTTATTAATTATACTTATACCACTTTACTTTTCTATGTCTTCTTTAAGGTTCTTACGTTGCTGTCCCTTTGTACACTCCTCTTCCAGTAAGTAAACCACACTTGTAAATTTCAGCTATTAGAATATAAAAAATAACAACACACACATTTGCAATAAAGCATATACTTTCTTATTGCATTCTTTTGAAGTCCATAGGATATATTGCCTAATTACATGTAACACGCTTCCATCACAATTTATACAAATACATATGTGACTTAACCTTTACTTCCCCCTCTCTAACGTCTAGCATCAAATGTTGGTGTAACAGTTCCAGAGAAGTAAATCACTGCCAATTTCCAGTTCAATAGTCCAATCTATGCTTCCCCAGCAGTGAGACAATAACTAATGCAGTCCTTCAACAGTGTATGCAATGTAGCCCTCCACAATTTTAGTGCAGCCTGTGGAGGTTTGACACTCCTTTCCCTCAAGTATATTGTTATGGGCTTAAAAAAAGAGAGGCAGAAGTCAAAGTCAAAATTTTATATGTGAAATGGTTAATAACCCCTTGGTGCTAGGTTGTTGACTAATAACTTTAAATATATCACTGTCTCTAGTTGTTGTTATTACTTGCACAAGCAATTATGTTGCAGCTCCCAATCCATTGAGTGCAAAATGAGTTACTCTGTTATTAGAGAGGACTGGATCTGTTATAGTATTATACTATATAACACCGAAATCCCTTTTCTTCCCACGCAGCACTTCCTTTTCCTTCGATAGTTTCTAGCAATTTGGTAAATGACTTCTAAAAACAGTGCTGTACTTATGATTTTATTCCTATAAGGATTCCCACATGCCTCACATTTCTCCTGGTTAGACTTGTAGCTGATCCTCTAAGTTAGCTACTGACTGTAATATAATTATGGATGTATTCCAGATAATGTGAGTGGTACTCACTACATATGTATAGCGCTGCTGCTATACTTAATGTTATCCCTGTGTGTGTTCTCTGACACGGTCACTGTAATTGGCTATATTCAATATGTAAGTGGCAGCCAGAACAATAACCGGCATGTACCTCAGCCAGCCCGGCCTCCATATCAGCTGCTTCCCTGTCTGTCATCCGTCGGCTGTAGGACCCGGAAACCCCGCCTCTGAAGCCTCTGGCTTCCTATACTGCCGGGGAACGCTCCACTCTATAGCCGCCCGCGTCTCACCACTGCCGCTGCATCAGCCTTCACTCTGGGCAGCCAGACTTTATGCACAGCCACCGCTGCTGCTGGTAATCTAGGTACTGCAATGCTGAGAGACCTCTCCCATGCGGCTCCGGATGCCCTTCTCTGGCCGCGCTCAACCTGACTCCTGGCTGCAGTTTGTTACAGCTCTGAGGCAGCACTACGGGTGAGTCAGAGGACTTGGCTCTGGAAAGGTGAACAGCTGACTGACTCCAACTGCCACTGCCTCTCCCTCTTATTCCCTCATCCATGTGACCTGCTTCTCTCCCGCCTCTGTCATGAGCCCTTCTAGTACCTTCCACCTCTCCTATAATAGAGGCCCCTACCCTGCATGCTCAATGCCCTGACCCTGACTTCTACCTCCCTGTACAAAAAAATACAGGTTGCAGTCTATTAATACATTTATACATTCCATGAACATATTAACCCTATCATATTTACATTAATCCCACCCCAATCCATATTATTCTTAAACATCTACCTATCACTACATTAAAATGTCTGAATCCCAATTAGGGATGGTAAAAGGCTGTGGGTACCCCAATCACCTTCTCCCTTTGGGGGGTAAGATGCTCTTTTAGGGTTTGTCTCTCCATAAGTATTTTGATCTTGTAAGTACCAGTCGTTCCCCTGATGTGGTATACTATGAGTTCAGTGAGGGATGTAAACTTGGTGGTGAGTGATATGTAAATGGAAGCAGTGTCACACATGTATACTCCCCGAAATCTCTGTCCTGAATTTCTCTCTAGGATTTCTCCAGGGAGTGGGTCCCAATTAAAATGCAATATTAATGTCTCTTAAGGTGGGTACCCACCTTAACAGATATATCTGCAGATCGAGTGATCTGCAGATATATCTGTAGATGATGGTCATTCATATACACTGAATGACCATTATCTACCAGGCAGCCGCCGGTCCACGTGGCTGGCACTGCATGTGTACAGGCGATCGGCTGATCGCCCGTACACACTTGTCTGCAGATATATCTGCACAGCCGATGCAATAAGTCTGTGAAATATGTCGTTCACAGACATATCGCTGGTACACACAGGCTGACGGGCACCAGATTTATTGGCCGATCAATTGATCGGCCTATATCTGTCAGTGTGTACCCGGCTTAATACCCAGGATGTGGTGATCCTTATCTATAATCCTTCTGGGGTATAGCACTGTTTTATGACCCCTGCAGCGTCCTCTGGAGGGTGCGGCTGCAGATCAGTGTAACCCTCCACTACAGGTGAATCCCGGAGGTCCAGGTGTACAGTGTGAGTGAGTACTGTCTCTGTCTTATTCACACTGCTAAGAAATGTCTGTCTCAGTTTGATCCTGCTTCTGTGTTCTCCTGGCCGGACTGGACAAGTGGTGTCAGTTGCAGTGGCAATCAGGTCTGTAGTGCCTCGTGGTGCACTCCAGGACTGTGGGAAGCAGACCAACCTCGTGGTTGCGTTGTGCTGGGTTTAGACAAAAGTTTGGCGCTAATGCTGTTCTTGATTAATGTGGACTGAAACTCAAAACAGTTATAAGGTGAGATATTTTCTTTATTTAAGTATAAAAACTATATATATATATATATATATATATATATGTATGCGTGTGTATATATATATATATATATTATATAATATATATATATTCAAGATGAGTGGGTCTGGTTCTCTGAGAAATGCACCCACCCGAACTTCGCAATCCGGGCCGGGATCTGAGTCTGGCTCGGGTTTTCCCACCTAACTTGGATCCCAAAACAAGGCAAAACGTCATCATCCTGCTGTTGGATTCTCGTGGGTAAGTCCCTCCCAGTGGTGATTGGCACCATTTGCTTGCTAAGTCCCGGGCTGTAAGGGATGTGCTTCGTCCAAGGGGGCTGTTGTCCAATACAGGGGTATGCTGTGCTGGGTTATGTTACCCAATATAGGGGTTTGCTGTGCTGGGCTGTGTTGTCCAAACCAGGCAGGGTGTGCTGTGCTCTGTCCAAGGTGCTATGTTATTTATCATTGCTTTGCTAATCCAGGGGAGTGCTGTGCTATCCATCAAGCGGTGTGCTGTCCATCTAGTGTGCTGACCATCTAGTGTGATGTCCATCCACGGGCTGTAAAAAAATAAAGTAACTAAAAGTTAAAAGAAAAAAAATTACAAAAAGTTTAAAAAAAAAAATTTTTTGTGCTGTACCCCACACTGTGACGCTGTATGCTGTCTATCCCCCCAGTGTATCCAAAACACTGTGAGGCTGCTGTTTATATTGTGAGTGATACTGGAGGTTCATCATATTACAGTGTATAATTCATAAAGTATTGTGAGTAATACTGCAGTGTAAAATATTCATAAAAAATATTGTGACACTGTAAGTGGTAGCGCAGTGTTTTATTGATAAAAAATATTGTGACACTGTAAGTGGTAACACAGTGTAATATTCAACATGTATTGTGACACTGTATGTGGTAGTGCAGTGTATTCATAAAAAATATTTTGGCACTGTAAGTGGAAATGCAGTATAATATTCAACATGTATTTTGACACTAAGTGGTAGCGCAGTGTATTCATAAAAAATATTGTGACACTGCAAGTGGAAACGCAGTGTATTATTCAAATAAACAAATGTGTGACACTGTAAGTGGTAGCACAGTGTATTCATAAAAAATATTGTGACTCTGCAAGTGGAAATGCAGTGTATTATTCAATTAAAAATATTGTGACACTGCAAGTGAAAATGCAGTGTATTCTTCAATTAAAAATATTGTGACACTGCAAGTGGAAACGCAGTGTATTATTCAATTAAAAAATATTTTGACACTAACTGGTAGCGCAGTGTATTCATAAAAAATATTGTGACACTAAGTGGAAATTGAATGTATTATTCATAAAAAATATTGTTACACTGTAACTGGTAACGCAGTGTGTTATTCATAAAAAATATTGTGACACTGTAAGTGGTAGCGCAGTTTATTCATAAAAAATATTGTGACACTGTAGGTCATTATCTTGTAATATTTAAAATTGCTACAAATTGACATGTGTGATGTACCCCACTTCATTTGTGTTTGTTGATATGGAGAACGATCAGTTCAGAGGAGAGCAGGAACCACATACTAGTGCTGGAGCTGCCAGTGCCACCAGTCATGATGATACTAGTCCGTCTATATCATTTACTAAAGCCAATGCCCAAGGGCATACAGGGCTAAAGTCAGGGCATCTAAAATCAAAGAACCAATCTTTTACATTGGTAAAGAAAAAAACATCAAAGGGAAGTTATCTGTAGAAAGACATAAAATTGGCAATATGTCTTTCATCACACAAAGTGGCAGGTAAAGGATAAGGCCCTGGCCTTTATTTATGACTGGTGGTTCTGCCTATTATGATGATGTAAGCTCTTCTCCCTGTAGACGTTTAAGAAAATTAAAATCGTTAAGGCACAGGAACCAACTGTGCGCTCAGAAATGTCACAAATCCCTGAGGAGAGTCTAAGTGTGTTGGCGGGTGCCATATGTGAGCCAGACCTTTCCAAAACTGTACTCGAAAAAGAGCATCCTTCCACCACTTGTGCATCCTCTGCAAATGTGGGGATGAGCAGCACAAGTCAACATGCTGACATAAAAATTGAGGGTGCTTCTGTGGAAGTGCACCAGGATGAGGAGAATATTTGTGTAGTTGACACTAAAAAGGATATTGATGATGAGGAATGTTGTTGATGAGGATATTGTTTGTGTAAATCAGGCACCAGTGGAAACAGTTGTTGCCCATGATATGGAAAAGCCCATTGTCATGCCTGGACATAAATCAAAAAAGTCCACTTCTTATGTTTGGAATCATTTCTACCCAAATCCGGACAATAATTGTCAAGCCAGCTGTACACATTGTCATGCCAGAGTAAGTAGAGGTAGGGACCTTAACCATCTAGGAACCTCCTCCCTGTTTCGTCATCTACAGCGCATCCATGCAATGTATTTGTGTAATTCAGAAACTTTGGCTAAAAAAGTAACAAGCAGTCCAGCATCAGCTAGCTCCCTTCTCTCTGCTAGATCCAATCACCTGGCATCTTCACCACTAACACCTTCATCAACAATATCTTCAAGCATGATTGGAACTAGTCCTGCATCCAATTTGATAGGGCTAACTCAGTCAACTCCTATCCTGGATTCCTCAGAAAAATCCTTGAGTGCTACGCCTGATTCTGCTGCTGCTTGGAGTGGATCTTCATCCCAGAAGGGGACCAGGAAGACTGCTAGTAGTAGTTCAAAAAAACAATTGACTGTTAAACAATCCTTTGCAAGGGGGAGCAAGTATGACAGCAGTCACCTAGTTGCATAGCGGATCACTGACGTGTGGCTGGATGATATCAATATAGTGAGCTGTGTGGTGGTTAAAATTGACTGGAAATAAATATTATTGAGGTGAATAATACTGTAGGAACAAAAACAGGCCCAAATAAACTTATTTCAGCTGATTTTATGATTTTTTTTTAAAAAAAATACAGATCCAAAACCAAAACACGCAAGGCTAGTTTTGTAAAATCTAATCCAGATCAAAAACCTATGAAGGAGATACAGATCCAAAACTAAAACTAAAACACGGGGGTCAGCGCACATCCCTAATATATAAATAAATATGCACCTATTGACTGCATACTGTGCTGATGCCTTTTGGACTGTCTTGACAATGACCCTCAGTGGTCCAAACGTCGACTTGTGATGCTTTAGTAATTCAACAGGGTAAGTATTAATTTTACTTATACTGGTGAATGCCCTCTTTTGGCCCAAGTGACCATAACTTTATATATATATATATATATATATATATATATATATATATATATATATAAATAATCTGGTTAATACAGTACTATTTCTGTGATTGTTAAAAAAAAATGTAATTTTGAAATTATGTGGACTTTCAGGTAGTGGCCTGGTACAGAGTCTGTCAGATCCTCCTCTGGTCTTTATGAAGAACCACCACAAGGTTATAAGGCCTTCAATACTGGGAAACCACAGGTCGTGGTCCTCTTGGTCCCCCTCAGACATGACAAGTTGGGACTGGGAGACACAAGTGAGGTAGAGAATCAGCAGGAAGAAGAATGGCCAGGCATTTTAAAGGTCAATAGCTGAGGTTCAGATTGGTAAATGTGCAGAGGTCTGGGGTAAGATAGCAGAATGATATAACATGCAGAGTTTGTTGGCACAGGCTTGGATGCAGAATCAGTATGGCAAGCACAGGTCAATGCAACTTCCTTCTTACCCAATGTACTTACATTTGAAGTACAACTAAGTGTCTGGTCGCCAGGCGAAAGAGCCTTTCTCCATTTCTCCATGTCTTTCATTGTAAATAGTATTTGGAGTGCAAATATATATATATATATATATATATATATAGAGAGAGAGAGAGAGAGAGAGAGAGAGAGAGAGAGAGACAGACACACACTTAGGGGGTCATTCAGACCCGGTCGTTAGCGCCGATGCGCTCGGACCGGGTTGATGGTCCCCCACAGAACATGTGCACGACGGCGCCATCGTGCGCATGCGTGAGACCCGCTATGACCGACAGCGCCGGTCGTAGCGGGTCTCGATCCAAAGGGGGTGAGCTGTCGATGTTGATTGACAGCTCGCCCCGTTTGGAAGGCGGGCCGGGGGGGTGGCCGCCCAAACGGAGGCGTTCCCATGGGAACGCCTACCATTTGGGGGCGGCCCCACTGAAATCACTAGTGATGTCAGTGGAGAGCTTCCGGCTCAGACAGAGCCGGAAGCTCTCCGGGGCTTACGACAAGGGAGACCCTACCCTAGGGTCTCATCGTAAGCCCCGATGGTCGCGATGGTCTCTGACCATCGCGACCGTCTCCAGAGCGATCGTTAGAGCTGTGGGTGTTAACCCACAGCCTAACGACCGCAACAGAGGCGGGCGGTCAGGATGCAAGCGGCCACCCAGTTTCTGAGTGACCGCTTGCATCCTCCGAGCGCCTCTGACTGAGGCCCTTAATTCCATAAAAACATAACCAGTTTATTGTATCAATACCCCACAAGATCTTAAGTACTTGGGAACCTTGACTGACTCATAGTGAGGCCTGTTCAGCACATACTGTACATGTTTATTAGTAGTTTCTATTACATTCTACACATAATAATACAGGGTGACTTCTAACTCCACCCACTCCTAAAATCAGCCTCTAGCTGTTTACCCCTCCTTCTCCCTTGGGCACTGGCAGTAAGGTACAGTACATATACATGGGATAAATTCTCAAATGTAATGACAATTTTAATATTCAGACCACAAGGTGTAATCTACTGTATAAACAAAAGGCTACAAATAATACTTTAATGCTAATTTTCTCGCACTGGATTCAGGACAAATTCTGATCCAGGAGATGATGATATATCTCAGTCAAAACATGTCCTTCAACTGGCTGGGCACAGCATTAATGTCCTATATCATACTGTAAATGATTCCCTGGTTTGAATTGACTTTGTCTACACTTGTTCATTTCAGCACAGTTCAATTCAGCAGTTGTTAAAATTGAGACAAAAGTTGAAAAACGTATTTCTCAAGACAGGAAGGTCACAGGAGAAGTTGAAGCATTAATGAAGTAGAATTCTGGAGATGTCACACAAGGACCATTAGGATGGGATAGGAGGTGTACGAGTATCTGTTAACTGTGTAATTGTGTAAATGAAAAAAGATCATTTTAATGTTCTATCCAATTTGTGATAATAATGAGCATCTCCCTCAAGCTAAAAGAACAAATATCTAGGAAGCTGTAACACTGGGTTTTATGTTTTTAATAACACATAATGAAGCATTAGAAGATAAAGCAACTGGAAACAAATTATTTTTTCCCAGCAGCACTGTAGTTCTTCAGTCACATCTGCAGGTAATAGATTTCCAGCTATGGGCGATTTAAAGCAAAGTTATGAACTGTCTGGTACTTACAATGTGACGTCTCAAATGTATAAATAAGTGTGACAGAAGCAATTTGTCAAACTGTAGAACAAGGCTAGGGAATAACGTTGCTCTCACTGGGATATATATTCCATTAGCAAATAAAAGTATAAGAGAGTGATACTGGCTAAGGGAAAATTATCATAAATGTATTTTTATATAATATTAACCTTTCTGATGTAATAAGCAAAAATCATTTTAATAAGCTGCCTATTTGTTTATGGCTCTGCCAAGGTTTACCACAACTCAACCTTAACCTAGCTAACCCTAAAATAACAACACTGACACTGAGATCGATGTAAATGAGGTCACAGCTTTATCAACTGTAAATAAGCAGAAAATGGGAGTGGCCAAGAAAGCATTGCATCCACTTAGCAATAGCCAACTCCATTAGAAATAAATAAAGGGGGCAGAGCTCCACCCCTGCTGCAACCGGAGTTGCAGAGGAACCACTCTCCCATACCTGACCAGTACCGGTCTCTATGATTACTGAAGATGATCAGGTTTCTCTAAAACAGGGAAGGACTGGGGCTACAGAGCAACCCTGGCAATCTCCCTGCTTGCGCACTTAAGGTGCATGCGTGCCCACATAAGGGCCGTGGCCTCACTTCAAAAGAGGTGTGGTTATGTCTCAGTGGGGCGTGCCGCGAGTCACGGGGGCCTGACCTTGCAGCACGCCCCATCTTTCAATATCCCGGCTGAGCAGAGACCTGGGAAGCGGAGCTGCTTGTCCAGGGTTTGACATCGGACCGGCCCATTTGGCCATCAGCCCTTCTGGCATTTGCTATAAAATAATGACTGACTCATCCATATCAAAGGAGAAGTGCCTCCCTACCTCACTTATGTCTTCGGTGGTCAAGGAAGAGCAGTGCTTCCTTGCCAAAGCCAAATTCACCGAACTGCAGCCCACCACCCAAAAGTGACCTCACAGCAGCCAATCACAGGAATTAGTATAGCTGACAGAGAAAAAACTTAAACCCTTCTCGATTAGGTGTACCCAACCCCCACCAATAGAGGTGTAATGTGTCATCAGTGACAGTACTAGCAATTGGTGGGCCCAGGTGATAGTGAGTGAGGAGCCCCCTCTAAGGGCCTCCATCAAATCTCTCAATTCTCCCTTAATACATCTCTTGCTGTGTTGGTGGACCCCTGAGTCCACAGGGTTCTTGGTGTGGTGCACCTGCTGTACAGCCAGTTGTTCCTACACTGTGTCTCATAATGCAGGGTCAGTGCTTAGTCATCCGGGCAGCGCACAGCAAATTACATTTTGAAACCAGATCATTAACTTTCTTGCACACCTTGTCTAGAGCAACACTTTCTTCAGGGCCTCTCCACACCCATCAGGGAAGCATCTCAGACCATACAATAGCCACTTATTGCCACCAAGCACTAAGCTGGGCCAAAACTTCTCATCAATCCCTTTAACTCAATTCCCCCGATGTATATGACCAATCAGTCTGGCATATCCTTCTCACCAAAATCCCAAAGAATGGTATCCATGAAAGTACCCTAATGTATACCCCTACTCCCTACCCACCTCACTTACTTAGTACCAGGAACACAGGTGCCAATTGTGACAAGGGGTGCTGCTCAGACCAATAAATAAAGGAGTGGACAATAATCTAATTTTCCTCTTCACCTGAGAAAATCTGAAAGAGAGATTTCTTGGAAGTTATTATTATTATCTTGTATTTATATGGCACCACAAGTGTTCCGCAGCACCTTACAAAGTACATAAACATATACGAACAAGCAACCAGTGACATAGTACAATACAATACAGGATAAGGATATGCTGCATTAGCGATCATAACACTCAAAATAAGCAGCAAGGTGTCAGCAATAGAAGGAGAAGCACATGAGGGAAGATGGCCCTGCTCGTGAGAACTAACAATCTAAAGGGGAGGAGCAGACAACAGGCGTGACACAGATGAGGTAGACAGGGAGGAATGCGCATGTAGTAGTGAGTTAGGATGCGAGCTGATAGGCCTTGATGAAGTAATGGGTCTTGGGAGCCCGTTTGAAAATTTGTAGAGAGGTGGAGAGTCTGATATGGAAAAGGAGAAGTTCCAAAGGTAGGGAGCAGGACAGGTTGGAGGCGGGAATGGGAGGAAGTAATCAGTTGGCAGGAGAAATAGCATGCATTTGTTGAGGAAGTGGATGGGCGGGAGTGTGAAGGGAGATGAGATCAGAGATGTAAATGGGAGAGGATTGGGTGAGGGCTTTGTAGGTGAGTGTGAGAACCTTGAATTGGTTTCTGAGGGGGAAGGGGAGCCAGTGTAGGGCTAGAAGGAGAGGGGAGGCAGATGCAGAACATTTGGAGAGGAAGATGAGCTGAGCAGCAGCATTGAGGACAGATTGGAGTGGAGAGAGGTGGGAGTCTGGGAGGCCAGATAGGAGGAGGTTACAGTAGTCCAATCTGGAGATGAGCAGTGAGTGGATGAGGGTTTTAGTAGCATCCAAGGGTCTAATCCTATAAATATTTTTGAGATGGAAATGACTGTGAGAGGTGCTAAATGTGTGGTTTGAAGGAGAGGGAGGAGTCCAGGATAACTCCAAGACAGCGCCCTTTTGGGTTAGAGGAGATAGTTGTGCTATTAATTTATAATTAAATTGGGGGAAGTGAGGTTATAAGGGAGGGTGGGAAAATGATCAGCGCAGTCTTAGACATGTTAAGTTTAAGAAAGCGCTGGGACATCCAGGAAGAGATAGCAGAGATACAGTTGGAGATGTGTGTGATGAGAGAGGGGGAGAGGTCAGGGGAGGAAAGGTAGATCTGTGTATCATCAGCATGTTATTGGAGGTCAAAAGAGTTGATGAGTTCACCTAAAGAAGATGTATATAGGGAGAATAAGAGAGATCCAAGAACAGAACCTTTGGGAATGCCTACTGTTAGTAGTGGAAGTGGGGAAAGAGGAGCCATGAGAGGAGACAGAGAAGGAACAGTCAGAGAGGTAGGAGGACAGCCAGGAGAGGGCAGTGTCACATAGACAAAGGGAGTGAAGAATGTGCAGGTGGAGAGGGTGGTCCACAGTGTTAAAAGCAGCAGAGAGGTCAAGGAGAATGAGCAGAGAGTAGTGGCCCTTGGATTTGGCAGAGGTCATTGGTGACATTCGTGAGGGCAGTTTCAATGGAGTGGAGAGAATGGAAGCCAGATTGAAATGAGTCAAGAAGGGAGTGGGAGAAAAGAAAGGTGGTAAGACTGTTGTAAACAATACGCTCAAAGAGTTTGGAAGCAAAAGGGTTAACAAAATAAACATATTTTTCATTTTTGAGTGACACTAGCGCAACACCAGTTATAAAGAAAGGCAGTCTTATCCTGTGCCACTAACACTCCTGGCTGATAAACCATGCCAGTGTAGAAAAAAATCATCTTGACCAGTTGCTGTTATCCCTAATGCCCACTTTAAGAAAGTTATCTAAATAGTGCTCCATTGTAGCCAATGATGTAACCACAAAGTTAACCTTGCAGCTACATCATTGGCTACAATGTACCGGTTCCCACCATGGACTTCAATGGAGATTTCACACTATTGAAGTCTATGGGGGAGACAGGCTGACCCCACACAGCCAATCAGTGGGCAACTCCTATGGAGGCCCCCACTGATTGGCTGGCGGCTCCTGCAATGACTGGGTCCCAGTCATTCGTGCAGAGGAATGGTATGTGTAAACATACCCTTCCTCCTATTTGTAATGGATCAGGATTTTTCGGTTTGCTATTTTTATCCCCCTGGATGCCTACATGGAATGAAGAGGACATGATCCACGCATTGTGTGGATCATATCAGAGGTGCGTATGTTGTTTTTTTTCCAGGTATCCGTGGATGCTACATGGAGAAGTGGATGTATGAGTGTGCTTGAATGTTTATATAAAATTGTACTTTCACGGTATGTGAGTATTGTTGTTTTTTTATATTTCTTTTGCAGGAGAACTACAGGTACCAGCAGCCCGTAATGCCCCGCATGCTGGTACTTGTGGTTCCCAAAGTACCAGCATGTGGGAAAGGATTGATGGGACCTGTAGTTCCACTGCAAAAAACAATATTAGTTTGTCTATTTTTACACCACATTATTACACTATCAACCCGGCACCCACCGCCCAGGGGTGCAAGGGATAGCACCGGGCTATCAGCCCAGACCTTGGGTGCCCGGGAGAGTGGGAGCCCTTTAATAGGGGGTCCCCACCTCCCTAGTGATCCCCGGCCTGGGCTGACTAGTGGCCAGGGGTAATGCTTTGGCCAGGGGACCCGGTGCTAGGGTTCCCCTGGCTGTGGCATTACTTTCCCACTAGAAGGAGTCCGGTGCTGGTTATAGAAAATACAGGGAACCCCTACTCATTTTGTCCCCTGTATTTCAAGAACCAGGACCAGATCAGAAAAGCCCTGTGCTGGTATTTAAAATACAGGGGACCCCTGCGCATTTTGTCCCCTGTATTTTAAAAACCAGCCCAGGGCTGGTTATGTTTCTGGGGATGGGGTGCACTATATTTTTTTTTACAAAATGTTTTTTTTTAATACGTACACACAGAAACATGTACGTATCTCATGGATATGTGCATGTTTCTGTGTTACCCTGACCTGTTCAGGATAAACTCACTATCCTGAAGCTGGTCTATTGTTTTTGCGATTTCTCAGACAGTAATATGTGCGCGTGTAGGACTCGCACTCTATTACATTGCCCCAGTTCTATCTTGAGAATGGGAGAACATCTGTATGCAAGATGCTTTTTTGCGAGCAATAGTAAAGCCCGAAAAATATGAGTTTTACTAGAGTCGCACCCTATTACATTTGCGATTGCGTAAAAAATGCGAGTTTAGAGCTAAACTCGCATTTTTACAAATTCGCAACCTATTACATTTGGCTCCATATATTTTCATTGATAATTGATCCTTGTATAAAATTATAGTATTAGTAAAAACATTTAGAAAGCAATACATAACAGAGTTTACTCAAATTTAGAATCCACACTTTGAAAGGTGTAATATATTCAGTAATTTATATACAGTACCCATGTAACATATAAATCTTATCTATAGACCTACTGTAGCATTGTGTCAAAAACATAAATTACCTTCACATCACCTGATGTTTAGTATCTCCTTATTAGTTTGGTATCACAATATCAGTTATCTACAATTATCATCATCAGCCTACTGTACATTTTCTATCATTTTGGTGAGACCAGAGAGTGATATCCTTAGATTCTAAGAATATTCATACCACTAGTTGTCATGTATAAATCAGGATTTGTCCAAAAATATACATTAAAAACTATACAGCAAAGTCCTTTCTCCTTTCCTTCCTATATGGACCTCAGAATCTCAAATTAACACAACAGCTCATTTTTGTTTCGTACTGTAACCCATTGAATCTTATTAAAATGGTAATATACACTTCACTTTAAGATGAGTTAGGAGCCTGTACTGTGACAGATACAGAGGAACCTGTATCTATTAACACGTTTTTCCAGAGACTACTCACCATCCTCCCCTTAAAATATGATCTGCCATTTTTATCTATGCAAATGACAGCAAGGAGGAGGGGGTTACACCATCTGTCATCATAATATTTCACATAAAACATTTTTAGCACATTTTTACTGCACTATCCTACACTTGTCCCCTTGTCTCTTGTCCCAATGATTGGAACTTGCCATATTATTGGTTGTGCATTGCTTGTCTCTGGAGTATGTCATCTCTTTTACCATGATCACCTGTAATTCTAAAGTTTGCCCTGTGTTAAACTAAATGCCTTAAATAATCTTACACTGTTTTAACAATCAGGCTCTAAGGGCCTATTTATCAATTAATTTTATTAATCACAACAAAATAATAAAACTCTTTCAGGGCAATTAAATTTGGAGCGAAAAGTCAGTTTTTGCGATAATTTCGCACCTATGAAGTCATTATCGCAGGTTTTAGTTTTACACCGTATTCAATTTCAAAGATTTTTCGCAGGTTCGAAAAATCTTTGAAAAAAAACGGGGATAACTTTTCCCCATTGAATAGGTGGCGAAAAAAAGTGCAGAATTGGGGTTTAGGGGTGCAGGTTTAAAAAAAATAGCCTGCATCCCTGAAAATGTCATTTTAAAATAAACTGTGTCAAAAAAAGTTTACAAAAAAAATAGGGACACACCAAAAAAATGATTTAAAATTTGGGGTGAAAAAAAAAATGGGAACATTTTTTTTAAAAAATAGGGAAATAGGTTCAGGGCTATTCTGCATGTATGCGGCAGGTGTATTCTAGAATAGGTTATTAGCGGCAGGTGCATATTTGCAGAATTTTTAAATAAAGACTTTAGGGACTTAAAAATATGCTAGTACCCATTTTCATGTACCCCAAATTTGATGGGAGCACTTAAAAAAAAAAAACCTAAGTGCTCTTCTGCATCACTTCTTCAATGTCGGGGAAAAAACACCTGCTGCGGCTTTTTAAAACCCCGACTTTCATTTGCAGGCTAAAACGGGGGTACCCATAGTGATCCCCCATGTTTTTACAGCTTTAGTGGGGTCCTACAATTTATTCCAGGTAAATTTCGTATTTTTTCACAGATCCCACTTCGCAGGTTCCCGTTTTCGTAGCTTTTATATTGAATACGGGGATAAAGCGGGCGTGCGCCCGATACTTTATCCCAGGAAAATCTCCGATGTGGAGCAAAAAGTCCAGCACAGACTTTTCGCTCCCATATTGAATACCCCTGTTTGTGTATGATAATGGTGCTCCAGCCATTCAGCTCCCAACTGTCATCTCTTTGAATAATGACAGTTGGGAGCTGATTGGCTGGAGCACCATTATCATATGCAACTACTGTTATTACAAGTTGTGAATGATAAAACTCGTTGATAAATGAGGCCCTAAGATCTGTATTCCTTTAATTACTTACCAACTGTGTCTGCAATACTTTCTGTAATATTCTAACTCCAGTCCCGTCCTCTATCCCTCCTCCATTGCCACTCTGCATACGCCCTCTGTAGTGCCTCAATCCCCACTTCACCTCCATCCTCTGTCCCACTTCCATCCCTGCTCCACCTCCGTCCTCTGCCCTGCCTGTTCCAAATCCACCCACTCCTCTGTCACTCTCAACCATCCCATATTTACAGTCTGGTGGTCTCGTCTGTTGGACTTATTCAATTATTATATAGATATTCCATATGAACTGTACTGCCATGGAACTTCCTATAAGCAAAATTATATGATCTTCACATATTTCTGCTTTTAAATGTATTTACTTCAATACCAAAAAACTGCAGTAAATATAAATACAAATATTTTCTCTTTCTCTCAACAGAAAATGCAATTCTACATTTGTATCAATGCTATCATAGAGAGATACAGTACCTTTTGTAGTTGACAGCTGAAAAATCTTCCCATACACAACCCATAGCTCACAGCCCTAAGCAATCAGCCGCCTCCTTTCAGTAAATAAACTTTACTGTGAATAGAAATTTCAGAACTTTGATTTGTTTTTGTTTCCTTTTTCACCTGCTGCCCACTCACCAAAATGGTTGTAAAAAAAAGTAGAGAAATTACTTTCTACCGTGCAAATTTCATCATTTAAAAATGTGAGATTAAAACCATATATAAACACTTAGTTTTTACTACAAATATTGAAATATACAAAAGAAACATAAGGTGCGTACACACTAGGCGATAAAGTGGATGACTGAACGATAACGATATCGTTCAGTCGTCTACTTTATAGTCTATTTTTAACCCCAAAAAGATGAACGATGACGACGACACGCGTTCCCGCGGGTCGTTTGTCTTTATCGTTCATCGGGCTGACATGCAGCACAACCTGACGATCTCGTCAGGTTGCTGCATGTCAGGCAATGGAGGAGAGAGCCCGGCACTGAACGATATCGTTAATGATATCGTTCAGCGGCTGTGCTCAATGTCATGAACGACATTGAGCACAGCCTGCCGGGGACACACTACACGATATCGCTCAGGGAGCATATCGTGTAGAGTGTACCCACCATTATTGTAACCAGTTATATTGTAAATTATTATTTTTATTTATTTAATAAGCATGGACTACAAGTACAGAAAGGAAAACTTATAGACAGACGAATGGACGGGCCGGGGGAGGTATATTTGTCCCAGGTTTTTGACCTACATGTTTTGTCTTGCTGAGAGCTTTTGACATTTAGTAAAAGCCGGTTAAGAGTTCCTGGGATTATGGGTGGAAAGTGAGGACGAGCTCCATCTAATAGGCCCATTTCGGGTCTTTAGAACCTCTAGTCTAAAGGTCCCCATATATCAGCAATTGATTGCAGCAATCGTGCAATTTGTAATCGATTGTGTATAAAAATCTTTCCCTTTTTCAATCGATTGTGGCAATTCTGCAATCAATTGAAAAAGGGAAAGATTTTTATACACAATCAATTGCAAATTGCACGATTGCTGCAATCAATTGCTGATGTATGGGGGCCTTAAGAGTAGGCTGATTAGTTCTTGCACCTGTGTGAGTATGTGAAAAAACTGTCAAGCTGGACATCCAGTCTCTCACTGGGAAAAGGGAACAACCCCACACCCACTCACAGGAGGGGTCTCCTGCAGTGAAAGTATACTGGTCCCTAACTGGTATACTGGTATACTCCCTGACTGGACATACTGTAGATAGAGAGATATGCACACACTTAATTCTATAAAAAACATAATAGATAGATCATTAATTTTTAATTTTGAGAGACTTTGAATCAGTTTTACATATTTGGAATAACAAGTTACTATTAAGACAGGCAAATCCACAAAGACAGGCTTGGACTGGGCTGCCTGGGATTCGGGGTATTCCCCGGTGGGCCCCGGTAATTTATAGCCATGCCCACTATTGCGGGAGGGTGTGGCTTAGCCCCTGCAACCGGCGCTGTATTTTATTGGGTGGAAGGCGATTGGCGGTTGTGCGGCAATGAGCTGTGTGCGGCAGGCAGCGGGGTTTCTAACACCACTGATTCATTGATTCCTTCATCCGGAATCAGTGGTGATGTCACGGGGGAGGAGCTTATCACAAGCTTTTTCTCCCTCCTAAGCTCCGCTGTGACTGTCCTGGATGCGGCGGCGGGAGGAGAGGGGGGACGGCAGGGGGTGGGCAGCTTGCTGAACACTAGTTGCTCAGCTAAATTACATAGTCACTGAAGCAAGCAGTGATGATGTCAGGGGGGGCGGGACGGAGGGACGAGGAGAGGTGGGCTGAACATATCTGTGATTGACAGCAGCGCACACACTAAGTCCAGCGATGACATCAGCAGGGGGAGGAGCCCAGACACAGAGGAGCCTGGAACACAGAAAGAATTTATCCACAGTCACACCCAGCAGACTGGAAGGCCTCTTAAGCCAATAAGGTTGGTAATTATTGGAATTAGTGGACAGGAGGAAATGTTTGATTTTATATTTACTTGGCTGGGTATGAAAATACAAGCAACCAGTGTAAAATACAGGCAGCATCAGATCACACTCTGGACCTGATTCAGTCACGCTCGCTAGGATCAATGTCGTAACTTCATCCCAGGTGCCCGGAGGCAAGATAAATGTTGGTGCCCCCCCCCCAAATTAAAATATACCACCCCCCCAGCACCTATGCCAGCCCCAGCTGCCGCCCCCTATGTAGTGTCCCCCTGTGCAGCGCCCTCTGTAGAGGTCCCCCTATGCAGTGCCGCCTATGTAGTGCCCCCCAGTAATGGTCCCCCTATGCAGTACCTCCAGTATTGGTCCCCCTTTGCAGTGCCCCAGTAGTAAGGGCCCCTGTAGTAAGCCCCCAGTAGTAAGCCCCCTGTAGAAATCCCCCTGTAGTAAGCCCCCAGTAGAAAGCCCCCAGTAATGCCCCCTGTAGAAAGCCCCCAGTAATGCCCCCTGTAGTTAGCCCACATAATGCCCCCTGTATTAAGCCCCCTGTAATAAGCCCCTGTAATGCCCCCTGTACTAAGCCCCTGTAATGCCCCCTGTAGTAAGCCCCCGTAATGCCCCCTGTAGTGAGCCCCCAGTAATGAGCCCCCAGTAATGCCCCCTGTAGTGACCCCCATACACATAACAAAAAAACAATACTTACCTGAAACCCCGCTCCAGTGCTGCTGCCCAGGGCTGCCATCAGAAATTGTGGGGCCCGGGACTGACAAAATAGGTAGGGCCCCCCCTCCCATGCCTCTATCTTATACCTACAACAACAAACCTCCTATTTCTCTTTAAGATTGTGATCTGCTTTTTTGTTATTCTTCTATGGCTGGTCTTTCTGTCCTCTTTTCTGCAATGCAATTTGCGCTCACTTGGCGTTCTAGGGCATGGTATAGCGTTGTGCCACTTCACCCCTATATGGCATCACAAGTGACATCAAATATAGGTGAAACGCAGCGGGCCTGCAGGAACAATTCCCAGATGGCCAATGCACAGGGAAGGCTTGTTTTCTCCCAGTGACCAGTGTCCTCCCCAGTGGCGTAACTTCGTCCCAATCAACTGGAGACAAGAAAGATATTGGTGCCCCCTTTCCCTCACGACTGGATTGCATTTTAACTGTTCCAAGTTTTTAACACTAGGTAAGAATCACTGCAAGAAGATTGTGGTACCTTCCATCCTCAGGTGTCTCCATGTCGCTTCTTAACGCATGCCAGCAGCGTGCCATCTCCATCACCTTCAGCAGCAGAAGAGGCAGATGAGGAAGGTAAGGGGTAAAGTGGGCAGAAGTGGATGAAGAAAGAGGGAGGTGGGAGAAGGTGCAGGACAAGAGGAACAGCAGTTTGTGAAGACAGGGTGGGTGGTTGTGGGTAAATGGTGTGTGTGTGTGGGGGGGGATATATATTAGGAGTAGTAATGTGGATGACACAGGCAAAAGAGGAAAAGGAAAGGGCAGACACACATAAGGATGATAAGAGACACATTAGGGCCTGGACATGGAGACATACACACTGGGGACTGGGGGGATGACATGGTGACATACATTGGGGCCTGGGGGGTGACATTCATACTGGGGCTGGGGGGATGACGTGGTGACACACATTGGGGCCAGGGGGGTGACATTCATACTGGGGCTGGGGGGACATGGTGACACACATTGGAGCGTGGGGGGTGACATTCATACTGGGGCTGGGGGGACATGGTGACAAACACACTGGGCCTGGAGAGACATAGAGACACACATTGAAGCCTGGGGGGTTAGGGAGACACACTAGGGCCTGGGGGGACATGGAGATATACACTGGGGGAGGGGTCAGGGAGACACACTGTGGCCTGGGGGGACATGGTGACGCACACCTGGGGGGACATGGAGATATTCACTGTGGCCTGGGGGGTCAGAGAGACACACTGTGGCCTGGGGGTATGACATGGTGATACACATTGGAGTTTCGGGGGGGGGTGACTTGATGACACATATACTGGGGTGGGGGACATGGTGAAACAAAAACTGGGACCTGGGAGGGGGGCACAGAGATAGTCACACTACAGTTTGAGGGGGTGACATTTAGACAAACACATTGGAGGAAGCAGGGCCGAGCAGGTGGCAGAGGAGATCGGCACAGGGGGTGCAGCATGTGTACAAGAAGAGCTGCGCTCCTTATGAAAGCAGAGACTAGGATCCTCTACCTGCAAGATGCTGCTGTTTGTGAGTGCTTAATGGGGACACCTCCATTGGCGCTCCCCATCAGTTCTGAGCTGTCCCGACTCCCGCGGCCCGCCGCCCTGATAGCCAGCATTGTTGGGTTGGGGAGAAAGAGGGGCGGGCTAAGCAATCCATCACTGCTGCGCCTGCCTCCACTTCCAGTCTGCAGCACACTCGCGCGTGGCTCCCGCTCCTCCAATAGCACATCCCCACATGCAGGTACTGCAGCACATCTCCGCCCACTGCATATGGACCGCCCACCAGGCTGCCGTATGGACACTCATGAAGAAGGATAGCTGGGAGCCGGCTTCCGGTGCATAGGGCTCCTCTACACCCAAAGCCAGCCCCCAGCTATCCTTCTTCATGAGTATCCATACGGCAGCCTGGTGGGCGGGCCGGGGGACGATCATAGCAGAAACAATGGAAGAGAGGTGCCTCCTTCAGATCTGGCATCCCGGCAGCAAGGCCGGGCCCCCCTCTACTCCGGGCCCGGGACTCTAGTCCCAGCAGTCCCCCCCTGATGGCGGCCCTGCTGCTGCCTTCCGTCCCCGGCGCCCGCTCCTCGGAACTATGGGAGTGACGTCATGATGTCACTCCCATAGTGCATTGCGGGACCTGGAAGCAGAGCTCAGGAGTGAGCTCCGTTCCTCCGGCTACAGCCGCACCCCCGTATTGACGCCGCTGGAGGTGGAGCGCCGATCGGCGGCGCTCCATCTCCATAGCAGTGCCTGGAATGGCCCGGGGGACAATGGAGCCAGGTGCCCCCTTAAGGGCTGCAGCCCGTCAGCAAATGACTCCATTGTCTCCGGGAGTTCTACCACTGGCTAGGATGCGTTAGCTCATAGCTGGACGATTTTCACATTCTGCGCATGTGTATGCTTCGCAGTGCGCGTACGCGAACCAGTGCGAGAGATCGGGAAGCATTCGCTCGCTGCGAATAGACTGCCCAGCAGAGTGAGTGACAAAGGAAGCCGTTTGTAGGTGGTAACAGGGGCTGGCCATTAAAAACAGGGGAGTAGAGGTGCGAACACAGGGAGCATCTCAACGGCGTTCAGAGGTGTGCATAGTTATAAGACAGTATCATAGTACACGTCACCTGGCTGGTTTTGACACTGAAGTGCTCGCAGTGCTTGTGGTAAGGTATGGTCTGCCTCAAGCGCTGTGATTGCATCCGATGGTACCCGATGTACCGATGATTGCAAAGACTTCCTGGAGATGACTTGCGCAAGCGGGTGTCTTAGGACAGGCTAGTAGGCGTCTGCATACACAAAGCGATCGCACACCAAGCCATAGTGGGCGTGCTAACGCCTTGCCGTGCGATTGCCTGCCTTGTTGTGGGTTGGCAGGATTTGCATACGCTGGGTGCGATCGTGCGCATCTATCGAGCGGGTCTGAATCGAGCCATCTGTCTATGCTTGCTAACATACACCGTCAGTCTGTCTCCCCAAAATAAAATAAAAACAATTAACAAAACAGAAATGTAATAGTTTGTGTCAGCAAGCATAGACAGGACCAAATTAGAGCTTGTGGTGGGCCCTGGGGCAACTAGCTTGTGGGGGCCCCCACCAACAAAATTGATTATGCAAACTTATTTTACAGATGTATTAATTATAAATACAAGTGGACCAATGGGTGTATTATTATGTTGTGCACAGGGTATTGCAACCAGTCTATGTGCCAGCTATATTATGTATTATTTATATAGCGCACACATATTCCGCATCGTTTTACAGAGAATATTTGTCCCTGCCCCAGTGGATTTTACAATCTATAATCCCTACCACATGTACAAGGCTCCCCTTTCCAGAGGTGCTTTTACCCCTTCACCAGCTCTCCCCTTGCCTGTCTTCCCCAGCTGTCCCTCTGCCTTTCTCCCTGGCTGTCCTTTTGCCCCGCTTCCCTGGCTGTCTCCCTTTCTCGGCTGCACCCTTTCTCGGCTGTCCTTCAGCCACCTTCCACGGCTGTCTCTCTTGCACCTTCCACAGCTGTCCCTCTGCTATTATACCTTCCACGGCTGTCCCCCTCCACCTCCATGGCTGTCCTTTGGTCACCTCCCATGGCTGTCCCTCTGCCACCTTCCATGGATGTCCTCTCCACAGCTGTCCCGATGCCACCTTCCACGGCTGTCCCTCTGCCACCTTCCACGGCTGTCCCACTGCCACCTTCCATGACTGTCCCCTCCACAGCTGTCCCTCTGCCACCTTCCATGGCTGTCCTCCTGCCACCCTCCATGGCTGTCCCTCTGCCACCTCCTATGGCTGTCGCTCTATCAGCTTCCTCGGCTGTACCGCTGTTACCTTCCACGGCTGTCCTACCACCTTCATTGGCTGTACCCTCCACGGCTGCCCCTCTGCCACCTTCCACGGCTGTCCCTCTGCCACCTTCCACGGCTGTCCCCCTCCACCTTCCATGGTTGTCCTGCTACCTTCCACTGCTGTCCCTTTTGCCACCTTCCACGGCTGTCCTTCTGCCACCCTTCCACGAATGTCTCTCTGCCACCCTTCCACGGTTGTCTCTCTGCCACCCTTCCATGGCTGTCATTTTGCCACCCTTCCATGGCTGTCCCTCTGCAAAGCTTCCACAGTTGTCCCTCTGTCACTTTAACCAACTATCCCTCTGTCACTTCCCCCCCTATCCCTCTGTCACTTTCCCCACATATCCCTCTGTCACCTTCCCCATCTGTCCATCTGCACCTTACCCAGCTGTTCCTCCACACCTTACCCAGCTTTCCCTCTGTACCTTCCCCAGCTGTCCCTCTGTACCTTCCCCAGCTGTCTCTCTAAACCTTCCACAGCTGTGCCTCTGCCCCACTGGTATTTGTGCCTTTGCCCTCTTTTCCATCTGTGCCATTGATCCACTCCACATCCTCGCCTTCTCCCCATGGCAAGTGACTGACAATCATAAAAGTGGTGTGGATGAACGCATACACAATCATGATATTATTATTAGACTAAAGTGGGTACAGATACAATAAAATGTATTAGACCAAATTGGTCACTACACGGTCTGAGAATGCATAATATTTTGCTGTTTCCTTTGTGGGATGTTCACGCACCTCCCGTTAAGGACCACATCTACCCAATAGGTGGTCACACCCCTTCAGCGGGCCACTGCCTCTGCATTTCCCTGGTGGGCCCTTCATGCCCCAGTCCAACACTGCACAAAGAGCAGTAAAGGTGAATCATTAAAGGAAACACAATTACTCATGTAGGTAGGGAGGAGATGGGAGGTGGGGAGGGGGTTGCCCAAAAGGATGACAGTAGAAATATAGAAAAATGTTAAAAGAAAAACAATATTTACAAAATTAGAGAGGAATAAAGTAAAAGAATCAGAACAAAAGGTCTGAAAGTCTTTGGGAAGTGTGAAGAGAGGAGAAGGGTCTGGCAAAGGAATACCATGGACCCCAAATCAGAAAGTTTTTGTGAGACTTGGAATTAAGATTAGCCATAATTTTCTCCATTGCAGTGTCGAAGTCCAATAATTGCATGCGACCGCAATTCAACTGTTATCGGACGATTTGGTCGTCCGCTGTCCGATTTATGTTGGTACAATCCATGACGCACCATTGCGTGTGCACGCACCCAGTGTGTGCACGTATCCACACATTCACACAACATTAAATAGCGAATAATATACAACACTCTCACACTGACAAACACAATATTCTTGCAGGGTTTAGTTAGTAATGAGAAACAGCTTCTGTATAAATGTCAGAGAAAAGTAATTAAAAAAAAATACACCAGTATACTGTGAGTGTTTTACATATAAATTGAGAAGCCCCGCATACAGGCAAGTATGGCTGTGGCAATTGAAATATAACCCAGATACTGATATGCACAATTTTGTCTGAATGAGAAACTAGAAACAATGGTCGGATATGCTTAAGAAGTACTGACAAGTGTATTCTAAATAGGCAGAGGAAAACCTTTGAATTAGCTATTAGACGAAGTGGCAATGGCAGGTGGCAAGGGGTCTCTACCCTGCTTGAAAGTGAACCTCACTGCTAGTAACATTTTGCACTGTAGTTTTAAAATATGTTAGAAAGGGATAATATATATATATATATATATATATATATATTAAACCCATCATAAATACACTGAATTGCACAAAACACACATAGACTTACATGCATAAACACCGCACATTATGCACAGTTGAGCTGTTTATCATAAGCACAAAACATATAAACGCACCACACATATTAGCGAAACTACGCAATATTCTTACATTTACACATTGTAAACTTACATAAAAAGGTTCCCTAGCATGAAGGTTAATATTCAAGGTTTATTCATTATTATTTATGTAATGAAGCGACTGTATTTAAGATCTCAGGTTTAGTACATGATAAGCAGACCATGTTTGTTGCTATTCTAAACCACTGTTTATTTGCAGACTTCCGGTTCCATTGGCAAAGAGATCGCAGTAGGCATTTACAAGATATGAATTACAGGTTAGAATATATCTCTGTATGTAGTGTCTATTGATTTGTTAAAATGGACACAAAGAAGCTGTTGGAGCCTGAACTATTACAATACAAACTGACCTATGAACTGCATTGTAACAGGAGAACCAGGAAGAAGAACCAATGGGATTATGCCAACTTGTTCTATTGTATTGCCTATCTCTGCAAGGGTTTATATGCAAGCTCCCTGAACCTGCTAGTCAGTCATCATATTCTTTCTGTTGACAGAGGCTTCACCTTTGATGCCAGAAATCTGGATCCAGAGTGCCTGCGTAATGTATTGACTGTACCTTGTTTATGTATAATCTTTTGCTCTCTTTGTATTTAGATCACAGCATGTAACTATCTGCTTTTTGGTGAATAATATCTTTTTGTGCTTCGGAACAACAATCCAAGTCTGGAAATCAATTATTTCTTGTGCAACCTTTAATGCTATTTAGCGACATTTAGAGTGTATAGATAGGTAGGAATCAATAGCAGTCAAGTGGGAGGCAATTAGACATCTAGCTGCGTTATGGATTTGCATAGCCAATTTGTCCGCATACTTAAGAAGGAGTCAAAAGGAAAGCCTGAGAGGAAGGACCACAGGTTAGCATGCATGGGGGAATGTAAAACTGCTCGCAAGAGACTTGTGATCAAATTCCAAAACTTGACTACTTTTGGGCAAATTCACCAGATGTAAATAAAAGTGCCCATATTTAAGCACCTTCTCCAGCAAAAGGGAGAGGCAATGCCATAGTTTCTATGGAGTCTAGTGGGAACCATGTACCAACCAATTTTATAAGAGTTCCCCTTGACCAATGTAAATATGGAAGACCTAGCATTCCACTCCTTAATAGTGGACCAAGAATCTTCCACAGGAAGGGCACCCAAATCCTTCTTCCACTGGAATTTTCAGTGGGGAATGGAAGGCTCATTCAAGAAAAGGAGAGAGTTGCAAAAGTGAGAAATCATACCTGATTGTAAGGGTCGTCTACCATAACAAAGGAACTTAAAAGAATTCAGGGTATGGGTTAGTCCAGTGCGGAATAGAGATGCAACAAAGTAGCACAACTGATATTATTGAAATACATTTACTTCCGGAAAGGAAATTTTCGACTGCAGGTCACCTAAGGAGATGCAGCCAGGGTCATCCAGCATGTCCACCACAAACCGGATATCCTTTGACACCCAAATAGTGATCTTTAAATGTTTTATTATTCACTAATACTGTACTTTTTATTCAATTATGTATGTCTTCCTATAATCCAAACTAATTGTCCTGTTACAAATAACTGCTGTTCTAGCTGTTTCTTTACATAATTTCTTTACATAATCCCTGCATTTCAATTATGTAGCATTTATAAATGACCAAGCTTAAGTGGCATGTGTATTTGTTAAGAACACAAAGACAGAACATTGATAAATAGCAATAATAAAAGAAATTGACATATCTGACTTCATCTCCCTTCACTCTGCTGTCTGACCTCTTCATTCAACAAATGCACGCCCCCTCTTTTGCCAACTGATTACCTCCTCCCACTCATGCCACCAAGATTTTGCCCGCGCCGCTCCCCACCTTTGGAACTCTTACCCTCTTCCCATCAGACTCTACCTCTCTACAATGCTTAAAACGGACTCTCAAGACCCACTTCTCCATCAAAGCCTTCCAGCTCTCATCTTAACTTGTTGCTAAATGCTTCTGCCTCCTTGTCTACCCCATCTATGTCACAACTGTTTGTCTGCCCCTCCCCTTTAGAATGTAAGCTCTTATGAGCAGGGCCCTCTACCCTCCTGTGCTTCCCCTTACTTTACTTTCATCTACTTCTTACTCCCCACTAGGGCACCTAACACTTGGTTGCTTATGCTCTGTTGCTTATGAGGGTGTTATGGTCACTAATGTAGCAATGTATATTATCCTCATCCTTTATTGTATTGTACTGTAAGTCACTGGCCAACCTGTTTGTTTATGTACTTTGTTAGGCGCTGCGGAACACTTGTGGCGCCATATAAATAAATGATAATAATAATAATAACAATGTGGACATTTCTTATTTTAAAATATAGCTCTGACCATGTGCTCTGAATCAGTATGGAAAGTCATACATTTTTATTATGTGATCTGATAACTGTGCTGAGTTGACACTAAGGCCCTCATTCAGAGCCGTACGCTCTGAGCAGAGCGCACGCTCTGAATGAGGGCCGGGCTCCATTTTCATGGAGCGTCCTCCTGGACGCTCGTATAGCTGTGGGTCACCACCCACAGGCTATACGAGCGTGCATTTTGATGGCCGCGATGGTCGTGACCATCGCGACCATCGAAATTGCGAGCCGGAGCCTGCGGTTGAGGTTTTCAACCGCAAGCTCCGGAGTGATTTTGGCTCTATCAGAGCCAAAATCACTCCCACTGACATCACTAGTGATGTCAGTGGGCCGGCTTCTGACGGGAGGCGTTCCCGTGGGAACGCCCCCGTCAGGGAGGCACGCCCCCGGCACGCCCACCAAAGGGGGCGTGCTGTCAATCAACATTGACAGCACGCCCCCTTTGATCGGACACAACGAGTGAAGGAAAGTCCTTCGCTCGTCGTGTCTGGCGCATGCGCACGACGGAGCTCCCTCCGTCATGCGCATGCTCAGTGCAGACCATCGACCCACTTGCGAGCGGACAGCCGCTCGCGAGTGGGTCTGAATCAGGCCCTAAGTCCACTATCTTTAGCCTCCAGCTATGTAAAAAATATAAGGAGCTGTAGGTTGCTGACTATGAAACATTATCAATAGATACTGTATGTCAGCATAGCCAGTTATAAATTCTTCCTAGTTGATTAACACAGATTCCAGTGTCAACCCTTGGTTTACACACATACACTTCACATGTTACAACCAGTTCAGATCTATGTTAGTATAGTAATAAGTTCCTGTATATACATTATTTATTAACTAGTGAATTTCTCGTAATCTCAACACTCTGCCTTACACTTCTTCATGTACAGCCAAAAATAATTCCTACATGCAGAGGTTCCATTCATTAAGTCCCTGCTCCCACTCCACTGTAATAATTATGTAATTATGTATTTCTACTGAGCTGCTGGATACCTCATCACACTTGTTAGAGGTTGAAACATTTCAAAGTTAGCTCCTCCTCGCCTCTTTTCAGACACTAGAGGTTATTCAATTTGTGGATTGGCCAAAATGTGCCATTCCAGAATGGAACATCGCAAACTGCAACATCACTACTTTTCTGTGCACCCCATACAGGAGAACAGGAAGAAAAGGAATGTTCAAATATATCTCCAGCTCAGAACATTGCAGGATGTTTGCTGACACTTTGCCACTAATTTCAGCCTCGTAGTGTCTCTGGTCCTGTTCTGTCTTCTTGGCAAGGTATACCAAAGGTTGACTCAGGCAGCCATTGCTTGACATACAACAAATCACAGGTGATGACTCAAATACACACATCATGTAAAAAGGTAAGAACCACTTAGCATGTTTATCAAATGGGCAGGTAACAAAGTCTAGTAACTTAAAGGGCTCAGTTTTACAAAGATAATGAGGGGGATGTAGTCAGCTGCCACCAGTCTAAATGCCGACGCTGATATCCTGACAAGGGAGTTAAAATAGGTGTCAAAATACCGACGCCTATCTTAATCCCGTCACCAGAACACAGACGGACAGATACCCGAAAGAGGGTAAGTCCGGGGCGCCCGTTCTCTTAGCCGTGGGGTGGGAGGGTTAGGGCAGTTAGAGGGGTTAGCGTTAGGGTTTGGGGGGCATTAGGGTTAGGCACCCCTAGGGGGGAGGGTTAGGGTCAGGCACCACTGGGGGGGAGGGGTTAGGTTTAGGCACTAAGGGGGGAGGGTTAGGTTTAGGCATGAAGGATGGGCACTTACAGTAGGTTCAGGAACTAACGGGGAGGGTTAGGGTACGGGTGGGGAGGGTTAGGCTACCAGAAGGGAGGGTTGCTGGAGGTAAGTATATTGTGAGAATACCGACAGCAGCATCCCGATTGTTGGTATCCTGACAGATACCAACCATCGGGATGCTGCTGTCGGTATTCTGACAGGAGGCATCCCGACAGCCGGCATTACATACCGATTCCTAATGAGGTTGCTATGACTGCAACTATGAATTGCATTGATAAGATAGCATGTGATAAGACAGTAGTGCCATTTTGGTACAAAGACTACCTGAACAATGTCAACATTATAAAAAGCATAGAAGGGTCTATTCACTAAGACTTGGAGAGAGATACAGGGGAGATAGATAAAGTACCAACCATTCAGCTCCTAACTGTCATGTTTCAGTCTGTGTTTGAAAAATGACAGCTATGAGCTGATTGGTTGGTACTTTATCTTCATCCACTTAATCTCTCTCCAATCCTTAGTAAATAAACCTATCTATACTGTAAATGGCAGTCTTTTATAAAGCTGTCTGGAAAGATGAACAGCACAATCATGTAAACAGGGCAATCAGCAGCGCAGGAAGACAGGCAAACAGGATAGTCGAGGCCACAGCACGTCACAAAACAGGGGTCATATACCAGGCAGTAGACAGGATACAAAAAACGCAATGGCAAGAGCACAGAAATGCTAGCGTGTGACCGGTCTGTCTGAAACAGATATTTAAAGCAGTTGCCACCAATAAGCATCACATAAAGGCCAGTCCCCAGATTACATAAATCTTATGTGACCACAATCGCCTCAAAGAAATAATGCAGAATAGCTAGAAGAATAACACCAATAATAAACAGCATAATACCCACACAGATGAGCAGTTACCTTCTGTTCCTAACAATATGAAGAAATGATGGGATAGTAGCAGCATGATCGCTCCCCCCATAGGCATAGGAGACTGCTGCGGCTTTAGCAGCCGCGAACAGTCTCCCAGTGCAGCCCAGCACACGGCAGTATGTGCTGGGTTGCTTTGACGTAAGAGGAAGGGGGGAGCGGTGCCGGACCTGGGCCCCCGCCGGGCCTCCGGGTAATTAGTGCCCGCCCCCCCCCCTTCTTGGCACCACTGCCCACCTGTAGTGCAGCATGGTTTTACCAAGATGCACAGTTACTTGCTCTCTCTTACTCTAATACCAAGTCTGAACCAGGTTTTTTGTACCTTTAATTCAACCTCTGATGACAGTTTACATTCTGTCTATGACAGACTCCGCTCTGAGAATGGGGATTCCCTTTGTGATTCTTGTAGTCCTCTCTAGTAACTTGATATTTCATTGTACTAGACTTTCTCTATAAAAGGTTTATAACCCTTCTCAACGTTGTCAGTCTCACTGTAGTAGCAATGGCCTCTTTGTGGAGGGTCCAATATTTGGATGCACACAGCTTCCTTCCTTCTCACCCCAGCTATAGTTAAAGATTTCATATCAATTGTATCAATACTGTTCCTGTGAATTTAAAGCAAAAAAGAGGCATATGTCTAGGATTTAACTGTCACTTACCTTTGTGGGTGGTTAATTAATTATATTATAATGAATAATTATAAAATGGTAAATGTCTTAAGTATTAGATCATCAGTGCTATCAGAGAAGGAGGAAATTAACTGCTGTTTTACAATCTCTCTGCAGCACCCATTTCCAAAGCATAGCTATCGAGATTTTGTCAGAACAGTACCACTCTTCGGGCACTATCCCACCATCCCATCCACAGGCCTCAGTGTCCCTCATGAGGGAAGGCACCCTCTCACCCACTGCTCTGCTTAGCAGAGCAAGCAGTAGATAGATGCCATAATCATTCTTGCAATGTCTATTTACTGGAGAGAGGGATTGGGGGGCATGCCCAGCAGCTCTGAGAGCATACCTTGTGGGTACAGCATCCTAAGGATGCTCCAGGTAGTACTGCTGAATAATTTCTGGCTGCAGTGTGCCATTCTAGGCACCCTGCTCAGGCCCGCCAAGAGCAGCGGCAGGCTCGGGTAACAGGGCGTGGCCTAATCGAGGAAGGCATGCCCACGCCCCCTTCCCAAAAAAAAAAAGGTTTGCAGCACTGTGCGCTGGGGAGGGGGGGCGATCTGAGCCCCCTCAGCCCTGCTCAAAGCCAGGGGGGGCGCAATTAGTGTGATCGCTCCCCCCCAAAGGCATAGGAGACTGCTGTGGCTGCTGCTCAGCAGCCACGAGCAGTCTCCCACTGCAGTGCAGCACAAGTTGTGTGCTGGGCTGCTGTGAGGGAGGGGTGGCGGCGCCGGACCCGGGCCCCTCAGGAAGCCCGGGCCCGGGTAATCTGTATCCGCTCCCCCCTCCCTCTCTCGGCACCCCTGACCCTGCTAGCTAAATGAGGCTAGCAGAAAAAAGCTCTGAGGGCCAGACCAAATGATACAGAGGGTCTTATAAGGCCCCCGGGCAGGAGGTTCCCCATCCCTGTTCTAGAAGGTGCCAGTTAAATGTTAAGTAGAATCTGATTGGTTGCTATGGGCAAATTCAGAGAAACGTTATTCAGTAAAATCCATTACAGTATCATTAAACTTTTGCAAAAATTATGCCTAAAACATTGACTGAAATTAGACTAAAATGAAAACTGAGGTCCACTAAAATGAGACTAAAATGTGACTTTAAACCAACTACAATTTTAAATAAGTGACTAAGGCCCTCATTCAGAGCCGCTCGTTAACAGCAGTACGCTCGTTGCGTTCCGATGTTGAGAAACTGCGCATGCGTCGGTGTAACACTGCGCATGTGCGTACGGCATATTGCGAGCTTTTTTTGTTTCGTTCGTCAAATTGCGTACAGGAAGTGACATGTCAAATGTGATTGACAGAACAGGGCGTTTTTGGGCGTTGATGGGGGTGGAGATGGAAAAACACAGGCGTGGCGAGGCGTTTTTTGGGCGTACATACATTATCTGATGCGAACGTCAAATGTGTTCGTACCAAGTCATACGTCACTGGATGATCCTCTTTCCGTTCAAACTGCTCGCACAGCTTGGGGTCTGGATTACTCGACCACATTGGCGATGGCCTTCTCCTCCGTCTGGGCCCTCCACGATGTTTCATCGATTAATCACGGCTTGTCAGAAAAACAATCAGTTTTGAATTGAAACCAGCTTGTAATGTGTTTTGCAAACAGTTTTTTTGGTTAGCACAAAACCGTACGCAGGTGGAAATCATGGCTGCTAATTTCAGGATTACACAATCAATTAGCATACATTTGTAGGTATGTTTTTTTTTGTTTGTATTTGGTTTTTGTGCTATTGTAACAATAATGTCATCATGTTTGTGTGTATTTTTCCATTTTGCTTTTGTCTGGAGAATTTGCATCCTTATGTAATTTTTCAAGTGTTCCTTAAAGAGCCCTTTTTTTGGGGGGGGAGGTCGTTTTTGCCTTGTGGGCAGGATTAACTGTAAACCATTTATAAAATAATGTCAGAATACAATGTCGAACATTTTTTCAAAATTTATTGGAAAATAAAAACATTTTCTGGCCCATTTTTGGCCCAAACTTTTTTGGCAGTGCTATTCCAATAAAAATTCTAATTTGGGCAAACATAAAAGGTATGGAAACTTAAAACAAAAAATTTAAAACAATTCACAAGAAAGGAGAGGGAAGTTTTGGCCAGAAAGGAATATGGGGCAAGCACAGAAGGAGTGTGGGAAAAGTAGCCAGTGCTGTCAACGTTTTTTCCCCCGTTTGGCTGGGGGAGGGTGGGCGCCAGACCGGGTCCGGGATGTCATCGGGCTGGCCTGTCCAGAGGCAGATGTTGTGGCCTGTGGACTAGGCACAGGGCTAGGCACATTTGGAGGATTGGCTGATGTTGTGCCAGAGGTGGAGGATCCTGATGTTCTGGCAGGAAGGGAGGTCGGCTCCACCATGTGCTGGCGAACGAGCTGCTCCAGGGCATTGGCGATGCGGATGTTGGCCCTGGTATTTTCCGCCAGGGCCTGACCAATGGTCACGTTGGCCGCAGCATTTTGCTCCAGGGCCTCAGCCACCCGTAGCAGACTGGCGTCCATCCTCTGCAGAATCTCCGTATGGAAATCCGATTTAAAATTGAGTTTTGTGAGGAGTGCCACTGCCTGCGAGGGGGATTGCCCTGGACCGGCTTCTGCAGGGTCCTCAGCCGGATGTACTGGTTCCTCCCCTGCAGAGCCAGCAGAAATTCTGCGGCCAAGGCTCCCCTCTGGAGCAGACTCATCCGCCTGTGTCTCTGTTTGAAAAATGAGAAAAGAGTCACATTAGAATCTACATATTGGCACAATAACATTTCAGAGTTGGTTACATCACAATATTTACCTGGGACAACATGAGGAGCCGCAAAGTCTGGCATGTCCGTATCCATGTTGGACACGCCAAACACCTTCACAGCCTGCACACACCCCTGTGCCAGCTCTTCCAAATCATTCAACTTCAATGACACAGGGGTGGGACCCCCACATGTCCCCCTTGCATGCCTAGCCCTGTCCGCCATTTTTTGTTTCAGGCGATATTTGAAGTCTTGCCATCTGTGGGTGAAAAAGTAACCATTATTACGGTTTTATTTATTTTTTTGGTTTTAGGGGGGTCAAGTTTTTGACATCCCGGGCTAGACGGACATAATCACCCACCCTATTGACAGCACTGGCTACCTCCTCCCACATTCTCCACTTCTGGCTTGCACCCATATTCCTGTCTGCCTGTGGCAGGATGTCCACACACTTCTGAACCAAAACCTCCATCTCCTTTCTTGTGAATTGTGGCTGCCTTTTCTTTTTCCCTGCTTTGGCCGGAATACTGGGCCCAGCAGCCTCTTCCATGTCATCCTCCTCACCTATTTGTTTAAACATTGAGAAATTTAAGCTTGCAAACTTTCACTATATTATGTTTCAAAATAATCCTTGTTTGGAAATGCATGAAAAACTTACCGGCAGACTCTTGGCCATTGTTTCCCTGGTCTGTAGCCATTTCTTACCACCAAACAAGAAATACACCAGAACGTTTTTTTTGGGTCGTGACGTATTTATACATGCGTCCTTATTTTTCGTCCGCATCATTGATTGTGCGTTCCTATGATCCCTCCTTAATTTGTGCAGGAAAATAAACACTATTTATGGCTTGGGGCGTCTCAAGTCGAGGTGGCGGGTGTTGGTTGTTGGAGGTTACGTTGGTCGGAGTGGATTGTTGGCGGGATTTGTATTTGGCGTTGTTTGGAGTTGTTTTTGGTTTGTCTTTTTGGAGTTTTTATTTGCGTTCGCTTTTTTTGGTGTGTTTGTTTTATTTGTCGTGTCATTTTTTGGTAAGTTTTTGGCCGTCTTACTTTTGTTCACTTTGTGTCTCCTTCTTTTTGTAAAATTTGGGTCGTTAAATTTTTTTAAATTCTCCTTTGTTAGGTTTCTTTTGGCTCTGCCCCAATGACCTTTTTATCCGGTGACTTATATATCCTCTATTGGTAAGTTTTTTTTTTCACTTGTTTATTAAATATTCATGTTTTTTTTAACGCAACTTTGTTTGACCTTACACTTTTAACCTTTGGTTTTGTGATTCCTAAATGTATGAACTAATTAGCGCATTTTTATCTGCTTATTTTTTGTCTTGTATTTGTGAACTAATTAGCGAATTTTTATCTGCTTACTTTTTGTCTTGTATTTGCGAACTAATTAGCGCATTATTATCTGCTTATTTTTTGTCTTGTATTTGCGAACTAATTAGTGCATTTTTATCTGCTTATTTTTTTACTTGTATTTGCGAACAAATTAGCTTATTTTTATCTGCTTATTTTTTTACTTGTATTTGCGAACTAATCAGCGCATTATTATCTGCTTATTTTTTGTCTTGTATTTGCGAACTAATTATCGCATTATTATCTGCTTATTTTTTGTCTTGTATTTGCGAACTAATTAGCGCATTTTTATCTGCTTATTTTTTGACTTGTATTTGCGAACTAATTAGCGCATTTTTATCTGCTTATTTTTTTACTTGTATTTGCGAACTAATTAGCGCATTATTTTCTGCTTATTTTTTGTCTTGTATTTGTGAACTAATTAGCGCATTATTATCTGCTTATTTTTTGTCTTGTATTTGCGAACTAATTAGCGCATTATTATCTGCTTATTTTTGGACTTGAAATTGGTTGTGATTTCCCGTTAGCAATTTTTTTATAATTTTGGGCCCAAATTGTGGTAGTCTGCGCACTGTTGTTTTGCTCTTTGCCCAAATGTGTGTTTATCCCCTTTTATGTTTTGTCTTGCACCCAATTTAGATTCCTAAATGGCCACCCTAAATTGTTGCATTGTTTGTTTGTTTTTATTTATAGGTTGGGAAAATCATGACAATACCCCGGCATGTAAGCATCATTGGATTGTATCGTCAAGCTAAGTAATTTTTAAAAAAATTTTTGGGCAAAAAAACCTTACATTCAATTCTTGCCATTTCAGGTTGATCTTGGTCGGATTGTTCTGGCCATGCTCCCGGAAGCCGACCAACCTCAATCTCGTCCCAGGCGTAGGCATCGTAGGCGTGGAAGGCCCCAGATATATCGAACACGTGTCACCCTTTTTGGAATGCCCGATGATGAGGTGTTAAGACGCTACCGTCTTCCGCCCCAAATCATCATAGACACTCTCTCATTAATAGAGAGTGATCTTGAGCGGCAGATTGACAGTCCTACAGCAATACCACCACTTACGCAATTTATGGCGGTGTTACATTTCTGTGCCTCAGGGTCGTTTCAAACAACGGTGGGAATAGTGGCGGGGATCTCCCAATCCTCCTTTTCCCGGATCCTGAGGGCAGTGATGGAGGCCCTTTTCAAGCACCTCCATCATGTCACGGCTTGGCGTGCGCTTGGACCTGGAGTGGAGTCGGATGAGGAATGAGGACTTGTTTGCTGGTACTTGAAGGCAGCCGGCCTTAGGGGAGTATGACTCATGAAGCAGTGGCACGCGACGTGATCAGAACCAGGCTGCGAGACACTGGCGGAACTTAGAGACCCAGGGTAGGCTGGGTATAGCAGGTAGATGGGATCAGGAGACAGGTAGTAACAGGAGCAAACTGCACCAAGGCTGAGAGGGGAGTCTGCAGAAACACACTGGTACTGACACTTTAAATGAGCAAAGGAGCACAGAGAACTAGCTCACAGCATACGCTGTGATAGACGTTGCACTGGCAACTAAAGAGCTTCTGGACAGCCCTTTAGTACCCTCAGGTAGTGCAGGATTGGTTGCTAGCCTCCCCAGCCCAGACTGAACCTGATTGGCCAGAAACGACATGTGACCAAATCCAAGATGGCCGCGCCCAGTGGTCACAGCATGGAAGCTCTGCCAGTCTCAGCCCCTCTCACCTGCCTCCAGATGGAAGCCCTTGGTCTGCGGAGACTCACAGCACCCAGCGCTATTCTCCAGGAACCTGCACCTCTGCTGGAAACACCATGCCACAGCGCCCGGAGCGGTAAGCGCTGCGATCTCAGCAGCCTGTCACCCCTGGTTGTGACAGTACCCCCTCCTTTAGGAGTGGCCTCTGGACACTTCTTGGGTTTACCAGGATTCTCAGAGTGAAACTTAAGCACTAGGCGAGGAGCGTAGACATCCTCAGCTTTCACCCAGCAACGTTCTTCGGGACCATAACCTTTCCAATCCAGTAGATATTGGAGTTGCCCATAACAAAAATGAGAGTCCAGGACCTGTTTGATCTCGAACTCTACACCCCTCTCAGTCAAGACTTTGGGGGAGCGTGGCAGAGTCTTGCGAAAGCGATTCAGGATGAGAGGTTTCAGCAGGGAAATATGAAAGGAATTTGGTATTTTGAGGTAGGACAGAAGTTTTAATTTATAGGCTACTGGATTGATCACTTGAACGATGGGAAAAGGACCGATGAAACGAGGAGCAAATTTCATAGACGGCACTTTAAGGTGAAGATTACGAGTGGATAGCCCAAATCTGAGAGAATTTCTGTAGGGTGGAGGTCACTGCTGGTACATCGAAGACTGGCAATTCTTGAAACTCTGGTACTCTGGGATACAGTCCAAAAACTACAAAGAATGGGGTTTGCCCCAGTAGATGAATGATAGGAGCTGTTATGGGCAAATTCGGCCCAGGGTAAGGTGTCCGCCCAGTTGTCTTGTGATGAAGACATGTGAATTCTTAAGAAAGTCTCAAGGTCTTGATTGACCCTCTCTGTAGACCCGTTAGACTGAGGATGGTAAGCTGTTGAAAAATTCAGTTTGATTTGAAAGATAGAACATATAGCTCTCCAAAATCTGGCTATGAACTGTACCCCTCTATCAGAAACAATCTCAGTTGGAAGTCCATGGAGACGGAAGATGTTGTCGACGAATAACTGAGCCAACTCTGGAGCAGACGGCAACTTCTTGAGGGGAACAAAATGAACCATTTTGGAGAAACGATCCACTACTACCCAGATGGTGGTAAACCCATTAGAAACAGGTAGATCCGTTACAAAGTCCATGGAAAGGTGTGTCCAAGGATGGGTTGGTACTGACAGAGGTAGGAGTGTGCCAGCAGGAACCTGTCTGGATGTTTTATGTTGAGCACACTGTGGACAGGAGGCGATAAAAGCTTCAATTTCCGACTTCATAGCAGGCCACCAGTATGATCGTTGCAGGAATTCCAAGGTCTTGCGTATGCCCGGGTGTCCGGCAAAACGAGAGGTATGAGCCCACTTCAAAAGCTGCTTGCACATATCTGAGGCCACAAATGTCTTCCCGGGAGGAGGTTGAATGCAAGTGGCAGTGAATACTCTGGAGTCTAGAACTGGAGTTTCCTTATGACTTTCGGAAGATGCGTCGGAGGAGAGTGATCGAGAGAGGGCATCTGCTTTTTGATTTAGTGAGCCTGGGCGAAAAGTTAAAGTAAAATTGAAATGAGAAAAGAATATTGACCATCGAGCCAGGCGGGAACTCAGGCACTGAATATTTTTTAGGTATAGGAGATTCCGATGATCTGTATAAACGGTGATGGGATACATCGCGCCCTCAAGAAGATAACGCCACTCTTCAAAAGCTAGTTTCACAGCCAATAATTCCTGCTCTCCAATGGGATAATTCTTTTCTGCTTGGGAAAATTTCTTTGAGAAGAAGCCACAGGGATGAAACTTGCTATCCTCGAGTTTCTGGGATAGTACTGCCCCTACCGCTTCAGAAGAGGCGTCTACCTCAAGAAAGAATGGGTAGTTAATGTTGGGTTGTCTGAGCACGGGGGTGGAAATTAAGGCTTGCTTTAAGAGTTGAAAGGCAGTTTCAGCCTCTGGAGGCCATCGGGATGGATTTGCCCCCTTGCAAGTTAGGGCGGAAATGGGTGCCATGAGAGTGGAAAATCCTTTGATAAACCTTCGATAATAATTTGCGAAGCCCAAAAATCTTTGTACTGCCTTCAAAGAATTCGGACGAGACCAGTCCAATATTGCCTGAACTTTCTGGGGATCCATTTCAAGGCCGGCACCTGAAACGATGTAACCTAAAAAGGGAACTGAGGGAACTTCAAATACGCATTTTTCAGCTTTGCAGTACAGGTGGTTCTTTCGTAGGCGAGTTAACACCTCCTTGACTTGGGATCGATGTCTGACAATGTTGGAGGAGAATATCAGAATATCGTCGAGGTATACTACCACAGAGATATATAGTAAGTCCCGAAAGATCTCATTCACAAAGTTTTGGAACACAGCAGGAGCGTTACAGAGACCAAGAGGCATTACCAGGTATTCAAAATGCCCGTCTCGAGTATTGAATGCTGTTTTCCATTCATCCTCAGCTCGTATCCTAATGAGATTGTAGGCCCCTCTTAAATCCAGCTTGGTAAAAATAGTAGCACCTTTTACTCGATCGAAAAGTTCGGTAATGAGGGGTATCGGGTAGCAATTTTTGATGGTTATATCGTTTAAGCCCCTGTAATCGATGCAAGGATGCAGGCCTCCATCCTTCTTAGACACAAAAAGAATCCTGCCCCTGCCGGTGAGGAGGATGGTCGAATGAACCCCTTTTGCAGATTCTCCTGGATGTATGCTGACATGGCTTCAGTCTCGGGTAGGGAGAGTGGGTAAGTACGACCTCGTGGAGGAGTTTTGCCAGGAATCAACTCAATAGGACAGTCCCACTCCCGATGAGGAGGCAGAATATCGGCTCCGGTCTTACAGAAGACATCGGAGAAGGAGCGATACTGGTAGGGAATTGGAGTAGTGGTTGCAATGTAACTACCTTTGACGGGTTTGATTTGAGGAAGGTAGGATACTTGACAAGTTTCTCCCCAGGACAAGATCAGTATGGTGCCCCAATCAATATTGGGGGAGTGCTTGCGTAACCAGGGGTATCCAAGGATGACCTCATGGGAGGCTTTGGGAATTACTAGGAATCGGATAGTTTCAGTGTGGAGAGCTCCGATACAAACTGGCACAGGAAGGGTACGTTGAGAGACGATTCCGTTGGTAATCTGAGTGCCATCTACAGCAGATAGAGTAATGGTGTGGTCGAGAGAGGAGACAGGAAGCCGGAGCCTCTGGACAAGTTCAGCGGTGATAAAATTTTCAGCGGCCCCTGAATCGAGGAGAGAAAGAACAGTTTTAGAACCAGTGGAGATCTCAAAAGTAATGGAGAGGGTAGATTAATTTTTTGACGGAGACGGAGACATCACTCCTAACCTGGTGTCTCCGGCACAGATTAGGATCTCGTCAGCGTCTTTGCCGTTCTTCTACCGTGAGGCGGGCCCGGTTAATCTGCATGGGTTCGTCACCCACAGGTTCAGACGGAGGGAGAGTTGGAGTAGTGGTCGGCCGGAACCTAAAGCGATCTCCCCTAGTTTTTTCACTCTGGCGTTCTCTGTACCGCAAATCCACTTTATTGCAAAGGGAGATAAGCTCATTGAGGGTAGCCGGCGGATCACAAGTGGCGAGGTCATCTTTTATGCGATCTGTCAATCCATTCCAAAAGGTGGAAGTCAGGGCTTCTTCATTCCATTTTAGTTCCGAAGCCAGCGTTTGAAATTGAATGATATACTGACTGACTAGTCGGTTCCCTTGGCGAAGTCGCAGGATTTCCGTCGCCGCGGAGGTTGTTCTGCCGGGCTCGTCGAAAATCCTCCGGAAGGACGTGAGGAATCCAGAGTAGTTGTCTAGTAACGGGTCGGACCTCTCCCAGAGAGGCGAAACCCAGTCCAGGGCAGAACCGGTCAGTAGAGACACTATATATGCCACTTTGGATTTTGGAGATGGAAAGTTCGCAGGCTGTAGTGTGAAGTGGACGTCACACTGGTTGAGAAACCCTTGGCACAACTTGGGGTTCCCGTCAAACTTATTGGGAGTCGGAAGGTGCAAATGAGATGGTGCAGGTCAAACAGGGACAGCTGGAGCTGCTGGCTGGTTGGTGGCGGCAGGCAAATTAACAGTAACCAGGGAAGCTTGCAGCGTATCCTGACGAAGAGACATTTCCTGCAGGAACTGAGCCATTTGGCGCTGAGACGCCTCTAGTCCCTCTAGGCGACTGGCGATACCCTGGAGCAAGTCGGCCCTCAGATCCTGTCCACTGGCCGAATCCATCTGGCCAGTGCAAACTGTCACGGCTTGGCGTGCGCTTGGACCCGGAGTGGAGTCGGATGAGGAATGAGGACTTGTTTGCTGGTACTTGAAGGCAGCCGGCCTTAGGGGAGTATGACTCATGAAGCAGTGGCACGCGACGGGATCAGAACCAGGCTGCGAGACACTGGCGGAACTTAGAGACCTGGGGTAGGCTGGGTATAGCAGGTAGACGGGATCAGGAGACAGGTAGTAACAGGAGCAAACTGCACCAAGGCTGAGAGGGGAGTCTGCAGAAACACACTGGTACTGACACTTTAAATGAGCAAAGGAGCACAGAGAACTAGCTCACAGCATACGCTGTGATAGACGTTGCACTGGCAACTAAAGAGCCTCTGGACAGCCCTTTAGTACCCTCAGGTAGTGCAGGATTGGTTGCTAGCCTCCCCAGCCCAGACTGAACCTGATTGGCCAGAAACGACATGTGACCCAAATCCAAGATGGCCGCGCCCAGTGGTCACAGCATGGAAGCTCTGCCAGTCTCAGCCCCTCTCACCTGCCTCCAGATGGAAGCCCTTGGTCTGCGGAGACTCACAGCACCCAGCGCTATTCTCCAGGAACCTGCACCTCTGCTGGAAACACCATGCCACAGCGCCCGGAGCGGTAAGTGCTGCGATCTCAGCAGCCTGTCACCCCTGGTCGTGACACATCATTTTATTCAAATGCCTTTGGATATGGGTGCCCTTAGTGTGGCCAAGGCAAATTTTTACCAAATAGCTGGCTTCTCACACATCATAGGGGTTGTGGGTGGTACCCACATACCACTTCAGCCTCCAGCACAGCTGGAGGCCATATTTCGCAAGCGCATACACTATCACTCCCTGAATGTAATGGTGGTATGTGATGCCTCCCTCCAGATCCTGTCCCTGAATGCAAAATTATCCGGAAGTGCACATGACTCATTCGTCATCCGGCAATCAGGGATATGGCACAAATTAAACAACCTACAAGCTGGTGATGCGTGGCTTCTGGGTAAGTGGAGACCTTTAGTACATAACAATGTTAAGCTTGATACACAGTGATCCTGATGTTGACACTTCTTTTTCACAAGAGACAGGGACTACCCTTGCACGCCCTGGCTGCTCACTCCTTATTTGGCTCCCTCACCAGGGCCACAAAGTAACTTTAATTCCGCACTTAAAGCCACCAGGCAAGTGGTGGAGCGCTTTTAAAAGGCCGATTCAGATGCCTCCACCGCTCTGGTGGCGAGCTCATGTATTTGCCGGATATGGTTTCGAAAATTGTGGTCCTGCGTGGGATATTTCACAACATCGCCATAAGGAGTGGTGTCCCAATGCACCCAGCGGATGCCTTGCCTGAGGATGGCCCCCCCGAGGTTGGTCGGAGGTCAGTATGTGGGGGGGGCCATACGCGATGATGTGGTGGCCAGATATTTTAGGTAATTTTTTGCACAAAAGAAGTTATTTGACACAATGTGGTAAGGATTTTTGGAGACCATCTAATTAATTTGTTTATTTTTTCCCATCTTCTGTTTGATTTCATAATCTTTGGGACTGAAACGATGACTACTTCCTGCTACCCAAAACAAACCTTCATGGGGACACATTGGATATATATTCTGGAACCAATATTGCAACACAACATTTGTGGAATCATGTTGGCATGCTCATTCGTCAACCAGTTCTTGATTTTTCTTTACTTTTTTCATATGGTGTTTGATGGGTTGTATTTTTTGTTATCACTGTGTGTATTGTTTGTGAGCCAACACTTTGGTTTTTTAGTTATGTTTTGAATAAATTTTTTGAGAGTGTAATTTTGCAAGTTTTCTTGAACATTGCAAGCAAGTGTAACCAGGTTCACCCACGTTAAAATTGCTTAAGGGTTAATCCTGTAATGTTGCAATTTGATCTAAATTTAAATATGCTTTCTGGGTCAAAACCAACACCAAAAGGTATTATGTACAATCAGTAGGCTTTGGAATCTCAGGCTAAGCAGGTTGCCCCCCAAATTGGAACATGTAAAATGTACTAATATAAAAATTGTAACACACAAAAAAAGCCCAAGCAGATTGTTACTGTTAGCTGTTTCATGTGCCTGTTTCCTAAAAATCTACAACACACAATCTTAGTGACATTAATTGCAAATACTTGCTGGAAGAGTCTACTTATGTCAGTGTAAACAATCTAAGATTTGGAGACAAGGAATGAGACGGAACTCTAAGTTTAAAATTTTTATTATGAAAAATATTTTTAAATGAAAATAAAAAATTATGGACGCAGGATCCCAGCCATACGGTCAAGGACCACCAGCAGGCCGATCACGTGGCCCCGCATCACTTGGACGCACCGGCTAGGTCCGCCAAACGCCTCTGGTCCTCTGTGGGTTAGAAAGGTGTGGGGCTTAATACATAATTAATGAAACCCCCTGAAAAAACAAGCCAAACAAAGCTATCCAAAAATGACAATATTGTGACCAAAAGCACATTTAACCCAAAAAACCAAAGGACACAAAAATGGATACCCAAAAAATTGCAAAAAAAAAAAAACAGTTTTGCCATGTGGGGTATGTGTATGGGGAAATCAGCAGTAAAAGGTAAAGACAAACAGAGATATACCCAAACTTGTGACAAACCAAAAAAAGTAAAAGGCACAGACACAGGATTAGATCCAAACATTTTAAAACACAAAAAAGGATAAAAGGGAAACATACCGTTCAAAATGACGCCTGGCCCAGAACCAACTCCCTCGTCCTCCTCGGAGGTGGCAACATTCCCCAATGAGGTGGGAGGGGTGATTTTGGATTCAGGGGAGGGGGTAGTCACGAGAGGGGTGGTTGGAGGGGAGGGGGAATTGGGATGGTTGGGAAGTAGCACAGACGGATGTGCCACAGGGTCTGTGCAGGCTGGGGAGGAGGGGGAATTTAGGGTATTTTGGGGTGAGGATGTTTGGCTGGGGGTTGGGGAGAGGGGCCGAGAGCGCCCTCTTTGACGGCGATGACGCCGTAGTCTTCGCTCTGCCCCTAAATGATGGAAAACAAATTGTGGTTATTTTAGAACATCACCTTGTTAAACGCTAATTTTTAACCCCCAAAAAATGTAAACATGCCCATGCAGATGAGTACAAATAATAAATAGGCCATACATGAAAACATGCACATGCAGATATGAGTACAAAGAATAAATAGGCCATACATGAAAACATGCACATGCAGATATGAGTACAAAGAATAAATAGGCCATACATGAAAACATGCACATGCAGATATGAGTACAAAGAATAAATAGGCCATACATGAAAACATGCACATGCAGATATGAGTACAAAGAATAAATAGGCCATACATGAAAACATGCACATGCAGTTAGGGCCACAAAGATAAACATGAAAACCACAGTCAAAAAAACTTACTTTCCGCTATCTGCATGCGAAAGCATGCCAGTAAGTGGGGCGTCCGTCGTTGCAGGTCGGACCACCTGCGCTCCAGCTGGCCGATCTGGCGGCGTGAGCCGAAGGAACGCAGGCGGCCACGTACCTCCGCATATGCGGAACGCTTTTCCCTATTGGTGATGGGGGAGGCTGGCTGGTGATCCGCCTGTCCATCACCTCGGTTAAGACCATCAGCTCGCGCCTGGTGAATGCCGAGGCTCTCATGATGGCAATGGTGTATTTTAAATAAAACAATTTTAATAAAGACTCGAAAAAAAATTTGATTGGCTAATGTATTTGGGTAATTAACAGGACAAATTCTATTGGTTAGTGTATGAGTCATGTGTTCGACAGGGCCACAAATCTATTGAGAGTTATGATAGGCTTGATGCAGTGACATGCGTAAGCTAATTTAAATAAAGAAATTAACCCAGTAAAATATGCGTGGGTAAAAACAAAGAAAACAAATGGATAATTGCCTCAAACATGTATTTTGACAAATAAAAGCGAATGTTTAAGCCGTACGTATTCTGCGGGTAAACACAAACACGGACAAGAGTTAAGTTTATTGCATTTAAAAAAAAAAAAAAAAACTAAAATTGACGAGCAATTAAGATAATTGATATATTGATTGGCATGATACGATTGAGGGAGGTAGGCAGAATAAACGAGCAGGTAATCGGAATCTGACAGGCCCACTTCTGGGTTGGACTTGTGCGTGCGTTCCCTGCAAGCCACATTGGGGATGTACGCTCGCTATTTGGCACGCTCGTTAGTTAGAGGAGGGGTCGGTAGAGTTTGGGGAGGAAGTTTAGCTGCGTTCGAAATTATGAGCGAGCGCTTGAATTAACATACTTCTGTACGTACGCCGAACGTACGAACGGCCACTTGCGTCCGGGTCTGAATGAGGGCCTAAGACTAAAACTAAATTTAAAATCCTTGTCCAAATTAACACTGCTGAAGTGTTACAGCAGATTTCAGTGTTAAATCTAATTAAATAAACATTTGTCCTTTTGGTTTTGTGGACATTTCATTTATAGCATTGCATTTTGCTTCCATACAAAATAAATTTCAAGATATTTATGTTTTAAATCACAGATTAATAAATAGTTGATAATAAAAAAGTAATTGATTTAGGACATGTCTGTCTCACTCATCAGACAGTTTGTTATGTTAAATCAAACAAATAATTTCCACACAGTAACACTCAGCTTTAGTACAAAGAGAACATTCGGATTACTAAAATTATCATGCATGCCTCTGCTTGTCAGGTCCTTCATGAAAATTTAAATTACATATTTGAATCTTTATTTTGTCTCCTCAAATGAATAAACTCTCAATGTCTACAAAGCTTGAAGGTTAAAGTTCTAACAAAAGATAGTCATTGCCGAATGCTCCGCTATAATTGAAGAGGATGTGATTATGATACCGTGCAGAAACAAGGCAAGCATGAAGAGAGATAGCAAAAGCCTTATTTTAATTCTCTAACTAATAACCCAATAACAAGGAAAGACCAAACCATAGAGCATGCAAAGACTTTTTAATCCTGGTAAGAATTTGTAAATATTCCCTTGATAGTTGGCACATGACTCTACTGTCCTGTTCGTGAAACCATCATGCTCTACTGGAAAGCAGAAAGATGTTTCTAAAAGCAACACTCATTCTGACACATAGAACTGGATACAATAGATAATATTATTACATTTGACTGAATATTTTATATCATGATATTATATAGTATATTAGTACTACTGTGGGGTCTATTTATTATGTTAATTATCGGCGGACACTGCTAATTAATTTTCCTACTCACAGCGAGCAGCCGGAGCAATTAATCCGAAAATCAGCTGTCTCCCCGAATGTTTTCACTCCTCCTTTTGGAGCAGTGAAACTTAGGACCTGATTCAGACCCGTTCGCTAGGCTGCGTTCCCACGTAGCCTTCCGATGTTTGCAGTCTGCGCATGCATGTAAGACGCAATGCGCGTGCATGAACCAGTCCATGCGATCGCAAAGAGATTCCACCCATTGTACACAGACTCCTCGCTAGATTGAGTGACAGGACGAGCCATTTGTGGATGGTAACAGGGGTTGGTCGAAGGAAATGGGGGAGTGGTGGTGGTACACAGGCATGTCTGAGTGTCTAACGCAGTTTCAGAGGCGTGCATAATTAAGACGCAGCATCATAATATACGTGACATGGCTGAATTACACACTGAATCACTCGCAGTGTTTGCGGTAGGGTATGGTCAAGCCACAAGTGCTGTATATGGGTCCGATGTTACTTGATGTTATCGATTGTTGCATACACATCATGGAAATTACCTGTATCACTAAAGGAAAGTGGGTGTCTTAAGACAGGCTGGTGGGCTCGCCAAGACATAGTGGACGTGCTAATGCCTTGCCGTGCGATTGCGGGGTTTACACACTTTGGCAGCTGACGGATACATGTGAACGGGTCTGAAATCTGAATCAAGCCCTTAGTGCGCCTGCGTAAACTAGAGTTCATGCAGGCGCACAAAGCTCCGGCGTCCAGTGGAAGGAGCCAGACAAGGGGTGGGGGGATTCGAAAAGATCCCTCTTCACAACCTGGGACTCCTTCCCATTGGGTGTGCGGGAGCAAACAACATATGATGGCGAATGCTCCCGTAGTCAAGCTCCGAAAATATAATATTTTCGGAGCTTGATGAATTTAGGTCCCGCTACTGGTGTATGGGGACATCGTGCCACATCTGGAGAGAAAGGGGACCAGGAGATATTTGTGATATCTCCTGCGTCACCTTTATGATGAATGGCCCGGACACTTAATTTCTACAATAGCAGGTGAAAATTTTCATTTTTATCTGCTTTTGAAGAAAGTAAGGGCAAAATTTACTAAGCGGCAGTTTGACGGCGGGTTCTATTCTATTCTAAACACCGGCGATTTGGTGGCGAGTTTTATTCTGTTCCAAACCCCGGGGGTTTGGTGGCAGTTTTGCACTGGTTTCTAAATGATAGCCCTGTTCTATTCTATTCCAAAATGTGTTTTGATGGCAGTTTTGCAGCGGTTTTGGCCTTAGTAAATCTGCAGATTGCAAAACCGCCGCCAAACCACAGTCAAAACACATTTTAGAATAGAACAGGGCTGTCATTTAGAAACCGCTGCAAAACAGCCACCAAACCCCGGGAGTTTAGAACAGAATAGAACCCGCCACCAAACCACTGGGGTATAGAATAGAACCCGCCGTCAAACCGCCGAGCCCTATGTTTTGGTTTTGGATCTGGATCTCCCCTGGTTTTGGATCTGGATTGGTTTTGCCAAAACCTCACCTCCGTGTTTTGTTTTCATGTTTTGGTTTTGGATCTGGATTTTTTCCTTAAAAAATAAAAAAACAACTAAAATCACATAAAATGGACCTTTTTTTATTCCTACAGTATTAATAACCTCAATAACATTTATTTCCCCTAGTTTCCAGTCCATTTTGACCACCTCACAGCTCACAATATTAATTTTTTTTCATCTAGTTATAGGGCCAAAAGGTTGCATCCAGCTTGCTGGCTCAAAACTGATTGATATAATTATTAATAGAGTTGAGGGCTGTGCAAAGATGATGGTTGGAATACCCTTGAGGATTGAATAATTGATAGTTGGTGCAGCCCCTGGCTGTAAAATTGATAATAAATTAATTAAAAAACAATTCATTGGTGCAGCCCATGGTTGTAAAATTGATAATAAATAAATGAAAAAACAATTCATTGGGTGTAGCCCCTGGCTGAATTAATAAAAATAAATTCATTGGTGCAGCCCCTGGCTGTAAAATTGATAATAAATTAATTTAAAAAAACTATTTATTGGGTGCAGCCCCTGGCTGAATAATTAGTAAAAAGAAATTCATTGGTGCAGCCCCTGGCTGTTAAATTAATAATAAATTAATTAAAAACAATTCATTGGGTGCAGCCCCTGGCTGTAAAATTGATAATAAATTAATTAAAAAACAATTAATTGGGTGCAGACCCTGGCTGAATAATTAATAAAAAGGAATTCATTGGTACAGACCCTGGCTGTTGAATTGATAATAAATTAATTTAAAAACAATTCATTGGGTGCAGCCCCTTGCTGTAAATTGATAATAAATTAATGAAAGAACAATTCATTGGGTGCAGCCCCTGGCTGAATAATTAATAAAAAGCAATCCATTGGTACAGCCCCTGGCTGTTAAATTGATAATAAATTAATTAAAAACAATTCATTGGGTGCAGCCCTTGGCTGAAAAAAATTGATAATAAATTAATGTAAAAATAAATAATTGGTTCCTAAACCAACCATAACATTAATTTAAAATGTCAGGCATCAATGCCCCAACCAGCACATAATGGAAAGTAAAAAGGTGCAAGATGGTATAGTCCTTGGGCCCTCCCACCCACCCTATGTTGTATAGGAAACAGGACAGTTTAACAAACCAATCATTTCAGTGACAAGGACTGCTAATTGTGGCTGAATTATTGGTTTGTTTGGACCCCCATAAAACAAGCTGCCAATGTGCATTGGACATGGAAATGAAAATGATCCCATACACAAACTGGCTTTACATTACAAGTTGTCCTCATCCTCCCCATCGGTGTGTACATCCTCTCCTTCACACAATATTAATCAGTCTCCGCTGGAAACCACCATAGGCGCCTCTGTAATTTTTTTTATGGAATTGTTTGTTGAGGTCTCCCTTGTAGAATTTGTAATTAATTTTAATGAACATAATTTTTTCCACATTTTGAGGAAGTAACCTCCTACGCCGATCACTGACAAGGTTGCCAGCTGCACTGAAAACTCTTTCGGAGCACACACTGGAGGGTAGGCAACTTAAGTAATGCAAAGCCAGTTTGTGTATGGGACTCCAAATTGCCTCTTTTTCCTGCCAGTACTGATAGGGACTGTCTGACAGGATGTTATCTCTGAAATAGTCCTCCACCATTCTGTGAATGGAGACTGTATCACATTTAGTCACGGTAGAAGACATGTCACTAGTAAGCACTTCTCTCAGACCTGACCAGATGTAATTTTATGGTGAATGATCTGCATCACCAGCAGGCATTCTGTAAGGAAAATTGAGTTTTTTCCTGGCAGCTGCAGAAACTGAAGGAGAAGATGATGGCATTTCACGTGCGACTGCAGCTAACAATTTTTTACCATCAGCTCTTTGCACAGTTTTAGATTTCAGTCTGTTGGAAAAAAACTCACAAGGTAGGACTTAAACCTAGGATCCTAAATGGTCGCCAAAATATATTTTTCAGATTTCAATAGATTGACGACTCTTTGATCCTGGTGAAGTGAATCAAGGGCTTGATCCACCAGTCCGACATACTTTGTGCAATTGCTCCATTTCACCTCCTCCTTCAGTTTTTCCAGCTGTTTTTGCAAAAGTCTGATGAGGGGAATGACCTGACTCAAGCTTGCATTGTCTGAACTAACTTCACGTGTGGCAAGTTCAAAGGGTTTGAGAACCTTGCACAACGCGGAAATTATTCTCCAATACGCTTGAGTAAGGTGCATTCCCCCTCCACAGCTATGTCATAGTCCATTGTATAGCCCTGGATGGCCTTTTGCTGTTTCTCCATCTGCTGAAGCATATAGAGGGTAGAATTCCACTGAGTTACTACCTCTTGCTTCAGCTGATGGAAGGGCAAATTTAACAGTACCTACTGGTCATGCAATCTTCAACAAGTGGTTGCCAAATGTCTAAAATGTCCGGATATTTTGCGAGCACCTGAGAGTATCTCCTGCACGACCGTGTCAGTTTTTAAAAAACATTGCACCACCAAATTAATTGTGTGAGCAAAACATGGGACGTGTTGGAATTCGCCCACATGTAATGCTCTCACAATATTGGTGGCATTGTCCGAAATCACAAATCCCAAAGAGAGTCCAAGTGGGGTAAGCCATTTAGCAATGATTTCCCTGAGTTTTTCTAAGAGGTTCTCAGCGGTATGCCTCTTAGTGAAACCAGTTGTACAAAGAGTAGCCTGCCTCTGTATCAGCTGTCTTTTGGTAGATGTTGCTGTTGTAGGCAATACACCTACCCAGTGGGCTGTCACAGTCATGTAATCCTTAGTTTGCCCTGTCCCACTTGTCCACATATCAGGTCCTGTGTCCTCGCTACCAGATCCCTTCTAGATTCCACTTTGCTAGAATAGTAATTCCAAGTCTGTACAAGGACATTAAAAACCTTATTAATGTCCTCAGAAATGCCATTGTACCAACTGGCATTTCTGAGGATATTAATAAGGTTTTTTAATGTCCTTGTACAAACTTGGAATTCCTGTTCTAGCAAAGTGGAATCTAGATGGGATCTGGTAGCGAGGATACAGGACCTTAATTAACTGTTGAAAACCCACTGCAGTAATGGTGGATCCTTAACGCACATCTAATACCAGCATACCTGTTATTGCGTCAGTAATCTGTGCATATGGGTGATTGCTGTAATACTTGTTTGCCCTTGCAAACTATTGTTTAATAGTTAATTGTTTTTTGGAGGATACGCTACAAGTAGTCTTCCTCCTGGTCCCCTTCTGGGATGAAGATCCACACAGCAACAGCAGCAGCAACAGGCATTGTCATCAAGGATCCTTCTTATGAATCACGGATAGGAAAGGAGTCAATCATGCTGCAAATACCAACATTGGATGCAGCAGGACTACTCCCGATGACGAATGAGGATGTTGATGATGCAGGTGTTGGTGTTGGAGATCGAAGGCGCTTGGATCCCACAGAGAGGGAGCAGGTAGGTGACACTGGACTTGTTACGTTTTGAGTTTTGGAACTTTGCAACATACACTTTTGATGAATGCTCTGCAAGTGATGTAACAAGGAGGAGGTTCCTAGGTGGTTTAGGTCCCACCCTCTACTCACTCTTGCTTGGTAACGGTCACATATGGCTTGACAACTGTTGTCTGGATCGGGGTGGAAATGATTCCACACGTGAGAAGTAGATTTTTTCGTCTTTTGTCCCGGCATGACAACAATGAGCTTTGGCTTTTTCAAACCATGGGCAACAGCTTTTGCCTTATTTACACAAAGGACATCCTCGGCATCAACATCCTCATCACCAACATCTTCATCATCAGCATCCTCAGCACCTTCAACTACCAAAATATCCTCCTCCTTCATGTGCAATTCCACAGAAGCATCCTCGATGACTACGTCTGCAAGATGTTGACTGCCCTTCCCCACATTTACAGAGGGCACACAAATGTTGGAACTTGGAGGATCCTCCAGTACACTAGTATTTAGGTCTGGCTCACACATGGCAACCGCGGACACACTTGCACTCTCCTCAGGGATTTGTGATTTCGATTTCTCAGGGCACACAGTTGGTTTTTCCAAAGGGCTATCAGAATCAGAACCAGCAGTCTTCCTAAAGAAAGGCCAAGGCCTTATCCTTTCCTTGCCACTTTGTGTAGTGAATTGAATATTGCCAATTTTTTGTTTATCTAAAGGCAAATTTCCTTTCAATTTTTTTTTCTTTACTTCGGTAAAAGTAGCTTTACCATATCAATGGCGTGACTTAAGCCCTTGGGCATGGGCCTCCATAGAGGATGAGGAAGATGACGGCCTTGCACTGCTGGCGGCAGCTACAACATGTGGTTCTTGGCCTTGCTCTCCTGTCATGTGACAGCCCTCCATATTTTCTGCGATCTTGAAGCAGTTGCGTTGCGTTGCCGACTTGCTAGATCTTGTGTGGCTAGGCCTATAACGCACAGACACACAGACAATTACTAGAAAAAAAAGACAGGATTTAAAAAAAAAAATTCAGCTCCAGAACTTGGGCCCAGAGCACAGATTGATGACGACTGGAGTCGGGCAGTACTAGCTTGCATTGCTGACTTGCTGTATTTTGTGCGGATAAGCCTAACATGCACGCAGACAAATATATATTACACAAAAAAATACACTTTATTTGGGTCCAGAACTTGGGCCCAGATGGATGCAGCAGACAGCACAGCAGACAGCACCAGCCCAGATGGATCAGCAACAGCCCAGATGGACACAGCAGACAGCACAACACCAGCCCAGAATGGATCAGCACCAGCCCAGGACACAGCAGACAGAACAGGACACAGCAGATAGAACAGCACAGCACCTCTCACCAGCCCTACACTACCCACCCTCCTTGTTCAGTCTCCACAGCCGGAGTGAAATGGCGCCCGCCGCGTCCCTTATATATAGACATGAAAGCTCGCGAGCCGCGAGATTTTGTCTCTATGGTTTTGCCTCGATGTCAGAGATCAGAGTAAGGCAGGAACATCCGAGCCTGCTTGCATACGACTCGGATCCCCTTAGTTCGGGTGGGTTCGGATCTCTTAGACCTGAACCCGCTCATCTGTAATTTTTTCCAATAAAAGTAAACAACAGCATGATACAGAAATAAGTCTTCAGACTGAATCATGGTTCTTATATCTAATATTTCATATAAGAAACATTCTCTGTGATAATCGAGGTATAGCTTTATTTATGCTTTGGAATAAGTCTCACATTACATTTCTTGAACTTTTCTCTTTTATATATATGCTAGCAGGTGGTAACTCAACACTAAGCTGTGAAAAACAAAAGCTTCTAGGAGCATACTTCTTGTGACTCCTGTCTCCAATAACAATAACCTTGGCTGAATTAATCAACTAGTTTTAAAGATCTTCGTTACATGTATTATTTAATTCATATAAGGCTATTGTGAATATAAAATAAGCGCAAAATAAAGGAAAAGACACTTATTAATATTGAAACACTTGACAGATCAGTGGTGAAACTTGCCAGGCATTTCCCTATAGTTCAATAAACAAATATTATGGTGTGTGAGACAGAATACAATAGAACACTGTGCTTTGTTTCAGTGGTAAAAATAAAACATATTGGAATTATGATCCGCAAGATACATGTATAAAGTATTTAGCCATATTTGGTCACTGGCAAAAGTTTTCTGTTAACAGATATATCAACACTGACACCTGAAGGCCACAGGTGGGTTCTGCACAACATACATTGTGAGTGTAATGATTTAAAACGTTATATTTGCAGTCTCTGAGTATGTGTCATTTTAACTATTTTTGTAATCACAAAGGAATTTTTCTTTGATTTCTATTATTCCTTTTCATAAGGAAAAACGCTGCGGAATATGTGTGTGCTATATAAATAACTGGTAATAAATAAATACATAAATAATATAATAGTGTAAACAGTTTTGCATTTAAAATATTGGAATGCTTGAATAAGCTTGAGAAGATATAAGCACACTGTTTTTTATTTGGTACAGTACTAGTTAGAGCTGGTTTTTGTTGATAGTTTACAATTGGCAGAGGTCAGTTGCCAGTCATTATCTGTTAGCCTGTTAGCTTCCCCGTCGAGGCGGGGTTTAGCACTAGTATATTAAGGCTGGAGGCGTAGTCAACTGCCTCTTTCCAGTTTGTGATCCCACCCACCTGGCATATTGAGAATTTGTACCAATATTCATTCAGTGTGAGAAATTGTTTTGTACCAATGCGTTTCTCATTGGAATATATTGTGATTCTTGTTCCAGCAGGGGAGGCACAGCAGGCGGAAAGCAATGCTCCTCGGCGGCTCAATTTAGTGCAGCAGAGCTTGGCTAGCATTCCCCCTTTGAGATAGGTGAGGCGGTTACTACTTTAGGGGAGAACCAGGTCTTCATCCTAGGGAGGGACCAGCACTGTGCTAGTTAAGGGAAGGTGGTACTACCCAGGATGGCTTGTGCACGGGGTGGAAAAACTCCAACCCATTTTAGTAAAGCGAACAATTAATTATGAGCTGTAGACCGAGGTAGCACTGCTTTTTTGCCACCAGGACTATTAATTCAATTCTAATTTGATATAAATAAATTTGGCTGTGAGCTCTTTTTACAATTCTATACAGTTGTCTGTGTCTTATTTATTTAATTAAGATAAGCTAAAGAGTGGTGTTTAAAATAAAACTATGGGTGACTTATGTTGTTTGAACTATAGAGTGTGAATGAGAACTAATTGGAACAAAATTAGGTTAATTATCATTCTGCCCACTTGTATTTTTACTCAGTTAATGCAATCTCACTTATTCACAAAGGAGCGTATTGACCACAGGCCTCACTGGTAGGCCAGCTGATAATGGTGCTACTTAAGACATTTTTTAAAAATATATATTTTTGGAACAGGAATTTAAAGGTTTTGGATTGCAAGTAAACAGATAAAATTACATAATTTTAGCTGTTTTATCAATTTTTTATTGATTTTTATTAATTTTTTTACATTTTTAAGGAATCCAAAACCAATTGAGGGCGGTTTTGCTAAAACCTAAACATGATGGTGAATTAGTACCTAAAACAAAACACGGTGGTCTGCGCAGATCTCTAGTTGTAAGGGTATGTTGTTGGTACTTGGATAACCAGAAGTGGCAGCATGCCCCGGAAGATAGACTTCTGGGACCTGGAGTGCACCCTTAAAAAAATTGTAAAGAAAAACATGGTGGCAATAAAATGACTCACCCACACCCTTATTCGTCTCTCTTTTTGCTCACTGATCCATAGGGAAAGGGTTCTATTTAGAGATGTGTGCGGACCCCCATGTTTTGGTTCTAATTAATCATTGGTTTTTGTTTTGGTTTTTACCATAACAACCCTCGTGTTTTGGCTTTGGATCTGGATTTTTTTTAAATGTTAAAAACAGCTAAAATCATGTAACTTGGGACTGTTTTTTGTTCCTACAGTATTTTCAACCAAAATAATATTATTTTCCAGTCATTTCTTGTCAATTTTTGACTACCTCACAGCTCACAATATGTTCACCAATATTTACCAAAGGCTGGCTAGCTCATTGCAGCACAGCAGTGGCAGACATAATGGCAGTTTAATAAACTATACAAGCCCATAGAAAGAATGTTTTCATTAATCAAGAACTATTTCATAAGTGCCAAGGGCAGTACAGAAAACGGAAGGTGTAGTATGTAGTGTAAGTCTGGTAAAGAATTGATTGATTGATTGTTTGATTAAGATAATTTAATTTGAGGCATGGGCTTGGAAGAGCTGTTTTTTGGCAACAGTATAGCCAAGGATTCCTGACAAGAGTTGCAAGAAAAGCTGGCCATACTAACCCCTCTCCTTTCTCCTTCCTAATTGAATAACATCCCCTATAGTACATTTATGAGGTGCACCAGGGAGTCTGAGTATGAGGGGAACTAGCTCAGAGGCCCAAAGGCAATACAGGGAAATGTAGGAGGAGTATGTAGTGGAATGCATGTAAATAATTGATTGATTGATTGAGTGAAAAAAAAATTGAGAGTGACCTTGCAAGAGATGTATTTCAATAACTGAGAAGAGAAATGGCAATAAAATTATAAAATGTTAATATAGCCATGAAACCTGACAATGGTGGCAAGAGAAGATGGCCATACTAACCCCCCTTCTCCTCCCTAATTGAGTAAAAAACCCTTTAGTATTTTTATGTGGTGCACCAAAGAGTCTGAGTATGAGGGCAGCTAGCTCAGACGTGCGAGGGCAGTACAGGAAAATGGAGGTGGACAATGTAGTGGAAGACAGGTAAAAAAGAATGATCAATTGATTAATTACAAAAATAAAATTGAGACGTGGCCTTTTATCTTCTTGTTCATAGTACCAAATATACTAAATATGTTCCACAATTCTGTTAATTTTTTTATATTTTGTGAGGCACCACATTATTTCTGGTTAAAAATGTGTTGCAAATTAGTAATGTGTTAGAGAAATAACCCAAAAAAATGTTTGTCTATGCAAAAAATGGCTATCACATATGCCCTCCAAGCTGCTCATAATGAAAAGAAAAGCAGTCCACAATGAAATTGTCCTTGTGTATCTGTTGTTTATTAAAAAGGACATGCACAGTTTAACAAATCAAGCAGTTAAGCGAGAGGAGCTGCCACTTTTGTGGATAAAGTGCTTAGTTTGTTTGGGACCCCACAAAACAAGCTACCAATTGTTAATCATCTCTAAACTGGGAAGATGTCATTATCCTCCTCACACTCATTAGTGTTAACATCATAATCATCACACAATATTAACTCATTCCTAATGGAATCCACAATTACAGAAGAGGGTGTACTTTTTTGCAATTGGCGACAAAAGTCTTCCTCATAGAATTTGTAGTTCATTTTTATAAACATGAGTTTTTTCATATTTTGAGGAAGTAATCTCCTACGCCGATCACTCACAAGGTTTCTGGCTGTAATAAACACTCTTTCTGCGTAACACTGGAGGGTGGGTAGCTTCAGTACACCAAAACTAGTTTGTACAAGGGGTAAATAATTGCCTTTTTCTCCTCCCAGAAATCAAAATAACTGTGTAACATGCTAATTTGACCATTGTCATTAAAATAATCCTCTACCATCCTATTGATGCTTAGTGTATCAGATTGAGCCACGGTGGAGGTGTCAGTAATTGTGGGCAATTATTTTAAGCCCGACGAGATGTCAAAATGGTGTTTCACTTTGGTGCTCTGAGTTGACTCATCAACCACACAGGTTTTTCCTGGCAGCAGCATTTGCTGGAGAAACTGAAGCAGGAAGTCATGTGCCATTTGAGCTTCAACTTGCTGGCAAGGAGCTTTTGAATCTTATAATATCTGTTTCAGCTGGAAAGAAGGATATTACAAATGTGTCCTCACTTGTCTTTGCTGCAGTCACATCAAGCAGCCCCTCTTGGCGCCAGGGGCACAACTATGGGAGACAATGGAGGCAGCTACTTATGCCAGTGTGATTCTGGTGCCCCCCTCACCCACAACTCCTCGTCCCACTCCTTCTAGGAGCTCTAGCCACGGAACTGTGCTGTGGGCCCAAGCATAAGCATGGCTGCAGATCTTCCAGGAGCTGGATGTCAACAAGGATGCACCAGAGAGAGCTGCGGGTAAGGGCATGGGAGGCGGGGGTCTGGGAGCAAATCTTTGGTGGAGCAACTTCCCGGAATGTGAAGTAGTCGGCAGTAGACTGGGAATTTTGTGATTTGTAGTTCCACCACAGTAGCAGTCTTACAGTATCTTGACTCAAACTCAGTCCTCAAAGCCCCCACATCAGGTGGTTTTCCCCTCTATCTGGGGTATCAGGAGGGCTCCCACCCACATCAGTTTGTTTTCCCTCCATCAGTGGTATCAGGAGGGCTCCCCACCCCACATTTGGTGGCTTAGCCTCCAACCAGAGGACTCTGAGCCTCATGCTAATTGCACTACACAGGTCACCATCTTATCTGTGACTAATGCATAGCTGTATATACCCCAAAAAGATCATTTTGGGGGGATATCCTACAAATTTACTTTAGTAAATAGGCCTAAAAGAAACAAATTCACATATTTTATATTCGTGTTTTTGTGCGTATAGATAGATAGATATGCACCATATTTATTTTCCCTTTTTTAGGGGGGGCACCAAATTATAACTTGCCTCCAGGAGTCTGGGATGAACTTACATCACTGCTTGGCGTGCTTGATAGCATGAGACTCTGATTCAGCAAGGATCGCTATTCTGCTTATGCGCACGCAACGCAGTTGCTACCATCAGCGGTACTATGTAAATGTTTGCATTCGCATTGCAGTCGCAGCCTAACATGAGGACACCCACTTCCCCTTACTCACATCCATATACTTGGGCAACATAGCAAAATAATCGGTAACATCGAGTAACATCAAACCCAGACCTCACTCTGGAATTGCTTACTTCAGATCACACTATGATGCCTCAGGCTGCATATGGTATTGCAGTGGCTAATTTATGCACGCCCTGCAACAGCATTGAAACACACTGGCATGCCTGCGTTCGCCCAACCACCCCCATCACCACCCACAAACGGCACTTCCTGTCAATCACTCTGCCATGGGTCTGCATCTAACTTGCGCATACGCACTGTGTTGTGTGCATATACTGTAAGCAACTGTGTTCCTTGCTGAATCAGGCCCTCTGCTAGCACCGGGCGTCTTTTTTGCATCTTTTAGCCGAAAGTGCGTCTAAGTTGCAATGCAATACAACTAGAATGCACCAGGAGACTGCTATTTAATTTGATATCTGACACTCATATCTGTGTGCGACTTTGTCTCTCAATCAGCATGCAAAAAGTCACTTAATAATAATAATAATAATAATAATCACTTCCTACTCTCCCCAACGGACTTTTCGCTCAAAAATTGAATATGCCCCATAGTCTTAGTCCAACACAGATATCCAAATGTCACATATCAAATGAATGTGCACATTCTCCTGTTGTGTGCTAGTCGCATCACATTGTGACATAGATGCATTTTCGCAAAAAAAAAACAACAAACATTAGCAAAGTTGCCAGGGAACTGATGGCTCACTCATGCTAGGCATATTGTGCTGCATGGCGTATTGAGGCTAGAGCAAGGACACATCCATTCCGTATGACTTAAACCTAGGATCAAGTATGGTTGCCAAAATGTAGTCATCCAATTGCAAACTTTTGTCAAGCGTTTGTTCCTGGCAAAATTAATAAAGAGGTCCAACATCCTTTGCGGAATCACTTCTTTTCATCTCATCCCTCGGTTTCTCTAGCTGCTTTTCCAGTAGTTTTATTAAGGGAATCACCTGACTCAAGCTGGCAGTGTCTGAATTCACTTCATCAGTTACTGCTTGAAATGATTTCAGTAGCTTGCATAAAACAAAGAGTATTCTCCTGTGTGCTGGACTAAGGTACATTTCCCCCTCCTCTCCCTATGTCATGACTTGTTGTTGTAGGTTTGGATGGTTTGTTGCTGTTTCTCCAATTGCTGAAGCTTAAAAAAAAGGATGAAATTCCACCTGGTTACTATCTCTCACTTCCGTGGTATGACAAACTAACTGAACTGTTCTTGCAGCCAGTGTGATCTTAATTGCAGGTGCTGAATGCTGAAAATGTCCTTAAATTTCTCTGGCCACAGAGGGTATCTGCTGCACGCCCCTTTAATATTTTTTACAATTTTCAACTACCAAGTTTATTGTGTGGGCAAAATATGGGACATGTCCAAATTCAACCAGCTGTAATGCTCTCACAATGTTACATGTGTTATTCGAAATGACAAATCCTGTGGAGAGTCCTAGCGGGGTAACCCTTTTTTCTATGACATCTCTCAGTTTTTCTAACAGGGTGACAGCAGTATGCCTCTTAATGAAGCTGGTGATACAAAGAGTAGCCTGTCTGTGAATGAGCTGGTGTTGTGTGTTAGATACTGCTGCTGCTGAAGGCGAATATCCATCCAGTGGGCTGTCACAGCCATGTAATCTTTAGTTTGACCAGTACCACTTATTCACATATCTGTGGTTAAACACTGTAGATAGTGGGTACACTGTCATTTTCTACGCCAAAAACTATTTTTTTTTATTTTTTTTTTAACATCCTGGTACAGGTGAGGAATTGCTGTTCTTGTAAAATGGAATCGAGACAGAATTTGGTAGCGGGGACACAAGACCTCAATTAACTGTCTAAAACCACATGTATTGATGGCGGATATTGGATGCAGATCGAATGCTAGAAAGTCATGTCTTTAGTGATCCACTTTGAAACTAGAAGGCTGCTTTCATACTTGCTTCCTCTTGTAAACGATTGTTTCACAGTCCATTGTTTAAAACTAGTCCTTTTTCTCCCCTTCTGGGATGAAGATTCACCCCCAGCAGCACCTAGAGTGCTAGGATTCTACTGTGGAATCCTGCACAGGGAATGAGTCAATTAGTCTTTGCAAATTGGATGCAGGAGGACTACCTCCGATGAGATTGATGATGAATGTTTTGGCGGTGGAGATTACATGAGAGGGGATCTAACTGAGAACTGGGAGCTAGCTAATGCTGGACTACTTGTTATTATTTTACCAGATTTTTCAGCTCTTTTCCAAAACTTTGCATAAACTTTCTGCAAATGACGTAACAGGGAGAAGGTTCCTAGATTGTTACTGTTCCTACCTCTACTTCCCTACCTCTACTTACTTTGGCTTTACAAACAGTACAGATGGCTTGACAAATGTTACCAGGATTTGGGTAAAAATAATTCCACACAAAAGAGGTGGCTTTTTTAGTCTTTTACCCAGGCATGACAATGGCCTTCTTTCTCCTACTGTATGGCATTTTTTTGTGCCTCACAGAGTGCTGCAGCCTGCCCACAGTACACAGTGCCCTGTCCCACCCTCTACCTCCGATCTACTGTGTGAAATGGCACCCAATCACATGGGAGGGACTTTAATATACAATCCAAAACAAGCGAGATTGGGGAAGATGATGTTTTGCCTTGTTTTGAGATCCAAACAAGGCGGAAAGATGCGAGCCCCGGCTCAGTTCGACTCAGAACCATTAAGTTTGCATGTGTTCATATGCCAAGACTCTGAACCTGCACATTTTCTAATTCTATTTGATCCATGTAGGCATTCTGGGGTCTTTGAAGAAAAAAACACATTGCAGATGAAATAAGGAGGTCTTACTGCAAATGACAGTTCATTGCCAGTCACTGTCAATAGAATGTACTGGACGCTCTTCCCACACTCAGGCCAATCAGTGTGGACCTCACACATATTTAATTTTACATTTATTAATCAAAATCCTATAGAGACAGTTGCACAGATCCTAGAAATCTGTGAAGTGCTACACAAAAAATACTTACCAGAGGCAACTTCACTTAGTAAATTTGGTGGTTTGTATTCACTTGAGGGAAATTGGTATGGCGATTGGGGCAAGTTGGGATGGCGATTTGTGTCGAAAGTCTCTCTCTGCTTTGGCGAGAGTTTTGAGCTTAACAAATCAAATGCCACAATCTCATAATGTCAATAAGTGTGGTGAGATGTGTGTAAAAGGGTATATAAAAAATGTTAAATATATCCCTGCCTCCTATATTTTTAAAACGGTTTAATGAATCCAAAACATTTGTTGAGCAATGCATTGCTTTCTTCTCCCAGGCACAAATGCAGAATGTTCTTGATTTTCCTTTCCTTCCTAATTATTTTTCTATTACTGCAGCGTGTACTGAATTATGGCAACTGAAAATAGAAACAGAGTATTGTGCACCATTTGACATAGGTCATTTGGATAGAATGCAAATTCCTCTTCCCTGTTATGTTCTTAACAGAAAACTACCCACATATTAATCAACACCATTAAATTCTCATATTTCCTTACCGTATTTTTTCTTTTTTTTTTTGCATAGTGGGTATATTGATTTGGTTGGATAGTTGTATGTGACTACCTCACAAAGTACACGAGTCTAGGCCAGACTGACTCTACATTTAACACATAACATATTTCCATTGGGAAGTGTCACAAATGGATTTTAACACACATGTACCTGTTAATGATAATGCAGAAATTTTATTTATTTATAGATTTATTCATGAGTACTGTACTGCATTGTCAGAGCTGTCAAACACACTTTCTGCACAACTTAATTTGAAAAATGCAGAACAGAATGTTACAATCTGTCTGCAACTATAATGTAGATATATTATAGAAAAATGTACATATGTATGTGTGTATATATATATATATATATATATATATATGTTTGTATGTGTATGTATATATATATATATATATATATATATATATATATAGCAAATCCAAAAGTAGCATGCACTCACGTTTAAAACTTTCAGAGGTTGTTTTCCAGAATGCAAACCGATTTAACATCCTGGAGCCGTCTTATTATTTTGTGGCTGGGTAGGATCATGGTCGTTAAGATGAATATTATACCTAAATGGTTCTATATTTTTCAGACCCTGCCCATAGCTGTTCCTGCTTCATTCCTTAGTAATATTCAAAAAGCCCTTATCTGTTTTATTTGGAATCACAGACCTCCGAGAATTGAAGCTAAAACCTTGGGGAAGTAGGGCCCAGGAGGTGGTAGAGGGCTTCCTCATATTAAACTTTATTATCTTGCCTTCCATTTTTCCCAAATGATCGCTTCATACTCTCCCCCGGGTTCTATTTCTTGGCTTGATATTGAATCGGCCAATGTCAATCTCCCAGATTTGACCCCATTATGGGGTCTATCTCCTACACACCGACCCCATGCATCTAAACTGCTCCCCACTATAAAATTTAATTCCAAACTTTGGGACTTCTACTCTCTGAAGATCAATCTTTCCTCACTATCGTCTCCCCTGGCCCCTATTCGGCATAATCCCCTGTTCTATCCTGGATTTTGCTCCACAAAGTTTCGTAACTGGACTCGAGTGAGATTTAAGTTCCCTGATGATTTTTCCAACCAGGGCCAATGGTTATCTGTCACGTTTGGCTTTGGGAAATCCCCTACTGAGGGGGTGAAAACTGAGGTCCCAGATTGAGGGAGGAATCGGAGGAGTGTGGCCTGTATATAAGATCGCCTCATCCACAAATATCAGATGTTGACAAGACCTGACCAAAGATGCAGAGTCTAACCTGCTGGGAGGTGTTCACCAGTGATCCCTCCAAGCGGGATATGGGTTTAAGCTGCACCCAGCAGGCGGGTCGTGGTCCTTTGGTCAGGTATCCGATATCCACGGGAATAGAGAAAATACGACAATGGCCCCAAGAAAAATATTTCAGTAAGAAGTACAGCTACACCAAGAGTTAGTATTTGTAGTTGTACACAAGTAAAGGGTTTTTGATGCACAGTTGCACAAAGAGGTGGCACTTGTTGTAACTGTACGCCGGTTAAGGTGTCTTGACGTATTATTGCACCAAGAGGTGGCACTTGTAATGGCAGGCAGGTAAGAAGTTCTGACGCACTGCTGCACAAAGAGGATGGTACTTGTAAGGCACACAGGCAAGATGTTCAAAAGCACTGTTGCACATTGAGATGACACTTGAATGGCACACAGGCAAAGTGTTAGGATGCACTGTTGCATAAGGATTTGGCACTTGTATAGTACACAGGCATTATGTATGGAGGCACTGTTGCACAAAGAGATGACACTAGTAGACTCGAGGATATCACGATGAGGGAACCTGGAATGAGGTAATGGCAAGTATACACAAGGTAGCGTCAACGTTGCACAGGCAACTACCTTCTGTCTGGAGACTGGTTTTATACACTAAGGTAGCAGATCATTGGTGGACAGTGTCAGCTGACCACCACCATGCTACCATTGGGTAATGGGCAGACAGGTGATGTGAACTCTCATGGCTGCGTCCATGACGGCAACTGCAGCAACCAAGGCACAGCGCAGCTCATGGTTGTCCACATGACTCTAAGTATAATGCTCAGCGCATCACTCCCCGCCACACCTGACGTGTGACCATCCGGAAGGTCAGGGGAAGACGGCGCTGTGGTGAGTAACGGCCTATTCAACCTGACATTATCCTTGTCTGAATTGCAACAAAAATCCCCATCCCAGACACAACCCTTTTGAATTCCTTCAAAGTCGCCATTTTCTACACTCCCTTCCTTCACTCTTTGTTCTCCGAGCCCTTAATCCTTTTCAGAATCTATGTAAACACTCTCCCTTGTCCAAAGGCTTCATCTCCCAGCTTTATGCCCTCTTTATAGATGTCACCCTCCCTCCTCTGAGGCCCCATGAAATTGCTTGGGATTAAGACCTCGGAAACCTCCTCCAGATGATGAGGCCTGGGATGATATGAGACTGGGAATAGCCAATAGCTCTATTGCTACTAAAATAAAAGAGACGGCATACAAAATATATTATAACTGGTATTATACTCCCGAGAGACTTAACAAAATGTTTCCGTCCTCCTCACCCAATTGTTGGCGGGATTGTGGCGGCAGGGGTACTATGATCCATATATGGTGGCCTTGTTCGAATATTGTCCCCTTCTGGGACCTGGTTCATGGCCTATTAAATTCCCTCCTGGAGGTTCCGATAACAAAAAACCCCTGGATATTTTTGTTGTGCTAATCCCCTCCAGGCCTTAGCAAATTCTCCAGAAAATTGGCCGCACACATTTTGGTGGCAGCAAAATCCTTGATTGCCTTAAATTGGAAGAAGACTTCTCCCCCTCATCTCTCTGCTCTTAAATCACAGATTTGGCATGTTGTGGACCATGCAGGAGATAACTTATTACCTCCATGATCGAGGACATCATGTTTGAGTTCCCTGACTGTTTGCTGAACGTAGACCCACGTCCCCTTTCTCTTGAGTATTCACTTTGCGGGTGGACCCATGGACAGCAAATTAAACGTCCTTCTTCTTCACTTTTCTGTTTCCACCATCTTATTCTGCTGTAACCTTTCATTTTTGGATGCTTTTTGTGTATTTGTGTTTATTATACTGTTTTGTGGCCCGCATCCCCCTCATTTTGTCCTACCTTCCCTCTATTTCCCCTCCCTTACATTAGTCACATGACTTTTTTTATTGTCATTTTTATTTTGTTATTACTATGTTTGAAATTTGGTCTGTATTGGGCTTTTGTTGCCCCTTGTTTTTGTGTTTATTTCTATTATGTCTGACCACTCAAAATAAAGAATTATAAACAAAAAAAACTTTCTAGAGTGTATCACCTAAGAAATCACAGAGAATAGAGGGTCTACTGTGGCTTTAAAATTATGCAAAAATAATATGAGCACTCTCCTTGCAGGTAGAAAAACATACGTTTTTTAATTATCACCTGCGCAAGTTGCAGGTGATAATGAGGGAGTGATGCCCTACATATACCAGCTCTGGGTATAGGTTTCACACCATTGTGTGTGAAACCTATAGAGATTACTTGAAAAAAAAATAATTTATATATGTATATATATTGGAGATGAGCGGGTTCGGATCTCTGAGATCCGAACCCACCTGAATTTAGCAGATCCGAGTCGAATCCATGCAGGCTCGGGGTTTCCCGCCTGACTCGGATCTCAAAACCGAGGCAAAACCATAGAGTCGGAAATCTTGCGATTTGCGAGCTTACGTCTCTGTGATCAATGTAGTATATAGGGACCACGCGGCGGACGCCATTTTACTCCGGCTGTGGAGAGTGAACAGGGAGAGTGGGTAGTGTAGAGAGGTGCTGGTGCTGGTGCTCCTGCTCCTGCTCATGTGCTGTGCTGTCTGCTGTGTCCTGGGCAGGTGCTGCTGATCCATTCTGGTCTGGTGCTGTGCTGTCTGCTGTGTCCATCTGGGCTGGTGCAGATACATCTGGGCTGGTGCTGCGTCCATCTGCGCCCAAGTTCTGGACTCAAAAAATAAATATATACTGTATATATTGTCAAAAAAAAAACAATAAAAGTGTCTTTTTGTGTAATATTTTTCTGTGTGTGTGCGTGTTAGGCTTAACCGCACAAGATCCAGCCAGCAATGCAAGTTGCAACCTAGTGCTGCCCGACTCCAGTCGTCATCAATCGTTGCTTTGGGCCCAAGGTCTGGACCTGTAAAAAAAATACTAAAAGTGTATTTTTTGGTGCAATATTTTTCTGTGTGTGTGCATGTTAGGCTTAACCGCACAAGATCCAGCCAGAAATGCAAGTTGCAACATAGTGCTGCCCATCTCCAGTCATCATCAATAGGTGCTCTGGGCCCAAGTTCTGGAGCTGAAAAAAATTAAAAATAAATTGTCTTTATTTTAACTTTGTGTGTGTGTGCATGTTAGGCTTAACCGCACAAGATCCAGCCAACAACGCAAATTGCAACCTAGTGCTGCCCAACTCCAGTCGTCATCAAACGGTACTCTGGGCCCATGTTCTGGAGCTGAGGAGAGTCCAAGTGGGGTATTCATTTAGCAATTTAAAAAAATTGTCTTTTTTTTTTTTTAATCTTTGTCTGTGTGCGCACAACTGCACATGTGTGAATTTGTAACCACACCTTGGCTACACCATTGCTGCTTGTGACACTGCTTCAAGGCCACAGAAAATATGGAGGGCTGTCACATGACAGGAGAGCCAGTTCAAGTACCACATGTTGTAGCTGTCACCAGCATCCTCTATGAAAGCCCATACCCCAGGGCTTAAGTCACGCCATCGATAATATGGTAAAGCAAGTTTTACTGAAGTTAAGAATAAAAAATTGAAAGGAAATTTGCCTTTAGCTAAACAAAAAATTGGCAATATGCCATTCACTACACGAAGTGGCAAGGAAAGGATAAGGACTTGGCCTTTCTTTATGAAGACTGCTGATTCTGATAACCCTTCTGCTTGTAGTAGTCATAGTGGTGGTGGTCCAATTAAAAATTTTAAAGTTGTTAGGACAGCTCCGGAAAAACCAACTGTGTGCCCTGAGAAATTGAAATCACAAATCCCATAGGAGAGTGCAAGTGTGTCCGCGATTGCCATGTGTGAGCCAGACCTAAATACTAGTGTACTGGAGGATCCTCCAAGTTCCAACATTTGTGTGCCCTCTGTAAATGTGGGGAAGGGCAGTCAACATCTTGCAGACGTAGTAATTGAGAATGCTTCTGTGGAATTGCACATGGAGGAGGAGGATATTTTGGTAGTCAACGGCGCTAAGGTTGATGAGGATGTTGATGATGAAGATGTTGGTGATGAGGATGTTGATGCCGAGGATGTCCTTTGTGTAAGTAAGGCAACAGCTGTTGCCCATGGATTGAAAAAGCCAAAGCCCATTGTTGACATGCCGGGGCAAAAGACAAAAAAAATCCACTTCTCACGTGTGGAATTATTTAAACCCCAATCCGGACACCAGTCAATAATTAATTGAGGTCATGTGTCCTCGCTACCAGACCCTTTCTAGATTCCACTTCGCTAGAACAGCAATTCCAAATCTGTACAAGGACAAAAAAACCTTATTAATGTCCTCAGAAATGCTGTTGTACCCACTGTCCACTTGACCCCTGATATGTGGACAAGTGGGACAGGGGAGGTGTATTGCCTACAACAGCAACAGCAGCAGCAACATCTACCAAAAGACAGCTGTTACAGAGGCAGGTTACTCTTTGTATAACTGGTTTCACTAAAAGACATACCACTGAGAACCTTTTAGAAAAACTCAGGGAAATCATTGCTAAATGATTACCCCACTTGGACTCTCCTCAGGATTTGTGATTTCGGACAATGCCACCAATATTGTGAGAGCATTACATCTGGGCGCATTCCAACACGTCCCATGTTTTGCTCACACAATTAATTTGGTGGTGCAACATTTTTTAAAAAATGACAGGGGCGTGCAGGAGATGCTCTCCGTGGCCTGCAAAATATACGGACATTTTAGACATTCGGCGACCGCTTGTCGAAGATTGCATGACCAGCAGGTACTGTTCAATTTGCCCTGCAATCAGCTGAAGCAAGAGGTAGTAACTCAGTGGAATTCTACACTCTATATGCTTCAGCAGATGGAGGAACAGCAAAAGGCCATCCAGGGCTATACAATGGACTATGACATGGCTGTGGAGGGGGAATGCACCTTACTCAAGCGCAGTGGGGAACAATTTCCGTGTTGTGCAAGGTTCTCAAACCCTTTGAACTTGCCACATGTGAAGTTAGTTCAGACACTGCCAGTTTGAGTCAGGTCATTCCCCACATCAGACTTTTGCAAAAACAGCTGGAGAAACTGAAGGAGGAGCTGAAACGGAGCGATTGCGCAAAGTATGTCGGACTGGTGGATCAAGCCCTTGATTCACTTCACCAGGATCCAAGAGTCGTCAATCTATTAAAATATGAAAAATACATTTTGGCGACCATTCTGGATTCTAGGTTTAAGTCCTAACTTGTGAGTTTTTTTCCAACAGACCGAGATCTAAAACTGTGCAAAGAGATGTTGGTAAAAAAAATTGTCAGCTGCAGCCACATGTGAAATGACCGCATCTCCTCCTTCAGTTTCTGCAGCTGCCAGAAAAAGACTCAATCTTCCTTACAGAATGCCTGCTGGTCATCGTAATTGTTCACCAAAAAAATGACATCTGATCGGGCCTGAGAGAACTGCCTACTAGTGACGTCTTCTACCGTGACTGTGTGATACGGTCTCCATTCACAGAATGGTGGAGGACTATTTCAGAGATAACATCCTAATAGGCATTGTCAGACAGTCCCTATCAGTACTTGCAGGAAAAAGAGGCAATTTGGCTTTGCATTACTTGAGTTGCCCACCCTCCAGTGTGTACTTCAAAAGAGTTTTCCGTGCAGCTGGCAACCTTGTCAGTGATCCGCGTAGGAGGTTACTTCCTCAAACTGTGGAAAAGATGATGTTCATTAAAATGAATTACAAATTCCATGAGGAGACCAACAATTACATGATAAAATTACAGAGGCGCCTATGGTGGATTACAGAAGGAAGAAATTAATATTGTGTGAAAAAGAGGATGTACACACTGATGGGGATGATGAGGACAACGGAAACTAGTAATGTAAAGCCAGTTTGTGTATGGGATCATTTTCATTTCCATGTCCATATCACATTGGCAGCTTGTCGCTGAAACCAATCATTTCAGCCACAATTGGTCCTTGTCACTGAAATGATTGGTTTGTTAAACTGTGAATGTCCTGTTTTGTTAATAATTCAGCCACAATTAGCAGTCCTTGTCACTGAAATGATTGGTTTGTTAAACTGTCCTGTTTCCTATACAATATAAGGGTGGGTGGGAGGGCCCAAGGACTATTCCATCTTGCACCTTTTTCCTTTCCATTATATGCAGGTTGGGGCATTGCTGCCTGACATTTTAAATTAATGTTATGGTTGGTTTAGGAACCAATGATTTGTTTTTAAATTATTTTATTATCAATTTTACAGCCAGGGGCTAAACCAATGAATTTCTCATTATTAATTATTCAGCCCGGGGCTGCACCAATGAATTGTTTTTTAATTAATTTTTTTATCAATTTTACAGCCAGGGGCTGCACCAATGAATTTCTTTTTAGTAATTATTCAGCCAGGGGCTGCACCAAATGAATTGTTTCTAATTCATTTATTATCAATTTTACAGCCAGGGGCTGCACCAATGCAGCCCCTGGCTGTAAAATTTTACTAATTTTACTAATTTTACTAATTATTCAGCCAGGAGCTGCACCCAATGAATTGTTTTTTACTTTTTTAATTAAATTATTATTAATTATTCAGCTCGGGGCTGCACCAATGAATTGTTTTTTATTCATTTATTATCAATTTTACAGCCAGGGGCTGCACCAACTATCAGCTATCAATTCTTCAATCTTCAAGGGTATCCCAACCATCATCTTTGCACAGTCCTCAACTCTATTAATAATTATATCAATCAGTTTTGAGCCATCAAGCAACCTTTTGGCCCTTTAACTAGATGAAAAAATCAATATTGTGAGCTGTGAGGCAGTCAACATTTACTAGAAACGAGTGTAAATAAATGTTATTGAGGTTATTAATACTGTAGGAACAAAAAAAGGCCAATTTTTTATGATTTTAGCTGTTTTTTTTATTTTTTTTAAGAAAAAATCCAGATCCAAAACCAAAACACGAAAACAAAACATGGAGGTGAGGTTTTGGCAAAACCAATCCAGATCCAAAACCAGGGGAGATCCAGATCCAAAACCAAAATCAAAACACAGGGGTCGGCGCGCATCTCTAATATATATAATATATATACTGTATGTGTATATATCTATATATATATATATATATATATATATATATATAGAAGAGAACAAAAACTACTGGACTCGGAGACCGATATTAAATAATTATATTGAAAGTGTCACAAAATATATATGTATATATATGTCTGCATTCAAAAAACATGTCATTACTATACACAGCCCAATAACATGAATATAATCACAAAGACACTCTCCAGTTTGTTCAATCACAATGCTGTATTTACTTGGTCATAAATTACAATACAATGTGAGAGAAAATATTGCACAGTCACTGCACTTTGAAGATATTCCAGCAAATAAACATCATAGTCTGCTTTATGGATCCTGGACCAGTGAGTCCACCAAAACAACTGTATTGCTACTTGGAAGACTCTGTGTACCAGCCTGTAACATCTTGCCTTTGATTGTGAACACTACACTGTCCTGCATTCCTGCCTGTAATGGGAAAATAGAGCTTCTGTTGCATTTTACATAGTCTATGTGATTCTCGCCACAATATATATATATATATATATATATAATATATATATATATTAGAGATGTGCAGTTTGGTTCTCCAGAAATCCAAATCCACCCAAATTTCGGGAATCCGGGTAAAGCCGAGTCACAGTTCTAATCTCCTGAGGAGATCCGGGTAAATCCGGGTCGCGGTTCTGATCTTTTTGCGGTTCAGAGATCTGATTTTAAATCTGAATGTACAGGTTTTGGGTTGCATAAATGACATAATTTTAGCTATTTTTAAAACTTTTTATCTATTTTTTATTTAAAAAATCCAGATCCAAAACCAGAACACGTGAGGGTGGTTTGCAAAACCAGATCCAAATCCAAAACCAAAACATGGGGGTTGGCGCACATCCCTAATATACAGTATATATATTGTGAGGATACAGGGTTCTCTGAATCACCCAGACACCGAGCAGATGAAACCAACGTGATGGTTTATTTTTCCACAGCACACAGCAACAGATAATATGTATGGACAAGCGGTAAATACAGTGAACAGACAATTCACAGGTAGCAGTCCAGATTGGGCCAGTCTCAGCAGCAGATAATGTCCCAGAGAAATTCCACGAAATAGCTAGAGATGCACAGTCCCACAGGAGAAACTATCACTGATCCCGTAGCAGTGAATAGCGTATAGGTCCTTGCAGAATTTCCAAAGTACAAATCCACACAGAACTGGTGATGCGTTCCACTAGCACTTTGGCAGAGCGAGACTTCTTAGTCAAAGTCAGCGACTAACATATGGAGTTGCCTTCGGTGACCTCTTTTGAAACCTTCCAATTTCCCACGATATTGTGACCACCCAGGGGGGTTGCACCATTTCCTGATTGGTGCGCGTCCCTTATCTCCTACCTCCCCCAGATATTACTTCCCTGATGAACACCTGCAGGGTTGGTTCTGTTCAGTCTACCAGATTCAAGTGAGGCACAAAACAGGCAAATGGAAGGAGGAGTAAATCCTGAGCGTCCCCTGTTGAGGTGGGAATTAACTTAGGGGGTCTTTTGCTCTGGGAGGTGTTACCTTGCTCTAGTGGTTATGAATAACTCAAACATATGGACCAGGCTAACATCAAGGCTAGACAGTTCTAAAGATTACATTTCCTGCCATTCTTACAGTAAATAATATACCTGATAATGGAAATGTGTGTCCAGAGAATGATCACAAATACACTAGGAGATGGAAGGGGAACACAAAAGGGCTAAAAAGTTAATTGATCGCTGCAAGGACTGAGATACTGCAAATACATTTTTAACACATATCTCATGTCCATATATATATATATATATATATATATATATATATATATATACACACAAACATATATGTTTGTATTATTAAACAGAAAGAAGAAAAATCAGTTGCAAAAATGAAAGAAAACCATTTGATGTTGGAAGGGCTGCTAAGAGGAAATTCAGGTCCTTGTGCAGCAGTTTCTTGGTCTTAATGTCCCAGGTTTACAAAAGTCAGTTCATGCCCTGAACTATGAGGGGTGTGACCATGTGGGGAAGTATAAAGTTATCGGTCCATTCATTCATCTGATCCTAAATACCTCTTATTCTAATCAGGATATAGTTATAAGACTGGCATCTGCAAGGCCTAATCAAGTTGCGCTGTTCTCCAGTGCAGATGGGGCCAGAGCCATCGGTCCCATTAGACACTATACTATCACCCAATCCTTTCACATAGTAATCTTTCCAAGCATTTTGAACCCACCCTCTCAGCACCCCTTTGTTTTGGACAGGTTATGCTGGAAGGTTCAGTGTGCTGAATAGTAGAAGTACTAATTCCCAGACTTGTCTTTAGTTGTCGCCAGGAGCAGGCTAATAAAGTACCAGGTTCTACTAGCATGAAACCTTCCACCAGATGTTCTGAACAGCCTATGTTTATCCAAATCTGCTCACAGAGGGTTAAGTCACATGCAGGTCCAAATGCAGTCACATCTAGAAAATCAGACGGATCTCATGCATTTCTCTCTGTATGCGAAATGGGTGTTTTAGGGCATCAATTAAGCAGCACCTGGGCGCTTGAAAGAAAACCACCTTGTGGGAGTGTCATGGGACTGTCTTGGGAGAGAAGACAGAGCTGTGCCTGATCCAGCTGGATCGTGCGTATGCCGAGAAGATGCCATATTGAAAACAGTGGGGTGGCGAAATGCGTACGTATTAGGATGCACCTATAGTCGCATTTACATTCCATTAGCAAAATATCCACATTCCAAGTGCAGCCACACAGAAACCTGTGTACAACTCCGCATCAGACCCATAATCTAAAGCAAAATTTTAAGAAACACATCTAGAACATTTAGAAATAATCAGTTTATATGGATTTATTCCAGAGACAAAAGAAGCATTGTAAGTCGGCAGGTCTGCATACTCTTCATCTTCTTACTTCATTGCTCTTGTTAGAGAGTCTCTCCCCTTTTTTAATTTTGGGACTTAGGCCCTCATTCAGAGCCGGACGCTCTGAGCAGAGCGCTCGCTCTGAATGAGGGCCGTCCTCCATAAAAATGGAGCGTCATCCTGGACGCTCGTATAGCTGTGGGTCACCACCCACAGCTTATACGAGCGTGCAGGATGATGGTCGCGATGGTCTTGACCATCGCGACCATCGCCAGTGCGACCAGAAGCCTGTGGTCGGGGTTTTCGACCACAAGCCCTGGAGTGATTTTGGCTCTATCAGAGCCAAAATCACTCCCACTGACATCACTAGTGATGTCAGTGGGGCCGGCTTCTGACGGTAGGCGTTCCCGTGGGAACGCCTCCGTCTGGCAGGCACGCCCCCGGCACGCCCACCAAAGGGGGCGTGCTGTCAATCAACATCGACAGCACGCCCCCTTTGATCAGACACAACGAGCGAAGGAAAGTCCTTCTCTCGTCGCGTCTGGTGCATGTGCACGACGGAGCTCCCTCCGTCGTGCGCATGCGCAGTGCACACCATCGACCCACTTGCGAGCAGACAGCCGCTTGCGAGTGGGTCTGAATGAGGCCCTTAAATCAGTATTGTGCTGGTAAATAGTGATTGCTAAGATAACACATCAGTCTGTGTTAAGGAGACATTGAGCTATCACTTAAGATCTTCCATCACATTATGATCAATAGACCATCCATCACCCTTAGTTCCAGCTATTGAATTTGCACTCACCTTGGAAAACAGGGACCTATTTAGTAATGTCTGCATTTTTGCCATGTTAATTAATATATGTTATGACCACTTTTCACAGTATTAATTAACATGGCTATTGATCATTTAGGTCATGCCGATACTGAGCATCCCAGTGATGACATTTCCCCATAAAAGCTTTCTTCACCCCAGCAGTGAAGGAGGTGTTTGTACTGGGCATGCATACTAGGGGTGTGCACCGGCCACTTTTCGTGTTTTGGTTTTGGATCTGGATCTTTCTTCGTGTTATGGATCTGGATTGGTTTTGCCAAAACCACCCTTCCGTGCATTGGGTTCTGGGTTTTGTGTTTTGGATCTGTATTTTTTTGAAAAAAAGCATAAAAACAGCTAAAATCACAGAATTTGTGGGTTTTTATGCTCTTATTCAATTATTAACCTCAATAACCTTCATTTCCACTCATTTCCAGTCTATTCTGAACACCTAACACCTCACAATATTGTTTTTATGGCCAAAAGATTGCACCGAGGTAGCTGGATGACTATGCTAAGCCACACGAGTGGGCGGCACAAACACGTGGCCCATCTAGGAGTGACACTGCAGCGGCAGACAGGATGGCAGTTTGAAAAACTAGGCCCCAAACAGTACATACTGCAAAGAAAAAAAAGAGGTGCAAGATGGAATTGTCCTTGGGCCCTCCCACCCACCCTTATGGTTGTATAAATAGGACATGCACACTTTAACAATCATTTCAGCGCCAGGGTCTGCCACATGACTGTGGCTGAAATGGTTGGTTCATTTGGGCCCCCACAAAACAAGCTGGCAATTAATGTGTCCCTGCACAAACTGGCTCTACGGAGGCAAGATATCATCCTCATCCTCCTCATCCACCGATTCCTTGGATAAAACAGGAAAAAGAGATTTAGGTGTCCCTGGACTGCTTACGGTCTTAGCCAAAGTTTCTGAACTTGACAGTAACATTTTATGAACGCGCTGCAGGTGCCGTATAAGGGAGGATGTTCCTAGGTGGTTAACGTCCCTACCCCTACTTATTTCACCTTTACATATGGTACATATGGCAAGACAGTTGTTGTCCGGATTTGGATAGAAATATTGCCAGACCAAAGAGGTGGAATGTTTGGTCTTCTGCCCAGGCATGACCGTGATGGGCTTTTTCATCCCACGGACAACAACTGTCTCCCCCGGAGCCTGATTTAAACAAACCACATCACCATCAGAATCCTCCTCGCCAACTTCCTCCTCAGCGCCAGCTACACCAGTATCCTCATCCTGTTGTACTTCAACAGTGACATCTTCAATTTGCATATCAGCAAGTGGACTGTGGGTGCTCCTTTCAGCACTTGCAGGGGGCGTGCAAATGGTGGAAAGAGCCACCTCTTCCCGTCCAGTGTTGGGAAGGTCAGGCATCGCAACCACCACCACACTTGGACTCTCCTTGGGGATTTGTGATATCTTCTTAGAACGCAGCTTTTGCCAGCTTAACAAGTTTGATTTTTTTAGTGGGAGGAGGGCTTCCATCATCATGTGAAGCTGAACCACTAGTCATGAACATAGGGAAAGACCTTAGCCATTCCTTGCCACTCCGTGTCGTAAATGGCATATTGGCAAGTTTACGTTTCTCTTCAGATGATTTAAATGTTTTTTTCAAGGTCATTTTCCTGAACTTTGTCATTTGGGATTGTATGTGCCCTCTACTATGACATTGGGCATCGGCCTTGGCAGACAACGTTGATGGCATGTTATCGTCTATGTCATGACTAGTGGCAGCAGCTTCAGCACTAGGAGGAAGTGGTTCTTGATCTTTCCCTATTTTATTTTTATCGGAGAAAGTTTGGTCCTCCATTTATGTTATATTGATATATACGTGCGGCTAAGGCGCACACAAACACAGAAAATTATTTTTTATTTTTGTTGGAGACTAGTGCACTTTGTGGGTTACACCACCCTTTAAGAAATGAGCCAGCTGGCCCTTTACTTATGGGACACAGGCGCATGCTTGGCACTACTTTGTTGATGCACGTGCGGCTACTGCGCACACAATTCACAAACACAAAAAATATATATTTTTTTGTTTTGTTTGGAGTGCCCTTTGGGGGTTACAGCACCCTTTAATGGACAAGCCAGCCGGCCTTTTACTTGTGGGACACAGGCGCACGCTTGGCGCTGCTCCTTTGTTGATGCACATGCAGCCACAGTGCACACAATTCACAAACACAGAAAAAAAAAATATTTTGTTTGGAGTGCCCTTTGGGGGTTACAGCACCCTTTAGCGGTCAATCCAGCTGGCCCTTTATTTATGGGACACAGGCGCACGCTTGGCACTACTTTGTTGATGCACGTGCGGCTACTGCGCACACAATTCACAAACACAAAAAATTTTTATTTTTTTTTAATTTTGTTTGGAGTGTACTTTGGGGGTTACAGCACCCTTTAATGGACAAGCCAGCCGGCCTTTTACTTATGGGACACAGGCGCACACTTGGCGCTGCTCCTTTGTTGATGCACGTGCAGCCACAGTGCACACAATTCACAAACACAGGAAAAAAAAATTTATTTTGTTTGGAGTGCCCTTTGGGGGTTACAGCACCCTTTAGCGGTCAATCCAGCCGGCCCTTTATTTATGGGACACAGGCGCACGCTTGGCACTACTTTGTTGATGCACGTGCGGCTACTGCGCACACAATTCACAAACACAAAAAAATATATTTTTTTATTTTGTTTGGAGTGCCCTTTGGGGGTTACAGCACCCTTTAACGGACAAGCCAGCCGGCCTTTTACTTATGGGACACAGGCGCACGCTTGGCGCTGCTCCTTTGTTGATGCACGTGCAGCCACAGTGCACACAATTTACAAACACAGAAAAAAAATATTTTTTTTTTGCACTTGGGGGGAGCACCCCCTGGACAACACTACAGCACCCTTTTAGGACTGGGACACTGCACAGGACTTTGGAGTGGACACAGCCCCTATGGACAACTGACTGCACAACACAGTCCAGCCAGCCCCTATGGACTTTGAAGGAGTGGACACAGCTCCTATGGACAACAGCAGGACAGTGCAGCACAGCACAACACTACACTACACTACACAGCCCAGCCAGCCCTAACTCCCACCCTCCCTCTTCACTGTCCACAGCCGAGTGAGAAAATGGCGCCGACGCGGGTACCTTATATAGGATCCAAAACCTGCGAGACCCGGAAGGCGGGATGATGACGTTTTGCCTCGATTTCAGATCCGAGAGGCGGGAAAAGTCGAGCCTGACTCGGTTCGGCCTCGGATCGGGGGGGCTCGGGGGGGTTCGGATTTCAGAAATCCGAACCCGCTCACCCCTAATGCATACACTCCAGGCTGCCAGGGAGTAATCCAAAGATCAGTCTTTGGTGAAAAACAATGCAACAGTGTTGCCTATAGGGTAATGGTTAATGACACCTAAAGATGGTGTTAGTTAAGGGGACCAAGATCCAAAAATCTAAGCTTTTAAGCGCTAGGTAAATATCTCAAGGCCATAGCCCTCATTGTAAATAATGGGGACTGCAGTACTTAGCTGAACACAGAGATATCTTGATAAAGTTCTGATAAACTCCATAAAGAGGCACAATACCATATAGTCATATAATATGTTTAAGCAGAGTGAGGGGTGCAATTCCAGGACTTTATGGCTCTCTAATGACCATCTTATCCATGAATTGAGATAGTACCCTCAATGGGTAATGGGTAGTTGGAAAGAGAAACTCATAGGGTCTGATTCCTGATTTGTACGGATCTCTGTTCACAGACGCAAACTGCAAGTTTTTTTTATACAGCACATGCCAAATTTGCATTTACACATCTTTGAAGATGTCCATCCTATTCTGAGTCACGCAAAACTTGGGCAGACCTGTCTTTCCATGAAATAGGGCATTTAGGGGCATAAACAATGCGATCACACATAACCATTCTGACTTTTGTGGGAGTGATGTGGGTGTGTATCAAGAGCTCAGTGCGATTTTGTGTATGGGCAAGGGAAGCTTGTTTTGTACGTTTCTCTTGTACCTAGCATGGATCCCGTGCCCATGCAGACACTGTACTAATGATGACGATTGTGGCGGCTGGCATAATATCGATGGTCGGCACGTGTTTCCAGTAGCACACTCATGAACCCACCACATTAGTTGAATGGATACTCAGATTAGCATAAGGTACTAGATCAGGCTTCTGTGGCTGCCTGCAACTACAGCCTGCGTGTTACAGAATGAGCCTCGAAGTGTGTACTGTACAAATAGTGATGTTTTCAATGTCTGTGTCCAGTTACACTCACCTACTGTACAGTACAACAGGCGGTAATCATACATTGGACAATTTGTTGGCTGGTGGTTGCAACTGCAACTAAGAGATGATCTCAATGTCTGCCGTTATGTTCGATTCCCTCTATCAGTCTGAATATTCAGTTCCCAAGAGAAAAATATAAAACCAAAATGATAGTGTACACTAGTTTTGACATATTGGATGGGTTTCTTAAGTATTAGCGTCACATCACACCTATTGAACAAGTAAATTATTCCTTGGATATTAATTTAATAACCATACAGTATATGCATCAGTTTGACAATTGTATGGAGTATCTTCTTGGATGAATAGTCACAGAAATATAATTAGGCAAATCCTGATGGTAGATGTACTAAGCCTTGGAGAGAGATAAAGTACCAATCAATCAGCTCCTAACTGTAACTTTACAGGCTGTGTTTGAAAAATGGCAGGAGCTGATTGGCTGGTACTTTATCTATCTCCTCCTGTTTCCCGGACATCTGTCCACATCTGCAGGTTAGTGAGGAGAGACTGAGAAGATGCTGGATTATGTATTAGATATGATGGTGATTGACAAAAAGTTATTTGAGGAGGAAAGTAACTGATGTAAATACAATGACTACATTTTAGGTATAGTATGGTACAATATTTAGTGGAGAAATAACTGGAAACTTGCTGTCTACAGACTCAGTACATGGGCTGTGCCTCCCAATTACTCTCTCGTCTCTTGGGCAATGGGCTGAGGAAATAAACTCTCACTTGTTGATCATGGAGTCTCCAAAACATGTGGGAGTCTGGTCGGTTGCTCTCTTTGCACTCTGCAAACATAAACCTTGCTGGCTACACAAATACCAGCCCTGCAGGCAAAATTAACTTTAATACATACACACAGAGAAAAAAAAACTTTTAAAAAATATATTTCTCTAAAGAAATTAGGTTTTTGAGTCGAATCAGAATGCAGTTCAGTATTAAAGTACTAAAGTAACTTGTTTGTCAAAACTGTGTTTTGCTCCCATTAGGTCTCATCTTAAATCAGTCTCATCAGTGAAGAGTTTTGTACATCAAGGTGTAAGAAGTCAGTCGGTAATGAGAAAAAGTGCTTTCACCTTTTACAGCAAGGAAGAAAATAGGAATAATTTCTTATGACAGATTTCATGGTGTGAAAACACATTATATTTGTTACTGGAACTATGTGACACTTCGCTTTCCCTTTGGCACATTGCAAACACCTCTTTCCTGCAATCTTTCTCCAATGCCCTGATCTCTAAATTAATGCTCACATATTATGTCCATGTCTTGGCCGTAGACAAGGTTACAATTTAGGACCCTATTTTGCTGCTGTTGACCCAATACTTTCCCTTGTACCTAAAACCATTCACTATAAATCAACAATATTGCTTCTTATTTTCTTTTCATTTACAAAATAGTATAATATTTGCACCAGAATACACCAAGCATTATCATATGCATGCACAGTACAGAGATGTACATATTTATGCTCCAAACACTGACGTACATCCAAATCTAATATATCCAAATATATTTGCTTAGTATTGTATTCTAACTGCCACAGTGAAATCAGTTTTTTAAAAAACTAGCTTTATTTTTGTATACTAGCTACCAGAATGGGTTCTGCTGTAGTACTAGTTACCAGTAACTGCAGTGGTGTAAATGGCTGGGGAGGCACTGGCTAGTATCAGAGCCAGATTTACAGGTACATATATGAGCCCGAGGGTTCATGTGGACATTATACAAAGGTGCAGTAGTATATAGTGCTGGAAATTTGGTGAGTGTTGATCAGGGATGTGTGGAAAAGGTAGGCAGGGGAGGCAGTGCCTCACCTGCCATACACTTTTTTACTCCAGAATTTTGACTATAAAAATGATTAAAATAATACAAAGAAGATATTAATAATATTTTCTTAACATATTTCTTATAATTTTTTTAGTCAAAACTCTGGAGTATACCTAAGTATGACAGGAAAGGCTCTAGTAAAGTAAGATACAAAAACTGCATGAAAGAGGCACCCAGAGCCCAAATTTGGGCATGGGTGCCAATAGCCTTCTAATTAATCTTCTGCATATATACCATGGATAATTAAGAAAATGTATTTTCAGATCTATACACGTCTTATAAGTACTTACCTCTAATTCCACTGGTCTCCAATATTAAATGAAATTTAAATAAGCTTTTTAGGAATAAAAAACTGGGGTGTCATTTTTAAAAGCCTGATGGTGACACAAAATGTATTTTATGGTACAATGTAATTTGTTAACTATACCAGGGAAATATTCATATACACCCTGTTTGTGTTTATATTACATAGATTATACACTTACAGTATACATTTACATGATGAGAACGTAATGTGACTGTTGCCAAGTAGAAGGAAGAGCACACATAAAAATAAAAATATGTGCATCCAAAATAGTTATTTTTCTATTATATAGATTGCATTTTAAGTTATTGTTCCTAAACACAAATTAAATAACATGAACTGATGTGGCTCTGGAAAGCTGTATGACATATCCCAGTGTTAACAAGAACTCTAATGAGAAGTTTTTATCAGAGGTGTAACTAGGATATTTGGCGCCCAAGGCAGGATGAAAAATCCCCCCCCCCTCCCCTTCGGCGCACGCATCAAATATGGGCGTTGCTACCCGACTGTATTCTACATTGATAAGAATGTGTAGTTGCTTGATATAGTTAGAATACAGAGAGCACTTCATTGTACTAGCAGTAGCAAGATGCTCAATTGGTAAGGTGACTGATTGCAAGCATGAAGGTGCGAAGTTCTATTCTGACCTATGACTGTATTTTACATTAATAAGAATGTTTAGTAGCTTGATATAGTTAGAATTCAGAGTACTTCATTGTACTAGCAGTAGCAAGAGGCTCAATTGGTAAGGTGACTGATTGCAAGCAAGAAGGTGCGAAGTTCTATTCCGACCTATGGCTGTATTTTAGATTAATAAAAATTAGGGGTGTGCACCGGCCACTTTTCGTGTTTTGTGTTTTGGTTTTGGATCTGGATCTTTCTTCGTGTTTTGGATCTGGATTGGTTTTGCCAAAACCACCCTTCCGTGTTTTGGGTTCTGGGTTTTGTGTTTTGGATCTGTATTTTTTTGAAAAAAAGCATAAAAACAGCTAAAATCACAGAATTTGTAGGTTTTTCTGCTCCTATGCTATTATTAACCTCAATAACCTTAATTTCCACTCATTTCCAGTCTATTCTGAATACCTCACACCTCACAATAGTGTTTTTATGTCCAAAAGGTTGCACCGAGGTAGCTGGATGACTATGCTAAGCGACACGAGTGGGCGGCACAAACACGTGACCCATCTAGGCGTGAAACTGCAGTGGCAGACAGGATGGCATTGAAAAACTAGGCCCCAAACTGTACATAATGCAAAGAAAAAAAAGAGGTGCAAGATGGAATTGTCCTTGGGCCCTCCCACCCACCCTTATGTTGTATAAACAGGACATGCACACTTTAACAAACCAATCATTTCAGCGCCAGGGTCTGCCACACAACTGTGGCTGAAATGATTGGTTCGTTTGGGCCCCCACAAAACAAGCTGGCAATTTATCTGTCCCTGCACAAACTGGCTCTACGGAGGCAAGATGTCATCCTCATCCTCCTCATCCACCGATTCCTCACCCTCTTCAGTGTGTACATCCTCATCCTCACAGAGTATTAATTCGTCCCTGCTGGAACCACAGGTCCCTCTGTACGTTCTGGAGGCTGGTCTCCCTGGAAGAGTTGATAATTCATTTTATGAACATCATCTTCTCCACATTTTGTGGAAGCAACCTCCTACGCCTTTCGCTGACAAGGTTCCCGGCTGCACTAAACACTCTTTCGGAGTACACACTGGAGGGGGGGGCAACTCAGGTAAAATAGAGCCAGTTTGTACAGGGACCTCCAAATTGCTTCTTTTTCCTGCCAGTACAGGTACGGACTGTCTGACATGCCTACTTGGATGCTGTCACCGATGTAATCCTTTAACAGACAGACGCACGCTTGTCGCTGCTGCTTTGAGGATTCAAGTGCGGCTACAGCCCACACATTTCACAAAGACCGAAAAAAAAAGAACAATATTTTAATTGTTTGTGTAGCACACTTTGAGGGTGTCACCACCCTTTAACAGACAGACGCACGCTTGTCGCTGCTGCTTTAAGGATGCAGGTGCGGCTACAGCCCACACAATTCACAAAGACAGAAAAAAGAAGAAGAATATTTTTATTGTTTGTGTAGCACACTTTGAGGGTGTCACCACCCTTTAACAGACAGACGCACGCTTGTCGCTGCTGCTTTGAGGATGCAAGTGCGGCTACATCGCACACAAGTCACAAACACATAAAAAAAATAGTTTTTTATTTTTTGGAGCACTTTGAGAGTTACACCACCCTTTAACAGACAGACGCACGCTTGTCGCTGCTGCTTTAAGGATGCAGGTGCGGCTACAGCCCACACATTTCACAAAGACCGAAAAAAAAAGAACAATATTTTAATTGTTTGTGTAGCACACTGTGAGGGTGTCACCACCCTTTAACAGACAGACGCACGCTTGTCGCTGCTGCTTTAAGGATGCAGGTGCGGCTACAGCCCACACAATTCACAAAGACAGAAAAAAGAAGAAGAATATTTTTATTGTTTGTGTAGCACACTTTGAGGGTGTCACCACCCTTTAACAGACAGACGCACGCTTGTCGCTGCTGCTTTAAGGATGCAAGTGCGGCTACATCGCACACAAGTCACAAACACATTAAAAAAATAGTTTTTTATTTTTTGGAGCACTTTGAGAGTTACACCACCCTTTAACAGACAGACGCACGCTTGTCGCTGCTGCTTTAAGGATGCAGGTGCGGCTACAGCCCACACATTTCACAAAGACCGAAAAAAAAAGAACAATATTTTAATTGTTTGTGTAGCACACTGTGAGGGTGTCACCACCCTTTAACAGACAGACGCACGCTTGTCGCTGCTGCTTTAAGGATGCAGGTGCGGCTACAGCCCACACAATTCACAAAGACAGAAAAAAGAACAATATTTTAATTGTTTGTGTAGCACACTTTGAGGGTGTCACCACCCTTTAACAGACAGACGCACGCTTGTCGCTGCTGCTTTAAGGATGCAGGTGCGGCTACAGCCCACACAATTCATAAAGACAGAAAAAAGAAGAAGAATATTTTTATTGTTTGTGTAGCACACTTTGAGGGTGTCACCACCCTTTAACAGACAGATGCACGCTTGTCGCTGCTGCTTTGAGGATGCAAGTGCGGCTACATCGCACACAAGTCACAAACACATTAAAAAAATAGTTTTTTATTTTTTGGAGCACTTTGAGAGTTACACCACCCTTTAACAGACAGACGCACGCTTGTCGCTGCTGCTTTAAGGATGCAGGTGCGGCTACAGCCCACACATTTCACAAAGACCGAAAAAAAAAGAACAATATTTTAATTGTTTGTGTAGCACACTGTGAGGGTGTCACCACCCTTTAACAGACAGACGCACGCTTGTCGCTGCTGCTTTAAGGATGCAGGTGCGGCTACAGCCCACACAATTCACAAAGACAGAAAAAAGAACAATATTTTAATTGTTTGTGTAGCACACTTTGAGGGTGTCACCACCCTTTAACAGACAGACGCACGCTTGTCACTGCTGCTTTAAGGATGCAGGTGCGGCTACAGCCCACACAATTCACAAAGACAGAAAAAAGAAGAAGAATATTTTTATTGTTTGTGTAGCACACTTTGAGGGTGTCACCACCCTTTAACAGACAGACGCACGCTTGTCGCTGCTGCTTTGAGGATGCAAGTGCGGCTACATCGCACACAAGTCACAAACACATTAAAAAAATAGTTTTTTATTTTTTGGAGCACTTTGAGAGTTACACCACCCTTTAACAGACAGACGCACGCTTGTTGCTGCTGCTTTAAGGATGCAGGTGCGGCTACAGCCCACACATTTCACAAAGACCGAAAAAAAAAGAACAATATTTTAATTGTTTGTGTAGCACACTGTGAGGGTGTCACCACCCTTTAACAGACAGACGCACGCTTGTCGCTGCTGCTTTAAGGATGCAGGTGGAATCTAGACGGGATTTGGATCCGAGGACACACTACCTCCATCAATTGTCTAAATCCCACTGCACTAATGTCGGATACCGGACGCACGTCTAACACCAACATAGCAGTCAAGGCCTCAGTTATACGTTTTGCTTCAGGATGACTGCTGTCGTACTTCATCCTCATCGCTAGGGACTGTTGGAGGGTCAATTGTTTAGTAAAAGTAGTGATGTTCCTACTTCCTCTCTGGGATGATGAACAACTCCCAGCAGCAGCAACAGCACTAGGAGGAAGTGGTTCTTGATCTTTCCCTATTTTATTTTTATCGGAGAAAGTTTGGTCCTCCATTTATGTTATATTGATATATATACGTGCGGCTAAAGCGCACACAAACACAGAAAATATTTTTTTATTTTTACTGGAGAGTAGTGCACTTTGTGGGTTACACCACCCATTTTGTTTGGAGTGTACTTTGGGGGTTACAGCACCCTTTAACGGACAAGCCAGCCGGCCTTTTACTTATGGGACACAGGCGCACACTTGGCGCTGCTCCTTTGTTGATGCACGTGCAGCCACAGTGCACACAATTCACAAACACAGGAAAAAAATTTTTATTTTGTTTGGAGTGCCCTTTGGGGGTTACAGCACCCTTTAGCGGTCAATCCAGCCGGCCCTTTATTTATGGGACACAGGCGCACGCTTGGCACTACTTTGTTGATGCACATGCAGCTACTGCGCACACAATTCACAAACACAAAAAAATATATTTTTTTATTTTGTTTGGAGTGCCCTTTGGGGGTTACAGCACCCTTTAACGGACAAGCCAGCCGGCCTTTTACTTATGGGACACAGGCGCACGCTTGGCGCTGCTCCTTTGTTGATGCACGTGCAGCCACAGTGCACACAAGTCACAAACACAGAAAATATATATTTTTTTGGTTTGGAGTGTACTTTGGGGGTTACAGAACCCTTTAACGGTCTAGCCAGCCGGCCCTTTACTTATGACACAGGCGCACGCTTGGCACTACTTTGTTGATGCACGTGCGGCTACTGCGCACACAATTCACAAACACAGAAAATAATTTTTTTTTTGGTTTGGGCTGGAGTGTACTTTGGGGGTTACAGCACCCTTTAACGGTCAAGCCAGCCGGCCCTTTACTTATGACACAGGCGCACGCTTGGCACTACTTTGTTGATGCACATGCGGCTACTGCGCACACAATTCACAAACACAGAAAATATTTTTTTTTTGGTTTGGACTGGAGTGTACTTTGGGGGCTACAGCACCCTTTAACGGTCAAGCCAGCCGGCCCTTTACTTATGACACAGGCGCACGCTTGGCACTACTTTGTTGATGCACGTGCCGCTACTGCGCACACAATTCACAAACACAGAAAATAATTTTTTTTTTTGGTTTGGACTGGAGTGTACTTTCGGGGGTTACAGCACCCTTAACGGTCAAGCCAGCCGGCCCTTTACTTATGACACAGGCGCACGCTTGGCACTACTTTGTTGATGCACGTGCGGCTACTGCGCACACAATTCACAAACACAGAAAATAATTTTTTTTTTGGTTTGGACTGGAGTGTACTTTCGGGGGTTACAGTACCCTTAACGGTCAAGCCAGCCGGCCCTTTACTTATGACACAGGCGCACGCTTGGCACTACTTTGTTGATGCACGTGCGGCTACTGCGCACACAATTCACAAACACAGAAAATATATTATTTTTTTAGCACTTGGGGGGAGCACCCCTGATGGACAGAGCACCCCCTGGACAACACTACAGCACCCCTTTAGGACTGGGACACTGCACAGGACTTTGGAGTGGACACAGCCCCTATGGAGAACTGACTGCACAACACAGTCCAGCCAGCCCCTATGGACTTTGAAGTAGTGGACACAGCCCCTATTAACAACAGCAGGATAGCACAACACAGCCAGCCCCTATGGACTTTGAAGTAGTGGACAACAGCAGCACTACACTACACTACACTAAACAGCCCTAACTCCCACCCTCCCTCTTCACTGTCCACAGCCGAGTGAGAAAATGGCGCAGACGCGGGTACCTTATATAGGATCCAAAACCCGCGAGACTCGGAAGGCGGGATGATGACGTTTTGCCTCGATTTCAGATCCGAGTCAGGCGGGAAACGTCGAGCCTGATTCGGATCGGACTCGGATCGGGGGGACTCGGGGGGGGTTCGGATTTCAGAAATCCGAACCCGCTCACCCCTAATAAAAATGTTTTGTAGCTTGATATAGTTAGAATTCACCAGCTTTCACTGTACTAGCAGGTAGCTCAATTGGTAAGGTGACCGACTACAAAGCATGAAGATGCTAAGTTTGATTCTCAACTATGAGTGTGTTTTAGATTAATAAGAATGTGTAGTAGCTTGATATAGTTAGAATTCACAGGTTTTTTTTTATAGTAGCAGGTGGCTCAAATGGTAAGGTGACTGACTGCAAAGCATGGTTCTATTGGTAAGGTGACTGAATGCAAAGCATGAAGTGACAGGTTCAATTGCCAACTGTGGCCCTCATTCAGAGCCGTTCGCTATTTGCGTTCGTTCGTTCAAAAACAAGGGGTGGCTATGCAAATGATCCGTTCGCACATTGCAGTCTGTTCACACCTCTAAGTCTGAACGAGCGAGCAAAACATACGCTCTTTTATTTCTTAAAAACGCCCCTTGGCCGCTCGCACCATACGTCATGTCCGCTATTTATTAGATTAATCGAGTACATCGAACAGGATATGAACTGCTCGCTATTCTTGTGGTTGGTTTTTTCAACCGCTATTTTGCGAGCAGTTCTGTGTTAAAAAAAACAAGTGACGTGGTCATTGACGCTGCTATATTAATTATGCACACCCATAAAACGCCCGTTTTGACCTTTAAGCACGCCTGCGAACGGATCTCCACTCCCCGTTTTCAAGCACCTTCCCCTGTTACCACCCACATACGCCTCATTCTGTCACTCAAAATAGCAGGCACTCGCTATATTACGTACAAATGTTTTTCGGCCGCACTGACTGGTTCGCGCATGCGTACTAAAAACCGTACGCATGCGCAGATGTGCGAACATCGCTCGGAACGAGCGTTATGCCGCTAGCGAGTGGCTCTGAATGAGGGCCTATGAGTGTATTTTAAATTAAGGAGAATATAAAGGAGCTTGATATAGTTAGAATTCACATGCTTCCATTGTAACAGCAGATAGCTCAATGGTAAGCTGTCTAACTGCAAAGCATGACGTGTACAAGTTCGATTCCCAGCTTTGAGTGTATTTTAAAATGTGAACATGACTGAAGGGGAGGAGACGTGATCAGACACAGAGGAGATGGCAGCCGGGACTCACAGAGCAGGATGCTACATTGCAGAGGGACGTCTCTTGTATAACGGCAGTTTCAGGATACGCTTCCCTCTGCTGGGCCAGCTATGGCGCCCAGGGGATGTGCCCTGCACGACCCCCCCTCGTTACGCCACTGATTTTAATAGCCATCATCAAAAACATAGATTACAGTTTACAATAAAAAATAATAATAATAATAATACTTGTTATTATTATAAACTGCTATGTCCACAAGTAGCTGTACTAAATCAAAGTGTGTTCAATAGAATACACAAAGCCAAGGGAGCTAGCTGTTGTTTTCTGTTTTTGTTTGTTTCTCATGTGACTTTGGTTTGTGCACAAGACTCGCCTCATCCTGTCACCAACTATCTACATTGTACTGAAGGGTACGACTTAAGTTCTGCAATGTGTAAACAATTCTCATTGGATTCTCAAATAAATCTCATTGGATGGAATCTCATCCCCTCCGTTGTTATCTAGCACTACCCTACCACCAGCTCACCTCTCAGAGGTGAAGTTTGTATAAAACTTCCATCATTTCTCATTTTAGAGTCTCTGGATGGAAATTAAATTCTCTGTAATGTGCCTCCAGAATGGTCGCAAAGGAACGCCGTGTCAACAAAATTATGCTAATTTTTCCAAGCACTCCTTAAAGGTGCACAGGAAAATGATCCAATGTTCATTAACATAATAAGCAATAATATGGGTAGCACGAGATCACGTAGAGAACTGATTGGCCCTATCTAATTTGTCAGTATTGAATATACATTTCCAACAGCCTAAAGCAACCAATCAGCTTCTAACTGATATTCATCCAGTAGAGTCTTTGAAATTCTAGTTAGAAGCTGACTGGTTGCTTTAGGCAACTGCTCCACTTTATCTCTGTCCAAGTCTTGATACATCTCCCCCACAAGAGAGCTTCTACAATGTTTACTGAAATTTGTTTAAGCCCTACATTCTATCTCATATTTCTGTTTGGTTATCAAATAAAGTAAAACTATTTGATAAATGATTCAGCTTTAATAAATGAAGTTTGATGTATCAGGAGTATGAATACTAGTATAAAATAATTGTATCCTGCCAAAACTGGGAGATGTGGAAGCCATAGTTCATTTAACTGAAACTCACTGTACAATATATGTAAATCAGTGTTTCTCAGATCTGTCTCCAGGAACCAAGCACATGTGATTATATGAGAGTATTTGAAACAGAAAAATGGATAATACTGCCAAAAATTTTATTTTTATCCGATAAACCTTCCTATTAGGAATTTCTATGCCAGAGGCGCCTAGAATTCAGGAGAACTTGCCCTTTGCCAAAAATTTAATCTGCCAGGACCTCAAACCCTAATGCTGCATACACAGGACCTCATTCAGAGGCGCTCGCAAAATGCGAGCGCTCGCTCTGAATGAGGGCGGCCACTTCTAAGGTCTGAGCCGGCCTCCTGGCCACTCGCTAGGCTGTGGGTGACCACCCACAGCTTTTGCGAGCGGCCAGGTTGATGGTCGCGATGGTCAAGATCATCGCGATCATCGGGGCTTGCGACGAGACCCTTGTGGTAGGGTCTCGTCTGCCACAAGCCCCAGTGAGCATTCGGCTCTATTAGAGCCGGAAGCTCACCACTGACATCACGAGTGATGCCAGTGGGGCCGCCCCCAAATGGGAACGCCTTTGTTTGTGTAGCCACCCCCCCACCCCGCCTACAAAACGGGGTGAGCTGTCGATCACCATCAACAGCCGCCCCTTTTGTATGGAGAGAATTTCTCTCTCGCTCCGGGGCTTGCGCACGCGCAGTGCGGCCGCGGCGTATGCGTAGGGCCTCAACATCGACCCGCTTGTGAGCGCATAGGCGCTTGCGAGCGGGTCTGAATGAGACCCACAGTTGCTAATATTTTGAACGATTGAACGATAACAATATCATTCACAATATCGGCTAGTGTCAATGGGTCGTTTACGATATCCCCAGTCGGCTGTACATGCAACCCAATCTGGGGATATCATGAGCGATTCCGTTGTGCTAAACGCAGCATGGTCCCGCTCCCCCCCCACCTGCCGTCATCTACCGCTGGTCGGCATTGGCAAGTGTGTATACACACTTGCAGATGCCAGTATCCCTGCCGGGTGTGCATGCGTCTTTAGAGACTATTCCCAGGGATTTTGAATTACTCAATTAATCACCTGTTCTTAATCTTTGCAAATCAGAGGAAACATTGGCCCTCATTCAGAGCCGTACGCTCTGAGCAGAGCGCACGCTCTGAATGAGGGCCGCCCTCCATAATTATGGAGCGTCCTCCTGGACGCTCGTATAGCTGTGGGTCACCACCCACAGCCTATACGAGCGTGGTTTGATGGCTGCGATGGTCTTGACCATCGCGACCATCGCCACTGCGAGCCGGAGCCTGCGGTTGAGGTTTTCAACCGCAAGGCCCGGAGTGATTTTGGCTCTATCAGAGCCAAAATCACTCCCACTGACATCACTAGTGATGTCAGTGGGCCGGCTTCAGACGGTAGGCGTTCCCATGGGAACGCCCCCGTCAGGGAGGCACGCCCCTGGCACGCCCACCAAAGGGGGCGTGCTGTCAATCAACATCGACAGCACGCCCCCTTTGATCAGACACAACGAGCGAAGGAAAGTCCTTCGCTCATCGCGTCTGGCGCATGCGCACAACGGAGCTCCCGCCGTCGTGGGCATGCGCAGTGCACAACATCGACCCACTTGCGAGCGGACAGCCGCTCGCGAGTGGGTCTGAATGAGGGCCATTGTTTGTAACAAATCAATGGAAGCACTGTCAAAACTCAATGTTTTGTTTGCCTAATTATCGTGAGTTGTACCCGTGATCGTGATGTGCTACTTCTACTACTACTACCTGTATACCAAACTGGCCTGTCCTTTACTAAGTTTGCACATGATTACTTATGTATAAACTTTGGATTTTTGCAGATTCATTCCACTTTGGTAACTTTCTCTTATAGAAATCCATTACAGAATTATGAGGCCTTAAGCACAGAGTCCATGTACACACAGGGGTGCCGAGAGACGGAGTCTGTGGGTACTCTAGTCTTTACCCAGGCCTGAGTTTCATGGAGGGACCTGGGTCAGTTGCTAAGGGGACAAATGTCACCCTTTCCAGTGCTGCTGTACGGCACTTTTTTTTTACTTTTCTTTTTTTCCAGGGGGGTTGGGTGGCCACACTTTTCGGATTTGTCCATACCCCCTAGTGCCCGGGCCCCATTTTGTTATTGGCAGCCATGTACACAGCAGATACTTGCATTTTTTGTTTTTATCTGTTTCATTGAAGATTTTGCTAATGGCACACAATAAACAGTGCTGTAAACAGTAGGTACAATCAGGGCAGATTGGGATGGAAAACCAGCCCGAGAAATTTCTAGTAGCAGCCCTAATGGGGGCAGGTCTGTTGAGGGGGTGGGTCTGTTGAGTGGGTGGGGTCTGTGGAAGAGAGCAGTATACTCCCTCTTCCTAGGGCCTGGAGGGGCTTTTGCAAGCCACTGAGGGGAGCAGGGTCGGCAACATAAATTTTTGTGAACGATGCACTTGTATGGGGGCCCCCATCCCTCTGCATTAGGTACAGACAGGGATGGACAGACCTGATTACCGATGGGAAGCTGCACATTTTTCGTGCGCCTCCCTCCGTCTTCCCTTTCCCCTCCCTCTCCAAAGCCAGAGCTAAGGCGGACGGGTGGGATTTTATACTCGAGTCTGCACCATTCAGGGTGCCTGGTGCCCTACATGCCCGTGTAACATGCTTAATGGTCATACCATCCCTGGGTACAGGCCAGTCAGTTTTAAAGTGTTTTCGTACCTATATGGTGGAACCTCTGAAGAATTTGAGCCTCACTGCACAGCGTCTTCAGCCGGTATTCACTATTCATGTAGGAGATCACACTGTCTGGAAGATGCCTGTTTACGTAGAAATATAACCAATGTCACCATTATAAGCAGATAATGTTTAGTAACAGAAATTTTTGTGAGGGCAAAATGTGAATTTCCCTGATTAAACAATTTCTGACTCTCTCTAGGTCCCCCTGTGTTACTCCAGAACCGCCTATGTCTCCATCCCCTGTGCTTCTCTAGCCCCACCATGGCTCTCCAGGCTACCTGTGACCCCGTTATGTTTATCTCCATACCCAGAGTCCCCTGCGTCTCTCCATCCCCAGGCCCAGTGTGTCTCAGTCCCATTCCCCCATCCCCAGTGTGGCAGTCTCAGCCACATTCCCCATCCCCAGTGTGGCAGTCTCAGCCACATTCCCCATCCCCAGTGTGGCAGTCTCAGCCACATTCCCCATCCCCAGTGTGGCAATCTCAGCCACATTCCCCATCCCCCGTGTGGCAGTCTAAGCCACATTTCCCTGTTCCAGTGTGTGGCATCCCCCTCCCCAGCCCTGTATCATCGGGTCCCCCAAGCCCTGTGTTAACAGCTCCAGCACCAGGTCCAACCTCCCCCCAGTAGTGACTGACAGGCTCCGCAAAGGTTTGTGGGAGGAGCTGTTGTGGCTGGGCAGCAGCTCCCCCCGTTAGCCATTTTTTTTGTAAGTTACTGCGCATGCGCAGAAAATGTACAGCTGTCTGATCGGAGCTAACCTTTGATCGTGGCAGCAGGTGAGGGTGGGCATGATTCGGCCGCCGCTGCCGGCCACTGTATGGACCGGCCCAGCGGGAACCAGCCAGGTGTCCTGGCGGCCCAATCCGCCCCTGGGTACAATACTAAAACAAAGAGTCAAGAAAGATATGACAAAATGTCATATGACCCCCATGTATTGGTTTTGGCAAAACCACCCTTAAGTGTTTTTGTTCAGTTTTGGATTTTGAGTTCTTTAAAATTTGGACTTGTTTTTGTTCCTACAGTATCATTAACATCAATAACATTAATTTCCAGTCATTTCTAAACAATTTTGGTACCTTAAATCACAAGGGAGTGACTTACATGCAATCAAATGTGAGATTTGGTTTTTAGATCTGAGATCCAACTTGCAGGATGCCCCGAGCTGGGACACGGTTCTACTTGGAACCCCAAAAGTGATCCAAGCCGGGGCTCAATATGAATTGGAGCCCCACAAGTCAGGTGTGTTCGATTTTCACCAAAACCGAAATGCTCATCTCTAGACAAAATATTTCAACATGTACAGGGAACAAATTTGATCCAATCCAAAGACAAGATGTCTCAACACAAAAGTGCGCCCATAGTAATTGTGGTGGTCTCTCACCTGAATTCACATTCTGGTGGGATCAGCTCCCTCCAAGGGAAAGAAAAAATGTTTTGGTGGCCATAGACAACCGCTACTTATATTTTTGTTTTATATTCCTGAGGGGGGGTGGCCACACCTCCTGGACTTGGCCATGCTCCCTGTATCACCCAGGCCCATCATATGTCTTGGCAACCATGCCTACCAAGGGCAGCAACACAACCCTGCCAGGTGGGTTCTTCATGACTGAAGGGGGAGTTAGATGCCCTAAGTTGTCTATAAGTCAGCTAGGGCATTCTTCAGCCCTAAATGCATGTTATGGTTGTTAAGGTTTGCATTGTATGGTCTTGCTCCATCCATCCATTCTCTGCCACTATACAGTTTTTATGTTTTTGTATTTTTTAATGAACTAGCTGACCCTTTCCACCAATTTCATGTTTCCGTGTTTTTATTTTAAGTTATATGTTGCATACATACACAAGACACTCATCAGCCATTAAGAGGTCTGCAGTATGTTATGTGAATGGCTAAGCTCTGCCTTTGAATAAAAGTAATGCATATCAAAAAGTTTCAAGAACTTATATTAAGACAATGACCAGAAACATAAATACCCAATGCTAATCTCAAACAAGTGAAGATCAATCGCAGCACAATTCAAACTTTTCAATTGTTTGACAATATGTATTCTACATCTGACAGATGTGTGTTACCATGCAGCTGCTGTTTATAAAACTTTGTGCACAACAGGATTTACGGTGAGGAGGGGTTTCTTGATGTACAAACAAACACAATTGGTTAATTACTAAAATAATGGTTGGTTGTACATTTATATTATGTCGGATAACTAGATGCTGGACAAGATAACACATAAAATACTGCAGGAACTCATTCAAATGTTGATTTTATTCTAACATTGTTTCAAATTATGCTGAGGTACAGGATTTTATGTGGCCTTAGGAGGAGGGTCCTCAATCTGGTCTCCATTTGCATTCTGACAATTCACATACGAATAAATGTCTTATATCTCTGTAAATTATTTTAATTAGGAATTCTGGAAGTTAAAGGGATTGCGGATTCATGAAGGTCTTTATAATCACATTCTTTTGTTTCAGTGTGAATTACATTTCCATGGAACATTTTCAGACCAAGGAGTGAAGAATAAATAAGTAATTTGAAGTGCCATATGTATATAATTATTTCTTTGACAATGTGAACAATAAATCTTTGAATTTGCATAGCTTAAAAAAAAAGATACAGCTTTGTCAAGTTCGATCATTCGTACATTCTAACTATGCTGATGAAGGCAAAACAAAAATCCCAGTATGAACGTTGCCAGTTTAACCTTAGAGAGGAAACAATTGCCGTTTGACGTCCAAAATGTCCAACAGTAAACCGTAGTTACAGCCCAGTACCAATTACTATTGCGATTATGAAACAATCTTTCTTTTTTATTATTATTATCCTTTATTTATATGGCGCCACAAGGGTTCCGCAGCGCCTTACAAAGTACATTAACAAATGAGCAAACTCGTAAAACAGCGACTTACAGTACAAGACAATAGAGAATAAGAACATCGTTTATAAACATTGCTGCAGTGATCATAACACTCAAAAAAGCAGCAGGGCGTCAGCTACCAAGTGTTAAGTGCCCTTGTGGAGAGTTTTGAGTAATAATCGTATGAGTGAGGGAAGGAATAGCACATGAGGGAAGAGGGCCCTACATTCTATAGGGGGGGGGGGGACAGACAGGGGTGACACAGATAGGGTAGACAGTCAGGACGTAGCATGTAAGCAGCAGGTTTTCGATGAGAGCCGGGTTTTCTTTCAAACCTAATGACCTCTCATCTACTGTACAGCTCTTGGTACTGTACAAAAGTCCAGTAGAGAAATCTTTGTAATGTGCTTGATATTTTTATACATACTTGGTAAGTTACATCAAGGTATATTTTTTTGCACTGTAAACAAACCTAGGTTTTTATACTTTCTTTAAAGTGTATTCCTTCCAATAGAATAATTAATCAGAATGTATCTAAACCAGTGGTTCCCAAACTGTGTGCAGTGGCACCCTAGGGTGCCTTGAGACACTTGCAGGGGTGCCTCAGGTTGGAGGTCCAGCACCAAATACAATTATTTATGCTCAATGTAATGTAAATATGTGGATAAACAGAAGCACAAACTTGTCCACCACCACATAACTGAACCTATGCATGACAAGGAAGTACAATTTACTTCACTTTCCTACATTTTTCAGATTGTTTTAATAACAAACTTTTGGCTTAGGGGTGCCGTGAAAACAATGCTGATACACTAGGGCGCCGTGGTTCAAAAAAGTTTGGGAACCACTATTCTAAACCCTGTATGTTTTTCTTGCATTGAGGTTCCTAAAACTATACCCCATACCTAAGATCTGGCCTTGTGACTTATGGATTGGTAATATTCAGCAGCGGCTCCTTACCTGTTTGGCCAAGGGGTCCGACAATGTGTGCATGTATCGCAATCTCGCGCTTGTACACAAATTAGCCAACTTGCCTACTTCTAGGGACTGCATCGGCTGCCTTAATAGAAGGGGAGTGACTTCCCAGGGGAAGCTCTCTTTGCTACTGCAGTCTTCAAAGATTGAAACTTCTATTTAGGACCAAGTTGCTAAAATTCCACCCGTGATTATAATCACAATTCTTTGTAAATTTCCGAGTTTGGTGTATTTATTTCTATTTGTATTTTCAACCATGTTTTAAAGAGAGTTTCATGATTTCTCACCCAAGTTTGCCTTTATTGTAGAAATTTGTAGAAATTAAGGCCCTCATTCAGAGCCGCTCGCTATTTGCGGTCGTTCGTTCTAAAACAAGGGGTGGCTATTCAAATGAACTGTTCGCTAATTGCGGTCTGTTCACGCCTCTAAGTCTGAACGAGCGAGCAAAACTTGCGGTTGTAATTTTGAAAAATACGCCCCCTTGCCGCTCGCACCATACGTCATGTCCGCTATTTATTAGATTAATCAAGTACATCAAACAGCGTATGAACTGCTCGCTATTCTTGTGGCTGGTTTTTTCAACCGCTATTTTGCGAGCAGTTCTGAGTAAAAAAAAACCAAGTGACGTGGTCAATGACGCTGCTGTATTAATTATGCACTCCCTTAAAACGCCCGTTTTGACCTTTAAGCACACCTGCGTTCGAATTCCACACCCCCGTTTTCAAGCACCTTCCCCTGATACCACCAACATACGCCTCCTTCTGTCACTCAAAATAGCAGGCATTCGCTATATAGCGAACAAACGATTTTCGGCTGCACTGACTGGTTCGCGCATGCGTATTAAAATCCGTACGCATGCGCAGATGTGCGAACATCGGTCAGAACGAACGAGCGGCCGCTTACGAGCGGCTCTGAATCAGGGCCTAAGTTTTCAGGCCATTCATCAAAAAGGTATTGCAGGAGATATCAAAGATATCTCCTGCTTACCTTTCTCTCCCGGAATGGCCCGCTGGTCCAATATTCTAGTATGGGGACAGAATTCATCAAGCTCTGAAAATACAATATTTTTGGAGCGTGACTGTGGGAGCATTCGCCATCGTCAGATGGCATTTGCTCCCGCAACTCGCTCCTTCCTTATTGCAAGGAGTCACGGGTTGTGAAGAGGGATCCTTTTGGATCCCACCGCCACTGTCCGACTCCTTCCGCCGGACACCAGCACTTTTGTGCATGTCTGTGTGACCTGTAGGACACGTATGCACACTAGTTTCACTGCTCCGGCAGGGGCAGTGAAAAGATTCACTGCTCTGAAAGGAGCAGTGAAAAATCTCGGGGAGACAGCTGATTTTCAGATAAGCTGTCTCCATGCCAGAGCAATGATGAATTGCTCTGGCGCTCACATCAAGTTAAAATGTTAATTATCGGGGTCTGTTTGGACCCCAATAATTTACATAATGAATAGAGCCCCTGGAGAGAGATAAAGTGGATAGAGATAAGGACCTCATTCAGAGTCGGTCGCGAGCGCCGATGCGCTCATAACCGACTCGATGGTTTGGCCTGCGCACGCGCAGCGGCCGCACTGTGCGTGCGCAAGCCCCGGAGCGACAGAGTAACTCTGTCACTCCGGAGCTCGTTACCAAAGGGGCGGCTGTCGATGTTGATCGACAGCTGCCCCCGTTTGGTAGGCGGGCCAGGGGGGTGGTTTACGAAACGGAGGCGTTCCTTTACGAACACCTATCGTTTTGTGGGCGGCCGCACTGACATTATCAGTGATGTCAGTGGGGAGCTTCCTGCTCCATCAGAGCAGAAAGCTCCCTGGTGCTTACGAGTGCCCAGACACTACCCTAGGGTCTGGTCGTAAGCCCTGATGGTCGCTATGGTGATCACCATCTCAACCATCAGCCTGGTCGGTCGTTAAGCTGTGGGTGGTAACCCACAGCTTAACGATCGACAAGGAGGCAGCCATTCAGGATGCAAGCGGCCGCCCTGATTCTGTGCGACGCTTACATCTAACGACCGCCTCTGAATGAGGTCCAAAGTACCAACCAATCAGCTCCTAACTGTCATTTTTCAAACACAGGGCTTGATTCAGAGCCTGACGCTCTGACCAGAGCGCTCACTCTGAATCAGGGCCCTCCTACCTAAAAGTGGAGCGTCCTCCTGGCCGCTCGCATAGCTGTGGGTGACCACCCACAGCTTATGCGAGCGGCCAAAAAGATGGTCGCGATGGTCAAGACCATCGGGACCATCGGGCTTGCGACGAGACCCTGCGGTAGGGTCTCGCTGCCGCAAGCCCAGGAGTGCTTTTGGCTCTATCAGAGCCAAAAGCACTCCCACTGACATCACTAGTGATGTCAGTGGGGCCGGCCCCAGACGGTAGGCGTTCCCATGGGAACGCCTCCGTCTGGGCAGCAACGCCCCCAGCACGCCCACCAAAGGGGGCGTGCTGTCACTCACCATCGACAGCACGCCCCCTTTGGTGCGAGACCCATAGCGACAGCTTGGCTCCCTCCGTCGTGCGCATGCGCATTAGGGCACCATCGACCCACTTGCGAACGGGTCTGAATTAGGCCCACAGCCTGTAAAGTGACAGTTAGGAGCTGATACTAATACTGTAGGAGCAAAAATAGATCAAAATGACATGCTTCTGCACACATCTCTAATTTAGAGTAAGGAATGGGTAAGGGTCATGGAAGAAGATGATAGTGTTCTATTTTTACATATATTTTAGTTGTGACATAATGTTGCTAATCTAGAATTCTGATGAGACAGAGTAAGATACAAGGGGGCAATATAATGAGTGTGCATTAGCAGCAAAATAGTAGCCACAATTCGCTGCGAGTCTCTGTTGAATTACATTTAAAGTCATTGGATGTAATAGTTGGCGATATAGAAGACAGTTATGTAACTGTGACTTCCAGCGACTAGCCACGAGATCCAACTGTCAGTTTCAGTACATAGGGCATTCTCTGTGTAAAACCATTATACACATTGGGTGTCAGAAGCCAAGCGAGATTGACATCATTAGCCCTATATAAATCTTGTTACTGAATATTATAATTTGAAGGTTTGGGTAGCAGATAAGGAGACTGGAATGGGGTGATTTATTGGCATTTGGTTAGTTCTAATCAATACCTGAAGGATTTGCCTGTGTGCCTTTGTGTGTCTAGATGTTTTGTTTTACAATTTTTTGCTCTTGTGTTTTGTGTTGGTTTGTCTGTCCTGTTTTCTTTGTGTGAGTGCTGTGTGCTAGTATATGGCTGTAGTATATTTATTTTTTCTGTGTTAAAATACTGTATACTGTGCAAGATACCAATGTGTGTCTTACTAAATACAATGTGCCATGCTAGTTTTTTGTTTTAAAGAAATTGAGACAAATATATTTGTTCATATTAAGGATTTGGCTTGGTTGGTAAGTATGTGAAACAAAATAGAAAGATAAAGTCATTACTAATGGAATCCAAGGTTTGTATTGTGTATTAATCCTAATACATTTTATACAAGACAGTGTAATAACTACACATTTGCTTAACTTGTCACGTTCCTCACATGCCTTCAAAACACAGTCACCACAAGTTCTGCAGAAGAAGCAGCAGGAACAGGATGACATCATCCTCACTTTGGTGGAGGAAGAACAGCCTAGAGCAGGGGTTCCCAAACCCTAACAGTCCAGGTTTTAAGGATATCCATGTGTGTGCATAGATGGTATAATTAAACTGACTGATGTACTATTTAAGTCACCTGTGCTAAAGTATGGATATCCCAAAAATCTGGACTGTTTGGGTGCCTTGAGGACCGAGTTTGGGGACCACTGGCCTTTAGATTCTAGAGAATAGCCACACCAGTCAATTTTAAGACAACACAAGCACAAGAACAGTATATTCCTCCCCAACAACATAAAAGTATGGGACACTGAATGGATTTAAGCAACTACTGTTTGAATGTGTGCACTAGCAAACTAAACAACTTAATATCACCTCCCTTCTGAGAAAACTGGCCAGATCAACAACAGATTACCAGTACACCAGAACAAAAATTGCAAATTCTTTGTAAAGAACAGACAGGTGTATGCTTGACACTATTCAAGCTATTTCTGAGCTCAGCCAGACTCTACAATTGATTTGATTATAATGTATTAATAATCAAATTAGTGGCGCAATTGCTCACCAACAGGGCAAACACAACATTTACCTGTACCAAACACCTCTGCATCCAGCAGCCAAACAGATACACCAGAGTTTACTCCACCAAAACGAAGATTTTTTGGGGGGGGATAAAAACTGATACATTAACCAAACTAAAGGGGAAACTGAGTAAGGTCAGCACCTTACCTAGGAAGATTGGTAGAACCTCTATAATTTTATAATAATAAAACCAAACAAATCACTAAACGTGCACCACAATAAAAGGTCTACAGTGTATTGTATTATATTTAGAATTCACTTACTGTACTTGTGACGTAGTGCTGGGTTAGTCACTCTCTAACTTCTTTTTCTCCCTCTCAATTCAACACATGTTCTGATGTTACAGGGACCCCTGGCTCATCACTGCATGCCACATTACACGTCAGTCCTATCTTGCTGTATGACGATATTGTGTAGCATATACTGTAGCATGCATTTACAATGTCTCTAACCTTATCGGGATTGTAAGGGAGTACACCGCCTGATTTATCAAGGCAACTGAACCTGCACTTCAATAGCCCTAAGGTGCATTGTAGCACATACCTTGTAGACATGTGTACCTCATTGTATTTATGCTGAGTCAGAGTCTGTAGAATCAACAGAGGCGTCATAAACCAGGATTGACACCCATATCCTGAATTACTACAAATTAGGGAAAATAAAAATGCTGATACAGTATTTGTAACAGCATTTTGCAATTAGTATACATAAAGCCATTCTTAAAGGCTAAAGAAATACATACCTAATAGCCAACCCTAAGGCACCTATCCACATTTAAAAGAAATTCACAGGGCTGACTGGCATTGGATAAAGGCATCATTGCAAACCCCAGGGAATCCAACTGCCACGGTCATAATTTTTAGGTTAGCATCCGATACCACCTGCACATTAAGGCAGTGGAAGTAATGATGATTAACATACACTTCCAGCCTCAAGTGAGTTGCTTTCAGCGCAATAGGAGTGCAATCAATGGCTCCCGGTACGTTAGGCTGTCCTAAGAGCCTGTAGAAAGCAATCTTTGGCTCCTGTCACTCTGACTCATTAATGGGGATGGAGATATATGTGTACATCAATGTCTTAAAGGCACCAAGCTCTTGGATTTAGTGCCTTGAAAACGTTGCCTGAGCAATCCCTAAATCTCTTGAGCTAAGGGCTAGTGGCCATAAAGTGCAGGACACACAATAATTTATGTAGCCCAGGCACTGGTAAGTTACTGCCACTTTTCTACTCACACGTTATTACATCTGGTGACTTCTATCAGATTACAAACATCAACACTGCAGCTTACATCATGGTGAGATTAGTGAGCTGGGTTTCTGGTGAGTTTGCATCTAGTCTCATTCTATTACATGTGACGACTTTAAATGTGTTGGAAATTTGCCAAATTAGAGGCTATTACATTCTCTTCTTAAGGTGTTACAGATGCTTTGCAGGTGTCTTTAAATTTCATTTGATAAGTGGAGAATTCAATGTATAAATTTGAGAATTTAAAGCATTACAGCTGATCATATGTTTTTCCCATTTCAAATGTAATTTGTAAGATTTTCCCCATAATTAGTCAGAAAGGAAATAGGAAAGTGTGGTTTGAAATAGACACAGAAATCTGGGTAGACTGTTCATTTTAATTATATTGAGTCTCTCAAGCTATAATATGTGAGACAATCTCCAGAATGCCAAGTCTTTTTTTTTCCATTTGGAGTATAAAAAAAATATATAATTAGAACATAACAGATCTGAAGGATTTAATTAAATCCCTGCCACTAAATATTTGATATTATAAGTTTCCCACTGAATGTCAAAGTTAGATTTTAATATTTGTAGTTGAGTTGTGGAAATACTAATAAGCAAAGTGTCTGATCTGGAATGATAAATATTTAAATTAGATACTGAACTAAAGTGCTCCATCACCAGAAGAGACGCATGAGGTTGTGAATAATACCAAATAATTTTGTCTACTGCCTTGTTCACTAAATATCCCATTTGGACTTGAATGTACTGTAGGCTAGTAGGAACTGCACAAAAAAAGATAAAAAAAAGAGTGAAAAATTACAGTTCCGCTGCCGGGCACTGTCCCTGTAGGAAAGGAAAGGTTGGGCAGTCACTCTGTCACCTGCTACTCTGCATAGCCCAGCAGCTTGAGAAGTGCCAACAGTGACGTATTTACATAGTGTTTGTGGACATTCCTGGGGAGTGACTTTATGAAGGAATGCGCCCAGGTGGGGGGAGGTGGCAGCTAGGGCCGTAGCTAGGGTAGTGCGGCCGGTGCCATCGCACAGGGCACCACAGGTCAGGGGGCGATGTTTGGGCCTGTCAAATTTCTGTTTATTATCATTCTTTCTTGTAGCTTCCTCTTATTTCATCCCCAGCATCTCCTGGCCTCTCCTATCTCTTCCATGGCCCTTCCCCATGAAGCCATGGCCGTTTTTTGGGTGCATTATGTCCCTTTGAAAAATGAGGGGGGCACCAATGCTCTTTCTGGCACAGGGCACCAAAAAGTCTAGTTACGGCTCTGGTGGCAGCACAGGGCTCCCTGCTGTCCTGCTACTGGGCGGGTGATACCGTACATGACTGATGTCAGAACATCACGGCGATGGGATGTGGATTGAAAGATCTACAGTAAAATGGTAGACAATGCCTAGATAAACACCAGATGTTAGACAGTCAATATGTCGGCAGGGATAAAAGCTCGACAGGGACAAAAGGTCGACATGTAAGAAGGTCGACGGGTGCAAATGGTGGGCAGTGTCAAACTGGCAACATGTAAATGGTTGACACAAAATGGTCAACACATTTTTTTATATATAACCCTAATCATCACCCTAACCCTCCCCTTAGTGCCTAACCTTAACCCTCCCTCCTGGTGCCTAACCATCAGGGTAGGTGCCTGACCCTAACCGTCCCTTCTAGTGCCTAACCCTCCAGTAAGTGCCTAACCCTAACCCTCCCTCCTGCTGCCTAACCCTAACTGTCGGGGTAAGTGCCTAACTCTAACTGTTGGGGTAAGTGCCTACCCCTAACCCTCCGGTAAGTGCCTAACCCTAACCTAACTGTAACCTTTAAAAAACAAAAAAGCATGTGTCGACCATTTTTTAAATGTCGACCTTTTGACCACGTCAACCATTTCAACATGTCAACCTTCTTACATGTTGACATTTAATATGTCGACCTTTGTCCCTGTCCACCTTTTGTCCCTGTCCACCTTTTGACTGTCTAACATCTGGTGTCTATCTAGACATTGTCTACCTTTTTACTGTAGATCTGTAGACCGGATCCCATGGCAATGCTCATTGGCACATCGCTTACAAATGAATTACACTTTCTTAGTAAACTTTAAGCTTGAAACTATTTTGGATCCCTGGAACCAGTAGTTTTCTTGTTACCAGTCTTTGTTTAGCCAGATTTCAGCTTAGGGGTTTGCTATTTACAGTATTAATAATTTTTTCAAGCCAGTACACGTTCTCTGATGTGATCTGAGCGATATGCACTCCTTCAGATGCTTGCTGCCTTTCTCCCCAGAGTCGTGAACTGATTCTATTTTCTTGCTTGAGAATTGCAAATGTTAATGAACCTGGGAGTTGCAGAATAACTGCAGAGTCATGTAATCATGTCTCCCTAGAAGCACCTGCCATGGATAATGTGACGTATTTAAATTGTTTGAAGTCCCACTAATACTGTAGTGGAAAACAGTCAGTCCCCAATGATTGCTGCAGATCAGCATTGAAATTAATATTCAGGTGTGCAGTGTATGAGTATCTGATAACAGACAGGCCCCAGTCTCATCTCCTAGCAAGCGTTCTAAATCTCATGTGAATAATTATACCAAGGAACTTTTATTCATTAATAATTTGGACATGATCAGATCACAGTGAAATATGTCAGACCACAGAGTGAAATGAATGTAGATATCTGAAATTTCAAGGTCGAGACATCGCTGAAGAATTATAAAAAGAACAGACCTAATGGAGGCTTTTATTGGTTCTTTAATGTGAGGATGTACTACTTCTTTGTGGCTACATTAGGGGGAGTTTTATCAAAGCTTGGTGAGAGATAAAGTGAAGAGATATAAAGTACCAACCAATCAGCTCCTAACTGTCATTTTCCAAACACAGCCAGTAAAATGACATTTAGATGCTAAATGGTTGGTACTTTAATCCTTCTCCCCTTTTATCCTTCTCCCCTCCAAGCTTTGATAAATCTCCCCCATAATTACTACATGTTATTAAAGTGTGTAGGTCACCTAAACATTACAGAGGCAGCTATCTTGTATTAGAGTGTAGGTATTTATTAAAAAGTAGCTTATAAAATCACTGAGTTCTAGGGAGCAGTGCAATAGGTTCCAAGTTTATGGAATCAGCATGTCTTTGGCGATTTCGCTGCTAAATTTAAAGCATCAATTAGTTATAAGGCTAGTTTTCCCTTAGAAGCAACTGCCTCTTTAAATGTATAGGCGGTTCAGTAAACTTGGAACCTATTAAATTGCTCCCTAAAACTCAGTGATTTTGTAAGAATCTTAGTTTAGCGCACAAAATATTTGACAATAGTATTTCAATATTAAACGTTATCACAAATAAAAAGCCTTAATTAATACAAAAAATACAAATCATGACTGGCTAACCAAATAAAGAACCAAATGGACAATATTATATAAAATTTTCTCCAATATTTGAGGATAATAGAATGCAAATATATCCCCAAACAATTTATTTTAAATATACTTGTTGAATGCTACAGTATGTAGAGTCCATTAACTCTGAAGTTTGCATTAATGGAGGTTTTATGATGTTTTTGTGATAACTTTGAATATTGATATACTGTTATGAAATTTGTTTCATGTTTTATTAAAATCATTTATGTATACTGCAGAAACCTTGTTAGCACTTCCTTATTTACAATTAATATAAAAAAAACTGATTAAGGCCCTCATTCAGAGCCACTCGCTAGCGGCAGTACGCTCGTTCCGAGCGATGTTCGCACATCTGCGCATGCGTACGGATCGTTATACGCATGCGCGAACCAGTCAGTGCGGCCGAAATTCATGTGCTCGCAAAATAGCGAATGCCTGATAATTTGAGTGACAGGATGAGGCGTATGTGGGTGGTAACAGGGGAAGGTGCTTGAAAACGGGGAGTGGAAATCAGAACGCAGGCGTGCTTAAAGGTCAAAACGGGCGTTTTATGGGTGTGCATATTTAAAACAGCAGCGTCATTGACCACGTCACTGGGTTTTTTTTAAGCCAGAACTGTTCGCAAAATTGTGGTAGCAAAAACCAACCACAAGAATAGCGAGCAGTTCATACGTTGGTCGATGTACTCGATTAATCTAATAAATAGCGGACATGACGTATGGTGCGAGCGGCCAGGGGGCGTTTTTAGCAAATAAACGAGCGTATGTTTTGCTCGCTCGTTCAGACTTAGAGGTGTGAACAGACTGCAATTTGCGAACGGATCATTTGAATAGCCACCCCTTGTTTTTGAACGAACGACCGCAAATAGCGAACGGCTCTGAATCAGGCCCTAAATGCATAATTTATTGCACTTATGTTGCATTCTGACCCCTGTCTCAATTATTCATTCAAAAACATTAGTAGTATGCCTTTGTGGGAATGGTCAGTCCTGCACACAGGGCCACTAATTTCTTGACCACCCATGGTAAAGAGCCCCATTGCAATTTTGTAAGGACCCAGACATATCTAGTTACTCCCTTGTGGTGATACAATAAAACCAAATGGTTAAGTATTGGGTTAGGCGGCCAAAATAGATTGAATGTATGAAACTAAAGTTGGGTACACACCTGACACATATAAATGCAGATGATGGTGGTTCATACACACTGAACGGCTATGATCTGCTTGTGCCATCGGGTCCCAGCTGCAGGGGGGACGGGACCCAGCAACCGGTGGGCGGGTCAGGGGCGTGTCTCGCCTCCCTCCTCGCGTCTGCCGATGTGTCTGCAGACATATCTGTCCATCAGCTGTGCAGCACAGCCAATGCGATATGTTGGTGAACGGCGACGTTCACCGACATATCGTGGGTACACACTGGTCAACGTGCTGCAGATATATTGGCCGATCAATTGATCGGCCAATATATCTGTCAGTGTGTACCCAGCATTACTGTGGCTGCAGTCCATTGTTCATATTAAATTCAATTAGTAATTTGTACTCTGTCTGTAGTATATTCAGCCTACAATATTTAAAAACTATTTATAACCCATGACCTACAGTTGTATGGATTGTCATCTGTCACATATAACTCTAATCTTATATTTGCCACTTGTGCCCAGAAGTGAGAAGGTAAATTATGCTGTTGAACACAGACATGGAACCAGTCAACAGAACTGGATAAGAAAAAAAAAGCATTGATGTGAAAAAAGTAGGCAATGTCACATGACTTTACCTGCACACTTTTTAGGTTCTGGTCAGGATCAAGAAATAATTTGCCTGAAAATATACTGTATTTCATTCTTTGAATGTGACTATCACAAGACCCAGGTGTAGAGGAGTTACTTTATCTCTTGGCCTGTCCAAGAGTGCAAAGAGCTATTCGTGACTATAGAGCAGGGATGGGGAACCTCAGGCCCGGGGGCAATATAAAGCCCTCGGAGTAATTTGGTCTGGCCCCCTGAGCTTTTTTTCTGCTAGCCTCATCTGGCTAGCAGGGTGCCCAGAATGGCACCCTGCAGCCAGAATCTATGCAGCAGTGCCGCCTGTAGCGTCTTTAAAATGCTTCAGATGGTCACACCGCTGCCCTTACAGCTCCCCGGAGCATCCTCAGGATGCAACGGGCATTGCTGTAATCACTGGTGATTGTGGCCTCGTCCCTTATGACATCATACGGAAAGGTGGTGTGGTCTGCACCAGGTCAGCGTATAATGTTATATATATCAAAATGGCCCTTGGCAGAAAAAGGTTCCCTGCTATAGAGTCTATAGACACTCTGGGCCTGATTCAGAGCCGGACGCTCTGACCAGAGCGCTCGCTCTGAATCAGGGCCCTCCTACCTAATATTGGAGCGGCCTTTTGGATGCTCGCATAGCTGCGTCCATGATGATGGTCGCGATGGTCAAGACCATCGTGACCATCGGGCTTGCGACAAGACCCTTGCGGTAGGGTCTCGTTGCCGCAAGCCCTGGAGTGATTTTGGCTCTATCAGAGCCAAAATCACTCCCACTGACATCACTAGTGATGTCAGTGGGGTCGGACCCAGACGATAGGCATTCCCATGGGAACGCCTCCATCTGGCAGCCACGCCCCCGGCACGCCCACCCAAGGGGGCATGCTGTCAATCACCATCGACAGCACGCCCCCTTTGTAGCAAGACCCCGAGCAACGGCTTCCCCGTCGCTCGCCGGGTCACGCGCATACACACGACGGAGCAGCCTCCGTCGTGCACATACGCATTTGGGTACCATCGACCCGCTTGCGAGCGCGTCTGAATGAGACCCTCAGTCCCATCTGATTTGTATGCAGGAACCAAGACCCTCTTTTGTGGGGACAATATCGCACGGATAAAAAATATAAGTCCAACACTATATTAACTACAAAATTACATAACTCACCATATTCTAGCACTACTTAAAACATTAAAACATGATATCGCTGCTGAGTAGAGCGGTACACAAATAAGGAACATATACTGTAGAACAGAAGAGGCTTCACCTGTGATCTGAGCTCTTATAAAGAACAGTACTTCACAATGATGAAATGCCACTGGCCTGCATATCCTATTGCCAGCTGTAGCAGTGGTTCAGCCCACATTTGGCGGCCACACACTACAGCCAAAACCTGTATTAAGAAGGTAAAGAAGATTTACCAGCTAGGACCAATATGTAAGAACCTGACTTAAATTTAGGCTTCAACATTTTATGATTAAAATAATGTAGCAGTTTATTTGGGCAGTTACAGATAGCAAACAATACCAATAAGCCTACACCAAACGATTAACCGATAAATTAGTTTAGTGTGTTTGTCTTGCCAGCTGCCGCCAAATCTTTAACCCTACCGCTTTCACTACTTCCCCCACTCTACAGCTGCGTGGTTTGAAAAGTATTACATATATTAAGGTCTTTTTCAGGTTTTTTAAGTGTTTTTCAAGAATACCTCCATTTTAAATCCTATATAGATCTAAAATTATTTCTTCTCCGCCTAAGTACTCTTACATGTCAGTTAATGCTGTCGGCCAGACTGCACTAAAGAGTCTTCAGTCATATCGGATGTGATCACACCAACATATGTGGCCATACCGCACGCTGCTCTTTTTAGTCATGCTCAAGCCTAGAGGCAGGGTTGACGCATGCAGCGCAAGCTGTAGAAGACCACTTTTCTACCTTACTTTCTGAGTTGAAGCCAAATAAATCAAGTTGTCCTGTCAGCTGGTGGGGACATGCTGCTATAAATGTTTAATCAAATTGGGACAGATGAGCAGAAAATGGAAATCAGGTCTCCTATCTAAACTGAAACTTGATGAGGGAGAGGACCTGCAAAACTAAACTAATTTCATTTAAATGATGATTAAATATCAGCATAAAGAATAAAAATATTTGTTTGTTTTTTTCAGACATTGCTTATAATTTGCATTGCATTGCCATACTTAGTATAGCCATTAATGTTGTCCTTCAGTTAACACAAAGAAAACATACAATAGATTCAGGTCACATTGTTTGCCAAGTATCCACTGAGTACACATTCTTGTCAGGCAGGTGAGAGGTATCATTTGTTATCACTATGTGTCCCATATATATGGAAGTGTGACCTACGCTAGCTATTTGCTTTTGGCAGCTGGTCTAATTTACTGTGATGTCTCCTCACCAGAGAAAACGAACCATGCCTGGTGACCCCTTGTAGCGGAGGGCAAGCATTCTAGAATTGATGAAAGTACAGGAAAATAAAAACCTGAATTTCCAAATTGGCTTCAAGACCTTTCGACCTATTCCTCATTTTATAGTGGGAGGCGGCAATTTACTTCTAAGACTAACTGTAAACACCTTTTCTAATGCAGGCAGTTGAAGGACACATTGGTGAATAGAAAATTGGGCAACTTTTTGTTTTGAATGCTCTATATAACCTTTTAATAAATGAGAAAAAGTGTCAACACAATTTAAAAAAAATGTCATTCACCCTAATAAAGTATTAGGTAAGAAAATGCATATTTCAGCATTTTGTAACATTGATTAACATGTAGTAGTTGTAGTTTTCAAACTGTCTTAAGAGGATTAGGTAAAGACCGATACAACTGTGCTAAGGGCAAGATTCAGCTCATGTCACAAGTGATGTTTTCCTGCCACTATTAATGTAACGTATAGCTGTGAAATGTGTTGCAGGATTGAACTCATTATAAAACACGATTCCACATTTCAGAAGTAAAAGTTTAACTACTGTACCATGCAATAACTGTACCTGCTGGAGGATCAGTGACCCCATGGAGCTAATGCCATGTGCAATAATAACTGTATTAATTTATTGACATGAATTAGGGCCAATACGCATTTATCCAGGCTATAATATGGTAGTGTTTTTTGATCGGGAAATACATATGTTCATTTTGGAACAAGTAATATTTCAGTACAATAAGGGTAATTTCTAGAAATATAAACATATGGAATTTCAGGCCATGATGGCCATGTCTGTGGGTGGTGCAAAATGTACAGTAACATCTTCTTCTAGGAGTAGCTTAGCGCAAGTTATGCCTGAGTATATGAGCCTGATTTAGTGTTGTATGTAAACCCAATAGTTGGCATAATAACACAGATTATGAGAGATATGGGTATTGAGTCCGCACCAGTTGAGTTCCGGGGCGTATCTATAATGGGTGCAGGGTGTGCGGCGCACCTGGTAACATTTCTCTGTATTTCATATTTTTATGTTGATAAAGGCATTATGAATGATTGTGCCGATGTGCCAAATAAATGACACTGTTTTGGGGGATTCTATATTCCATAAACGCATTTTTGGTCCTAATGTAGTCCATGTAGTATGCAGTCATTAGACCAACAGTCATTATGTCGAGCACTTTGCCGGCAACAGTATGTCTACATGGTTAGAATGCTATCTCCTGCATTTTATTGTTGCCACTAGTAAAACTTCAAGCATGCTGCTTTTAGATCTTTCCATCATGCCAGGTATCCGATCAGAATGTTGACATTCAGAATGTCGGCACCAGAATGTTGACAGGTCCTGAATGTCGACAAATTGTCCACATGGACTTTTAGGCCTGCAACCAATATGTCGACATTCAAAAAGGGTGACATAGTTAAACTGACGACATGATCATAATGTCCACATTTGACATGTCAACACTAGCATATCTACACATGGTTTCTTGCTGATTTATAGGTTTAGGTTTAAAGTTAGGGTTAGTCTAAAATAAGCAAAACAACATGTAGACATTCTGGTGTTTACATGTTAAATGTTGACATTGGTAACCTGTCGACATTCTGGTATCGACATCTTGAATGTCAACTTTTCATACCACACCCGTCATTCTGGTGCAAGCAAAGTGCCGCTGACATAAACTGTAATGACTGTTAATTTGCCGTATGTATTCTATCCATGTTTCTATATTAACATTCTTATAGTGCGTATTATTTTAAATGTTTATTCTTTGAATCAATTGATGCAACTTTATTATGTGAGTTATTAAATTGTTATTGATTAATACAGTATAGAATTTTACAATACCTATATACTTTGATATAAGCAAGCACCATTCTATCTATCCAGTTTAGCAGAGAGCCACATACTTTTATCCCTGTAAAAAGAATTCAATATTATTTAACTTTGGAGGCTGGTCTGTACTTTAGAGAACCCTCCACATCTCGCTGTAAACAACAGGTGTTATAGAGCATTTCTATAACAGTGACACTGACAAATTATCCATAAAATAGTACAGACTGCCACATAGGTCCAATGGATCCCAGGGGGTCTGTCTGCCACTCATCGCCGCTGATATCTTTTAAAAATTAAATTAAATAACAATTGGGAACCTCTAGGAGAAGGGATGTTACAAATGCAGTGCTGCCAATAAACTGACATAAGCAGAGCCGCAGTGGATGTAGTCAGCATCCTTGCATGCGGGATGCCGACGGACGATATGCCGGCACTGAAATCCCGACAGCCGCCATCCTGAATGTAAGTATCGGGGATTAGGGGGAGGTTAGGGTGCAGGTTAGGCATTAGGGGGAGGGTTAGGCACTTGGGGGTAGGGTTAGGTTTGGTGTGCGGAGAGAGGGAGGTTAGGTTTAGACACTCGGGGGGGAGGTTAAGGTTAGGCACTGGGGAGGGAGAGAAGGTTAGGGGTAAGGGTTAGACTTACCTTGTTCCTTATGGGTGTTGGGATTCTGACTGTCAGGATGCCGCTGCCGGTAATCTGACCAGCGGCATCCAGACCGCTGGGATCTCAAACCCAAACGGAGTCGCAGGGGAGATGTATCCTGCTGCTCTCTGTCACTCTGAGAGAGAGAGAGAGAGAGAGAGAGAGAGTTGAAGCAATTCCATGAGGGTGAGCTACATCAGAGGCCAGAGGAGCCCTGATTGGAGAAGCTCATTGCATGTTCTTCTGCCCCTCCACTGCTGCTCAGCCCCATCATTGATTACACTAGAAAAGTGTCTAGCAGGTTGAGACTTTGGCAGGGTTCGCAAACATCAAACCAGAGTTGCGTCAGTACTTTGGATTCTCTGGGCATACACCCTGCAGTGTGTAGTGCTGCCCAGAGCTCTCCACTTCTGCCTCCATCCCAGCTCATAAGACTGTATTACTGCCAAGGTCCTGCCTACTTATTTCACAGCCTTGCTGTTATTAAATAGATGGTGGATAGTAGAGTGGCGGGTCTCTCTGGGTTTGGAGAGCAGAACACCTTGGTCAGCAGTGTAACAGTGAACTACATTTGGGGGCATGTATAGGGTAAGTATGGACGGATCAGAGAAGGAGAACCCCCAAAACTGGTACCTTGTCTAGTGTAGGGATGGACATCACAAGCCCGTCATCGAATGGTGGTTGGGCTTCCACCATCAAAACTTTTGATGCAATGGTAACTAACCATCGCATAATAAGATATAGATGAAATAAACATTGTGATGGTCACACATGTGCAAAAAAGCATGTTTGCGCATGCACAATAGTGACCAGCGACAAGACTTGATGTTAAACAGCTGAATTTAGCCATCGCTTCCACATCATTCAATGTCAGCTCCCATCGGAAAGCCGCCATCAATTGAGAGAACTTTATCATCAGAAGAAAAAGATTGATGGTGTTAAACCATTGAGCATTGATGTCTATCCCTTGACTAGGGCTCCATGGGATATTAGTCTAGCTATGGATCTGATCAGAGGACCCCAAACTACACAGGTGCTTAGCACATAAATTTGTGCCCTACGGTAGAGCAGAACAGGCACTTTTGCTCCCTGCCAAGGCCCACGTCTCCTGTAGTGACACGGATAATTTGCCACCAGCACCTCAGCTCATATCCTCTGTCCTCCCAGTGACTCTGGTCTATGTCACCAGGAGGTGGAGCTAAGCCTGATACTGCTGTTGGGTGTTACTTTTTCCAGTCCGGATGTAGCCACACTCTCATGATCAAGTAACAAAAATAAATATTTATAATAAATTAGGCTAAGCCAATTGGATTGTAGCAGAAACATTTTAAAAATGGATATTGAATGTTCCAAAGTGGTTGTAGGATGGATATTAAAGTTGCATTTTACACATTTTCTATTGTATGCATTTATTTACCTACAATCCTATGAATCTACAGTACATGCAGACTGATTTTCAGAGGCAGTCCCCAGATCTGTAATGTGCTCCTAGTCGATCAATAGGTGCATTTGTTGTAATAGAGAAAATCTGCATTCTCCTATGTTTTTGTCTACAAAAGTGTACTTTAGAGGCCCTCCAGACCATTAGTATTGCTAGTACCTTGTCTAGACAAAGTACTTCCTGCTATGTTTACTGGTTTTTCTATGCAGTAAACAAAATAGAAAAGTAAATCGCAATTTCAATAAAAGCAGTTGTATAGAAAATAGTAAAAAAAATACATTTACTTGGTGAAAAACCAGGTACGTAGAGAAACAATTATCAATGTTATAGTTATTATAGCAAAAAGGAATCCGTAAGTAATTACAGTGTTTTCCAATCCCAGTTCTCAGGGACCCCTAACAGTGCATGTTTTATAGATCTCCTCAGAATCACATTTGAAATAATTAGCACCACCTGTGGATCTTTTAAAATGTGTCAGCGAGTAATGAATACACATGTGCACCAACTAGGAGATATGGAAAACATGCACTTTTATGCTGGGTACACACTAGGATGACGGATCGTTCAGCAGACCGAACTGACAGTCCAAGTGGCAGATTGGTAAGCAATACACACTTACTAATCAGCCACTCAATGTGTCTGGTCTGACATCGCAACTGGGCAGGCATTTAAATTTGCCAGCCCAGTCGAGATTTCAGGGGCTGATGCAGAGGTGGACGCTAATGCGTACGCAGCCGAGCATTCCCACGCTCGCAGCTTTGAAAATATGCTAATGTTAGCAAAGATCACCCGACCATAAAGACGCCACTGCTGCCTTCATATTTGCATGCGCGACCGCATGCACGCATAAATATCGGTAACATCGAAGGACATCGGTGGACCTGCCGCAACCTAGGGAGCCCTTCTGCCACACAGGGCTGCGTATGCACTTGCAGTGGATAATTTATGTACGCCCACGTAATGGCGTTCAAATGCCCAGACACACCTGCGTTTCCTTAACCACCTCCCGTCAACACCCCCAAACGGTCACTTCCTGTCAATCAATCTCCAATGGGCCTCCGTGCTCTGCCGGATCGCACAGCTGCCTTCGCGCACTGCATTACATATGCATGAGCAATGGCAAACAATCGCTCAGTCTGCGTGCGAATTGCAATGGCGTCCGCCTCTGGATCAGGCCCTCAGTGTTGGCGGTCCCCTGCAGCAAGTGTACAGGCGGTTGGCGGGTCTCTTGTACACAAAGCAAGATATTCCAATATATCTTTCAGCTATATTGGCATCGGCTGTGCTACAGGGCTGTCCTGATATATGTACAGTTGTACACACACGCCGATTGTCTCGCAATATACTCATCGATCAAACAAACAATATATCGACAAGTGTGTAGTTGTGTACCCAGTATTGGTGTCCTGAGGACTGGAAACACAGAATTATTGTATAATAACCGAGGGCAAGTTATATGGCAAACTTATTTGGAAGTCACCAGGATTTATCAGGCTGGGAAGAGACCAGCTGCAGAAAATATTGGGGGAGATATATCAAATCTTTCAGAGAGATAAAGTGTTGAAGTTGCCCAGAGCAACCAATCTGTCATTTTTTTTTAAATTGTGCTAGATAAATGATAGAAGGTGATTTGCTGCTTTGCAAATAAGATAATCCACCTCCCCATTCACCAAAGACAAACTATGTGGCTTAGACAATTACAAGCTGTTTCACATGCTAATTAATCCACTAATATTCTAAACAGCCTGACCAGGATGCTAGCTGCCGGCCATCTTCTCCATGTCAGCACTCAGTCAGCACTAATGAGAAGAAACAGATTGCTGTTCTCTGTGTTATTAATATGCTGAGCCAGTTTTCTATCTGTCACACTCCTGGGTGAAGAGAGAGGAGGGGGTCATTTTTTCTCTTACAAGTTTTAAATAGCTTGTACTGTGGAGTTGATGGGATGATTTTCACACCTATGTTGCTGTGCCGATATTTTGGCTTTGTCCACCCATTCCTGTACATACCATAGCTTTACATCTAACCATTTATACAGCACCGTGTCCCTGTATTATATGGACTCATGTCTATCCATTGCCGCTGCTTTATAGCCCGCTGTTAATCAGTCCACATTCTGCAACAGCAGCATTTCAGATCTATTTAGAAACACACATCTATCTAAATAAATATGGGACAGACAGGGATTGTGACATCAGTTTGTACTTGAGACTTTGCACTCCTGGGAAGCTACATACTCCACCAACACTGCTTAGCACAGTCTTTGCCAGCTCCAGGGTAATAGCAGAGTGTAGGGTGACAGCAGATAGTAGTAGCAGAGTGTACTGTCACAAATATGCAGGTGTAACAGCGGAAGGCAATCTGTGTGGAATATTGCAGCATGGGGCTGGACGTTGCAGTGCGCTGGGCGTGAGCTGGGTGAATGCACAAGCGGATGATAGCATGTATTTTGGATGCTGGGAAGTAAAGATGGTTTTAGACATTGTGGAGCTCAGGGCGAAAGTTCCCAGTTGCGCCCCCCCCTCCCCAAAATAAAGAAATAACTTTTATTAGATGGCGTTCCTCTGCGCACGCTTCCCGAAAAGGGAGCATCTCCTTGCGTAACACACTGTGGGGTGTGCCCAGCACTTACCAAGGTGCTGGACTTCCCCCAAGCTCTCCCCTCGTGGAGAAAAATTACCATGTGCGGTAATGCGCCTTACACAGTATGTCTTACACAGTAATGCCCTTTATAACACATTGTGCCACATGCAGTAATGCCCTGTATAACACATTATGCCACACGCAGTAATGCCCTGTATAGCACATTATGCCACACACAGTAATGCCCTGTATAGCACATTATGCCACACGCAGTAATGCCCTTTATAACACATTATGCCACATGCAGTAATGCCCTGTATAACACACTATGCCACATGCAGTAATGCCCTGTATAATACATTATGCCACACGCAGTAATGGCCTTTAGAACACATTATGCCACACGCAGTAATCCCCTGTATAACATATTATGCGACACGCAGTAATGCCCTTTATAACACATTATGCCACATGCAGTAATGCCCTGTATAACACATTATGCCACATACAGTAATGCCCTGTATAACACATTATGCCACATGCAGTAATGCCCTGTATAATACATTGTGACACACACAGTAATTCCCTTTATAATACATTATCCCCAATTCAAATTATGCCACACAGCAGTCCCTTACTCATGTTATGACACACAGTGGTGCCCCTTTTACACAATGCCCGAATTAGTGCCCCTTATACACAAAGCCCACAGTAGTAGTGCCCCTTATACAATGCCCACAGCAGTGGTGCCCCTTACCCAATGGCCCTGGTAGTGGTGCCCACCATGCAGTGCCCTCTAAAGTAGTGCCCCCATTGGTAATGCCCCCATTGGTAATGCCCACAGTAGTAATGCCCCCAGTAGTAGTGCCCCCATTAAAAATGTCCCCTATAGTAGTGCCCCCATTGGTAATACCCCCAATAGCAGTGCCCACAGTAGTAATGCCCCCCGTTGTAATGCCCCCGTTAGTAGTGTCCCCTCAAGTGTTATCCATCACAGGACACATTTCATGCATCACATAACATTTAGGGGCATATTCAATAGGTGCAAAAAGTCCCGTACTTTTCGCATACCGGACTTTTCGCCGCCATGCGGAAAAGTATCGTGCTCGTCCCCGCTTATCCCCGTATTCAATTACAAATCGTCAAAAATGGAACCCGGCGAATTCGTACCTGGCGAAAAGTCCTGTCAGATTTGGGAAATCAGCCTGACACCCACCAAAGATGCACTGACATTGAGGATCATTATAGATACCCCCGAATAGGCCTGCTGAAGGTATTTGGGCTACTTAAATGATCTCAATAGCTGCTAATTAGTGTCTTTGCAAAAGTGGTGAATAATAGCATTTTGCAGGGTTTTTTGCGGAAAATAAGTAGTCCCAGCAAATTTGGGGTACATGAAAATGGGTGCAAGCATATTTTAAAGTTGCTAAAGTGAAGTTTTAAAAATCTTAAAAAATCCATCAACCACCTGCAAACTTAAAAACACCTGGGGCATACTTGGGGACCCCCCTGGAGTATATTTCGCTAGTTTTTAAGTTTGTCCCCCAACTTTGTACTTTTTTGCCCCCCTTTCTAAGTCATTTTTTGGGGTGTTCTTAAGTATTTTTTAAACTTTTTTTGACAGTTTACTTTTGGGGGGCTGTCCCAAGGGTGCAGGGTGGTTCCCGCAAGTTTGCACCCCAAAACCCCAATTCTGCACTTTTTTTCAACAGCTTTCATAGGTGAATCTTATTCGCCTCTTCCAATGCATTGAATTTCCGCACCGGCGAATGTCTTTGGAATTGAATACGGGGATAAGTTTTCGCCTGGCAAAATTACATCACCGGCGATACTTTTCCGCAGTTTGCACCTAATTGAATATGCCCCTTATTGTCTTTTTCTTGCAATGGAAGACATTGAGGGTTAGGCAAAGACTTTCAGCAAAACAAAGCAACAGCATCTTGAATATGTTATAGTCCATATTCCTGAAAGGAAAAAATGAGACAATCACTCAACATTTCACTGGAAGCATAAACTGCACTAACATATTCCTCATCAGAGCCCTGATAAAGTGATCTGCAGTAGCAATGTTGATGATCTTCACTAAACTAAACATATCAAAATCATATTTGGGGCCGGAATCCCAGTTGTACATTAACCTGATGGTTTGCGTACAAGTCTGATGTTTGTAGATCTGTAATGTGCATGTGCAGATCTCCTTCTGCGAGCTTGCTTAAAGTATCCGGACGCAGCAGCTTGATTGACAGGCTGCAGTCGTTTGGGAGAGGAGTGGAGGCGGCGTCAGGCAATGTCCTAGAAAATGGGGGTATGTCTGCTCCGTTCTCAGGGGTGTGCTGAAGCCATCCTTGTATGCAGCTTCACTGGCTTCAGGTGCATGAAAACACCAGGCATACTGAGTAACTTGAATGTTACTCAGATGACTTATGTTCTCGGAGAGTGATCTAATTGTTCGGATGTAGCTGCAAATCACATAAGCCAACAGGAGGCATCTATTTACACAAGATGCTTCCTGCAAAATTACAATGGTTTGGCTTGCTTGCTGCATCCAAAGACACAGCTACTGTGTTACTGCGTCCATCTCTGAATCAGACCCTTAGTCCCACAATCCAGAAAAGCAAATGTAGGTTTTCTTACTCTTCCTTCCTTCGCTGTTGGATACACAAGATGTTGTATGTTCATGCTTTTTAGGCCTCTGTCTTGGAAATCGCGGTTAATATTAGACTTCCATTCCTGCCAATCACAGGTTGGCCCTAGATAATTAAGTCTCTGATACCACTTTCAGACAGAAAATGGCCTGGATTTTACCCGGCATTTGCGTACCGGATTGTTTTGCCATTTCCTGCCTGTACCCTCCTTCAGACAGAAGAGCAAATTCCCGGGTCAAACATTTCAACCCGGTAATTTGCTGATTTACACGGGCATTGCTTCTGTCTGAAAGGGTCAACCTGGGTCTAAATTCCCGTGTCTATGACCCTGGTAAATTCCTGGGTCGAAGTCCCAGGAATTTAGACCCGGGTTGACCCTTTCAGACAGAAAAAGGACCCGTGTTAATCAGCAAATTACTGGGTTGAAATGTTTAACCCGGTAATTTGTTTTTCTGTCTGAAAGGGGTATAGAAAGACAGCGAACAAGTCCAGCAAACTATATAATGTTATAATGTGGTGCCCTGAAGCAGATCAACCAAAGCAATTCAGGGGGACCCACGCCCCCAAAATGAACCAAAGCTGCACTATGCAGTCTAAATATTTGCAGGACTTACCTATATTGTGCCTCTGACTGGTGTGCATATTACAATGCCAGACTCCATGCTCTAAACCAATGTAGTAGGCGTGCTAGTCTGAGTGGAAAGTGTCTCAAGCTTCCAGGTGTACAAAGCAAAGCACTGATTGGATTGTTTATAAAATGGGCCTCAGACTGCACACCCTGAACATATATATATATATATATATATATATATATATATAAATAAGCACAATATTCCAAGGGTAGCACTCCCAACAAATCAGGTTTTAGAGACAAAAAATTAGTAGGCAAATTTTGTTTAACCTTTATATCGGTGATATCTGTACGCATGATTATATCTTTAATATTGCATCCTCTCATATAGCATGGCATAATACGCTTAACCTGTAAGCGTAAAGAACTATCAGATTGCACAATGGGCCAAAGGCTCTTGGTCAGCTTGTTGATCATGGGGCTCAGAGGGTTAAAGTGATTCACCCAGGGCATACAAGATTTCTCGTTCGTAATCTGTTTTTTCAAAAGTAGTCGTTCCCTGGGAATGGACAGAGCACGATTTTTATCTTTAATAAGTCTGTCCAGTTGATAACCCCGTTCTAAACATTTTTGAACCATAACATCCATATGGTGACCCGCATCATCGATGTTGCTGCATATGCGCCTAACTCGAATAAACTGGGAAAAAGGAAGCCCATATTTACAAGAGTTAGGATGGCAGCTGCTAGCATGAAGGAGCGTATTGCGATCTGTAGATTTCTGAAAAAGGGATGTAGTAAGACTACCATCATGCAATGAGACCTCAACATCTAAAAAATTAACTCTATACATATCGGCATGAAAGGTAAATTTAATAGGGCTGATCGTCTCATTATGATGTACAATAAACTCTGTGAGTTGCTCCCTAGTGCCTGACCATAGCAGGAAAATATCGTCGATATAACGACAATACATCCTAATTTGGTCACAAATCATGCGTCTACTGAAAAAGATCTCCCTTTCAGCAACAAGCATGTAGGCATTTGCATAGGATGGGGCCACATTGGACCCCATCGCACATCCGGAAATTTGCAGAAAGAACCTACCATCGTGAAGAAAATAATTATGTGTAAGGGTCATTTCTAATAGCTTAATAAACAAATCTATACACGGTCCCTTATAATGTTCATTACCCTCAATTAAAGATCTTACTGCCTCTAAACCAGCATCATTTGGAATGATGGTATAAAGATTGCAAATATCGATGCTACACAATAAACAGTTAGCAGGTACATCACTAATAGAAACCAATCAATTCAAAAATGCAGTAGTATCAGAAATAAAGCCTAGACTATTGCTAATGCAAGGCTGCAACAAAGCGTCCAGATAAGTAGACACTGCCTGAAATAAAGAACCCCTGGCCGCTATGATGGGTCGACCAGGAGGACAAGTGTTAGACTTGTGTATCTTGGGCAGTGTGTACATAACAGGCACTACAGGACTCACAGGCATAAGTGCAGATTTTAATTCTTCTGAAATAACATTAGCACAAACTGCATTATCAAGCAGGGTATTTAATTCAGCACAGAACTTAATAGTAGGGTCACCAGGAAGTAACTGATAAACTGAACAATCAGCCAGTTGTCTATCAATCTCGGCTTTATAAATAAGAGTGTCTTGAACGACAATCGCCCCCCCCCCCCCCTTTGTCAGCAGGGTGAAAAATAATGTCCGTATAACCAGACAAATCGCGAAGAGCATATCGTTCCAATTTAGATAAATTGTGGTGCCCACTCCTTTGTTTGTTTAAGTAATGTATCGACATTGTTGCCCATCATACGAGAGAAGGTACGTATAGATGCATTGTTAGAACAAGGCTCAAAAGCACTCTTTTTCTGAAGATGCTTCAGTTGTTGAGGTATCTGTGTGTCAAATTGATTATCCGTGACCTTTTCATTCTTACTACCATTAAAATGTTCGTGGAGCTTTAGTTGTCGTGTAAGTTTATACTTCTCCACTTCCCAAGATAACTCATTAAAACTAGTGGGTACAAAAGATAAGCCCTTACTTAGTACCTTCATCTCTATGTCCGTCAAATTATGTGAAGATAAGTTAAATACTAGCGTCTAGTAATATTAAAGATATAATCATGCATACATATATCACCAATATAAAGGTTAAACAAAATTTGCCAACTAATTTTTTGTCTCTAAAACCTGGTTATTTTAGATGTCATAATTGTTTAACTTGTAGGTATATGAATGTTGGGTCGACTTTTAGACATCCATTAAGTGGCCAACAACTTAACATTAAGCATCGACTTACCTGTCTCACGAGATTTGCGGACTGAGTTATGTAGGTAAAACGGAGAGAACTATTACAGAGAGGATGGCCATACATTGTTCGGCCATTAAAATGGCTATAGAGAGTGGACGTAGTGATCAGCCCGTGGCCAGGCATTTTTTGCATGCTGGTCACGGGTTGTCTACTTTTCGCTTTATTCTTATTGATCATATTCCTGATTCTATTCGAAGGGGCGACCGAGCAGGTAAACTGTTGCGCTGTGAATCCCGATGGATTCACAAACTGGGTACTTTATCACCCAGGGGTTTGAACGAAAGCATGGGCTTATATTGTTTCCATTAATATAGCTTGTTAGGGGCGTCTATTTTTATTCAGGATTAACTGCCAGTATAATAGTATGAGTGTGCATTACATTCAGTGCAGCTGATGTAATCCCGTTCGTTTGATATCATTTATAATTTTTTGTTTATTATGATGGTATTTTTAATGTTTATATCATTGTCGCTATGTCTGCACCTTGGTTTCAGTTTTGATGTTTGTAGTAATATTCTGTGTAATGTGAGCGTTTTTTTCTTTGTTGTTATGTCACAGATTATGGTTGTCTGGCAACGTGACTACTGTTGATGATGTCATTTCAGAGCGTCTTCCGGGGGTGGCGCTGTCCTGCAGTGCACGAGGTGATGGCGAAGGTATTTAAGGTCAGTGTGTTTGTATCTTACTTATCCTGATGACAAGACAATAAAGATCTCGAAACATTGATGTAATTAATCTACCGGCTGTGATCTGGTGTATTTTGATGAGTGCCGCCTTCCATTGAGTATATATACATATATATATATATATATATATATATATATATAATTGGAGGTGCTACCTGTGGAGACAATTGATATTTATACAAGAACAAGAAATACAAGTGTACAACTCCAAATTAACCGATTATATATAAATAAATAAATTTTTGCAGTAAATAGAGGTTTTTGGCATAATCTTGGCCAAGGTTATGAGCCTACCCACCACATATGATCTTACTTGTTTCTTCACTTTTATTCTTCAGGAAATAAACATGTGTCATCCTTAAAGCATCATCGATGAGTGTCATGAAGTATTGCCTGCCACTCATAGATTTAAGCTCCACTGGCCCACACATGTCAGTATGTACTAACTCCAAGGGCACTTTTGTTCTGAATTAGAATTTGGTAAAGGTGCAACATGTTTGCTTGACTTTCACACAGTTCTCACATGCTGGTCTTTCAGGATTGGCCTCCAACATCCCAGTCATTATATCACTCTGAAGCTTCTATACTCCATTATAGCCTAGATGCACCAAATGCCTATGCCACAGTTCCATTGATTGGGAGGATTCCTCATCAATCATTTCGCATGAGCGCATAGTCCTAGTTCAAGGCATCTGTGAATTGATTCAAAGAGCATTGCACGACACTTCATAGTATCAAGGATATATCATTGCTGGTTCCGGGTTGCTGCAGTAATACCAGTTTCCCTTTGCAAATTGTAATCTGTATCCTCTATGCTACAGGACAGTCACACCAATCAGGTTGATTCCTAGGTTAGGTACAAACAGTGTTCCATGTCAGTGAGAACTGCCTTGGCTCCCACTCTTAGCATAGTGTAATTGTCCCGACATGAGTAGCATATAAGGCCTTGCCACTCATACCACGGACTCTAGATGACTCACACGGCCTTAAAATGACTTGATCCAAGTCTTATTACAACAAGTGATGACATGCCATTTGATACATTCAGTCTGGAATCAGAGGCTTTGTGCCCCAACTTGTGACATTTGATATGTCTGATCTTAAACTTTTTGTGCTTTGAACTCTTAGACAAAAGAAGAGAATTCTCAGTATTTATTTAAGTTGGTATGCGCTCCTGGAACTGCAACAATTTTGCAAGTACTGTACCGTCTCTGTGGTTAGCTTTGTTGTACTAGATGCCAAGAAGTCGTACTCTTTCGTAAAATTATTTGCTGAGATTTGGATAATATTCCATCTAAGTAATCATTCGTGTTTTTACCTGCAGTAAGTTTTGTTGTATACAAAGTGCACCTTAGGTTAATTCTCCTCATTAAGCCTTTGTCTTCATAAGCCACATGCAAAACTATCCTTATATCATAAGCTGTAACTTTACTGTGGATTATTGAATAAATATGAGACTCCATGCTAGACCAATTGCCCCTATAGCTCTGTCTACATCTTCAGGATTTGGATTGTCACCGGGGGTATTAATGACCTTTAACAATTTCTCCCGCTTCAATTGCATCTGCATGGCAAACTTCCATCTCTATCATACAGATTGAATAAGTTGTCCTGTACTCACTCAGATCCTCTTATTTCATGCCATCTGCAGCCTTACTGATCTTGGTATCAACAAGTACCACACCATTGATATCTGGACTTTCAGTCACCAGATTTGTGCACTGTGATGGCCTTGGAACAGATCCCAGTTGTGTACACTTGGTAGTTAGAGAGATGTTTCATTTGGAGATAGATGGTAACTGCTAGCACATGGTTACTGGGCCCATGGTCTATTAAAAGAGTGTAGGGTGACATCAGATAAAAATAGCATAGTGTTCTTGTCAGAAATATGCATAGCGGATTGTGCTTGGTGCAGTAGTCCTCCAGATATGGAGTTAAACCCATATGTATTGTATAATATGTTGATGGTATGTACAATGCTTAACCAGTTCTCAGATTCATTGTAACCTAGCAGAAGAGCAAGTAACAAAGGAAACAGGGATATTACAGGTGTAACAGCAGTAGGCAATCTGTGAGTGCTGGCAATTGTAGTGAGCTGGGCGAATACATCAGCGGCTCTGTGTATCAGTAGTGGGTAAGGTACTTGCAGTTATTGTTACTGCCTCTACTGGCATGTATTCTAGCAGGAGTCTCTGGAGTCCATCATGTCCTCATAGACGCTGGAGAGTAAAGATTCGTGTAGACATCTCGCTTGCTTAGTATTGCATGTGATAGGTTGGACTCTTTCTGGCTGAATTGCCCCAGGTCCTAGTGACCACTGGCTCAGCTCCACCTACAGGATGCTGGAGGGAGACAGTGCAGGAGCACACTCCTTCCAACATAGGGAACCCTAAAGCTAGGTGCACACTATGTAATTATTAGGCCGATTTGGCAACAATCGGTGATCAGTCTGTTTTATTGTTTGGTGTGTGGGCATGAGCATTTTGGCGATAAAATGGTTAAAAAAACAAAGTCAACAAGTGCTCTCCTTCGATAATCAAATCGGTCAGGCTTGTGCTAGTGTGTGGGCATTCACAAAATACAGATCATACTTCCTACAAATTTCCCTGATTACCTCATCCTCCTTATGGGCAGACATACTGTATGCAAACTATTGATCCATGAGCCTGAAAATCAGCAGCTTTTTCATTTAAAGTGTATAGTGTGTAGCGCAGATATCAGGACTTGCCACTTGCAGAAAGATTGTGCTGAATGTCAGGTTGACCAAAAAATCACATAGTCCCGTGCAAACTCGCAGCTGCAAAAATGTTTTAATGCAAAGCTTACCCAAGCATAGGGACCCCCACTGCTGCCTTCTCACATCTGTCCGACGACATGCAACAGCGTAAACATCGACACAGATCGGGCAACCATGCAGTTTGTCTCAAACACTACAGCTCTCCTGACACGCAGAGAACTCTCATGCTGCGAAGGAGATTACACTATCTAATTTATGCACGCCCATGAAACAATGTTTAAATGGTCAGACATGCCTGTGTTTGCCTAACCACCCACAATTACATCTACCAAATGCTGACTACCTGATAATTAACACCCTGACTCGCCGCGGACGTCGGAGCAATTCATCATTGCTCCGGCACTGAGGCAGCTGATTCGAAAACTAGCTGCCCCGGCGAGCGGCTTCATTGCTCCATTCAGAGCAGTAAATATTTTCACTGCTCGCGAGGGCAGTGCGCATGCGTGACCTACAGGTCACGCATGCGCACAGAGCCCCGACATCCGGCGGAAGGAGAATGTGTATTTTCACCTGCTTTTGTAAAAATTAAGTGATGATGAATAGGCCCCTCAGTATATTTTCAGAATGTTCAAGAGGATACATCAGTGACTTTGAAAAAGCGATGCTTCTTGGAGAGTGTTTGGCAGGAGCTACAGTGACCAAGACAGCTCAACTCCATAATGTTTCAGGAGCAACGAGCATGGAACTGTGAGGACATAACAGAATCAGCATGCTGAGCACATAGTCCAAGTTCAAGGCATCATTGATTCAAAGAGCAAGGCAAAATACTGTAGGTTACAGAATGCAGATCAATTGTAAATTTTAAACTGAGACACAGCCAGCTACTTTCATCATACACGCCCCAACAAAAACTCCACGGAACATGTTATCATAGTAGGCTCCATCACTACCATCTTGACAAAAAGCTGGGTGCACATGTGGCACCAAACGAAAGAACAACCCTATGTATTTGCTTCCAAAATGAAGGATTGCGTTTGTTCTGTAATGTTGTTGGATAATATTTCCCGGAATGGTTTGTGTGCATTTTTTTTCTTAGAAGATAAGGTCAAATTGCTAGTTAATGAAACTGAGTAAAAGAATGTTATGGCATCTCTCCTGCCCGATGTCACATTAGGGTCTATTTACTAAGCCTTGGATGGAGATAAAATGAATGGAGAAAAAGTACCAGCCAATCAGCTCCTAACTGTGTTTGCAAAATGACAGTTAGGAGCTGGTTGGCTGGTACTTTATCTCCGTCCACTTTATCTCCATCCAAGGCTTATTAAACAGACCCCTAGACATAGTGTCAAAACCATAGCCATAGCCATTGGCCAGTTCCCAATTAGGTTCATGTATACAAGGCATAAATCTACTGTATGTGCCTTTTTAATACCTGAAATATTACATTACATATGATAATTACAGTACAACTATGTTATCTGTGCTCAGCAGTTGACATGAATTCTTGGTTTTAACACAATGCTGGTAATAATAACACAACCACGATTTATCCTTCCTTGATACAATGATAGAAACATTCCTTCCTTCATCACCTTCATATTAGAGGAAACTAAATTAGGTTTCACCATATCTTCCCATGCCATCAATCGCTCTGAAATATTAAGGTAACCTGCAGCAAGTTGAACTGCTGCTGTGTCACTTAACAGTTTGTTACTTTTGAAATCCTGCCAAAGCCCCCCAAAAAAACAAGGTGCAGGTGTGGGAAAAACCGCCTCTTCAAACTCATAGTCAGGTCACTTGCACAGCATTAATCTCCGTTTGCTCAATAAGGCTCCATAAATCTTCCCTCACCCGAGGATATGACATTCTCTGCCTTCAGGGAATTCACAAGGATATTATTTGTGGGGGTTTCCAGCCTGGCTGCAAATAGCAGTACTAGTTTGGGAACATTGACATAATGTGGATGATTTATATAATCCATGCTGATCTCATTTATTTTAAAAAATCGCACGATAATAACACAATGAGCTGCAAGCACTAAAGAGTTAATAAATTGCAAATTTTCTTATTGCTTTGAAATGTGTTAGAACAATATGGAATGTCCGCAATAAATCTTTGTCCATTCTGTTTCTTAATCTATATAGCTATATTTTTTTTATAGCCTAGGGATTTTTTTTTTGTTTCATTTGTGCTTGTTGTTAGATTTTGTTTTTCACAATGATCATTACCTAGTGAAGGGGAGGAAGGAGCATCATGTATAGGCTAATCCTAATCTGTCTTCTTATTAATGACCCACAACAGGCACTGAATTCCTTTTTAATAGGCATAATGCTATCTATAGTAATAAAATTGAAGATATTTCTTTCAGTATGAGTTATGGTCACTGTAATAAACTAATGATAATGCCATAAAGTCTATATTTATTCCAGGCAGCAGAATTCTAGAACTGTTATTGTTAAATCTATTATGAAAATAGTTTTACAATCTTTTTTATTTGAAGCTATCAATATATCTTGACAGATGCTGCTGTAGAAATTATATTCAGGGATTCATTACCAGACGGGGTAGGTACAATATTAGAGTACTGTGGGGTCTATTCATCAACACTAAAATAACAGTTTTGAGGACATTTTCCTTAATTACCGTTATTCTAGTATTCTTTAACACACTTAACACAGGAAATATTACTGATATCTCCTGGTTAAGGCCATCTGCGTTAATTTCCACACTCCCCATACATTAGTATGGGGATGTAGAAATTAGGCTATTCATCAAATTCCAAAAATTATGTATTCTCAGAAGTTGATGGTGTTACTATATGCCACTCTCATATAGCGGGTTACACTTACCTGCTTTCAGCGTGAGCAGGTCCTCCTCGGCTCCCTCCATCGCTCCCTCATCCCGTCTCCGGTTCCGGCTGCAGCTCCAACTGTGTTCTCCCGGCAGAACACAGTAAGGTTTAAAAAAAAAAGAATTATATATATATATATATATATATATACCATATATATATAGATATATATATATATATATTTATTTATTTATTTTATTTATTTATTTTGTTTACTTTATTGTTTTCTCCTCTCCAGATGGGAGGTCGGGGTCCACGTCTCCATGCAACTTCTGAACCTAATTACCTCCATCAATTTTTTATTTATGATGAATAGGTCCCTGTATGTTCACATAGGCTAGTGGTTCCCAAACTGGGCGCTGCAGGGCACTTTCAGGGATGCCAAGGGTTGGTTATAGTCAGTGTAATAGGCAAAACCAGAACTAGTGACTGCCAATCATCAACTAGGGATGAGCGGGTTCGGATTTCCAAAATACAAACCCCCCAAGCCCACCCGATCCGAGCCGGGAACCGAGTCCGGCTCTGGTTTTCCTGCCTGGCTCAGAACTGAAATCGAGGCAAAATGTCATCATCCCACTGTCGGATTCTCGCGGGTTTTGGATTCTATAAAAGGTCCATGATAGCCGCCATTTTTTCATTCCGGCTGTGGAGCATGCGTGCAGAGGGAGGGAGCTGGGAGCTAGTGTTGTGTGATACTGTTGTGTGATACATGCTGGGCTAGCTGGCTACTGTGAAGAGGCTGGCTGGCTACTGTTGTCCATACAAAGGGGCTGGCTGCTACTGTTGCCCATATAGGGTCTGGCTGTTGTCCTGTCCATAGGGGCTGGCAGAGGGAGGGAGCTGTTGGCTACTGTACTGTTGTGATAATAAATAAAAATAATAAACTTAGTAGTACACTACTACTTATATAGTTATATACATTACAATACTGGGCTGGCTACTGTGAAGAGGGAGGGAACTTGGAGCAGTTGCTGATGCTGGCTGGCTGGCTACTGTTGTCCATATACATATTGCTGATGCTGACCATAGGGGCTGGCTGGCTACTGTTGTCCATATACATATTGCTGATGCTGACCATAGGGGCTGGCTGGCTACTGTTGTCTATATACATATTGCTGATGCTGACCATAGGGGCTGGCTGGCTACTGTTGTCCATATACATATTGCTGATACTGACCATAGGGGCTGGCTGGCTACTGTTGTCCATATACATATTGCTGATGCTGACCATAGGGGCTGGCTGGCTACTGTTGTCCATATACATATTGCTGATGCTGACCATAGGGGCTGGCTGGCTACTGTTGTCTATATACATATTGCTGATACTGACCATAGGGACTGGCTGGCTACTGTTGTCCATATACATATTGCTGATACTGACCATAGGGGCTGGCTGGCTACTGTTGTCCATATACATATTGCTGATACTGACCATAGGGGCTGGCTACTGTTGTCCAGTGCTGTGCTGCTGTCTCTCAAGGGCTGCTTCCCTGAAAAAAAAAGCCACACCTGTCACTGTCATCGGTGTAGCTGCGCAGGGGTCCTGTGCTGCTGTCTGTCAAGGAATCAAATATATATAAAAAAAACCACCTGTCACTGTCATTGGCGTAGCTGTCACTGTCACTGTCATCGGCGTAGCTGTCGCTGTCACCGGCATAGCTGTCGCTGTCGCTGTCATCGGCGTAGCTGCGCAGAAAGAAAAGAAAAAAAACTGTCACCTGCGTAGCTGTCACTGTCATCGGTGTAGCTGTCACTGTCACTGTCATCGGCGTAGCTGTCACTGTCATCGGCGTAGTTGTCGCTGTCACTGTCATCAGTGTAGCTGCGCAGAAAGAAAAGATATAAAAAACTGTCACTGTCATCGGCGTAGCTGTCATCGGCGTAGCTATCACTGTCATCGTTGTAGCTATCACTGTCATCGTTGTAGCTATCACTGTCATCGGCGTAGCTGCGCAGAAAGAAAAGAAAAAAAACTGTCACTGTCACCTGAGTAGCTGTCACTGTCATCGGTGTAGCTGTCACTGTCACTGTCATCGGCGTAGCTGTCACTGTCACTGTCATCGGTGTAGCTGTCACTGTCATCGGCGTAGTTGTCGCTGTCACTGTCATCGGTGTAGCTGCGCAGAAAGAAAAGAAAAAAAACTGTCACTGTCATCGGCGTAGCTGTCATCGGCGTAGCTATCACTGTCATCGTTGTAGCTGTCACTGTCATCGGTGTAGCTGTCGATGTCACTGTCATCAGCGTAGCTGTCACTGCCACTGTCATTGGCATAGCTGCGCAGAAAAAAAGAAAACACCTCTCAATGTCATCGGCGTAGCTGCGCAGGTGTGCTGTGCTGCTATCTGTCAAGGGGCTGCTGCCTCTTTCAGAGGTTCACCCCCAGTGTGAAAAAAACAAACAATTTTTTCTTTGTGCGTGTTAGCCACACCATCAGTGAAAAAATTAAAACAATTTTTTTAGTTTATTTTTTAATTTTGATAAATATTATTATTGCATTTTGTAAACAAAACCAGTAATAAAAAATCTCTTTTTTTAAAAAAAAACAAAAAACATGAATATTGCAATGAAAACTTTTTTTTTTTAAGTTATTGGGTTACAAAAAGTTGTTTTTTTAATCTTAAACATAGCAGAAATGTTATCCTAACAGCTTATAAAGTTATATGCTCTAAAAAAACCTATTTATTTACAAACCTATATAGAGTGGACATCCAAATTTTAAAACTGTTCTATTAAAAAACGTAAACAAAAGCATAGATTATAAGTTTAGTGTGTTATAATGTGTTATTATGATGTTAGAATGTAGAAGGCCAAAAATTGGGTGGGCCACACATGGCTGATTGATCAACCATGGCGACTGGATTAGTGTCATAAGGAAGAGGAGGCTGCAAACTGGGTGTCATGTTATGAGTTGGCCATATGGGGTATGTTGCTGGTAAGGGATCAGGGTGGTTATCAGTGGACACATTATAACAGTTGTTGTTATTTTGTGTTGCCATCTCCTGAAGGGTGTTTACCAACAGACAGAGACTACTTATCAGCTCAGGCATAGACACTTCCTGAGGAACAGAGCTCTGCTGTCTGGAGGGAATCCAAGTAGGTGGGGGAACCCCTGTTCCAACATCTGAAGCTCTTCTCTCTCCACTTCATCTATTATAGATGAAAAAAATATGTCATCGGGGACATCTAGCTCCTCTTTCTGTACCCTGTTCACCCTTTTTGGACAGGAAGTCCAGGATGGATGGTTTGGAAGAAGAAGGCCTAGCAACAGATGGGGATATTTCAGTTTGCAATTCAGGTAGTAATAAAGTCGGCTACAGAACACAGAATCACTGGATGTCTTAGTGCATTCAGGCCAGATACGATCCATAAATTAAAAGTACTTTCTGCAAGAAGCAGAGGAAAAGGACAAATATGCCTTTGTAGGGGCACTCTTATGACAGATAGTTGTTTATATATGGATGATAATGGATTGATTAGTATAAATAAAACTTAACGTTTAATATACACCTTGAAAAGGAAGTTCTCCCCAGAGGGTGATGTGTAGATATAACATAGAAATCTACTAAGGACAAAAAAGAACAATATAAACGTCCTTTGAAGTGTAAATGAGTATTATTGTTTATTATTGATAAAACTTCAATGAGTAATCAGCTCCTGTTAAGGGTAATGAATATTCTAAATAACCCTAATTCAATCTACAGGGAGGCACATATGATCACTTCATACAGTACATATCTGGCGAACTATAGTAGTTTTTAATTAGATCTCTGTTGTGATCGACATATACATAAACGATAGTCGGTCAGAAACAATTATATATTGTAAGAAACCACACGATGATAACTAAGAAAGATGACTTATTAGGATAATCCAGCAGCTTTGAAATCTGTATCCCCTGTAGATGAGTGAGGGATATATATTGTAATTAAATATCAGTACACATATATTGACATTGCTGATAGTGATAAAGTCTGTGTCCCCAGTATAACTAAGATGATTGTACTTGGGAAGACTTTTATCCCAAGAATGTTAACTCATATTGGTTTTAGCAGATATGCTAGGTAAAGAACAGTACACCGTGGAGTAGTGATAAATGCATATATGAAATTGCCATATAATATCAGCAGAGTTTGCACTATGAGAAGCACAGTGATATCCCAAAACAGAAAATTTATATGAAAAAGAAAAAAGAAGAAAATCCAAACAATAATGGTATGTACACAATGACAGTGTTATATGTGCTGAATAATGACACTGTCTTCAGTGCAATAAAGAAAAATAATAACAGAAAAAATTATACTTGTACTGAATATCAACCTAACCCATGGACATATGCAACATATTTGTGTACATATGTAACAAGGATGTGCCCTGAAAAAACAGGGTTATGTATCACAACACAAGGGTAAGTCAATGCATAAGCTGAATTACGATATAAAAAGAAAAAATCATTGATAATATTTCAAAAAATGTTAATGAACAAAGAGAAGCAATAGTATATATACTGAGTAGTGACAGTCTCGTCTGTGTAAAAAAAAAATTTGCACATATACTAAATGAAAACATAGAATTTGACATATATAGCATAAATAGATATATATAAAAGGGTTTAAGCTGAAGAAAGTAAGACCTGGAATAAAGTAACGTGGAGTCACTTCTACTTTCCCCTGTCTACATCAAACAGGGGATGAGAGAGTGACTACAGCGTTTATTCCATGGGAAACAACAGACAGCACTTCTGCTGTCTGAGAATAGAACTAAGTCTCACCCCTGTTACTCTCAGGCATTGCAGGGGGAGTCACAGACTAGGACTCAGATGAGAGAGCGCGGGAGAGCAATAGAAAGATACCTCACAGGGAAAGTCCGTGGGTCAGAGCTGCTGGTGTGGTTATTCAGAGATCAGCATGCTAAATGAGCATAGACAGAGACAGGACACGTGTTTCACCGGGAGGCTTGGTCACCTGAGGTCAGAAATAATTAAGTCATCAGACTTTTGCAAAAACAGCTGGAGAAACTGAAGGAGGAGATGAAACGGAGCGATTGCACAAAGTATGTCGGACTGGTGGATCTGAAATCTGAAAAATATATTTTGGCACCCATTCTGGATTCTAGGTTTAAGTCCTACCTTGTGAGTTTTTTTCCAACAGACCGAAATCAAAAATTATGCAAAGAGCTGTTGGTAAAAAATTGTCAGCTGCAGCCACACGTGAAATGCCATAATCTCCTCCTTCAGTTTCTGCAGCTGCCAGGAAAAAATTAATTTTCCTTACGGAATGCCTGCTGGTCATGCAGATCGTTCACAAAAAATTACATCTGGTCGAGCCTGAGAGAACTGCCTACTAGTGACATGTCTTCTACTGTGACTATGTGTGATGCAGTCTCCATTCACAGAATGGTGGAGGACTATTTCAGAGATAACATCCTAATAGGCATGTCAGACAGTCCCTTTCAGTACTGGCAGGAAAAAGAGGCAATTTGTAGTCCCATACACAAACTGGCTTTGCATTACTTAAGTTGCCCACCCTCCAGTTGTTATACCCTATACTATGAGTTTATTCACAATGTAATCATACAACATAGTATAACAGTAAAGACGGCAATAGTGAATCCTTTCTTATGTTTATTATACTTTGCAGGAACAAAGAAACACTTGTCAATATTCATATATCAACAATGCATTTCAGTAGACAGTAACACACACATTAACACTCTTGTTTATTTCATTTTTCAGGAACCTGCAGATCACTAGCGAACTCTGGACTTCGAACCTGCAAACTATAAACTGGTAAGTATGCTCTAGTGGCAATTAACAAGTGACTAATTTTGCAATTCCCTTAACATCTCTAAAATATATACAAAAAACCTCACGTGAGTATGATAAACGGATAAGGTTACATCAAGAATACAATTGCAAACTTGTGTTACTTTTCTATACACCTTTTTAGGAAAATGTTTTCCTCACACTACTGCACTTTACAAGTCTCATACAATGCTAGTTCAGCACTGAAATAGTTAATATGGTGCACCCTTCATTGCCCGGGATATGAAGAACAGTTCTTTGGGAATTATTTAACTGGCAATCTACTCTGTCTTTGCCAAATCCTGTACAGATGTTCATAAACTGCTCCAGCTACAGTACTTGTCTCTAATTAATGCAACACTGTAATCCTCTGTAAATGATCCTGCTGCGATGGTGTTGGTGTTACAGTCAGTTCCTTCTCTGCTTAGCAACCTTAGTTCATAGCGAGAGTATTACAGGTGCTGGCACTGAAGTGTCGCCCTAACACTGCTGGTAACTGTTGTACCTATCCTCCAATATGCGGTATCAGGGGGTTACTCTTACTATTATGAATGCAGTCTATAAACTCCACGCTGATCTCTGCAGGGACTGCTGTGCATATGTAATGTTGGACAACTGTAGGCCTCCAGTTAATAGGCGCTAATGTCACTGAGTGTCTATTTGGGAGGTTGCAGCAGCTTTCTTACCCCTCCAGTATCAGCTCTCAACCTCCGGCTCCTTTACAAGCTCAGTCTCTCTATATTTCCGCAGCTCCGCCTGGGGCACTAACTTAGGGGTCATCCGACACACCACTCTTAGGCTGATTGCTCTCAGGAACCTCCCTGGATGACACAACTTGATCCCACCGGATGTTCCCCGCCTCAGAGACCTCCACTGCTTGTCCCGGAGTATGGCTGCAGCCCTCAGGTAAGCATCAAGGCAGCGCAGCCCCTTCTCCTATCCAGCTACCTCACCAACTGCACACACCAACTGCCATTTTTCTCTAGTTCAAATCCTTGAGCCTGCTACAGTACTCACTGGTCCCCTAACATCCACCACCACTGAGGGGGCAGTGCAAATAGTCCTTGGACCTTAATGAAACCAGTTAAATCATGCCCTATATTAGACAATGGCAGGAGTCACATTAATATTTAACATTTTCATAGAGGCAGATCAGTGTGGGTAGGAACACAGGGTGTTGGAGGGGTGCCACACAGTGTGTATTCCAAAAGAGTTTTCAGTGCAGCTGGCAACCTTTTTAGTGATCGGCGTAGGAGGTTACTTCCTCATAATGTGGAAAAGATGATGTTCAATAAAATTAATTACAAATTCCATGAGGAAGACCTCTACTAACAATTACATCAAAAAATTACAGAGGCGCCTATGGTGGATTCCAGTGGGGACAAATTAATATTGTGTGAAGGAGAGGATGTACACACTGATGGGGATGACGAGGACAAGGATGACGACAACTTGTAATGTAAAGCCAGTTTGTGTATGGGATCATTTTCATTTCCATGTCCAATGCACATTGGCAGCTTGTTTTATGGGGGTCCAAACAAACCAATCATTTCAGCCACAATTGGCAGTCCTTGTTGCTGAAATGATTGGTTTGTTAAACTATCCTGTTTCGTATACAACATAAGGGCGGGTGTGAGGACTATTGCATCTTGCACCTTTTTCCATTCCATTATGTGCTGGTTGGGGCATTGCTGTCTGACATTTTAAATTAATGTTATGGTTGGTTTAGGAACCAATGATTTGTTTTTTAATTAATTTATTTACAATTTTACAGACAGGGGCTGTACCAATGAATTTCTTTTTATTAATTATTCAGCCAGGGGTTGCACCCAATGAATTGTTTTTTAATTAATTTATTATCAATTTTACAGTCAGGGGCTTCACCAACTATCAACTATCAATTCTTCAATCCTCAAGGGTGTCCCAACAATCATTTTTGCACAGTCCTCAACTCTATTAATAATTATATTAATCAGTTTTGAGCCAGCAAGCTGGATGCAACCTTTTGGCCATATAACTAAATGAAAAAATCAATATTGTGAGCTGTGGGGTGGTCAAAATTGACTGGGAACGAGTGGAAATAAATGTTATTGAGGTTATTAATACTGTAAGAACAAAAAAATCACATGTTATGTGATTTTAGCTGTGTTTTTTAGTCTTTAAGAAAAAATCCAGATCCAAAACCAAAACACGAAAACAAAACACGGAGGTGAGGTTTTGGCAAAACCAATCCAGATCCAAAACCAGGGGAGGTCCAGATCCAAAACCAAAACACGGGGGTGAGGTTTTGGCAAAACCAATCCACATCCAAAACCAGGGGAGGTCCAGATCCAAAACCAAAACACGGGGGTCGGTGCACATCTCTAGACAAATCCAATCTAGATCCAAAACACAAAGAAAGATCTAGATCCAAAACACAAAACACAAAAAGTGGCCGGTGCACACCCCTAGTACAAACACAAGCGCAACCCTGCACACCACCCCATAACTAAACCTAAAGGTGGATACACACGGTACGATGTAGTTACCGATCCAATCTCATTAATGATCTCCCTTGAACTCTCCCCAGAAGCTCTAAGGATTTGCATATTCATTAGATCGTGTGCGATAGCAGACAGATACATGCATGGATCAAGGATATCCATGATACATGTAACATTGTGTATAAAAAATAAAGACACAGATGCACGGACAGATCATTGAGATCCGTCTGTGCTTCTGTGTTAAGAAAATTAAAACCAGTGTAGAAAGAAAAAAAAACGGCGTGGCCTCCTCACCCATAGCACATCCAGCCGTGGGCTTTTGAGACCCAGTACTGGTTGTGCTAAATATAAAGGACAAACGACGTGGGGGTCCCCAGTATTAAGCATAACCAGCACCGGGCTGTTCAGAACCAGCAGCCCTGGTTGCCAAAATACTGGGGACAAACAACATAGGGGTCCCCTGTATTTAACGCAGCCAGCACTGGGCTCTGATCCAGGCCTGGTTATGGAAACACAGGGGACAAAAAGCATAGGGGCCCCCTGTACTTTCCATAACCAGCGCCAAACTTTTTCTAGCAGGGGCTACTGCTAGAATAACCAGTCCCCCGGCCAAAGCATAACCCCTGAGCACTACTCAGCCCAGGCTGAGGATCCCCAGGGAGCTGGGGACCCCCCTATTAAAGGGGGCCCCTCTCCAGGACACCCTAGGCCTATGCTGAAGTGGTGATTGTCGTGTTGATTATGTAAAGTGTGGTGCGATTAAAAAAGTAAAAAATATCTTTTGCAGTGAAACTACAGGTCCCAGCAAGCCTCTCTTCCATGCTGGTACTTGGAGAACCACAAGTATCAGCATGCAGGGCATTCACTATAGAAATCCCGGTGCTGAGCGCTCATTGGCTGAGAGAGGCCAGCCTTCCACCTCTCAGCCAATGAACAGTTCCCGCCATTGAAGACAATGGTGCGAACCGCGAAAAAAACCTTACATTACTTTTGCAATTCTCACCATTGAAGTCAATGGTGGGAACCGTTTCTGCTTGCATCCAACAGAGGTGCGAACAGAATTTGCATATCATAAGGTGCAGAAAATTGCGCAGCCAGCAGCAGCTAATTGTATCCACCCCATAAGTGTACTGTAGGAAAACAGTTTGCTTTGCATTGTTATTGCATATGGCAAGGGTCTTCAACCCATGGCCCTCAGAGCCATTCCCCGTGGCCCGCCGATGGTTACTGTAGTGCAGACCGCACTAAGGGCCTGATTCAGACCCGCTCACGAGCGCTGAGCGCTCGCAAGCGGGTCGATGTTGGGCCAGTGCGCATGCGCACGACGGACCCAGCTCCATAGTGCGCATGCGCGAGACCCGGATAGCGACGGGCAAGCCGTCGCTATGGGTCTCGCTACAAAGGGGGGTGATGTCAGTGGGAGTGCTTTCGGCTCTGATAGAGCCGAAAGCACTCCAGGGCTTGTGGCAGATGAGACCCTACCACAAGGGTCTTGTCGCAAGCCCAATGGTCGCAATGGTCTTGACCATCGCGACCATCTTTTTGGCCGCTTGCTGTAGCTGTGGGTGGTCACCCACATATATGTGAGCGGCCTGGAGGCCGCTCTAAAATTCAGAGGGACGGCCCTGATTCAGAGTGAGCGCTCTGTCCGGCTCTGAATCAGGGCCTAAGTGCAGTCTGCCCTACAGACAGAAACAAACACACTGCCGTCTGCGCCGACAGCAGTGTGTTTGTTTTGACAGACAGCCAATGAGAGTCAGACAGACTCTCATTGGCTTCTGCGCCCACTGCTGGAGCTGGGCTAGAGCTCACTCATGATTATGGAAGAGACGTCATGACGTCTGTCCTATAATTCAGAGCGGGCCGGCCCGGAAGGAATTCAGGTAAGTGTTTGTTTGTTTTCTTTACATGTGCGTTTGTCTGCACTGCTGGGGGGAGGGACTTATGCTGGGGGTACTGCAACGGGGGGGACTACTACTTGGGGCACTGCTGGGGGGCGACCACTACTGGGGGTACTGCATTGGGGGGGTTTACTACTGGGAGTACTGCATTGAGGGACCACTACTGGGGGCACTGCATCAGGGGGGACCACTACTGGGGGTACTACTGGGGGGTTCCACTACTGGGGGTACTGCATTGGGGGACCACTACTGGGGGCACTGTATAAGGGGGGACTACTACTGAGGGCACTATATAAATGGCACTACTAGAGGCACTGCATAGGGGGGACCACTACTGAGGGCACTGCATGGGGATGGGACCACTACTGGGGGCACTATATAAGGGGCACTGCATAGGGGGGACCACTACTGAGGGCACTGAACAGGGAGGACCACTACAGGGGGCACTGTATAAGGGGCACTGCCTAGGGGGAGACCACTACTGGATGCACTGACTAGGGAGGACCACCACAGGGGGCACTGCATAGGGTGCATCACTACTGGGGGCCTGCCTAAGGGGGACCACTACAGGGGGCACTGTATAAGGGGCACTACTGGGGGCCTGCATAAGGGGGAACACTACAGGGGGCACTGTATAAGGGGTACTGCATAGGGGGCATCACTACTAAGGGCCTGCATAAGGGGCAACACTACTGGGGGCACTGTATAAGGGGCACTACTGAAGGCAATGCAGAAGGGGGCAGTTATAGGACATAATTAAAATGGTAGGAGGGGCAGTTAAGGGTCATAATTGTGTGAGGAGGGGGCAGGGTTTAAAACTCGCAGTATAGCTTAGTGGCCCTCGGCTTCATTGAATTTTTTAATGTGGCCCACACTGTCTTAAAGGTTGAAGACCCCTGCTGTAAGGCATAGGTGGATTATCATAAAGCGTAATATAATATAAAATCAGATAAATTAACAAATATAACAATCATACTTATATTGGGATAGGTTAAATCTCCAATGGGTAGAAGACTTGAGGAAATATATGAGAGTGCAAGATAGACATGCAATATAATTAGGGGTGAGCGGGTTCGGATTTCTGAAATCCGAACCCCCCCGAGCCCCCCCGATCCGAGTCCGATCCGAGTCAGGCTCGACTTTTCCCGCCTGACTCGGATCTGAAATCGAGGCAAAACGTCATCATCCCGCCTTCCGAGTCTCGCGGGTTTTGGATCCTATATAAGGTACCCGCGTCGGCGCCATTTTCTCACTCGGCTGTGGACAGTGAAGAGGGAGGGTGGGAGTTAGGGCTGTGTAGTGTAGTGTAGTGTAGTGCTGCTGTTGTCCACTACTTCAAAGTCCATAGGGGCTGGCTGTGGTGTGCTGTGCTGCTGTTGTTAATAGGGGCTGTGTCCACTACTTCAAAGTCCATAGGGGCTGGCTGGACTGTGTTGTGCAGTCAGTTCTCCATAGGGGCTGTGTCCACTCCAAAGTCCTGTGCAGTGTCCCAGTCCTAAAGGAGTGCTGTAGTGTTGTCCAGGGGGTGCTCTGTCCATCAGGGGTGCTCCCCCCAAGTGCTAAAAAAATAATATATTTTCTGTGTTTGTGAATTGTGTGCGCAGTAGCCGCACGTGCATCAACAAAGTAGTGCCAAGCGTGCGCCTGTGTCATAAGTAAAGGGCCGGCTGGCTTGACCGTTAAAGGGTGCTGTAACCCCCGAAAGTACACTCCAGTCCAAACCAAAAAAAAATTATTTTCTGTGTTTGTGAATTGTGTGCGCAGTAGCCGCACGTGCATCAACAAAGTAGTGCCAAGCGTGCGCCTGTGTCATAAGTAAAGGGCCGGCTGGCTTGACCGTTAAGGGTGCTGTAACCCACAAAGTACACTCCAGTCCAAACCAAAAAAAAAATTATTTTCTGTGTTTGTGAATTGTGTGCGCAGTAGCCGCACGTGCATCAACAAAGTAGTGCCAAGCGTGCACCTGTGTCATAAGTAAAGGGCCGGCTGGCTTGACCGTTAAGGGTGCTGTAACCCCCGAAAGTACACTCCAGTCCAAACCCAAAAAAAAATTATTTTCTGTGTTTGTGAATTGTGTGCGCAGTAGCCGCACGTGCATCAACAAAGTAGTGCCAAGCGTGCGCCTGTGTCATAAGTAAACGGCCGGCTGGCTTGACCGTTAAAGGGTGCTGTAACCCCCAAAGTACACTCCAGTCCAAACCAAAAAAAAAAATATTTTCTGTGTTTGTGAATTGTGTGCGCAGTAGCCGCACGTGCATCAACAAAGTAGTGCCAAGCGTGCGCCTGTGTCATAAGTAAAGGGCCGGCTGGCTTGACCGTTAAAGGGTGCTGTAACCCCCGAAAGTACACTCCAGTCCAAACCAAAAAAAAATTATTTTCTGTGTTTGTGAATTGTGTGCGCAGTAGCCGCACGTGCATCAACAAAGTAGTGCCAAGCGTGCGCCTGTGTCATAAGTAAAGGGCCGGCTGGCTTGACCGTTAAAGGGTGCTGTAACCCCCAAAAGTACACTCCAGTCCAAACCAAAAAAAAATTATTTTCTGTGTTTGTGAATTGTGTGCGCAGTAGCCGCACGTGCATCAACAAAGTAGTGCCAAGCGTGCGCCTGTGTCATAAGTAAAGGGCCGGCTGGCTTGACCGTTAAAGGGTGCTGTAACCCCCAAAGTACACTCCAGCCCAAACCAAAAAAAAAATTATTTTCTGTGTTTGTGAATTGTGTGCGCAGTAGCCGCACGTGCATCAACAAAGTAGTGCCAAGCGTGCGCCTGTGTCATAAGTAAAGGGCCGGCTGGCTTGACTGTTAAAGGGTGCTGTAACCCCCGAAAGTACACTCCAGTCCAAACCAAAAAAAAATTATTTTCTGTGTTTGTGAATTGTGTGCGCAGTAGCCGCACGTGCATCAACAAAGTAGTGCCAAGCGTGCGCCTGTGTCATAAGTAAAGGGCCGGCTGGCTTGACCGTTAAAGGGTGCTGTAACCCCCGAAAGTACACTCCAGTCCAAACCAAAAAAAAATTATTTTCTGTGTTTGTGAATTGTGTGCGCAGTAGCCGCACGTGCATCAACAAAGTAGTGCCAAGCGTGCGCCTGTGTCATAAGTAAAGGGCCGGCTGGCTTGACCGTTAAAGGGTGCTGTAACCCCCGAAAGAACACTCCAGTCCAAACCAAAAAAAAATTATTTTCGGTGTTTGTGAATTGTGTGCGCAGTAGCCGCACGTGCATCAACAAAGTAGTGCCAACCGTGCGCCTGTGTCATAAGTAAAGGGCCGGCTGGCTTGACCGTTAAAGGGTGCTGTAACCCCCGAAAGTACACTCCAGTCCAAACCAAAAAAAAATTATTTTCTGTGTTTGTGAATTGTGTGCGCAGTAGCCGCACGTGCATCAACAAAGTAGTGCCAAGCGTGCGCCTGTGTCATAAGTAAAGGGCCGGCTGGCTTGACCGTTAAGGGTGCTGTAACCCCCGAAAGTACACTCCAGTCCAAACCAAAAAAAAATTATTTTCTGTGTTTGTGAATTGTGTGCGCAGTAGCCGCACGTGCATCAACAAAGTAGTGCCAAGAGTGCGCCTGTGTCATAAGTAAAGGGCCGGCTGGCTTGACCGTTAAAGGGTGCTGTAACCCACAAAGTACACTCCAGTCCAAACCAAAAAAAAAATTATTTTCTGTGTTTAGCCGCACGTATATATCAAATCGATATAACATAAATGGAGGACCAAACTTTCTCCGATAAAAATAAAATAGAGAAAGATCAAGAACCACTTCCTCCTAGTGCTGAAGCTGCTGCCACTAGTCATGACATAGACGATAACATGCCATCAATGTCGTCTGCCAAGGCCGATGCCCAATGTCATAGTAGAGGGCACATACAATCCCAAATGGCAAAGTTCAGGAAAATGACCTTGAAAAAGACATTTAAATCAGCTGAAGAGAAACGTAAACTTGCCAATATGCCATTTACGACACGGAGTGGCAAGGAACGGCTAAGGTCGATCCCTAGTATGTTCATGACTAGTGGTTCAGCTTCACATGACGATGGAAGCCCTCCTCCCACTAAAAAAATCAAAAGAGTTAAGCTGGCAAAAGCACAGCGAAGAACTGTGCTTTCTAAGAAGATATCACAAATCCCCAAGGAGAGTCCAAGTGTGGTGGTGGTTGCGATGCCTGACCTTCCCAGCACTGGACGGGAAGAGGTGGCTCTTTCCACCATTTGCACGCCCCCTGCAAGTGCTGAAAGGAGCACCCACAGTCCACTTGCTGATATGCAAATTGAAGATGTCACTGTTGAAGTACAACAGGATGAGGATACTGGTGTAGCTGGCGCTGAGGAGGAAGTTGGCGAGGAGGATTCTGATGGTGATGTGGTTTGTTTAAATCAGGCTCCGGGGGAGACAGTTGTTGTCCGTGGGATGAAAAAGCCCATCACGGTCATGCCTGGGCAGAAGACCAAACATTCCACCTCTTTGGTCTGGCAATATTTCTATCCAAATCCGGACAACAACTGTCTTGCCATATGTACCATATGTAAAGGTGAAATAAGTAGGGGTAGGGACGTCAACCACCTAGGAACATCCTCCCTTATACGGCACCTGCAGCGCGTTCATAAAAAGTTACTGTCAAGTTCAGAAACTTTGGCTAAGACCATAAGCAGTCCAGGGACACCTAAATCCCGTTGTCCTGTTGTATCCAAGCGCCTGCAAACCACACCGTCAACTCCCTCCTCGTCAATTTCCTCCTTAGTCAGGATCGGAAGTAGTCCTGCAGGCCATGTCACTGGCATGACTGACTCTCCTATCCGGGATTCCTCTGGAGGATCCTGCATTGCTACGCCTACTGCTGCCGCTGCTGCTGTTGCTGCTGCTGGGAGTCGTTCATCATCCCAGAGAGGAAGTAGGAACACCACTACTTTTACTAAACAATTGACCCTCCAACAGTCCTTAGCGAGGAGGATGAAGTACGACAGCAGTCATCCTGAAGCAAAACGTATAACTGAGGCCTTGACTGCTATGTTGGTGTTAGACGTGCGTCCGGTATCCGCCATTAGTGCAGTGGGATTTAGACAATTGATGGAGGTAGTGTGTCCCGGGTTCCAAATCCCGTCTAGATTCCACTTCACTAGGCAGGCGATACCGAGACTGTACAGAAACGTCAGAAAAAGTGTCCTCAGTGTCCTGAAAAATGCCGTTGTACACAATGTCCACTTAACCACGGACATGTGGACAAGTGGAACAGGGCAGACTAAGGACTATATGACTGTGACAGCCCACTGGGTAGATGTATCACCTTACGCAGCAACAGCAGCAGCGTCACCAGTAGCAGCATCTCAGAAACGCCAGCTCGTTACAAGGCAGGCTACGCTGTGTATCACCGGTTTCAGTAAGAGGCACACCGCCGACAACCTCTTAGAGAAACTGAGGGAAATCATCGCCCAGTGGCTTACCCCACTTAGACTCTCCTGGGGATTTGTGATATCTGACAACGCCACCAATATTGTGCGGGCATTACATCTGGGCAAATTCCAGCACGTCCCATGTTTTGCTCACACAATAAACTTGGTGGTGCAGAATTTTCTGAAAAGCGACAGGGGCGTGCAGGAGACGCTTTGGGTGGCCCGAAAAATTTCTGGCCACTTTCGCCATTCAGCGACTGCGTGCCGAAGACTGGAGCGCCAGCAAACACTCTTGAACCTGCCCCGCCATCACCTGAAGCAAGAGGTTGTGACGCGGTGGAACTCAACCCTCTATATGCTTCAGAGGATGGAGGAGCAGCAAAAGGCCATTCAAGCCTATACATCCACCTATGACATAGGCAAAGGAGGGGGTATGCACCTGACTCAAGCGCAGTGGAGAATGATTTCCGTGTTGTGCAAGGTTCTCCAGCCCTTCGAACTTGCCACACGTGAAGTCAGTTCAGACACAGCCAGCTTGAGTCAGATCATTCCCCTCATCAGGCTTTTGCAGAAGCAGCTGGAGAAAGTGAAGGAGGAGCTAAGACGGAGCAATTCCGCTCGGCATGTGGGACTTGTGGATGAAGCCCTTCATTCGCTTTGCCAGGATTCCAGGGTGGTCAATCTGTTGAAATCAGACCACTACATTTTGGCCACCGTGCTTGATCCTAGGTTTAAAGCCTATGTGGTGTCTCTCTTTCCGGCCGACACAAGCCTGCAGAGGTGCAAAGACCTGCTGGTGAACACACTGTCAGCTGAAGCGGAACGTGACACGTCAACGGCTCCTTCTTCATTTTCTCCCGCAACTGGGGCTGCCAGGAAAAAACTTAGGTATCCTAAGCAACCCGCTGGCGGTGATGCAGGGCAGGCAGGACCAAGTTTGGACATCTGGTCCGGACTGAAGGACCTGGCAACAATTTCTGACATGTCTACTGTCACTGCATATGATACTGTCACCATTGACAGAATGGTGGAGGATTACATCGGTGACAGCATCCAAGTAGGCATGTCAGACAGTCCATACCTGTACTGGCAGGAAAAAGAGGCAATTTGGAGGCCCCTGTACAAGCTGGCTCTATTTTACCTGAGTTGCCCCCCCTCCAGTGTGTACTCCGAAAGAGTGTTTAGTGCAGCCGGGAACCTTGTCAGCGAAAGGCGTAGGAGGTTGCTTCCACAGAATGTGGAGAAGATGATGTTCATCAAAATGAATTATCAGCTCTTCCAGGGAGACCAGCCTCCAGAAGGTACAGAGGGACCTGTGGTGGTGGATTCAAGTGGGGACGAGTTAATACTTTGTGAGGATGAGGATGTACACACTGAAGAGGGTGAGGAATCGGTGGATGAGGAGGATGAGGATGACATCTTGCCTCCGTAGAGCCAGTTTGTGCAGGGACACATTAATTGCCAGCTTGTTTTGTGGGGGCCCAAACGAACCAATCATTTCAGCCACAGTTGTGTGGCAGACCCTGGCGCTGAAATGATTGATTTGTTAAAGTGTGCATGTCCTGTTTATACAACATAAGGGTGGGTGGGAGGGCCCAAGGACAATTCCATCTTGCACTTCTTTTTTTTCTTTGCATTATGTACAGTTTGGGGCCTAGTTTTTCTAACTGCCATCCTGTCTGCCACTGCAGTGTCACTCCTAGATGGGTCACGTGTTTGTGCCGCCCACTCGTGTCGCTTAGCATAGTCATCCAGCTACCTCGGTGCAACCTTTTGGACATGAAAACACTATTGTGAGGTGTGAGGTGTTCAGAATAGACTGGAAATGAGTGGAAATTAAGGTTATTGAGGTTAATAATAGCATAGGAGCAGAGAAACCAACAAATTCTGTGATTTTAGCTGTTTTTATGCTTTTTAAAAAAAAAATACAGATCCAAAACACAAAACCCAGAACCCAAAACACGGAAGGGTGGTTTTGGCAAAACCAATCCAGATCCAAAACACGAAGAAAGATCCAGATCCAAAACCAAAACACAAAACACGAAAAGTGGCCGGTGCACACCCCTAAATATAATGCAAATATGCAAACAAAGGCCCTCATTCAGAGCCACTCGCAAACAGCAGTACGCTCGTTGCGTTCCGATGTCGAATAACCGCGCATGCGTCGGCGTAACACTGCGCATGTGCGTACGGCAGATTGCAAGTTTTTTGGGTCTCGTTCGTCAAATACCGTACAGGAAGTGACATGTCAAATGTGATTGACAGAACAGGGCGTTTTTGGGTGTTGACGGGGGTGGAGATGGAAAAACGCAGGCGTGGCGAGGCGTTTTTGGGGCGTACATACATTAGCAAATGCGAGCGTAAAATGTGTTCGGACCGACTCATACGTCACTGGATGATCCTCTTTCCCTTCAAAATGCTCGCACAGCTTAGGGTCTGGATTACTCGACCACATTGGCGATGGCCTTCTCCTCCGTCCCGGGACTCCACGATGTTGTTGTGATTAATCGCGGGAGGGCTGAAAAGCAATTAGTGTTGGATTGAAAACCGGCTTGGTATGTGTTTTGAAATCAGTTTTTTGGGATAGCACAAAACCGTACGCAGGTGGAACTCAGAGCTGCTACTGTCAGGATGACACAATCAATTTGCGTACATTTGTGGGGGTTTATTTTGCCCTCAATTTGGTGGTTAGGGCCTATTGTAACAATAATGTCATCATGTTTTAATTTTCGCACCATTTTATTTTTACCTCTTGAATTTGCCTCGTTATATGATTTTTTAAACGTTCCTTAAAGAGCCCATTTCTTTTTTTTTAATTTTTCTTGTTTTTTGCCAGTTTTTGCCTTTTGGTCCAGGATTAAATGTAACCCATTTGTACAATAATTTCACAATCCAATGTCAGATTTTTTGTTTCAATTTATTGCTCAAACAAAAAAAATAAAAAATTAAGCTAATTGATATATTGATTGGCATGATACGATTGAGGGAGGTAGGCCGAAAAAACGAGCAGGTAATCGGAATCTGACAGTCCCACTTCCGGTTTGTACTTGTGCGTGCGTTCCCTTCAAGCCATTTCGGGGATGTACGCTCGCTATTTGGCACGCTCGTTAGTCAGAGGAGGGGTCGCCTGAGTTTGGGGCGGATTTTTAGCTGCGTAGGAAAAAACGAGCGAGTGCTTGAATTTAAATATTTTTTTACGTACGGCGAACGTGCGTACGCCCACTTGCGAGTGGGTCTGAATCAGGGCCAAAGAGCGATGCAAATAACAGTAAAACAATAAAAACTCATATGAGAGTTACGATAATTATGAGAAAGTTGCTGGTACAGTCTTTGAACCTGTGACCGAGAGCACTCTGGAATGAGCCGACAACGCGTGTTGCTTAGAGAGAATCAACAATCTGAGATGTCAAATGTCTGCGAGAGGAATTCTTCTCTGAGACAGCCTGCAGCACCAGCTGATGAATTGAAATCAACATGAGAAGAACCCACAAACAGACGCAGGGTGGCGGGATTCATCAGAGAAAACTTGCATTTATCTTTCACTAGTTGAGAACAAACACTAGAAAAAGCTTTACGTGACCTTGAGAGTTCCATTGAGTAATCCTGGAAAATAAAGAGTTTATTCTCTTCCCATAGTAGATATTTATCTTGCGTGATGCTGTCCAAATCGTAGATTTATGTATATAATTTAGACATTTAAAGATGATCACAGGTGGGCGAGAGGAGGTCGCAGTGGGTTGGGGCCCTATCCCGTGGAACCTTTCAATAACCATGTCACGGCACGCATCCTTAATGCCCAATAATGATGAAAGGGTTTGTCGAATTAAGGGCCTGAGTCAGACCCGCTCGCGTGCGGGTCGATGTTGCCCAAGTGCGCATGCGCACGACAGAGGCGGCTCTGTCGTGCGCTTGCGCAACACCCGAATAACGACGGCCAAGCCGTCGTTATGGGTCTCGCACCAAAGGGTCTCTGAAAGAGCGCTCGCTCTGAATCAGGGTGTTATTTTTTTATTTTTGGAGCAGCCTCCTGGCCGCTCGCATAGCTGTGGGTGACCACCCACAGCTATAGCGAGCGGCCATGATGATGGTCGCGATGGTCAAGACCATCGCGACCATCAGGCTTGCGACGAGACCTTTGTGGTAGGGTCTCGTTCATCGCAAGCCCCAGAGAGCTTTCGGCTCTAACAGAGCCGGAAGCTCTCCACTGACATCACTTGTGACAGTGTCACTTGTGATGTCAGCGGGGCCACCCCCAAACGGCAAGCGTTCCCTCGGGAATGCCTCCATTTCGGCAGCCACCCCCCGGCCCGCCCACCAAAGGGGGTGAGCTGTCACTCGACATCGACAGCTCGCCCCCTTTGGTGTAAGACCCGGAGCGATGGATAGCCCGTCGCTAGCCGGGTCTCGCGCATGCGCACGACGGAGCAGGCTTCGTCATGCGCATGCGCTGTGGGCCACCATCGACCCGGTTGCGAGCACTCAGCGCTTGCGATCGGGTCTGAATCAGGCCCTGTGTTCCAAGGCTGAGAGCGAAGGAGGGGACTCAGAGGAGCTACATTCAGTACAGGTAGAGTGTAGCCAGTACTGTACTTTCGTTTTCACTGGACACAGGACACACCCCTGAGTGGAATAGATACGCCTATAAGTGGAGATAGACACACCCTTTGGGCGGAGCATGACACATTCCCGCTGGCGCATTCTACTACAAGCTATAATCTCCCTGAAATTACTTTTCAAAAGTAGGCAAGTATGGCACACACTATGCCAGGCTGGTTACACCCAGAGGAGGAAGACAGACTCAGACGTCACCTTATAATGACCAAAAAGCAATAACAACACAAACTTCTAATACTATATGAGATGTCAATATTATGTATTTTGAGTTGGCAAATATGGTAAAAAAAAATAAAGAAATATGACAAACTAATTTTCCCTAAACTTTATCCTAATAAGTCGGACATGTTACATACAGCTGTGTATGTGTATCTAACATAGTAATTACCACACTGCTGCTGTTCATTCTTCCTCAGCATTTAGCAAACACATGCCAGGCTCTGTAGAATCCTTACCATGAGGCTGCTGCTGATCTCCTCCGCAGGTCATAGAAGCATGTGATCAGTGCCACCACTCAGAGCTCAACACATGCCTCTCTCACCATTCGTAGTGTCTCATGGGACTAATACCCCTTTCAGATGGATTCGGTATGGTCGGCGGTTCAAATCCCAACAGCGGCATCCCGGCAGCAGTGAAAAACCCTATCGTCGAAAGGTAAGTACTCACTAACCTATTCTACCCCCTAGCCCTCCCTTAGGGGTGCCTAACCCTAACCTCCCCCCTAAGTGCCTAACCCTAATCCCCCCTCTGAGTGCCTAAACCTAACCCCCCCTTCCCCGCCACCTAAACCTAAGTCCCCGGGAGGGTGCCTAACCCTAAGTCCCCCCCAGGAACCCTAAACCTAACGTCTTCCCCCCCGCCCCCCCCCCCCCCCCATGGCTGTCCTTCGATTGGTAAGCCATGTGTCGGGCTCCTGGCGTAGGGAAAATGACAGGCGTCAGGATTTCGACGCCTGCCATTTAACCTTTACCGGGATTGTACAGTCGTGAAGCCGGCGGTCAGGATTCGGTCCATCAGCTTCCCCACTGTTTCCCCTTTCAGGCATACTGAAATTCCCGAGAATTTGGCCTACCCAAATGTCTGAAAGGTACCTACTCAGGAACACGTTCCCGGGTAGCCAACCCTCCAATTGACCAGGGAATTTCCTGGGAATTAAGTCCCGGGAAATTACCCTGCTCATATCTGAATGGTGCTACCCGGGAATTTACTTCTGGGGTGCACCAAGCAGCTTTTACATTGAGTGGGCAGTACAGAGTGCCCTGTAGGATGCTCAGCGCTGCTGCTCACCACCCATTGCGCAGGTGGCTGTGGTGCTGTAGACCGAGTCAGCGACCTTGGTCGGGTCCTCAGGCACAAAGATCCCCAGCCGGACACCAGTGACACTCTGCCACAGCCCACACTCCCGCTGGGCCACCAAATAGGTAATAAAATAAATAATTGAATAATAATAAATGGATGCTTTGTGATTGGTTGGCTGCCTGCTGCATGATGATTACATCATCAGTGGCAGCCGGAGAGGGGATAGGCTAGGAGGGGCAGAGGGCAGAGGAGAGGCAGGTAATCTTAAAAACTGAAAAACCTGGCTTATGTCTGAAAGGGGACTACCTGGGAATTTCCCGGGTAGACACTGTAATGTGAAAGGGGGTCTCGACCAAATACCCGGGATTTTGCACAGGAGAAATTCCCGGGTCTAAGGAAGAATTTCCCGGGTTGTAGGTCTGAAAAGGGTATTACTCAGCTCCCAAATAATGGTAGTGTATAGATCCCCGACAGTATTTGTACCTGGAAGTGACATGGAGTGAGGGCGGAAGTGCGATTCCATGCCCGTAAAGGCCACCAAAAGAAGAATTTTTTAAACCTTGCGGGCTCGCTTCGCTCACCATGCTTGGGGCATGATGGCTCACTTTGCTCCCAACAGGTTTATATTCCCCTTCAATGTCCACGTGGATAGTAAGGAATGACATTGTACAGTAACTGATCTATTCACTACCTCCCAATAATTCAAACAAAAAAAGTTTTGCACTATTGTTATATTAAATGTCACTATCTTAATTGGATATGGTAGAATGAACGATCAAGACACCAATCAATTTAGTTAATAAATCAATTTATAATATATATATTAAAAAAGTAACAATAGCAGCAATAAAATTAAAACAAAACTTCATATAGATTCATCTCCTATTGTTAGCAGCAGATTTAATAATAGAAAACCACTTGGATATAGTTCCTGTATATTGCGTGACCTAAGAAATCTTCCTCTAGACTATCCATGCTGAATGAGTTTATGGACATGTATAAAATGTCCGCATGGGGACCTGACCTCATGATCCATAAGGAAAAAGCAAAAGTCCGCTCTCTGGTCTCCAGACCTGCAGTAAAGAGCATCGCCTTGGAAAGCTGTGATGCTACAGCCGCAGCCGAATATCCAAAGTAACAGGCGATTCTACGGGCAAAGGTATTTTAAGTCAGCTTGTGACTGCCCCAAGTAGCAGAAGATACAGGTGAGTAGTCCCTCCAGTCCGCGGATCTCCAGTTGATAATGGATAGTGAAGAAGGTATTTTGATGTTAATGGTCACTCCAAAATGGTAATCCAGTGGCAACACCAAGTCCACTGACGCATTTCGCTTCCTTATTAAAGGCTTTATCAAAGAGCAACTAGACTAGGAGGGGCAGAGGGCAGAGGAGAGGAAGGTAATCTTAAAAACTGAAAAACCTGGCTTATGTCTGAAAGGGGTCTAACTGGGAATTTCCCGGGTAGACGTTGTAGTGTGAAAGGGGGGTCTCAACCAAATACCCGGGATTTTGCACAGGAGAAATTCCCGGGTCTAAGGAGGAAATTTCCAGGGTCATATGTCTGAAAAGGGTATTACTCAGCTCCCAAATAATGGTAGTGTATACATCCCCTTCAGTATTAGTACCTGGAAGTGACGTGGAGTAATGGCAGAAGTGCGGTTCCATGCCCATAAAGGCCACCAAAAGAAGAATTTTGTAAACCTCGCAGGCTCGCTTCGCTCACCATGCTTGGGGCATGGTGGCTCACTTTGCTTGCCACAGGTTTATATTCCCCTACTATGTCCACGTGGATAGTAAGGAATGACGTTGGACAGTAACTGATCTATCCACTAGCTCCCAATAATGCACTGCACTGTCTTGTGCATTGCACTCAGGGTTAGGTCTAAAGTCAGGGCCGGCCCGACTTATACGCCGGGTACGCAACCGTACCCGGCGCACCTGCCGCTGCTTTGCGCAATGAGAAAAACACCCGCCCCATACTTGGGGACCTCACCAGAAATAATTTTTTTACTTTGTTTTTTTGTACCAAATTTTTTTTTTTTTTAAGGGTGTCCCGATTTTTTTTAGGACATTTTTTTGAACATTTCCCAAACATTCCCAAAACTAAAGGCTATTTTTTATAAGCCTACACCCCCAAACCCCTATTCTGCATTTTTTTTCACTTGCTATACTGCTTAGAAAAATTATCCCTGTTTTTTAAAAAATGACCTTTGACCCCATTTAAGGAAAAAAATGGGAATTTTCGGGAAATATGCCTGGGACCCCCCTAAAGATGTCCAGACATGGGGGATCACTATGGGTAACCCCGTTTTTGCCTGCAAAAGAAAGTTGGGTTTTTAAATAGCTGTGCAAGGTGTTTTTTCCTGCCGCGGCTATTAGAAACCCCGACTTCCTTCAGGAGTTAAAAATGGGGGTACCCATAGTGATCCCCCATGTATAGACATCTTTAGAGGGGTCCCTAGAATATTTCCGTAAAATTCCTGTTTTAGTTAACCTGTAAAAAAATTTGTAAAAAATTACAAAAAAAATTACATAGGGTCCCCCCCCAAAAGCCAAACCAGCCCCAGGCTTGCAGCGCCAGTGGTGGTTTCTATAAATACGGGGAACAAAATGTGTAGGGTTCCACCGTATTTTACAAACCAACACCAGTCTGCAGGGACTAGTGCTGGTTTTAAATATAGGGAGCAAAAACGACGTGGGGTACCCCCTATATTTAAGACCAGCACCAGACCCAACCGACCGGGGTGTAATGCCACAGCCCGGAGACCCAATAAATGTGGCTCCAGGTCCAAAGCATTACACCCCAAGTTGGTCAGTGCAAGCCGGTGATCTCGGGGGAGTTGGGGACCCCCCCAAAAAAGGGTCCCCCCTCTCCCGAGCACCACAGGCTTACGATGAAGCCTGGGGCTCATCCCCATACCCCTGGAGTGGTGGGTATGGGGGTAATAGGGGGGCCAAATTATTTTTACACTATTGTACTTTACAGTGGAACTACAAGTGCCAGCATGCCTGCCATTTTGCACTTGTGGAACTACAAGTGCCAGCAGACATGCGGCACCTGTAATTTCACTGTAAAATAAATAGTTAAAAAAAGACAAAACACACACACCGTGTCCAGTATAAGTTTATTACAGACACCTACCCATTCACACATACTTACCTATACCAGAAGTTTCTGTCCCCTTCTCCAGTAGAGATCCTTAAAACTTAGCCCTGTAAGGAAGATTTCATACTCACCTACATCCAGCGCTGGTCTCCGCAGTAATCCATGGGATTTAAAAAAAAAAAAACAGATTTAGTCGATCCACGCAACACAGCTATCTGTATGTGTGCTGTCACACATACAGATAGCTCCCGAATGCCTGCTATCCGCACTTCACGGGGGGCATTGCAGTCCCTTCAGCCAATCAGCAGCAACGCTGACTGTAGAGCGCCCGCTGATTGGCTCCGGCAACTGACAGTTCCCACGTGGGTGAGTCAGCCTAAAAAATTGGGCTTGGGCCAGCCCTTTCTAAAGTGAAGAGGTTAACAGGATCTCTGATGACAGGAGAAGGACCAAGGTTCAGAACAGGGGGCCAAAAGTGTGCCCTCGTGGCTTGCCACGCTATGGGCATGGTGGCTCGCTTTGCTCGCCACAAGTTTCTGTTCCCCCTCTTTGCTCACATGGATAGTAACACTGGTAGCGGATTGGCCCTGCTGTAGTGGTCACGTGGTTGTGACCAGGGGTGTATCTATAATGGGTGCAGGGTGTGCGGTCCAGGGTGGCCCAGACGGCACACCCTGCACTAGTGATCAAAATGTGTCATACCGGCACTTCACTTCGGCACCCGTCCAGCGCTGGGACTGTCACTGTCCCAGTGCTGGCCACCAAGCGGCTGCATATTTAAATTTGGCTCCAGCCATGAGCTAATCACAGTTCGCGGACCGGCAGCCAGTCATGGGCGGCCACGTGCTACTCTGGCCACAAAATGTCCTCAAATGCTACTCGGGCTTCTCATTTACCATAAAATGCCTTCAAATTCTACACAGGAGGCCTCCCATTTCCCACAAAATGCTCCAACTAATTCCAAAATAATACTCTCATATCTCACAGGCCCAAAACTCCCAATGTCACGTAAACACCCCATTTACCCCACTGCCGGTGAGATCTCGCTTTAAATAATCATATAGGGGTGGACATCTCCTATTAAAGATAACCTCGTTAACATGCTGGATTTTGCTGATCCCCCAAGAAATCCTCGATCATCACAGTCCACTGATTGGAGAATTGTGTCGGGACGGGGAAATCAGGGAATCGGCACATTCCCGCATTAGATTAACCAGCCGCTGGTGGAAACTCACCGGGCGACCTGCAGCCAATCGCTGGTTATTTATTTGTTACACTCAAATCGCAGAGACAGATTGATATTTTCTTCTCAGTGGGATAACCCGGATAAACGTTATGAAGAGAAAAAGTGTTAAATGGATAAATCATGAAGCAATTACACCATATATTATTTTTGTTATTTTTTTTATCTGTAAAAAATTATTAAATGAAAAAAATAGATTGTACAAAGCTTCTTTCACAAAAACATGAGATCATCATTAACATCCCAAAATGGGTCTTTCACACACAGTTTACATACAGACAGTCTAAAACTTGTACCATTTTTGTGTATGTATTAACACTTCTACAAAAAGTAAACTAATAAAATCATCATTAAAACATAAAACATTGTTTGAGCTGTTTTTAAAACATCATCCTAACAGGAAACGTACTTCATAGCAGATGGATAATAAATAACTTGAAGACCATTTAGCTGAATTTGCCACTAGCTAATTGTGACTCCATATTAATGTGCTGTAAACTCACACTAACAGTCATCCTGGCAAAACAACTTAAATGGCACTTACTATGTGACCGACATGACAGAACCGCACACAAAGGAATGTAAGTTTTGGATTAGAACCAGAGAGTGAGACATAATATTCCCAGGAATAAGAGCACTTTCTCAGATAAGCAAACACACATAAATACTCCCTAACTTTCATTTTCGTTTCAAAATTCTTAATACAAAAATATGAATATCTAAAAAATGCCTTCAATTTACCTGTGTAATATGTAACCTGTGCTTTTGTGACACCTTTTTTATATGGTACAAAACTTAAGAGGTATCAGGGTCATTAAAAGCAAAATGTACGTAGTTAGCTCAATGTTTGAACTTTGGGGGTCATTCAGAGTCGGTCGCAAGCACTGAGCGCTCGCAACCGACTCGATGTTGCCCCACTGGGCATGCGCACGATGGAGCCGGCTCCGTTGTGCGCATGCGCGAGACCCGGCTAACGAAGGACGCTCTGTCGCTAGGGGTCTCGCAGCAGACGGGGCGAGCTGTTGATTGTGAGTGACAGCTCGCCCCGTTTGGGAGGCGGGCAGTGGGCGTGCCTGCCCAAACGGAGGCATTCCCGCCGGAAAGCTTGCCGTTTGGGGGCGGCCCCACTGACATCATTGCTGATGTCAGTGGGCAGCTTCCTGCTCAATCAGAGCAGGAAGCTCCCTGGGGCTTACGAGTGCCCAGACCCAACCTTAGGGTCTGGTTGTAAGCCCCGATGGTCGCGATGGTCTTGACCATCGCGACCATCACCCATGTCGGTCGCTAGAGCTGTGGGTGTTAACCCACAGCTTAGCGATCGACAAGGAGGCGGTCGTTCAGGATGCAAGCGGCCTCCCTGATTCAGTGCGACCGCTTGCAACTAACGACCGTCTCTAAATGAGGTCCTTTGTAACTTCCTATGTGGTCCATCACTATAGGTGGGAGGGAGTCAGCCATATCCTCTCATTTAGCCAAAACTCAGTATAATAAGGTGTCCGGACTGTTTCTTTGAGTCTATATGCATATGGGTTGGGATTTATTCATTGAGTCACTATTCTAGTTAGGATCAGGGCCGTAGAGAGCCGTAGCAACACTCACTGCTGGCCGAAGGTGACATAATCAGCAGAGTGGGTACAGCAGGTGAACAGCCCAGGAACAGCCAAGATCTCCACAGCCACATAGGGACCCATTTATCATTACATTTTTGTGACTTATTCCCAAAAAAACACCCATTTCGGAGGGTTCTGAGCTAATAATATGTCCTAGGGACACTGTGTGGCATAATATGAACTGGGGACACTGACATAATTTGTAGTGGCAGCACTACGATGGCGCATATTGTAAAATGGTGGCACTGCAATGTTGCATAAAATGCATTGGGGGCACTGTACTGTAATGTGAACTAGGACACCACTATTGTAATAACATTACTAGGCACTACGATGGGATGATGGGATAAAAATTGAATAATATATAATAATATATCTGGCATAAAATAAAATAGGACACTACTATGGGGCATAAAAGTAACTAGGTACTACTATGAGCCAAAAAATGAATTTGGGCATTACTATGCAGAGGCATCACCAGGATGGTGACACCGGGTACGTACTCTGGATACCCCCCGCGTGCCAGGCAAAAAAGGTGTGTGGCCTAAATAAAGGGTGTGTGGCTTTGCGTGAGATCCCAATATCATTACTCCGGAGGCAGCCCAGCATCACCAGAGTTGCTGGGCTGCCCCCTAGACTGTCCAGTCTGCACTGTCGGCTCCTCTTCTATGACAGGAGCTGGGTGCTGCAGGAGAATGTCAGACTGCAGCACTCAGCTCCTGTCACTGCAGAGGAGCCGGCATTTTGGTGTCACCTCCTCCGAGGGTGACACCCGGGTGCCGCATATCTCATGACACCACACCACTGTTACTATGGGGCATAAAATGTAGAACTGATGTGGAATGTCGTGTCTCTTTTGGAGCATTAGGGTGGGGGCACCTTCAAAATGTTGCTATGGGGCACTCAAAGTTTTGGCTACTCCCCTGTACACATGCCGATGTCATGATGTACATAGAACAATGACATCTAAGCTTTCAACCCATACTGTACATGAGGCTCCTCCATGCTGGTTACGGCACTGAAAATGGCATTTTAGTAGACCAAGGGATTTAGTAGACCATTGTATATGGTTGCACCAGCACTCCATCCACCACAAGAGATACATCTCCAGACAGGTGTATCTGCCTCCAGGTCCTTCCCTTCCTCATCCCTCTTCTCCAGGGTTTAAGAAATTGTAAGTGTAAAGCAGGGAACACACTAATACGATATTGGCCTGATATGTCGTTTCCAGTCTAACTGAATTACATATTGACAGGATGGTTCAGTGTGTATGGACTAACTGTGCACTCCCGTGGTCACATGTGATATCATCCGGCAGGCCGTGCCCCATGGTCAACCGGACAATAATGCATGAGGTGCTGTTGCAGGTAATGAAGGACGGAACAAGGGATCATTCCGTAGTTCATTATATCGCTTAATGTGTATCCACGGTACAATATGTCTGCCCGTCGGGCTGACATATCATTTTGGTACACGTGTGTGCCCAGCTTAAGAGGTGCCAAAATTTGAATACGGTCGTATATGCACATTTTATGGTATGTAGATGCAGTATGAAAATGTGTATCTGATTCAACACAACAGATGTACGTCCAACACTACATGAGCCTCACTTTGTATATATTTCCACAGATGAATAGTATGGGCCTGAATGTATCACAGACACACACAGTGCACAGATAATACACATCACTGCTGTGTGTAATGATTACATTTCTGCTCATCCCAATTAGGTGTTTTGAGTTACTGACATGTAGTAATCACATTGTATATACTATTAACCCCCAATGCCCTGACTGAGATACATGGCAGTGCCCCCCTGCCTGGGCACCTAGTGATGTCATAGTGGCAGCTTATGATGTCACTATTGGAGGTGTGATGGGTATAATAAGGCCAGTGGCGGTTCTAGGGGCGGGCTAACAGGGCCGTCGCCCGGAGCGCTGGCCCCTACAGGGCGCCACTGAGTCCCCAGGAGAGAGGCAAAAAAAAATCTCTGGGAAAAAAAAAAAAACAGCGCCGCTTTCTACCTCGCTAGCCGCCGCCGCAGGGAGGCTGCATTTGCTGGGCGCCCACTGATTTTTGTTATCAGCAGGCATATGGCTCCCTCCCTGCAGCGGCAGCCGAAAGCCAGAGCTCACTCCTGAGCTCCAGCTTCCGGCAGAGAGCACTATGGGAGGGACGTCATGAAGTAATGACATCTCTCCCATAGATACGTGGTGGAGCCGCGGTCGGACCGGACAGCAGCGGATGCAGAAGCGGGGCTTAAGGTAATTATTGTGTTTGTATTTTAATTGTTTTTTTGTTTTTAGAAGCACCAGCACTGGGGGCATGGCTACAGGGAGCATGGCTATAGGGGGGCATTACTACTATGGGCATTACTACTGGGGGCATGGCTATAGGGGGGCATTACTACTGGGAGCATGGCTACAAGGGGCTATCTCTGTAAGAATATATATGTGGGCTCTCAAAACCAGGATGCTCAGTCTGCTGCTTTGCTGTTTGACGGAGGTTTTGTACTTGATGCCGGTATCTGGGTCCAGAGTGCATGCATATGTAACAAGGTCTGTATGATTTATTTGCGCTAATTGTACTTAGATCACAGCGTGCAACTATCTGTTTTTATATTGAATAATAACTTTGTGCTTTGGAACCACATTCAAAGTCTGAAAGCATTTATTTCTGGTGCGACTCATAACGCTAAATTGTGACAAATTTAGAAGGTATAGACAGGCAGGAATCGATGGTTAGAAGGTATAGGCAGGATTCTATAGAGGTTTTAAATAGGTATCGATCACTACTACTGGGAGCATTACTACTGGAGGCACATCTATAGGGGGGGCACTACTATAGGGGACATTACCAATGGGGGCATTAACACTGTGGGCATTACTAATGAGGGCACTGCATGTGGGCACCACTACTGGGGTCATTGTGTAAGTGGCACTACTACTGTGGGCATTGTATTAGGGGCACTACTACTGTGGGTCTTGTGTATAAGGGGCATTAATTTGGACATTGTGTAATACAGGGCATTACTGCATGTGGCATAATGTGTTATACAGGGCATTACTGCATGTGGCATAATGTATTATACAGGGCATTACTGTATAATACATTAACTTGGGCATTGTGTAAAAGGGGCACCACTGTGTGTCATAACATGAATAAGGGACTTCTGTGTGGCGTAATTCGAATTGTGGATAATGTATTATAAAGGGAATTACTGTGTGTGGCACAATGTATTATACAGGACATTACTGCGTGTGACATAATGTGTTATACAGGGCATTATGGAGTGTGGCATAATGTGTTATACAGGGCATTACTGCATGTGGCATAATGTGTTATACAGGTTATTACTGCGTGTGGCATAATGTGTTATACAGGGTATTACTGCATGTGGCATAATGTGTTATAAAGGCCATTACTGCGTGTGACATATTGTGTTATACAGGGCATTACTGCGTGTGGCATAATGTGTTATAAAGGCCATTACTGTGTGTGGCATAATGTGTTATAAAGGGCATTACTGCGTGTGGCATAATGTGTTATAAAGGGCATTACTGCGTGTGGCATAATATGCTATACAGGGCATTACTACATGTGGCATAATGTGTTATACAGGGCATTACTACATGTGGCATAATGTGTTATAAAGGGCATTACTGCGTGTGGCATAATATGCTATACAGGGCATTACTACATGTGGCATAATGTGTTATACAGGGCATTACTACATGTGGCATAATGTGTTATAAAGGGCATTACTGCGTGTGGCATAATGTGTTCTACAGGGCATTACTACATGTGGCATAATGTGTTATAAAGGCATTACTGCATGTGGCATGATGTGTTATAAAGGGCATTACTGTGTAAGGTGCATTACTGCACATGGCAATTATTCGCCATGAGGGGAGAGCTTGGGGGAGGCCCAGCACCTACAGTAGTGCCGCCCCTCAGTGTGATGAATTGGGGGTGTTCCACAAGGACATGCCCCCTTTCTGGAAGCGCTCGCGCTTTCAGCACGCGCAGAGGAACGCCATCTAAAAAATTAAATTTTTTATTTTTTTTAGGGGGGGCGCAACTGGGAACTTTCGCCCTGAGCTACACAATGTCTAGAACCGGCCCTGAATAAGGCAGCTGGATGCTTCCTGTATCATATCTGATATTGCTGGACTAGTGACAGTACAGATATTTCTCTTCTCATTTCTGAGTGGATAAAATGATTTTACGATGAAGAAGGCGGAAAATAACCATCCTATAGACCATCAAATGATTGCAAGTATCTCTTATAGAGCAATGGACTCACTGTATTACTGATGGTTAATGATGTTAGGTCACTGCTATATTATTTCATATAATTTCAGGGTAGGGTTAGATACATTAGTTTTAAAAAAAACTTTCATTTTCTCTGTATTTATATTATTTACTATAGAGTATTAATGTGTTTGCTTAGTAGCTTTCCAGACTTTCTAATATTTATGTTAATGTTCTGATTTCAAATTATTTAAAATAAAAGCAAAAATATTGTGAAATGCTGTTATACAATGGGAAGTGCATCTATATCACTGTTTGGTTTGCTTTACATTAGTGTTTATGCCACTTTTGGGAGATTATCTTGGCATGAGAAATTCTGCATTGTTCTTATGTCTGTTTCATTATTTCACAGGTCGCTCTGCGCATCCGTCCATTTAATAGGACAGAGGCGAAGAGCAGCGCCCGATGCATTGTACACCAGCTCGGGCAACAGGTAAGAAAATTCTAATAGCATTATTTTAGTTTAACCAACTGAATTAGTTTAACATGAAATACAATAAATGACAAAATTGTTTTCTTAACAAAAAGATTATTTGTTGTTTAAAGGACATTATTTTACTTTACAGTGCATTTACTTTTATTTTTCACATTTTATATATATATATATATATATAAATATATATGCAGATATATGCGGGCGGCACTCAAGAGGTTAAATAACTTAAAATAAAGACCATGACACTGGTCGTAATGGAAATCGACGTTTCAGGGACAACTCCCTTTTATCAAGACTGATATAAATATATATATATCAGTGTTTATAAATATGATAAAAAGGAAATTTCTTGTGCTGTGAACGCTATCCACAGTCCCCAAATACTCATAATCAAATTAGAGTAATGACCTGCTGCAAAGGTCGTGCCAGGTGTTGCCTCTCTGGGCCTGCTGCAAAATACCATTGCAAGGCTCCTAAACTGCTCCTCCCTCTTAGCAACCAGCTGAATATGTTTGTCAGACAGGGGTGTGACCCCTCAGACCAATAGGGAGTGGTGAGCTCTCTGCTTGTAGCTTCCTATTGGCCTGTGTGGTCACACCCCATAGGCTACACAAGCTATTGCTACATCCTCTGAACATAGGGCCTGATTCAGACCCGCTCGCGGAGCTGGCTCCATCATGCGCATGCGCGAGACCCGCATAGTGACTGGCAAACCGTCACTCCGGGTCTCGTACCAAAGGGGGTGTGCTGTCGATGTTGAGTGACAGCAAGCCTACCATCTGGGGCCGGCCCCACTGACATCACAAATGTTGTCAGTGGGAGTGCTTTTGGCTCCTACCACAAGGGTCTCGTCGCAAGCCCGATGGTGACCATCTCCCTGGCCGCTCGCTATAGCTGTGGGTGGTCACCCACACTATGAGAGCGACCAGGAGGCCGCTCTAAAAAACCAGAAGGCCGGCCCTGATTCAGAGCGAGCGCTCTGTCAGAGTGTCCGGCTCTGAATTAGGCCCACCCATAGTGCATACCTCCCAACATGACCCTCTCCAGGAGGGACACAATGCTCTGGTCCTGGACTTCCCTGGTAAGAGGCGGGGCTGCAGCGCAGTTCAAAAGTCAAATAGGGGAGCCACACCAACTGTCATTTCACACGCTGCCAACATCACTGGCTGGGACTCACTGGCAGTTGGTGTGACTCCCCTATTTGAATTTTTGGACTGTACTGCAGCCCCACCTCTGGAGCCACCACCAATCATAAATTACCAGGGAAGTCCAGGACCAGAGCATCGTGTCCCTCCTAGAGAAGGTCATGTTGGGAGGTATGCAGTGTGAGGAGAAGATGTATCTATATTTATACTGCAGAGTGGCCGGACAACATCTTCCATCTTTCCCTATCTACCCAATCCAGGGCTCTCGGTTCAGTAGGGAAAAAAGATGTTGTGCACATATTTTATGGACAGTAACATATGGCAATTTCCTCCAATAAGAAGGTTATGCTGGGAATTGTAGTTCCACAATAGGTAGCAAACCACTTGAGACACAATCCAATAAGTTATTATAATATGTCTCACTTACAGCTGGAAGGACAGCCAAGCTTATGAGAAAAGGTGCATACACACACAACGACTCTTTGAACGATTATCGTTTAACGATAATCATTTGTAAAAATCGTTCACTTTCTGACTGAAACGATGAATGATTTTCGTTCATGCGCGTTCACGTTTGTAGTTTAGTCAGACTTGTCAACTCAACGATTTTCAGTAAGGGAATATGCAAAAATCGTTTGTAGTTCTAAAAAATCGTTCATTACATTTAAATGAACATAGTAAACTTTAGTAAACGATTTTAGTTCATTTTTTCAAGGGAGAAAATCGTTTACTAAAATCGTTCATTAACTAAATCGTTGTGTGTGTATGCAGCTTTAGACCATTCTGGGCCGTTTTCAATTAGCAGCGAAAACTGACATTTTCACCAAAAAAACGGTGAAATTTTTGCCAAAAAACAGGCAAAACTGGCAACAGGCGGAAAAAAAACTGGAAAAAAGTTTCCTCTATCCCAGACCAGGCGAAAGAAAATGCAAAATCCCTATTTTTGGCTAAAAATGTGGGGATTTCTTTCAGAACTCTTTGGACACCCCCTAATGATAAATTACTGGGGAAAAAAATTGTAAGTTGCATACTTTGGCAAAAAACGACTGCGCGAATTTTGGATTAAAATAAAAACGTTGAAAAAAGATAGAAAGCAAATTTTTTTCCAGGAAATTACTGTTCCACGGAAATTGGGGGTACATTAAAATGGGTGCAAGTATATTTATCGTGTCGTAAAAACATAATTTTTAAAACCGTTAAAAAACCACCTGCTGCAACTGCGTGTGATATTTAAAACACTTGACGCATCCATACCACCGATCGAAAAATCAGACCCAATACGTTAAAACCATTTTGAAAGGTTTTTTTTTTTTCGCCCAAAATTTGGCCAGTAATTTTCCGACAAAGTACGCAACTTACATTTTTTTTCCAGTAACTTATCATTAGGGGAGGTGTCCAAAGGTTTCTGAAAGAGCTTCAGAGGTGCTTGTAGGGCCTGGTGACATATAGTGAACATGTGTCTTCTCTTATAGACAGTACTACTGTAGGACCCTGGCGAGGATCCTGATGATGTCCTGCGTTGCTGCAGGACCAGGGAGAGGACGTTCACCTTTAATGAAGTGTTTGATCAAGCAGCTACCCAGGTGATTGTAATCCTAAATTATTTACAATCACTAATCAAAGTTAATAGTGTATTAATATAACACAGTACTCAGAAACATCTTATGAGAGGAGGGTTCCTGTGTGCTGTCTCTAAACGGGTCCCCACAAATCATTGTACGGCAGGTATAGTCTCTGGTACTGTACCAGAGCCTATTGTGCAGGCATACTATATATTTCTAGGAAAATGGTTCCACAAGGTAGATTTCTTTTGAGGCAGCTGCATGGTAAGTACATACAATGGGTGTATGGAGTCTGGTGTGGGCCCCCCCCGGATTCAGGTGCCCACGTGCACCACACACCTTACACCCATTATACATATGTCAGTGCTGCTCATGCTGTATCTTGTAAGGGAATTAAATAGCGCATGAGAAAAAATTATCATCATATGTGACTGTATCATCAGCCAGTAATGCTTGTACAGCTGTCATTTCTCCTTATTCAGTATAGGGCATATTTTTACAAGGGGTGAGCCGGTTCGGATTTCTGAAATCCGAACGCCCCCCGAGCCCCCCAGATCCGAGGCCGATCCGAGTCAGGCTCGACTTTTCCCGCCTGACTCAGATCTGAAATCGAGGCAAAATGTCATCATCCCGCCTTCCGGGTCTCGCGGGTTTTGGATTCTATATAAGGTACCCGCGTCGGCGCCATTTTCTCACTCGGCTGTGGACAGTGAAGAGGGAGGGTGGGAGTTAGGGCTGGCTGGGCTGTGTAGTGTAGTGCAGTGTAGTGTCGTGCTGTGCTGTGCTGTGCTGCACTGCTGTTGTCCATAGGGGCTGTGACCACTCCTCCAAAGTCCATAGGGGCTGGCTGGACTGTGTTGTGCAGTCAGTTGTCCATAGGGGCTGTGTTCACTCTAAAGTCCTGTGCATTGTCCCAGTCCTAAAGGGGTGCTGTAGTGTTGTCCAGGGGGTGCTCTGTCCATCAGGGGTGCTCCCCCCAAGTGCAAAAAAAATAAATATTTTTTCTGTGTTTGTGAATTGAGTGCGCAGTAGCCGCACATGCATCAACAAAGTAGTGCCAAGCGTGCGCCTGTGTCATAAGTAAAGGGCCGGCTGGCTTGACCGTTAAAGGGTGCTGTAACCCCGAAAGGGCACTCCAAACCAAATAAAAAAATATTTTCTGTGTTTGTGAATTGTGTGCACTGTGGCTGCACGTGCATCAACAAAGGAGCAGCACCAAGCGTGCGCCTGTGTCCCATAGGTAAAGGGCCGGCTAGCTTGACCGTTAAAGGGTGCTGTAACCCCCAAAGTGCACTCCAAAAAAAAAAAATATATATATATTTTTGTGTTTGTGAATTGTGTGCGCAGTAGCCGCACGTGTATCAACAAAGTAGCGCCAAGCGTGCACCTGTGTCATAGGTAAAGGGCTGGCTGGCTTGACCGTTAAAGGGTGCTGTAACCCCCAAAGTGCACTCCAAACAAAATAAAAAAATATTTTCTGTGTTTGTGAATTGTGTGCCCTGTGGCTGCACGTGCATCAACAAAGGAGCAGCGCCAAGCGTGCGCCTGTGTCCCATAAGTAAAGGGCCGGCTGGCTAATTTCTTAAAGGGTAGTGTAACCCACAAAGTGCACTACTCTCCAACAAAAATAAAAAATAATTTTCTGTGTTTGTGTGCGCCTTAGCCGCACGTATATATCAATATAACATAAATGGAGGACCAAACTTTCTCCGATAAAAATAAAATAGAGAAAGATCAAGAACCACTTCCTCCCAGTGCTGTTGCTGCTGCTGGGAGTTGTTCATCATCCCAGAGAGGGAGTAGGAACACCACTACTTTTACTAAACAATTGACCCTCCAACAGTCCTTAGCGAGGAGGATGAAGTACAACAGCAGTCATCCTGAAGCAAAATATATAACTGAGGCCTTGACTGCTATGTTGGTGTTAGACGTGCGTCCGGTATCCGCCATTAGTGCAGTGGGATTTAGACAATTGATGGAGGTAGTGTGTCCCCGGTTCCAAATCCCGTCTAGATTCCACCTGCATCTTCAAAGCAGCAGCGACAAGCGTGCGTCTGTCTGTTAAAGGATGGTGTAACCCTCAAAGTGTGCTCCACAAACAATGAAAAAAATCTTTTTTTTCTGTCTTTGTGAATTGTGTGGGCTGTAGCCAGACCTGCATCCTCAAAGCAGCAGCGACAAGCGTGCGTCTGTCTGTTAAAGGGTGGTGTAACCCTCAAAGTGCGCTCCACAAACAATGAAAAATTTTTTTTTTTTCTGTCTTTGTGAATTGTGTGGGCTGTAGCTGCACGTGCATCAACAAAGGAGCAGCGCCAAGCATGCGACTGTGTCCCATAAGTCTGTTAAAGGGTGGTGTAACCCCCAAAGTGCTCCAAAAAATAAAAAACTATTTTTTTTCTCTGTTTGTGACTTGTGTGCGATGTAGCCGCACGTGCATCAACACAGTAGCAGCGCCAAGGGTGTGCCTGTGTCATAAGTCAAGGGCCAGTTTGGACATCTGGTCCAGACTGAAGGATGTGCCAACAATTTCTGACAAGTCTACTGTCACTGCATATGATACTGTCCTCAAAGCAGCAGCGACAAGCGTGCGTCTGTCTGTTAAATGGTGGTGTAACCCTCAAAGTGCGCTCCACAAACAATAAAAAAAATGTTCTTTTTTTTTTTTTTGTGAAATGTGTGGGCTGTAGCCGCACCTGCATCCTCAAAGCAGCAGCGACAAGCGTGCGTCTGTCTGTTAAAGGTGGTGTAACCCCCAAAGTGCGCTCCACAAAAAATAAAAAATTCTTTTTTTTCTGTCTTTGTGAAATGTGTGGGCTGTAGCCGCACCTGCATCCTCAAAGCAGCAGCGACAAGCGTGCGTCTGTCTGTTAAAGGGTGGTGTAACCCTCAAAGTGCACTCCAACCAAAATAAAATAATCTTCTTTTTTTCTGTGTTTGTGTGTGAAATGTATGCGCAGTAGCCGCACCTGCATCCTCAAAGCAGCAGCGACAAGCGTGCATCTGTCTGTTAAAGGGTGGTGTAACCCCCAAAGTGCGCTCCAACCAAAGTAAAAGAATCTTCTTTTTTTCTGTGTTTGTGTGTGAAATGTATGCGCAGTAGCCGCACCTGCATCCTCAATGCAGCAGCGACAAGCATGCGTCTGTCTGTTAAAGGGTGGTGTAACCCTCAAAGTGCGCTCCACAAAAAATAAAAAATTCTTCTTTTTTTTTCTGTCTTTGTGAATTGTGTGGGCTGTAGCCGCACCTGCATCCTCTGAGCAGCAGCGACAAGCGTGCGTCTGTCTGTTAAAGGATTACATTGGTGACAGCATCCAAGTAGGCATGTCAGACAGTCCGTACATGTACTGGCAGGAAAAAGAGGCAATTTGGAGGCCCCTGTTCAAACTGGCTCTATTTTACCTGAGTTGCCCCCCCCTCCAGTGTGTACTCCGAAACAGTGTTTAGGGCAGCCGGGAACCTTGTCAGCGAAAGGCGTTGGAGGTTGCTTCCACAAAATGTGGAGATGATGTTCATAAAAATTAATTATCAACTCTTCCAGGGAGACCAGCCTCCAGAACGTACAGAGAGACCTGTGGTGGTTTATTCCAGCGGGGACGAATTAATACTCTGTGAGGATGAGGATGTACACAACACTGAAGAGGGTGAGGAATCGGTGAATGAGGAGGATGAGGACAACATCTTGCCTCCGTAGAGCCAGTTTGTGCAGGGACACATTAATTGCCAGCTTGTTTTGTGGGGGCCCAAACGAACCAATCATTTCAGCCACAGTCGTGTGGCAGACCCTGGCGCTGAAATGATTGGTTTGTTAAAGTGTGCATGTCCTGTTTATACAACATAAGGGTGGGTGGGAGGGCCCAAGGACAATTCCATCTTGCACCTCTTTTTTTTCTTTGCAATATGTACTGTTTGGGGCCTAGTTTTTCAAACTGCCATCCTGTCTGCCACTGCAGTGTCACTCCTAGATTGGCCACGTGTTTGTGCCGCCCACTCGTGTCGCTTAGCATAGTCATCCAGCTACCTCGGTGCAACCTTTTGGACATAAAAACACTATTGTGAGGTGTTCAGAATAGACTGCAAATGAGTGGAAATTAAGGTTATTGAGTTTAATAATAGCATAGGAGCAGAAAAACCCACAAATTCTGTGATTTTAGCTGTTTTTATGCTTTTTTTTAAAAAAAATACAGATCCAAAACACAAAACCCAGAACCCAAAACACGGAAGGGTGGGATTTGGCAAAACCAATCCAGATCCAAAACACGAAGAAAGATCCAGATCCAAAACCAAAACACGAAAAGTGGCCGGTGCACACCCCTAATTTTTACATTATTTTCATGATTGCTTATGTAGCATCAATAAATGTCTAATTTCAGGAGCTTGTTTATCAGTCCACAATGAAGAACCTAGTGGATGATATCATCTCGGGGTACAGTGCTGCTATATTTGCAAACGGCCCAACAGGTAATATTAATGTTATGAATACATAAGTCTAATTGTTTATATTGTATGTGTAAAAGTAGTGAGCTGGTGAAATGAGTGGTGGTAAAACATGTGACCATCTGTACTGTTAGTAATTGTGAGCTAGTAGTTTCCTTACAGGCTGTGCAATTATCCAAATCGTTCCAGAAAGTGAGGCGTTAGGTACATGGCACAATCCGGGTCTGAGCACTGAGGGCCTGATTCAGAGCCAGACGCTATTTGCGCTCACTCGTTCAGAAAAAGGGGCTGGATAATTAAATAGAGCACTCGCTCTTTGCGGTCTGTTGACACCTCTATGTCTGAACGAGCGAACGAAACATGCGCTCGCTATTTTTTTAAGAACGCCCCCTGGCCGCTCGCATCCTACGTCATCTCCGCTATTTATTAGATTAATCGAGTACATCGAAAGGCGTCTGAACTGCTCGCAGTGCTTGTGGTTGGATTTTCCTACCGCAATCATGCGAACAGTTCAGGCTAAGAAACAACCAAGTGACGTGGTCGATGACGCTGCTTTGTTAATTATGCACACCATTAAAACGCCCGTTTTGACCTTTTGGCACGCCTGCGTTCGGATCTCCACTCCCCGTTTTCCGGCTTCTGACGGTAGGCGTTCCCTTGGGAACGCCCCGTCTGGGAGGCACGCCCCCGGCATGCCCACCAAAGGGGGCGTGCTGTCAATCAACATCGACAGCACGCCCCCTTTGATCAGACACAACGAGCGAAGGAAAGTCCTTCGCTCGTCTCGTCTGGCGCATGCGCACGACGGAGCTCCCTCCGTCATGCGCATGCGCAGTGAACACCATCGACCCACTTGCGAGCGGACAGCCGCTTGCGAGTGGGTCTGAATGAGGCCCATAGTTCTTAAGGATAACTCTTCTATTTGGGACATGGTAATAGCATGAGAATGGTGACAAGTGTGGTAGTTAGAAGGTAAATCTCATTTACCAAAATATTGTTATAGATTTGGTCTATAGTCTAACAATATATTACATTATAGCTGTACTGGTAAAATTGTATTGGATCACATAACTATTTAACATTTTAATGGTCACATTGTCAGCATGTGATAGGCTGTGGTTACCGCTGCTGCTAACTCTCACTGACCAGGGAATAGGTGCACCCATCACCAAATGTGGAGGCAGCATTTTATGGGCAGAACAAATATACAATAGTGCACAGTCTACCCATTCTCTAACAAGTGGTGACATCCCTGAGAGAGTGAACTGATGAGCAGCATCCTGATGAATATTGGCTTAAGGCCCCCATACATCAGAGATAGATTGCAGCAATCGTGCAATTTGCAATCGATTGTGTATAAAAATATGCAATGTATGGGCTTCACAGATCGCAGATTGCAACCAAAAAGTGATTGGAATTGTTTAATCAGATTGTCCAACATGTTGGATTTCACAGATCGATTGGGGCTGTAGATTGCTAGTGTATGGACATTATCAGCAGATTTGCAGACCATTTCTAGTAAACTGATGGGCCTTTCTAGATTGCCAGATCTGTGTTTGCTGCAATCGATCTGCGAATCACTGAAAAAAATCTGTAGTGTATGGGCGCAGATTGCTCGATTGGGAAATCCTAAGATCGGGCAATAAATCTTCAAATTGTTCAATTGTGGTTTTCAGATTGCTGATGTATGGGGGCCTTTAGTCTGTCACTGTTCAGTACTGACATGACACATTGTATAATTGCATATCTGCCATTCTTTCTTGTAACGTCAGTGAGTGTATGCCTAATACCTTTATATTTATCACAGGCACCGGGAAGACCTTTACTATGATGGGCAATGGCCATGAGCCCGGAGTGATATTTCGCACCCTGACAGATCTATATAAGACTATCGAGGTGCAGAGAGGGCAGAATAAATTCTCAGTGTCAGTGTCCTATGCTGAGGTAAATATATGAGGAATATGTGCTTGGTTTATAATCTATGGGCGGAATTCAATTGTTTCCAGCCCCTATCGTGCCCGACAGAGCTATTCAAGTCTTGCTCCTGTTGGGCGCGATCAGCTGCCAGCGCTACATTTCAGCTCACAGCCCACAGGGATGAGAGCTGAAATGTGTGAAAAGTTACCTGTTTTGGCACCCAAACATCACTTTTCGCAGTCGCGCCCAGCACTTTGGTCGGGTTTAGCTGCTTTACGCGGCTAAACCTGACCTCTATGGGCGCGATCAGCGCGAAAAACGGTAGCAATTGAATAGCAGCCCGTGATCTCCTGTCACTTTAGACGGGAGATCCAGACCGCGTAATCAATTGATTTCCGCCCTATCTGTCTTATTTAGAGGTGGATGGAACTCTGAGGGTTTGCATAAGATATGCATTTACATACTGACATACTGCGCATGTATGGGCAGCGGCAAGCATACATAGGTCAAGTAAATTGCAGTACAATTAGACATGACGCAAAGGCAGATTTGGGGTTATGTGACTATTGCCGGTGCTGGAGAACCGGATGTAACTACACAGAGTGATGATAACTGTTAGCAGTGCTGTCCTCTGATTGGCTGATTGTGTATCTACCCCATCAGCTGATAGTAGTAGATTCATTAGAATCCCAGCTATGTTATATGGAGTCCCGGCAATATATTCACATTACTTAATTGATACCACTAGGACTACTGCAGGACACAATCATCTCATTTCAGTTTTGTTTGTATTATTATTATTATTATTATTATTATTATTATTATTATTTTATATGGAGCCACATGGGTTCAGCAGCACCTAACAAAGTACTTAAACATTTGAGCATACAAGATAACAGTGACTTATAGTACAAGATAATGCTTGACATATACATTGTATATAAATATTGCTGCAACAGCAGTGATAAGACTGAAATAAGTATCATGGTTGCAGAAGTCAAGAGTTAGGTTCTATAAATAATAGAAAGGGAAGGAAAAGCACATGGGGAAGAGGGCCTTGCTCGTGGAAGCTTATATTCTCAATGGTAGGGGCAGATAAACAAGGGTGACACAGGTGGAATAGACAGTGAGCATGGGACAGAGTGTTAGGATGAGAGCTGGAAGGCTTTGATGAAGATGTGCATCTTGAAGCCAGTTTGAAGTTTTGTAGAGAGGTGGAGAGTCCAACAGGGAGAGGTAGAGAATTACCAGAGGTAGGGAGCAACATGTGCAAAATCTTGGAGGCAGTCATGAGAAGAAGTAATCAGTTTGCAGGAGAAGCAGCATTCATTAGTGGAGCAAAGAGGACAGACAGTAGTGTGAAGGGAAATTATGTCAGAGATGTAATTGGGAGACGAATGGCTAATGACTTTGTAAAGGAGTGTGAGGAGCTTCGATTGGGTTCTAAAAGGGACGGGCTTGTAGGAGAGGGGAGGCAGATGTAGTACATTTTGAGAGGAAGATGAGCCAGGCAGCAGCACTGAGGACAGTTTGGAGAGGAGAGAAACAGTAGTCAGGGAGGTCAGATAGGAGGAGGTTACAGTAGTCCAATCTGGAGATGACCAGTGAGTGGATGAGGATCTTGGTAGCAGGGTGAGATCAAGTCTGATCCTGAAGATATTTTTGAGATGGATATGGCAGGACTGTGAAAGGTATTGGATGTTTGGTATGAATATGAGGGAAGAGTCAAGGATAACTTCAAGGCAGCGCACTTGGGAGCTAGAAAAGATGGTTGTGACATCAATAGATAATGAAATTATGGGTAGTGAGGTTATGTGGGAGGGTAGGAAGATGATTAGTTCAGTTTTATACATTTAAGAGCCGTATTCAATTTGAGCCGAGCCGCGTTAAGTTAACTCAGCCCAGACTTAACTCCGACTTCGCCTGTTTTGTAGGCGTTAAAGTATCGTGAGCGTACCCGCTTTACCCCGTATTCAATTTCAAAGTACGCGTAAATGGCACCCGGCGATACTGTAACAAGCGGAAAGTATTGTCATTTTTGGGGAAATCAGCCTGTCACCCCCCCTTTTATGCTCTGACATGGGGGTTCACTATGGTACCCCCCGATTTGGCTCGCTGAAGGTATTTGGTGTTTCTAAATGGGCTCAATAGCTGCTAAATAGCATTTTTCTATACCTGATGCAGAATAGTATTTAGGAGTATTTTTTCCAGAAAATAAGTTATCCCAGCAAATTAGGGGTACTTGAAAATGGGGATCAGCATATTTAAAGTTGAAAAAGTGAAGTTGAAAAAATCATGAAAAATACACCTGCCGCAAACACCTGCAATCAAAAAAACACTTGGGGCATACTTGGGGACCCCCCCCCCAGAGTAAAGTTTGCTAGTTTTTAACTTTGTACCCCAACAGTACAGACTAATATAAACAGTGTTGCTTTCTGTAAAGAACCTATTAATGTGTGAATGAATAAGCAGAGCTCATGACTATGTGATCGCTGGTGTAGTGACCCTGCTATAGCTATAACACATGGGCAAGTGTAACTTTATGAGTTGTTTTGTGTAACCACAAGAGTGTTGGTGCATCTATATTACTTTCTTTTTCAGGCCATCGCATTACTGACTAAAGGGAATAAGCGCCGCTCTAAGGCTGCCACAGCTGCCAATAAGAACTCATCACGCTCCCATGCTGTTTTACAAGTCACCGTAAAGCAGACGAGCAAGGATGGAGTGTGCACGGGCCGGCTGTACATGATAGACCTGGCGGGATCAGAGTGAGCATGCCAGGTAACACTTGTGTTTTATATATCATTGTCATTTCTTTGTATTTCCCCTGCATTGCTAAAGAGGTAAATATCATAAGAGTTTGCTATCCTTCTGCAGAGAGAACCCACGCAATCATAAAGAGGAACATACATTGTATTTTCAGGAATATAGAGGGTTACTAAAACTGCACTATGCTAAATGCTTTGGTTTTGCACCAGTGAACACAGATAGTCTACTCAGAGCACACCTGGGTGTGTACCTACGATCCGCTCTAAGAGAAATCCTCTGCAACCTAGAGAACAATCTCCATACTGTATGTGCACTGTGCAAGATGTTGTTCCCGTTCTGCTCTGTATAATAAGGAGCAGTGGTGCACCAACACCATACATATTATGCTATGGTCACTAGGGTCACCTTCACTCCTCCCAACTCCTCCCCTTTATATTCTTCTGCTCCTCTACAAATGCCGGCATCTTGCTTGGTAAAGTTAAACCCTGATGGAAATCTAGGTGCATTCGCACACAGAGCCATAACAGGGAATAATTGCACCCTGGGCCACCCCTGCCCCCTGAGCGCACCATGTCATGATGTTGCATGTACTGTATGACATCATTATATTGTGCAGGGGGGCTATGGTTGGCAGCTTCAATAAGCGCAGTGCTGGCTGGGTGTCCTCAGGACACCCGATGGGCTGCATATATTGTGCAGGGTGCCCATCTGGAGTGTCCGCGGGATGCTCCATGGGTGCTGCAGCAGCAATCCTGGCAGCAGGGTCCCAGGCACTCTGCTAGCCAGGAGCAAGGGCCGTGGGGTGGCACTGGTGGCCCATAGCTAGTTATCACCCTGCTCCCACAAATTGAGGCACATGACGAGACCAAAGCTGCTCTTGCACTGTGCAATGTAACTGACATCCGTTTTGCGTATAATTATCAGAGTGCTAAGTAGTCCTAGGGTAGTCCTTGTCCTGTAGTCTGAGGTGGCATGTAATGTAAGCTCTTTCCTTTGATTACAGCTCTTATTAATGTTGTAATTTATTTTTGCATATTTTTGTAGTGAAGGAGATATAACAGAGCCTTTCATGTGTATAGCTCTTTTTTTTTGTGTTTGCAGTACTCCCTAAGTGTGGTCTTTCTCCCCTTAGAGCTGTGATTCCCAATCTGTTACCGCCCACATCCCCCTTGCTTACATAACATTTTGATTAAAGTCATTATTTATATAATAACATATCAAATTAATGATACTAGTAATGGAATTTGATTTTTCTTTAGTAGCTTGGGATAAATTATATGCAGTGAGAAAAGCATTTCGGCAAATATCAATAACTAAAACAAAGGTGAATGGGAGTGACGGTCTTAGGACACAATTGAAGTAAATTGTGTAATTAGTTTTATCATACAGTAGTTTATGTGTTTGTACCACATCCACACTGTGGGCCATATCCAATTAGCCCCGAACACAGATCGGGCGCTAATTGATCCCCGCAATCGGCAAAAAACTGGGATTTTTCGCCGAAAATCCCAGATTTTTTATATTTTTTTTATCCCTATCCTATTAATTCGGGTGAATTAATAGGAGAGTTTGCCTGTTAACACATAGGAGCCGCAATAAGCTCACTGCCCTCTGGCCATATCAACTATCGGGACAGCAAATTGACCTGGCTGCTAAAGGTATGTTATTACTATGAGATTTCCTACACACATATGACCATACAACTGTACCTAATGTCAGGGACAGTGATAAGAGAGAAGGCCCCGTGTACAGCCTCCATGCAGGCCTCCCCTTCTCTTACAGGCACATGCACTACTTATACTCTGGCACTGCACTTTCTCTACTGGGCATGTGCAGAACTTTGAAAATATGGCACCCATGTCATTTTCCCGGTGACTACATTGGTGATTATAGCAGTGTTGGCAGAGTGTTAAGTATATGTTATGGGTGCAGGGTGTGTGGTGTGAGACCACTGGACATGTGCACCGTATACCCTGCACCCAATATAAATACACCCAGGGGCTTATTTATAATGGGTGCAGGGTGTGCAGTTCAGTGGGGCCCGTACCACGCACCCTGCACCCATTTTTTTTTTTTATACTTACCACTCCTAAGTTCCACGGAGTAGCGCTACACAAAACATCTTAAAAATGGCTGCCGTGGCCATTTTCATAACTTTTGCACATGTGCAGTAGGAAGTCACCAGGAAAATGGGTGCCGCGCCATTTTCCTGGTGACTTACACATGCGCAGTAGACTCCAGCATACCCTAGTGCCTGGAGCCTACTGCTGCTGTCAGTTCGGGGAGAGAAGAGAGGGCCCGTGTTCACTCCCCGCCCGGAGTCCCTTCCTCTCTCCCTGGCTTCCATTAGTGAACTGACATCTCATAATATGCTCCTGGATACACCCATGGCTGATATATAAGTAGCATTAGTCACTTCTTAGATATCTTTTTGGGATACAAGCATTAAGGAATATGAAAGTGAGTTATCAAACAGGGCCATTAAGAGACTTTGGGGGTCTATTTACTAAGCAGTGTTAGGAGACAGAGTGAAAAGTGATAAGGTGCCAGCCAATCAGCTCCCAACTGTCATTTTTCAAACACAGCCAGTGAGATGACAGTTGGGAGCTGATTGGTTGGCACCTTATCACTTTCTTATCACTTTTCACTCTGTCCTCTAACACTGCTTAGTAAATAGACTCCTTTATTATTCCCTGCTACTAAAGGGATGTGTGCTCTAGTGTATGGGGGTGTGGCCACAGTCATTGTAAGTGCTGAGCTCCTGTGTACAGGGGATGTGGCTACAGCATCTATGCCAAAACCCCAGTCATCAGGAATATTGCTCCTTGTTCTGTTGTGTTATCGCAGACAATGGCTGCAATCAACCATAAATATTAATAATTATTAGTGCAATCATTTGTTTCTCACAAATATAGCAGAAAACAATAGTAATAGATCTTTCTTCTCATTTTCTCATTACAATGTGTAAGGATTCCTCAGTGATCTCCCCTATAACCAGAGCTTTATCTATCACAGGGCGCACTGAGTGGCAGGAGCAGAATGGTGATGATCACACACATCAGCCCTGCGGATGCTGCCTATGAAGACTCTCGCAGCACACTCACCTATGGGAGCAAGGCCAAGCACATCAAAACACTGGTGAGCAGCCCCCAAGGGGTAACTGCATATTTATCTATGTTACTGGGTATAACTGTGGTGGAAAAAGGGATTTATTATTAACTAAAACAAATATTAGGAACATGCAAATCAGTTTTATTAGAAGATTGGTTGGAATGTGATCATTTACTTTCTATTTTAAATTCAGCTGCCAATTAAATATGTTAAAAATATCTACTACAGGATCAGTCAAAAAGCTACATTTGTGCTATTACATGTCTGTGTGAGGACACGTAGGTTACCCATCCACAAAGCTCCTGTCTCCCTATTTTCTGTTATTGAGCCAGTGCCCAGTAATTAACTCTCTGCTATTTACCCTTCCTCCTGCAGGTGAAAAGGAACCGTGTTTGTGCCCCCCACAAAATCCCTGAGGCTGCAAAGGAAAGCAAAATGCAGCTGGAAGACCCTCCTCCTCCAGGTATTCTTGTATCTTATAATGAAAAAATTAAGAGGACGATTTAGCATAGTTGTTCACTAACAATCACCACTTATCGCAGCAATACAGATTATAGTAACACCATAAATTATCATGCTGGGAGGTATGTACATATGCTGGTCTTTACAGTTACAAATTAGGCAAAGGAAGCAACTGACCCAGGAACAATAGGATCAAATAGGAGTTTACACTTCCAAACTATAATCCATTGACTAACTGAAGCAAAACATATAGCAGACATAGGAGTAACTGTACAATTTCTATATTCTTTTCTATAGAGCCAGCCCATAAGGACAAAGCGCCCAGTTCGGGTAACACTGGTCGTATGAGACCATCTGAATAAGTACTTTGTGCAGATATCACATGAACAACAACTAACAATGTGATTTATGGATATAAATGTAAAATTATGAAAATTTGTGTCATTTATAGATAAAAATAGATTGTTATGAAGTTTTTTTTTAGCTATTATTATATAAAAGTTAATCATAATACACCATAATATGTAGCTATGGGTACATTATTATATTATACTAACCTTAGCTATTGTTACATTCTCATGGAGTCCTTTATGTGCAAATGTGTCTGTTTTCTCTTGTTAGGGCTTTGCTGCCTAAATTGTCATTCGTGGTCCCCATGCCAAGAAAAGATCTGGCAGTACCTGAAGCCGTGGTCCCCATGCCAACAAAACACCTGGCAGTACCTGAGGCAGTGGCCCTTTTGCCAAGTAAACACCTGACAGTACCTGAGGCTGTGGTCCCCATGCCAAAAAAACACCTGGCAGTACCTGAACCCGTGGTCCCTATGCTAAGAAAACACCTGGCAATACCTGAGGTAAGTGCTTTCAGTGTCATTGTGGTTACTTATGTTTTCCTTATGTCCTAGTATTTATATATATCTTTGTCATACGCTATAATAATTATTACACTGACACTTACATCTTATATAACTCCTCAAGTGTCACAATTTATACACAATATGAGAAAGGAAAATTAAGTTTCTTGAAATACAAATGATCTTGCAAAAACATAGTCCATTATAATTGTAAATTAAATAAAAATAATTAGTATTGGACAAGTCCATGGCCGCCATTCAAATCAAAGCGATGATGAATAGCCCCGGGAGGGAGCTCCCAGAGCTGTTCAATTCAGCCTGCTTTGCCCGACTAAAGGATTTCTTCTCCCACCCTCCTGAAGAGAAATCCGACAAAACTACGCAAACAGCCTTGCGGCCGGCACTTTAGTCGGAGAATGCTGGTTCTCGCGTCTAAACACCCATGTTAAGTCATGAGAACCGCCATTCTCCGACTTAACAGCACGCTGAATTGAATCACGGCCAATAAGATAAGCTAAATATAGAAATGTGAACAAAGGCAAGAAAAACATCTAGATAAAACTAGTAAAACAAATTTATTCCAATTATATATATCTAGTCATCCATTGTAGAATTATAAAATTAAATACTGAAATTCTATTAGAAATTCAGCTGCCAATTAAAATATGTTAGAAATATCTACTACAGGCTCAATCAGTAATAAAAGCTACACCTGTGGTATTACATGTCTGTGTGAGGACAAGTAGGTTACCCATCCATAATCTCCTTTCTCCCAGTTTTCTCTGAGTGTGTCGGTGCCCAGTAACTAACTCTCTGCTGTCACCCTTCCTCCTGCAGGTGAAGGCACACCATCTGAGTCTGGCCCACAAGATCCCTAAGGGTGCCAGAAAAATCAATGTTCAGCTGAGACTCGTTCAGGTATTCTTGTACCATGTAATTAAAAGTTGAAGGGGTCTGTTTATCATGGTTGTGGACTAACATTCTGCATCACAGCTTATAGCATAAATACAAATTGTAGTTACCCCGCAAATTACCATGCTGGGACAGTTGGGACGTATGTACATATGCTGGTCTTTACAGTTGTACATATTTATCTATGTTACTTACTGGGTATAACTGTGGTGTAACAAGGGATTTAGGGGGATATTTAATAAACTTAATTTTCTCGTCACTCATGCGCAGAGCCGCCGGGAAGGTAGTGACTAGGTGGCGAAGGGATCTGCTCGGATCCCTCTTCGCATCCCCAGTACCCTTTCCCATAGGAAGAAGCGGGGATCTGAAGATGGCGCTTGCTCTTGGAAGCAAAATTTCAGTTTTCGGAGTTTGCTGAATATCAGGTGGTCCATTTGGAACTCCTGTTGATGAATAGCCCGGTAACCTAAATATGCAGAAACTAGCATTTCCGCATGGTTACAGGACCATTTATCAGTTGATGAATAGGCCCTAGTGTGAGGACACGTAGCGTGAGGACACGTAGGTTACCCATCCATAATCTCCTGTCTCCCTGTTTCCTCTGAGTGTGCCGGTGCCCAGTAACTTACACTCTGCTGTTTACCCTTTCTCCTGCAGGTGGAGAGAAACTGTGTTTGTGCCCCCTACAAAATCCCTAAGGCTGCAAGAGATAACAAAGTGCAGCTGAATGACCCTCGTTCTCCAGGTATTCTTGTTTCTTGTAATGAAAAGATTTATGGGTCAGTTTATCATAGTTGTGCACTAACTATCTGCATCACCACTTATAACAGCAATACAGATTGTAGTTGCACCACAAGTTACCATGCTGGGTGGTTGGGAGGTATGTACATATGCTGGTCTTTACAGTTACAGATTAAGTAAAGGAAGCAACTGACCAAGAACAATAGGAACTAATTGGGGTTTACACTTCCAAACTATAATCCATTGATTAACTGATGCAAAACATATAGCAGACATAGTAGTAACTATACTATTTTTATATTCTTTTCCATAGAGCCAGCCCATAAGGACCATAAGGACAAAGCCCCCAGTTCCAGTAACATTGGTCCTACCGTGTTTCCCCGATAATAAGACCTACCCCAAAAATAAGCCCTACCCTTACTTTTGTAACCCGGTCCAAATTAAGCCCTACACCGAAAATAAGACCTACCAAAATCCCATTTTGAGCTGGGAATGCTTCAGAGGCCAGCATTCCCAGTCATGCAGTGCGCGGGTGACATCATGACGTCACCCGTGCGCTGAGGATCCTGTGCGGCCGCGTCTGCTGGATCACGTTAGATGCAGTCGGCGCGCAAGTGAGAGGGACATCCCGGACGGCGGCGAGTCAGGTAAGTACCGTACTGTACTGGTGGGTGGGAGATCAATTGCAGGGGGGCTTGCACTGCAATAAGGGAGGCTGCATAAGGGACACTGCTACAGAGGGGGCCTGCATAAGTGGCACTGCTACCGTACAAGGGAGGCTGCATAAGGAACACTGCTACAGGGGGGGGCCTGCATAAGCAACACTGCTACCGTACAAGGGAGGCTGCATAAGGGACACTGCTACAGGGGGGGGCCTGCATAAGCAGCACTGCTACCGTACAAGGGAGGCTGCATAAGGGGCACTTCTACAAGGGGGCCTGCATAAGGGGCACTTCTACAAGGGGGCCTGCATAAGGGGCACTGCTGTCAATGTTAATTAAAATAAGCCCTACCCCGAAAATAAGCCCTATGGTGTTTTTTTGAACAAAAAAAAAAACAAGACAGTGTCTTATTATCGGGGAAACACGGTATGAGACCCACTGAGTAAGTACTTTGTGCAGATATCACATGAACAATAAGTAACAATATGATTTATGGATAGAAATGTAAAATGATGAAAATTAGTGTCATTTATAGATAAGAATAAATTGTTATGAATTATTTTTTTAGCTATTACTATATAAATGTTAATCATAATACACCATAATATGTAGCTATGGTTACATTATTATATTGTACTAATCTTAGCTATTGTTACATTCTCATGAAGTCCTTTAGGTGCAAAAGTGTCTGTTTTCTCTTTTTAGAGCTTCGCTGCATAAACTGCCCCTTGTGGTCCCAATGCCAAGAAAATACCTGGCAGTACCTGAGGCCGTAGTCCCTATGCCAAGGAAACACCTGGCAGTACCTAAACCCGTGATCTCTATGGCAATACCTGAGGTAAGTGCTTTCAGTGTCATTGTGGTTACTTACCTTTTCCTTATGTCCTAGTATTTATATATCTCTTTGTCATACAATGTAATGCTTATTACACTGACATTTACATCTTATATGTTGTAAATAAAATACAAATAATTGGTAGTGAACAAGTCCATGCCCGCGATTCAATTCAAAGCGATGATGAATAGCCCCTGGTGTTTGGCCCTCCTCGTGGTGCAAGGAGAAACCCAACAAAAGTGCACTAATAGTCTTGCGCCTGCCACTTTAGTCAGAGAATGTCATTCTCCGACTTAACAGTGCGCTGAATTGAATCACGGCCAATAAGATAAGCTAAATATATAAAACTAAGAAATGTGAACAAAGGCATGAAAAACCTCCAGATAAACTAGTAAAACAAATTTATTCCAACAATACATAATATATCTAGTAATCCATGGTACTATTATTTAATTAAATACTGAAATTATATTAGAAATTCAGCTGCCAATTAAATTATGTTAAAAATATCTTCTACAGGCTCAATCAGTCATAAAAGCTACACCATCTCTGTGTGAGGACACATAGGTTACCCATCCATAATCTACTGTCTCTCTGTTTTCTCTGAGTGTGCCGGTGCCCAGTTACTAACTCTCTGCTGTCACCCTTCCTCCTGCAGGTGAAGGCACACCATCTGAGTCTGGCCCACAAGATCCCTGAAGGCGCCAGAGCAACCAATGCTCAGCTGAGACTCGTCCTCCAGGTATTCTTGTACCATGTAATTAAAAGTTTAAGGGGTCTGTTTATCATAGTTGTGGACTAACAATCTGCATCACAGCTTATTGCAGCAATACAAATTGTAGCTACCCCTCAAGTTACCATGCTGGGACGGTTGGGACATGTGTACATATGCTGGTCTTTACAGCTGTGCAATATTTAAAAAAAATAAAAAAGGCTGCCTTGGGGTATGCTATAATGGAGGGGTGTATATTGCATAGGACTAGAATGCAGATTAGGCAAAATAAGTGACTGACCTGGGAACAATTGGAACAGTGGCGGAACTAGAGAGTGGTGGGCCCAGGTGCAAGAATATGCTTTGGGTCCCCCCTATGCAGTGCCCCCAGTAATGCCCCATATACAGTGCCCCCAGTAGTGGTCCCAATATGCAGTGCCCCTAGAAGTGGTTCCCCCTATGCATTGCCCCCAGTAGTAGTCCCCACTATGCATTGCCCCCAGTATTAGTCCCCCCTATGTATTGCCCCAGTAGTAGTCCCCCCTATGCATTGCTCCCAGTAGTAGTCCCCCCCTATGCAGTGCCCCCAGTAGTAGTCCCCCCATGCAGTCCCCCCTATGCAGTCCCCCCTATGCAGTGCCCCCTGTAGTAGTCCCCCCTATGCATTGGCCCCAGTAGTAGTCCCCCCCTATGCAGTGCCCCCTGTAGTAGTCCCCCCTATGCATTGGCCCCAGTAGTAGTCCCCCCTATACAGTATCCCCAGTAGCAGCCACCCCCCCATACAGTACCCCCAGTAGTGGCACCCACTAAACAGTGCCCCTAGTAGTGGCCACTTCCCCCATACAGTGCCCCCAGTAGTGCCCCTCCTATGCTGTGCCAGTGTCAGTTCCCATGCCCCCTTACACACACATACAAAAAAAAACACAACTTACCTGAATCCCCGCTCCTGTTGTGACCGCCACTGTCTGCTCCTCCTGGCCCGCTCTTCTGCAATATTGGCTCCCATCACCCACTGTGGGGGGAGCCGGAAGGCGGAGCTCATGAGTGAGCTCCAGCTGGCTCCTTTCGTGGACGCAGCAGCCAATGAGAGTCTGTCTGACCGCTCTCACTGCTGTCTGCACTACACTTAGAAGGGCCCAGTGTGAGTGTCACTTTGACACACTGGACTCCAGTGCACAGTCACAGCAGGTAAATAGGTTACACATATCAAAGGTACCCTCATACTGACAGTTACACCATTTTACCTATAGTAAAGATAATATAAATAATGTATAGTATGTATGCAGCAGTTTCAGGGACTCACTGGAACCACATATATTATGCTATATTTACACAATGGGGATATTTTTCATCTACACAACAGATTTCATGTCAGTAATATAATGTAAGGACACTACTGCCAGCCTCTACTATTAGGAAATGGTGTCCTACAGAGAATAATGTATTGTGTTCTTCCATCTATGGGTCTGATTCACTACAGATCGCAATACTGTGTACACATGCAGTTCAACTGTGATAACAAGCTAATCCACTGCGATCGCAATGCAAACTCAGCACCGCATAAAGACGCCCACTTTACCATACACACATCCATAATACTCAGCAGTACATAAGGACGCCCACTTTACCATACACACACCCATAATACTCAGCACTACATAAAGACGCCCACTTTACCATACACACATCCATAATACTCAGCACTACATAAGGACGCCCACTTTACCATACACACATCCATAATACTCAGCACTACATAAGGACGCCCACTTTACCATACACACATCCATAATACTCAGCACTACATAAGGACGCCCACTTTACCATACACACATCGATAATACTCAGCACTACATAAGGACGCCCACTTTACCATACACACATCCATAATAGTCAGCACTACATAAGGACGCCCACTTTACCATATGCCATACTTGCCAACATTTAGCTCCCTCCTTCTGGGAGGGAGCTGAATGCCTGCATAAAGTGGGGGGCGTGGCCGGGCACTGACTCCATACGAGGAGCAGTGATGATTGCGTCATCGTGGCCCCGCCCCTCTTCACAAAGCCGTAAATAAAGGCATTGTGAAGCAGGGGGCAATGCCATGATGACGTGATTCAGCGCGAATCGCATCATCGGGCCCCCCGGGGATGCTAGTAGTAGTCCGGGGGGCAGGCAGCAGCCACGAGGCTTGTCTGCCTTTCCGGGGGGTCGGGAGTGGCACTCGATATTCGGGAGGCTCCCGACCACATTGAGAGGGTAGGCAAGCCTGCCATATGCACATCCATAATGCTCAGCAGAATAGCGAAACCATCGGTACAATAGAATACCATCGGACCTATACACACACTTGCACAAACCCTGACCTTACTCAGAAATTGTAACAGCCACACATGCTATGAGACCTCAGGCTGCATATGGCTACGCAGTGACTAATTTATGCACGCCCCTGAAACAGCGTTTCAAACGTACTGGCACGCCTGCATTTCCCCGACCACCTCCCCCCATCACCACCCACAAACGGTACTTCCTGTCAATCAATGGGTCTGCATGGCCTCTGCGATCGCAGTCCCAATTGCAGTGGCTGGTTCGTGCACTGCAATGCATGCGCAGAATGCAACAATTGGCCGTTTGCGCATATTAGCAACTGCGATCCAAGCTGAATCAGGCCCCATGTACATACCTTCCAGCATTTAAACACAAAATGGGGACAAGCAATATTAACAGCCAAGAGCCTCAGGACCAGACTGGTACAGTATCATTTGCCATGGCCCCTCCAGTGTTGCAAACTAACAGTAATATCAATATATGACATGGTGGGGGGGGGGGCACTGATGCTCCTTCTCGCATAGAGCATCACAATTTCTAGATATTGCTCTGCCATAATATCTAGTTATGGATCCCATTGCATCTCAGTAACTATCATAGAGCATATTACATTTTACTTAAAATGTCACTGTAATATATTTATTTTTCTGTATAATAATGTAGAATAACTGATGAGTATAAAATGAGGAGGACAATGTCCAAATGATGTGTATCAGCCTCATTAAGTTGTATAAGGTTCTCATGGAGTCATTTAGGTACTACGGTGTCTGTTTTCTCTTTTAGGGATTTGCGGCATAAATTGCCCCCATGATCTCTATGCCAAGGAAACATCTGGCAATGCCAAAGAAACATCTGGCAATACCGTAAGTGCTCTCAGTGTTATTGTGTCTACTTTCACTATCCTTATGACTTAGCATTTATACATCCCGTATACAACCGGCACTCGGGATCCCGGCGGTCAGAATCCCGACACCGGCATCCGGGCATGGTTAGGATACTGACACCCGTTGGTAATTATCCTAACCCTACCTCTCCCTCCCTCCATCCCTGCACCCTAAACCTAACCTCCCCCCAGTGCCTAAAACTAGCCCTCTCCCCTAGTGCCTAACTCTAACCCCAAACCCTCCCCCTAACCCCACTACTTGCAGCAGGGATGCTGGCACCGGGATTCTGAGCCCTTGCATCTCGACTGCTGGAATTTAAACTACATCCCATTTATACATCTCTTTGTCATACCAATATATTTCTTATTACACTGACATTTGCATCTAAGTTACTCCTCATGTATCATAATTATACAAAATTTGGAGAAAGGAAAAATAAGTTTCTTGTAATGGAAATGACCTGGCTGAAACATAGGGGGTCATTCAGACCCGTTCGCGAGCAAAGGACGCTCGCAAACGGGTTGATGTTCCCCCACTGCTCATGCGCACGACGGAGGGCATGCGACAGCCAAGCTGTCGCTCCGGGTCTCGCACCAAAGGGGGCGTGCTGTCGATGTTGATTGACAGCGCGCCCCCTTTGGTGGGCGTGCTGGGGGCGTGCCTGCCAGACGGAGGCGTTCCCATGGGAACGCCTACCGTCTGGAGCTGGCCCCACTGACATCACTAGTGATGTCAGTGGGAGTGATTTTGGCTCTGAAAGAACCAAAATCACTCCTGGGTTTGCGGCAGCGAGACCCTACCGCAGGGTCTCCATCGCAAGCCCGATGGTCGCGATGGTCAAGACCATCGCGACCATCATCATGGACGCTCACTTATGCTGTGGGTGGTCACCCACAGCTATGCGAGCGTCCAAGAGGATGCTCCATTTTCAGGGAGGAGGGCCCTGATTCAGAGCGAGCGCTCTGGTCAGAGCGTTCAGCTCTGAATCAGGCCCATAGTCCATTATAGCTGTAAATGAAATCAAAATAATTGTCAGTCTTATATTTATTGTGCCCAGCAGTGGACAGGTCCATTAAATAAGCAAAATATATAAAACTAAGAAATTTGAACATACAGTAAGCATGAAAAACCACCAGATAAAACTGATATATTCCAATAATATATAATATATCTAGTCATTCAATATACAGTCGGGTGCATAAATATTGGGACATTGACAGAATTTTCATATTTTGGCCTATCTTCACCACCACAGTGGCTTTGAAATGAAACAAACAAGATGTGTTTTAACTGCAGACTTTCACATTTAATTTGAGGGTAATTACATCCAAATCAGGTGAATGGTGTAGAAATTACAACGGTTTCTATATGTGCTGCCCACTTTTTAAGGGGCCAAAAGTAATGGGACAAACTAAACAATCCTAAATCTAACTTTCATTTTTTAATACTTTGTTGCAAATCCTTTGCAGGCAATTACAGCCTGAAGTCTGGAACTCATAAACATCACCAGACGCTGGGTTTCATCCCTGGTGATGCTCTGCCAGGCCTCTACTGCAAATGTCTTCAGTTCCTGCTTGTTCTTGGGGCATTTTCCCTTCAGTTTTGTCATCAAGTGAAATGCATGCTAAATCGGATTCAGGTCAGGGGATTGACTTGGCCATTGCATAACATTCCACTTTTTATCCTTAAAAAACTCTTTGGTTGCTTTAGCAGTATGCATCGGGTCATTTTCCATCTGCACTGTGAAGCGCCGTCCAATGAGTTCTGAAGCATTTGACTGAATATGAGCATATAATATTGCCCGAAACCCTTCAGAATTCATTCTGCTGCTTTTGTCAGCAGTCACATCATCAATAAATACAAGGGAACCAGTTCCATTGTCAGCCATACATGCCCACGCCATGACACTACCACCACCATGCTTCACTGATGAGGTGGTATGTTTTGGATCATGAGCAGTTCCTTTCCTTCTCCATACTCTTCTCTTCCCATCACTCTGGTACAAGTTGATCTTTGTCTCATCTGTCCATAGGATGTTGTTCCAGAACCGTAACGGCTTTTTTAGATGTTGTTTTGCAAACTCTAATCTGGTCTTCCTGTTTTTGTGGCTCACGAATGGTTTACATCTTGTGGTGAACCCTCTATATTCACTCTTGTGAAGTCTTCTCTTGATTGTTGACTTTGACACATATACACCTACCTCCTGGAGATTGTTCTTGATTTGGCCAACTGTTGTGAAGGGTTTTTCTTCACCAAGGAAATAATTCTTCTGTCATCCACCACAGTTGTTTTTCTGGGTCTTTAGGTGTTGCTGAGCTCTCCGGTACGTTCTTTCTTTTTAAGAATGTTCCAAACAGTTGATTTGGCCACACCTAATGTTTTTGTTATCTCTCTGATGGGTTTGTTTTGATTTTTCAGCCTAATGATGGCTTGCTTCACAGATAGTGACAGCTCTTTGGATCTCATATTGAGAGTCGACAGCAACTGATTCCAAATGCAAATGTCACACCTAGAATCAACTCCAGACCTTTTACCTGCTTAATTGATAATGAGATAATGAGGGAATAGCCACACCTGTCCATGAAATAGCTTTTGAGTTGATAGTCCCATTACTTTTGGCCCCTTAAAAAGTGGGAGGCACATATAGAAACCGTTGTAATTCATACACCGTTCACCTGATTTGGATGTAATTACCCTTAAATTAAATCTGAAAATCTGCAGTTAAAACACATCTTGTTTGTTTCATTTCAAAGCCGTTGTGGTGGTGAATAGAGGCCAAAATCTGAAAATTCTGTCAATGTCCCAATATTTATGCACCTGACTGTATCTAGTAGTAAAATATGCTCCTTTATTTCTATTTAATTAATACTGCCCTTGAGGATATGAGCGTATTTACCCTTCCCACCTCCTCCCCAAATCTTTACTCTCTTCATGTCTCCCCCTTGTGCTACTACTTTAATAATTTCCCTTTTGAATGTAAGCTCTCTAGCAGGGCCCTCCATCCTTTTGGTTACTATACTAAAAAGAGTCCATTCTGGTCAGTACTATGCAGAACCCCTTCATTTAAAAATTCTCAGTCACATATATATTACGGATCTTAATGTCTCCATAACTAACTATATTAGCATGTGTACTGCAAGATCTACTATGGATAGTGTCCCAAATACTCAGCAGAACCTCCAGATGTAGCAATGAGCTCACTTATTCTCAATTTGGGAAAAAAAAATCCTGTGCCCAAACAAGATATCCCAAGGTGGAGATGATCTGCATGTATAAGGAATCCAATCTGGTGGTCAGTATACTAAGAAGACCCCAATCTGGTGGCCAGTATACTAAGAAGACCCCAATCTGGTGGCCACTATACTAAGAAGACCCCAATCTGGTGGTCAGTATACTAAGCAGGCCCCAACCTGGTGACCAGTCAGTGGCATATCTACAATTGGTGCAGTGGGTGCGGGGCACATGGGCCCCTGCACCCATATTATTTTAAACTTACCTGTCTGTGGTCCCGCGGCAGGTGTCAGTGTTTCTCAGAACACCGGAAAATGGACGCCGTGACCATTTTTCCGGTGTTCTACACATGTGCAGTAGACTCCGGGCACACTCTAGTGCCCAGAGTTTACTATGCATGCATAGAACGCTGGAAAATGGCCACCATGGCCATTTTTCCGGCGTTCTGCGCATTACGCAGTAGACTCCGGGCACACTCCAGTGGCTGGCCAGCCACATCAGTCGGCTGCCGGCCACCGGGTAGAGAGGAGAGTGCCCCGCACTGGGAGTGCACACACAATAGAGTGCACACTACCAATCACAACAGCTAGTGTAGTAGGAAACCACTTGTAATTGGCCGAGCAGCCAGCTCATAGTTATTCTGCAGAGAAAGTCTGAGTTGAACTGTTTGTGTCTTCCATTGTATTTTTTTATTTCTTGTCGATTTCACATTAGGAAGGGTACCAATACATTACAAGAAGAAAAAAATCAATGTGACTACTAATTAAAAATATTTTTCTGTAGATAAACAGATTTAAAAATGTATTTTTCTTAAAAATTTAGAAGATCCCATTAAATGACAAATGAAAAACATTTTCTTGTGGATTCCATATACTGTATAACACAATCCCATTGGATTACATATTAAAAATTGGGATAAAAAATTACTTTTTTTACATAACTGAAACTATGCTTGCTTACACTTTGTCATTACGCTTTGTCATAACATGCTTTTTGTTAGAATTCATTGGGAAATTGTATTCTTTCATTGCTGTTATTTTTAGAGTATTCTCACTATTGTTAAAACATAAATGTTTAATTCTTCCTATAAATTGATGATCTGAAACTTTCATTTAATTCCCATTAGATCATGACTACAGCTTGTTGTAGCGCACGTTCTGTCATCCATCTGGAATGTGCCCATAGAAGGTGATGAAAAGATCCGCTTGGGCCGAGGCCGTCATCTTGTTGCATTGTCCAATAACATCATCGGCCACTTACCAAATAACATCTTACCAATTAAATAAACATCATAGGTGGTATTAGTGGTTTCAATTCATAACATTTCATAACTGAATTTTATTGTATTATTCTTAGATCTCATAAGGTTTATGTTAGGGAAGTAGATGATAAGACCATTAGAACATGAGCTCTTCACCATTAGCAAACTGCCTTTCCCTTACAGCAAGATGTGCTTAAGACCTGGGGATCGTACGGTCTACATTTTCCACCCCACAAACACACTAATATGTAGTAGGTTTGGGACTATGGGAGGGGAATGTAGTCAACATCCTGGAGCACACATTGTCGCTGCTCAGATTCCCGGCACCGGAATCCCAAAAGGAGTCAGAATCAGGGTTAGGGTTATGTACTAAGGGGAGGGTAAGGCATAGGATGCGGGAGGTAGAGTTGGGGTTAGGTTGCGGGGGAGAAGTTTGCAGTTAGGCTGCGGTGGGAGGAGGGTTGGCATTTGACTTCGGGAGGGGAGAGTTAGGGTAAAGCTATAGGAAAGGTGGGTTAGGGTTAAGGGTAGGGTTAGGATACTTACCTGTATGAATCAGGATTTCCACGGTCGGGATTACAGCACCGGGATTCTGAATGTCGGCATTGCATGTGCTGGGATTGCGTACACAACCTGTGGGAGGAAACAAGGCACCTGGGGGAAACCACACAAAGATGAGGAGGAAGATGTGGGAGAAAGTTCCAGCATTGATTTGGTAAGTGGAAACACAAGACACACCATGCAGAATGTTCAACAATAACGTTGGTTAAATTTTGGCATTATTTTTTTTACTTATTAAAGTCATCCTGCCATGGCACTGCCCCCACACCATTACAGTATGTCAGGTATTTCTTCCGTACTGGTCACAGTGATCGAGACACAGCAACAGCCGGAAGGAGGAGTTGGAGTGCCGCTGGTTGGACACCACAGTAGTCACGGCTGGCTTCCAGGAGCAGCGGCTCCTGCTTCCATGGAGACTAATGAGATGTATTAAGCCTCCTAAAGAGTGGAGAATGGGAAAAATGGAGAAGTTTTCCATAACAACCAATCAGCATCTAGCTAACATTTATCAAGTACATTCTATAAAATGATAGGCAGATTGCTACGGGCAACGTCTCCACTCTTTAGAAGACTTTATACATCTTCCCCTTTGAGAGAGTCAGAAGGAGTTTCCAGAGTCATTACTTGGTGGAACCTGCCATCCCAGAAAGAGAACACTACTCAGTTACAAGCATTGCATGAGAGAACATTAGAAATGTGAGATAACCCTAACCATGAGGTGTACCAGCCTTTTCCCCACCATGTACATAGAGGTTTCTGACGGTGCAGGGGCTGCACATACATTACATTACTTACATCAGGTTTATCTGCTTAGTGCGTCCGAGTTACCACCGAAGAAGTTCTATAAAGTATTTACATTTTCAAGGCTATACCTTAATGCCTTTAAGTAGATAATCCTAATGCATTCAAGTTACTAGATCAGTCATGTCAAACTCGGGCCCTTCAGCTGCAATGGAACTACACATCCCAGAATGCACTGCCAAAGTTTTCCTATTAGGGCTAGCTAAAACTATGACAGGGCATGCTGGGATATGTAGTCCCACAGCAGCTAGAGAGCCCGAGTTTGATACCACTATACCAGATGAAAAAATGATCACAGTTGTGTGTTGCTGTATATGAGGGTCTGATAGCAAAATAGATAGTAAGGGCTCTCTCATATATCACCCACGGGTGTACAAAATATGACTAATAGGATCTCCCCAAGCTGTGGGCACCAAAGCTGCTACAACCCCTGTGCGATTATAACTTTCATAGACAGGGCGAAAAGTATAAGTCCACCATGATAAAACAGATGTGCTTTGGAATTCTTCCAGGAAACCATTTTTTTACATTTGTTTTATTTGTAGGACCACTATGGTAATAATGTGGTGAAATACAGGGCTGGGTGCAGTCTAGCTCACAAAAGTGGAAGCTTATGCCAGGTAACATAGGACTAATGGGCATTTAAATGTAGGTCAAGCCATGATGTAGATTAGCATTGAAAGGGTTAAGCAATTGAGTTTACTATGCTGTCAGATTTACACTAGGCTCACCTACCATGCTCGGCAGGCCGCTGGCTCCTATTCTTGGCTGCTGTGCAGTCTGCTTGTTGTTGAAGAATGCACTGAAGATGGAGCTGGAGGCGGAGACGTCAGTGGTGACTGACAGCTCTGCATAGACTTATGGGAGGAGCTGCTGTTGCTGGGCACACGCAGCAGCTCCTCCTTTTCCTTTTCCCTGAACTGCGCTGTAATGCTGCCCGATTGGAGCTGTACTCCGATCACGGCAGCCGGTCCGGTGGCTCATGGAGGGGTAAGTGCATACTTGCCTACTTTTGAAAACTAGTTTCAGGGAGATTTTAGATGGCATTAGAATGTGCCGCACTGCACGTGGCATCGTGGAGGCGTGGCCAGCTCTACCCAAGGGGTGTGTCTAGCTCCACCTATGGGTGTATATTCTGCCACTCGGGCGTGTCCTGTACCAAATGAAATTATTTATGGTCAATGCTATAGGCAAAATCAGTGCTGGCGGCTGGCAGTTATAAAATATGCAGACAAACAAAAGTATAGTATAGATCCCCTCCTCACTTTCACAAGAATAGATCCCCACCCCACTTTCACAAGAATAGATCCCCTCCCCACTTTCACAAGAATAGATCCCCACCCCGCTTTCAGAAGAATAGATCCCCTCCCCACTTTCACAAGAATAGATCCCTTCCCCACTTTCACAAGAATAGATCCCCACCCCACTTACACAAGAATAGATCCCACACACACATTCACACGAAAAGATCCTCCCCTCCTCTCCCGTGGCATTGCAATCAATACATTTATCAGGAGCTACTAGAGTGATCTCTGAACAACACTCACAGTGTCATACAGCTCCGGTGTCGGCTCCTCCGTTAGTCCTCTGTAATCACTCTCCCAGCAGTCTGCAACTGGCCAGTGCATGAGCTGGGTGCAGGAGGAGGCGGTCCTGGGAGGCATCTCCGGGCCCTAGCACTGCTCTACTGACTCCCTGGCCTGCACCCGTGACCCATGGTTGCCATCCCCACCGCTGATGCTGCCAACATATGTGTGCCTGTGTGAATTGCAACTAGGCTGGCCGCCCACCACTACCTATATCCCCAGGGTGGCCAGCTTTTACGTTACATGACGTCATGTGCATGCCCTGCCCCCGGCATTTCCAGTTTCAGAAACCAGGAGATGAGTTATAATTTGCAGGGCTGCAGGAGGCTATATTAAAAATCGTGAGGCTGCCGCTAAAAACGGAAGGGTAGGCAAGCCTGGGTAAGTGAAGCATGGCCACTAAGGGGACAACGGGCCCGTCCCGGTGTCCCAGAAGCCCAATACGTCCCTGGCCACTGTAATCGGGACACAGCAGCATCTGCGGCTAGCAGGAGCCACAGCTGCTGCAACTTTTGAATTCATGGCTGCTCTGTAGCCGCGCCAGAAGGGCGGTGCTGCCGGCTGTCAATCACTTATATGAGGGGGTGCTACCGACTGTCAGTCACACTGTGAAAAACTAGTCACTGCGGTCGACTACGGGGATTGTCCTTGACGCATGCGCAGTGACTCAGAAGCATGCGCGGTTTACTGATAATCGCTCAACTACGAAAACATCTGCTTAGTGTACAACTCTGAATCAGGCCCTAAATACCCTGTGGGGCATTACATGTTATGTGACATGATATGCTCTCTCTGGTAGGTGGCTGTCACTGTTATATGTATATAGTGATTTGTTTTTATGTGCGCACATCTGTTAAAAATATATTTTGCCTTTTAGAAGCCGGTATCACGCTATATACGTGTTTATGTTTATCTCACACATCCCATATAGAAATGCTGTTATGGAGAAAAGTGTGAAAGAATCATTTGAGATACGCTTGAAACCAAGAATCCAATGTAAGGGCATTACCATACGGTGCTATTTCTTTCATATTAAAGGTATGTCTATTCTAATGTTTATCCTAAACAGATATGGGAGCTGATGCACCTCTTTCCAGCACTATTACTTACAGAGAAGCCTCTCACTGGGTGTGAGTGTGGAACACAGAATGAACTCTTAAATCCACTTAAGTCAGAGGTTCCCAAACTCTTCCATTACAGTCCAGGTTTTAAGGCTATCCATCCTTACTCACAGGTGACTTAATTAGTACAGCAGTCAATTTGATTTAACCATCTGGGCTCAAGCATGGATATCCTTAAAACAGGATGTAGTTATGAGACCAGCGGCCGCGATGCTGCAGGCTTTAATACCAACAGTGAAATCCCAATAAGGGAGTTAGGCTTCAATATTTCAACACCTATCTTATCTTTATTCCAACACTGGAACTCTGAAGAACACCAGCCCAAAATAGGTAAGTCATGAGTGCCCTTACTGTTAGCCGCCAAGGGGGGGGGGGGTTTAGGCAGTGTAGCAGGGATAAGGTTAGGTTTTGGGTGGAGAGGGTTAGGCACCAGTGGGGGGGTTAGGGTAAGGCACTAAGGGGAGAGGGTTAGGTTTAGACACGAAGAGGGGAGACTTAGGTTTAGCCACTAATGGGGAGGGTTAGACTACAAGAAGGAAGGGTTAGGGTTAGGTGGAGAAGGGGGGCGGGTAAGTATACTTACCCGACCCCTGTGAGGATACCAACCATCCGGATGCCACTGTCGGTATTTTGACAGGAGGCATCCCAACAGCCGGCATGACATACCGATTCCGTCAGTTCAACCTCTATTATTTGCCATTCTTCTTATTTCCATATGGCCAGCATCAAACATTATCTTGTGGGAAAAGATTTTAAAGGTCCAGTGAAGAAGGACTTTAGTTTCCTTTTTCCCAGAATGCACTATACCTGCTTGGATCAATCATCTGTTCATTTTCTAATTATATTATTATGCTAAACAGTGCACTGGCCATTGGGAGCATCTTTATTAAGCTTCAATTAATTTAGGTGCCTGTAAATAGAAGCGTTTCTGACCGAATGGATCACAATAGAAGTGGAGGATGAGACCCGATTTCTGCCAGCTGTGAGCTGGTACAAAATTGAAGTTCTCTTGCCATTTGGGAATGCCTATGTATATGAAGAAATGCCCCTGAAAATATCCACCCCTCCACCCCTTTATTTCTGCACTTTTGTACCAGGGCTCCTAATCTGCTAGGAGAGCTCCTCTCTGCTTAATTTCCCCCATTTCCTCACCCACTGCTTGAATGCAAAAGTGGCTACTTTGCTCCACCTATACACCTCACAAAGGGGTGTTGGTGTCACCCGTCTCAGTGACAGGAGCCGGGTGCTGCACTGGAGCATTAAGTGCAGCACACGGCTCCTGTCACAGTGAGAGAGCGGCACTGCGCACAGGGTAGTCTGCACCTCCGGCATCCCCAGGTGTTCGGGGTGTGAGACCACACCCCTTCCAGTATTGCCACGCCCCTTTCTTGTCGGCACACTCCAAAACCACTCGTACTCCGCCCATGCCCGCACCGGATGTCACCACGGGGAGGGACGCCAGTGCCATCTCTACTCACTTGTGCATCCAGGATGCCTCTTCTGCTGCACCAATCTATGTATCTATCCATCACTCCACCTCACCGACCAACCTTGACTTTACGTTCTTCTTGAATAGTAATTTTCTCCAGCAAGCACATTATCTAACTCCAACTGACTATGGTTATTATTATTATCGTTTATTTATATGGCACCACAAGTGTTCCGCAGCACCTGACAAAGTTCATAAACAAATGTGACAAGCGACTTACAGTACAATACAATACAATACAGGACCAGGACATACATATACATTGCCACACTAGCAACCAAAGCACCCAAATAGCAACAGCATAAGCAACCAAGTGTTAGGTGCCCTAGTGGGGAGGAAGGAGTACATGAAAGTAAAGTAAGGAGAAGCACAAGAGGGTAGAGTGCCCTGCTCGTAAGAACTTACACTCTAAAGGGGAGGGGCAGACAAACAGGTGTGACACAGACGGGGTAGATAGGGAGGAAGGAACATGTAGCAGCAAGTTAGGATGAGAGCTGGAAGGCTTTGATGAAGTAGTGAGTTTTGAGAGCCCCCTTTGAAGGATTGTAGAGAGATGAAGAGTCTGACGGGAGAGGGAGGGAGTTCCAAAGGTGGGGAGCAGCACGGGCAAAATCTTGGAGGCGGGAGTGGGAGGAAAATGAAGAGATCGGACAAGAGAGTGAAGGGAAAGGAGGTCAGAGATGTAAATGGGAGAGGAATGGGTGGGAGCTTTGTAAGCGAGTGTAAGAACCTTGAATTGGGCTTTGAAGGGAAAGGGGAGCCAGTGGAGAGCTTGAAGGAGAGGGGAGGTGGGATGTAGAATGTTTTGAGAGGAAGATGAGCCAAGCAGTAACATTGAGCACAGACTAGAGAAGAGACGGATGGACTTTGGGGAGGCCAGATAGGAGGAGGTTACAGTAGTCCAATCTGGAGATGACCAGTGAGTGTATGATGGTTTTAGTAGCATCCTGGGTGAGAAAGGGTCTGATCTTGGAAATATTTTTGAGATGGAAACTGAGAGAGGTGCTGGATATGTGGTTACTTGTTTTATTAGAATTAGCACATTGTTACCAACACACATACACATTTCTAAACATGGACATTCAACAAAGCTACAGCGCTGCACAGATTGTATCATATAAAACACAGTTCCCCAACTCCGCCATTACAGTCCAGGTTTTAAGGATATCCATGCTTCTGTACAGGTGACTTAATCAGTAGCTCAGTCATTTTGTTTTAATCATCTGGACTCAAGCATGGATATCCTTAAAACCTGGACTGTAATGGCGGAGTTTGGGAAACTCTGATCTAAAAGATATCACATATACTGTAATTATTACAGTCTTTTATTTTAGAAGATAACCTCCAGCATATTATTTCTACCATCATTGTGCTAGACACTGCATGGTCCATTATACCATAAGGCTAAATACCCAGCATTTACTCTATTCTCCTTATGCCTGATTAGCCCCTTCGGCCTAGACTTATATTCAGGATATTATATATCTTGATATCATTATCCATAAATCCATCAATAGCCATTTTCAATGTTTGAAGACCCTGCATGACCGTTAGAGTCACCACGTGCTCCACTATTCTCTCACATGGTCTCAATCTCCATGTCACTGCACTAGGGGTTTGTTAATTCAGGACATGGACCCTAGGGCTAGCTGTATGGGCTGGAGTGTGAATGAAGCTGGGTGGTGTAATAATGCTGTTCCTCATACAGGTTACTAGCAGCAGAAGTCTGATGCTGGAGAATGGTACTGAGAGCAGATGCAGACTAGCAGGTTCACCTGCGGCTATAGCAGAATGTAGACTTCTCAGAGGCAGACTGCAATGAATCAGAACTGGGCGCTGGAAGCACAATTGAGGCAGACTGCAATTAAGTAAGCTGTCAAGCAAAACTGGATCAGATTTTCTGGATTGCACTGAAATAAATACTGAGAAGCAATGCTAGAACAGGTTTTCTGGATAGCACTGAACTGAAAGCTGAGAAGCAATGCTGGGTCAGGTATTCTGGATAGCACTGGATCAGAAAAATGTAAAGCAATGCTGGAGCATATTTTCTGGATAACAGTGGAGCAGTTACTGAACCAGGAGCCAGGTTACTAATCCTCAGAGAGAGATGTTGTTCTAGCAATGAGTAGTCAGCAGTTTCCGGTTTAAATAGAGAACGGATAGGCTGGGTGAATCATATGACCGGAGTTGCTGGAGATGGGTTTGTCAGAGCAGATTATATTGCACGTTACAGATGAGTGCCTACAGTTCTCAGATATGGCACTAAGGGCATATCTATAATGGGTGCAGGATGTGCGGCGCACAGGGATCCCAGTCCAGGGGGGCCCACACCGCATACCTTGCACCAGTGCACGAAATGTGCTAGTATGACGCGGTATGTCATACCGGCACTTCACTTCGGCACCCATCTGGTGCTGGGACTGTCACTGTCCCAGCACAGGTCAACAAGCGGCTACATATTTAAATTTAAAAAAGGAGAGGGGTGGAGCGCTCATATATAACGACAGGAATTCAACAGTGATTTATTGGCAGCTGACACAAGGGGATATCTGCTTAAAATTCCCCTATAGAAGAACAAAAATGTAAGAAACACTAGTGTCTGCGCCTATAAACACCTGACCATACAAACAAACCAGAAAAGTAATATAAATGAATTTATTTCAATAACAATAGACCTGTTAGAACTGCAGCTCCTCAGGATATAAATTAAAACAATGCAGTGATATAATAAACCACTTTTGATACTGAATAAAATAAAAAATGAATAACAAATAAAATGAACCAGTTCCTGGGTGGATGACAAAAGTTCCTCTGAATATAGAAATCTGGGTATGATGATTCAATAAAGATGGCAAACAATTGTCCCAGAGGTATGGGTTATCCGCATCTCCTTGGACCAAAAATAAAAGGGGGACTACTCACTGCTGATAAATTCAAGTTCCAAGTAAGCCAGTAGGATGGACATATGATGATTAATGGGAACCCGGTCAGCAGAAAATTCCACAGTGGCAATGATGGGCAAATAGAAATTTAGCCTACCCGTTACAAGAGTCTCCAGACTCCGGGCTGGTATGCACCGTCTCAGAAAATCGATCCCACGGACAAGATGATGTCCGCCGCCTGCAGACAACAGAGAGCAAGGAGCGGTAATGGGAACTTCCACACTCGGGATCAGCTGAAACAGGTAAGCGGTGATATGATGTAAGCTCCAACACCCGGGATCAGCTGAAAACAGGCAAGCAGTGGTGACAGCGGGGAAATGCCACAGAGTGGAGAATAAGAGCCGCAAGGTCCGCAATGGTCTGTGACCAGGATAAACACTCCAGTGTGTGCAGTCTCCTGTAGCGGCAATGGTCTGTCTGAATTACGGAGCAGCAGTTCAGAAAAAGGTCAAAACCTTGACGTGTTTCTCCTCATTGAATGAGGTTTTTTCAAAAGGCAAGATGAAACTCTCCTTCTTGGGAGGAGATTATAAATACACAATTACCAATAGCAAGCTTTCAGAACAAGCTGGATACAATTAATCAATTAACAACTTTCTACATGTTCTAAACATAGAACGAGTAAAACATACTTTCTGGTTTGTTTGTTTCAAGATTAAATCTTCACAGTAAGGGTACTCAGAAAAGAAGGGCATTAATGAATATATATGAAGAAATACCATATATAAAAAATAAATTAGGCAAATAAATATATATATATATTTCTAATAATAAAAAACATATAAATACATAATAATAAATATAATAAATATAAGGAGACTAAAATTAAATGAATCCCCCTAATCATTATTAAACAAATAAACAGATAACTAAGCTAACACATATTGACCTGTTTTGACATGAATACTACCCATACACTACTACCAAGAGCAATAATACTACCTAATATGGGGAAAAAACACTCCTTCACCCATAAGGGGAAAGTTAACCAATCTACATACCATTGAATACCGCACCGGATGATCCAGTCACAAAACAATAATACATACACAAAAGGAAAATAACAAAGAAAAATAGAGAACAATAATCAATAAGTTCAGAGATTAAATGGTAAATTTGTTGTATATACAATAAAATAAAATAAAAATAAATGTAAATAAAAATAACCCATGAGAAATACCTAAATATCTAAATCAACTGTTTCATTCAATCCATCCGGGACTAAAGTCCGCAGGGTGTGTATCCAAAAAGCCTCACATACACACAATCTGCGAAACCTATCTCCTCCCCTAACTGTAGGGGGAATACATTCTATACCTACTACTGTTAAAGATTTGGGGTCCCTAGAATGTTGTGATGCATAACCATTCAAAACATTTCTACGATGCTCTAAGAACCTGGTTTGAAGAGATCTAGTTGTTCTCCCTACATAGCTCAGATAACACGGACATTTTAACATGTAAATAACATATGAACTTTTACAATTGATGAAAGACCTAATGGGATATTCAATGGTGGATGATGATGAAAAAAATGAAGTGCTTCTATGTTTAATGTGTCCACATGTGAGACAACGTGTACTCCATCACTTGAAACACCCATTAATTTTGGATAACCACCTCAAAGATTCCGGTCGTGAACTGGATGCCTTACTCTTATTGCAAAAATAACTAGGGGCCAAAATTCTCTTTAAGTTATCGGCCTTCTTGAACACTACTGTGAGTTTGGCTTTCAATTCATTCCTTAGCAGTGGATCCAAAAGTAACATATTATAATTTTTAGTAAAGATCTTACGTATCTGAGAAGTATAGCTATTATATTTTGAAATAAAAAGACTAGATTTATCTACAGGAAAGGCAGAGTTCTTTCTAACGGAGGGCTTAAACAATATATCTCGATCAATTTCTTCCATAGATCTCCAAGCTTCCTTTAATAGAGGTTCGGGATAATTTTTATTTTTAAAAGCCTCCATCAATTGAGTAGCCTGTGTGGTGAAAACATCCCTAGATGAACAATTCCGACGTAATCTCCTGAATTGGCTTGATGGGATATTCTCAAGCCAATTTCGGCGGTAGTTGTTAGTATCAACCTCTTTCTGAAAGGTGCTAGTTTGGATGATATCCTCAATGAAACTAAGTCTGATATCCAAAAATGTGATCGTAGAAGAATGAAAAGTGCTCGTGAAGATCAAATTATAATCATTCTGATTTAAATAATCCAGAAAATTTTAAATAGAGTGTTCATCACCATCCCATATAAAGAATAAATCATCAATAAAATGCTTATAGAGGACCAGGTTCACGCTGAATTCGCCACCCCAGATGAGCCGCTCCTCCAAGTGGCCCATATAGAGGTTTGCGAAACTCGGCGCGAGCCGGGTCCCCATAGCTGTGCCTGTGCGCTGTAAATAGTGTACCTGATCAAAAACAAAATTATTGTGAGTATAAAGTGAATGCAATCTAAAATAAATTGACAATGTGACGCTTCAATCTTGTCATCCAAAAGTAAGAATGATTCCACAACTTCAATACCTCTCACATGGGGGATGTTGGTATATAATGCACTGACGTCGCACGTCAAAAATTTGTAGTGTGGCAACCACTTAATATTGGAGACAGAATTTAAAAAATCCGTGGTGTCTTTCAAATATGATTTAAGAAGAACAACTTGTGGCTGTAAAAAGTGATCAACATAAAAAGAAAGATTAGCAGTTAAAGAACCCACACCAGAAATAATAGGACGACCCGGTGGATTGTGTAAGGTTTTGTGAATTTTGGGTAAATGATAATACGTGGGAGTGACGGGGTGTGCAGAAAACAAAAACTCAAATTCTCTCTTAGAAATAATCCCATTGGACAGGGCATCATCCAAAAGCACCCTTAATTCCCTCTGAAAGAGATTGATCAGATCAGATTCTAAAATGATGTAAAAAGATGTATCAGAGAGTTGCCGCATAGCTTCTCTCACATAATCATCTGTATTTTGAACTACCACTGCACCACCTTTATCCGCCATCTTAATGATGACTTCAGAATCCGCAGTAAGTTCCTTCAATGCTCTCCTTTCATTCACAGAAAGATTATTTTTATAACGAAAAGTATATTGCTCTCTTTCACACATTATTCTAAATTCTTCAAGAGTTTGTTTGTAAAATGTGTCGATGCATGAATTTTTATATTGCACTGGATAGAATTGAGATCTTTTGGTAAATTTAGAGAGGGAACCTGACTGCTTTACACCGTAAATTTTACCCGGAATGTCTATAGGGAGTTATTCTCCACTCTGTGGCATTTCCCCGCTGTCACCACCGCTTACCTGTTTTCAGCTGATCCCGTGTGTTGGAGCTTACATCACATCACCGCTTACCTGTTTCAGCTGATCCCGAGTGTGGAAGTTCACATTACCGCTCCTTGATCTCTGTTGTCTGCAAGCGGCGGACATCATCTTGTCCGTGGGATCGATTTTCTGAGACGGTGCATACCAGCCCGGAGTCTGGAGACTCTTGTAACGGGTAGGCTGAATTTCTATTTGCCCATCATTGCCACTGTGGAATTTTCTGCTGACCGGGTTCCCATTAATCATCATATGTCCATCCTACTGGCTTACTTGGAACTTGAATTTATCAGCAGTGAGTAGTCCCCCTTTTTTTTTTTTGGTCCAAGGAGATGCGGATAACCCATACCTCTGGGACAATTGTTTGCCATCTTTATTGAATCATCATACCCAGATTTCTATATTCAGAGGAACTTTTGTCATCCACCCAGGAACTGGTTCATTTTATTTGTTATTCATTTTTTATTTTATTCAGTATCAAAAGTGGTTCATTATATCACTGCATTGTTTTAATTTATGTCCTGAGGAGCTGCAGTTCTAACAGGTCTATTGTTATTGAAATAAATTAATTTATATTACTTTTCTGGTTTGTTTATATGGTCAGGTGTTTATAGGCGCAGACACTAGTGTTTCTTACATTTTTGTTCTTCTATAGGGGAATTTTAAGCAGATATCCCCTTGTGTCAGCTGCCAATAAATCACTGTTGAATTCCTGTCGTTATATATGAGCGCTCCACCCCTCTCCTTTTTTATACTATTTGTATTTTTTCTGCATAGTGGTAGCTGCTATATATTTCGACTGTGATTTTTTAACTAATTGTAATCCATTTGGTTTGGGTACTCAGTATGTCTCTCAATTGTTGTAATGAGAGGATTAGAAGGAGACAGGATTATTTTAATGATCCAGGTTTTAGTAATGTTGTTAATGAGAATGAAGATCTTTTTAGATCCTTTTTTAAATTGGAAGATTTGTTGAAAACAGAAACTAGACATTGGCTAGATATGTGTTTGTTGGAAAAATATATCTCCAATAAAATCATACCCAGATGACTTAGACTATTCAAACGGTCCTCATTTCAGGATGATCCGGATTTTGGTGAAAAATGGGATCAGATATTAGATTTATGTTCTATATCCTTGATGAAACTATTGGTTAAATATAGGGAACAGAAAGTGAAAGAAACAGTTGTAGAAATAGAGAAAGAAAGAGCTCTTTTAGAAGCTCAGAAAGATCATCCACTATTTACAGAAAGGGATTTATTGGTGAACCAAAGAGTAGAAAAATTTGAAAGAGATATTATCGATAGGAAAAATGGTAAATATTTAAGAGATCAGAAAGACTATACAAATGGCAAAGTGAGAACCTATAATAAAAACGATTTAAATCAATGGAAGATAGATAAGATATATATATATAGAGACAGGTCGCACTCCTATAAGAAACATAAAGAAGCTTCTAGAGTATGTAGTAATGTAATCACCTCTCCTAAAGGAGGTGAGCTTAATAAAGGGAATTTTTCCTTCACTCCACCAACAGAAGGAGTTTCGGTGAGACCTAAAATATTTAAACAATTCAGAGGGAAACAACAGTTTTTTCAGCCCCACAGGGGGAGGGATCTAAATTATTCATTAGCACACAAAACAATGATACAGAACCGATTCAACCCATTAAGAATAGATACTCCAAAAAGAAGGAGAAGTTCAGAACTAGAGGCGTCCGAGGAGGACGAGTGGTTTCAAAAAGAAAAAAATCCCAGAAACAAAATAGTGCAATAAGTGCTAAGGGTCTTTTTAATTTATCATCTAAGCAATTGACTAATGACCAAACGAGATTACTCATGAGAGGTCTAAACTTTGCACCCTCATCTAAACCAATTTTTTTTTATCTTTTTGTTGAGTTGAATCGGTTTATCCGTAATCTTTGCCGTAAAAGGTATTTTGCAATGCAACAACTAAAGAAATCTAAGCAAATAGCCTCTCCCATTGTATTGGATGGTGGGGATGATTTAGCCTTGTCCATTTTGGAGTCTCTGTGTGATGAGGAACTCCCTATAGACATTCCGGGTAAAATTTACGATGTAAAGCAGTTAGGTTCCCTCTCTAAATTCACCAAAAGATCTCAATTCTATCCAGTGCAATATAAAAATTCATGCATCGACACATTTTACAAACAAACTCTTGAAGAATTTAGAATAATATATATACTTTTGGATGACAAGATTGAAGCGTCACATTATCAATTTATTTTAGATTGCATTCACTTTATACTCACTCACAATAATTTTGTTTTTGATCAGGTACACTATTTACAGCGCACAGGCACAGCTATGGGGACCCGGTTCGCGCCGAGTTTCGCGAACCTCTATATGGGCCACTTGGAGGAGCGGCTCATCTGGGGTGGTGAATTTGGTGCAAACCTGGTCCTCTATAAGCGTTTTATTGATGATTTATTCTTTATATGGGATGGTGATGAACACTCTATTTTAAATTTTCTGGATTATTTAAATCAGAATGATTATAATTTGATCTTCACGAGCACTTTTCATTCTTCTACGATCACATTTTTGGATATCAGACTTAGTTTCATTGAGGATATCATCCAAACTAGTACCTTTCAGAAAGAGGTTGATACTAACAACTATATAGATTACACTAGTAACCACCGCCGGAAATGGCTTGAGAATATCCCATCAGGCCAATTCAGGAGATTACGTCGGAATTGTTCATCTAGGGATGTTTTCACCACACAGGCTACTCAATTGATGGAGGCTTTTAAAAATAAAAATTATCCCGAACCTCTATTAAAGGAAGCTTGGAGATCTATGGAAGAAATTGATCGAGATATATTGTTGAAGCCCTCCGTTAGAAAGAACTCTGCCTTTCCTGTAGATAAATCTAGTCTTTTTATTTCAAAATATAATAGCTGTTCGTCTCAGATACGTAAGATCTTTACTAAAAATTATAATATGTTACTTTTTGGATCCACTGCTAAGGAATGAATTGAAAGCCAAACCCACAGTAGTGTTCAAGAAGGCCGATAACTTAAAGAGAATTTTGGCCCCTAGTTATTTTTGCAATAAGAGTAAGGCATCCAGTTCATGACCGGAATCTTTGAGGTGGTTATCCAAAATTAATGGGTGTTTCAAGTGTGGGAGTACACGTTGTCTCACATGTGGACACATTAAACATAGAAGCACTTCATTTTTTTCATCATCATCCACCATTGAATATCCCATTAGGTCTTTCATCAATTGTAAAAGTTCATATGTTATTTACATGTTAAAATGTCCGTGTCATCTGAGCTATGTAGGGAGAACAACTAGATCTCTTCAAACCAGGTTCTTAGAGCATCGTAGAAATGTTTTGAATGGTTTTAGTAATCATAGTGTCTCTAGACACTATGCATCACAACATTCTAGGGACCCCAAATCTTTAACAGTAGTAGGTATAGAATATATTCCCCCTACAGTTAGGGGAGGAGATAGGTTTCGCAAATTGTGTGTACGTGAGGCTTTTTGGATACACACCCTGCGGGCTTTAGTCCCGGATGGATTGAATGAAACAGTTGATTTAGATTTTTAGGTATTTCTCATGGGTTATTTTTATTTACATTTATTTTTATTTTATTTTATTTTATTTTATTTTATTGTATATACAACAAATTTACCATTTAATCTCTGAACTTATTGATTATTGTTCTCTATTTTTCTTCGTTATTTTCCTTTTGTGTATGTATTATTGTTTTGTGACTGGATCATCCAGTGCGGTATTCAATGGTATGTAGATTGGTTAACTTTCCCCTTATGGGTGAAGGAGTGTTTTTTCCCCATATTAGGTAGTATTATTGCTCTTGGTAGTAGTGTATGGGTAGTATTCATGTCCAAACAGGTCAATATGTGTTAGCTTAGTTATCTGTTTATTTGTTTAATAATGATTAGGGGGATTCATTTAATTTTAGTCTCCTTATATTTATTATATTTATTATTATGTATTTATATGTTTTTATTATTAGAAATATATATATATATTTATTTGCCTAATTTATTTTTTATATATGGTATTTCTTCATATATATTCATTAATGCCCTTCTTTTCTGAGTACCCTTACTGTGAAGATTTAATCTTGAAACAAACAAACCAGAAAGTATGTTTTACTCGTTCTATGTTTAGAACATGTAGAAAGTTGTTAATTGATTAATTGTATCCAGCTTGTTCTGAAAGCTTGCTATTGGTAATTGTGTATTTATAATCTCCTCCCAAGAAGGAGAGTTTCATCTTGCCTCTTGAAAAAACCTCATTCAATGAGGAGAAACGCATCAAGGTTTTGACCTTTTTCTGAACTGCTGCTCCGTAATTCAGATGGACCATTGCCGCTACAGGAGACTGCACACACTGGAGTGTTTATCCTGGTCACAGACCATTGCGGACCTTGCGGCTCTTATTCTCCACTCTGTGGCATTTCCCCGCTGTCACCACCGCTTACCTGTTTTCAGCTGATCCTGGGTGTTGGAGCTTACATCACATCACCGCTTACCTGTTTCAGCTGATCCCGAGTGTGGAAGTTCCCATTACCGCTCCTTGCTCTCTGTTGTCTGCAGGCGGCGGACATCATCTTGTCCGTGGGATCGATTTTCTGAGACGGTGCATACCAGCCTGGAGTCTGGAGACTCTTGTAATGGGTAGGCTGAATTTCTATTTGCCCATCATTGCCACTGTGGAATTTTCTTCTGACCGGGTTCCCATTAATCATGATATGTCCATCCTACTGGCTTACTTGGAACTTGAATTTATCAGCAGTGAGTAGTCCTTTTTTTTTTTTTTTTTTTTGGTCCAAGGAGATGCGGATAACTCATACCTCTGGGACAATTGTTTGCCATCTTTATTGAATCATCATACCCAGATTTCTATATTCAGAGGAACTGTTGTCATCCACCCAGGAACTGGTTCATTTTATTTGTTATTCATTTTTTATTTTATTCAGTATCAAAAGTGGTTCATTATATCACTGCATTGTTTTAATTTATGTCCTGAGGAGCTGCAGTTCTAACAGGTCTATTGTTATTGAAATAAATTAATTTATATTACTTTTCTGGTTTGTTTATATGGTCAGGTGTTTATAGGCGCAGACACTAGTGTTTCTTACATATTTAAATTTAGCTCCAAACGTGAGCCAGTCACAGTTTGCGATTTGTAGACCGGCAGCCAATCAGCATGTGGCCGCCCCAAATTGGCTGCCGATCTGTGAGTTGCCATTTGCTCACAGCCGGCGCTGATTTAAAAATGCCACCAAGGACAATTGGGGAGGGTCCAGGGAAGGGAGCGCCGCGGCCGTGGTTACCAGGGCAGAGCAAGGTGAGGTGGGTACATGGTGTGTGATGAAATGCATTAGCGAGACAATCCTTTCATACACCTCTGATACACTGTTGCGAAGCTGCACCCGACCTATGCCGCACTAACAAGTGATTACGGCTTTCTTCGAACAGCGCACTGATCCTCAGCATCCGGCTAAGTACTTACACTCTTCGGTTGAACATGCGAAACTCTGGATCCGGAAGATTATATAGGGGGGCCCCCACAACGGTATATCAACCTTCCGTGAGTACATTCATAGACAAAATGTGGTTTGATAACCGGAGATACACTGTCCATTCGTGGCTGTGTTTTATGCCAGGATGATTGGCTGGTTTTTGCTTGTCTAGATACTGTGGAATATCCACCAGGCTGGTAGCTTGTCTTATTATCCGCGAATTCCTTGGCTGAACAATTTGCAATTACTGCTAAATCTGTGTCCAGATACAGTGTACTTTATGTCATAGCGAGTGGCATTTTCAAACACGATTGAAACCAGGCGATAAGTGTGTTATAGGTACATCTGGTACAACCAGGTACAACCCTGGCATTCCAAATGCACCAGATACCTACAAAAGTGTTCAAGAATTGCAGAGCGTCAGTGGAGAAAGTCACGCTCTAGGCTGACTTTCTCCATTTCAAATGTATTCTCTCTTCCTACAGTGCTGCCCTATCTCTCTCCAAACAAACATATTTCAAGAACCTCATCTCCTCCCAGTCCTCAAACCCCCTGGCATCTCTTTGCCACTTTCAAATCCCTACTCTGCCCTTCCCCTCCTCGCCTTCCCTCCTCACTCTCTGCCCTCGACTTTGCCACCTACTTTACATCTACATCCATACGTGAGGACATCATATCCCATCAGACCCTCAGCACTCCTCCCCCTCCTTGCCCTTACCACCCCTCCCCTTCTGTCTCACCAACTCTTACATCCTTCTCCCCTGCTTCTGGAAAGTCATGGCCCTCATCCGGTCCTCCCCTCCTTCCACCTCCCCTCTTGACCCTATCCCTTCCCGTCTCCTCTCCCACCTGTCTCCTTCTGCCTGTTCCCATCTGGCTCACCTCCTTAATCTCTCCCTATCATCTGGCACTGTCCCTTCTGCATTCAAACATGCTCTTGTCTCCCCCATTCTTAAAAAACCTACCCTTGATCCTAACATACTTTCCAACTATCGACCCATCTCTCTTCTCCCTTTTGCTTCCAAACTCCTTGAGTATATTGTCTACAACCACCTTACCACCTTTCTTTCCTCCTACTCTCTCCTTGACTCATTTCAATCTGGCTTCCGATCTCTCCACTCCACTGAAACTGCCCTCACGAAAGTCAGCAACGACCTCTTTGCTGCCAAATCCAAGGGCCACTACTCTCTGCTCATTCTCCTTGACCTCTCTGCTGCATTTGACACTGTAAACCACCCTCTCCTCCTGCAAATCCTTTACTCTCTCGGTTTACGTGGCACTGCCCTCTCCTGGCTTTCCTCCTACCTCTCTGATTGTTCCTTTGCTATGTCCTCTCATGACTCCTCTTCCCCCCCACTTCCACTAACAGTAGGAGTTCCCCAAGATTCTGTTCTTGGACCTCTCCTTTTCTCCCTATATACATCCTCTTTAGGTGAACTCATTAACTCCTTTGACCTCCAATATCATCTCTATGCAGATGATACTCAAATTTACCTTTCCACCCCTGAGCTCTCCCCCTCGCTCCTTACCCGTATCTCCAACTGTCTCTCTGCTGTCTCTTCGTGGATGTCCCAGTGCTTTCTTAGACTTAACATGTCTAAGACTGAGCTGATCTTCTTCCCACCCTCTTCCACTACATCACTTTCCACAATTTCATTATCTATTGATGGCACAACTATCTCCTCTAGCCCCAAAGTGCGCTGTCTTGGAGTTATCCTAGACTCCTCCCTCTCCTTTAAACTGCACATTCAGCACCTCTCGCAGTCCTGCCATTTTCACCTAAAAAATATCTCCAGGATTAGACCCTTCCTCACCCAGGATGCCACTAAACCCTCATCCACTCACTGGTCATATCCAGATTGGACTACTGTAACCTTCTCCTAGCTGGCCTCCCAGTCTCTCACCTCTCTCCACTACAATCGGTTCTCAATGCTGCTGCTCGGCTCATCTTCCTCTCCAGACGTTCTACATCTGGTTCCCCTCTTCTTCAAGCCCTACACTGGCTCCCCTTCCCCTTCAGATACCAACTCAAGGTTCTTACATTCACCTACAAAGCCCTCACCAAATCCTCTCCCGCATACATTTCTGACCTTCTCTCCCTTCACACTCCCGCCCATCCACTTCGCTCAACAAATGCATGCCGCCTCTCTTGCCAACTGATTGCTTCCTCCCACTCCCACATCCGAGATTTTGCCCGTGCTGCTCCCTACCTTTGGAATGCTTTCCCTCTCTCTATCAGACTCTCCACCTCTCGACAAATCTTCAAACAGGTTCTCAAGACCCACTACTTCATCAAGGCCTTTCAGCACTCATCCTAACCCACCTCATGCTCTTTCCTTCCTATCTTCCCCTTCTGTGTCACGCCTGTCTGTCTGCCCCTCCCCTTAGAATGTAAGCTCTCATGAGCAGGGACCTCTTCCCTCATGTGCTTCTCTTTACATTTTCTTCTACTCTCTACTCCCCATTAGGGCACCTAACACGGGACTGCCAACTCCTGGTGATCTGCAACATTCATATATGCAACACTATTTCACTGTGTCATTTTAATAGGTTGTTACTCTGTTTAGAATATTCTATCTATAATCACTATTGTGAATATTTGATATTTTAGTTGGAGATCTTGATGAAATACATTATAACATTCTGACGAAGTTATTTTATCATGTATACTCAGTAGGTTAATTAATATTATACATACTAATTTCACAACTGTCTAAATTGTATTGTAATACCTATATTTATTTATTTTTCATCTTATCCTGATTGTTATTTTAGGGATAGAATTTCTATAGAGGTAGCACAGACTATTATCCTTATCCACTGTTCTTCTATATGCCTTAGGAACTATCAATTGTTCCACAATATCTTCTCAATTTTGGGGATATTTGATACAACAAATCTTGCCGTACTGCCATGTGAGTGTATGACAACCTACTATCAGGCTCTCCTGGATTTCTCTTTTTTTTATAATTTTCTTTTTTTTTGAGGCATTACAGATCATCAAAATAAACATAGTAATGCTGCCCATCCATTTAACAATGCAGGGGATGATGGCACGATTATGACGACGTCGTCTCCTGCTGGGTAAAGTGCATACACTGATCGTTCAGACGTTCAGTGTATGCAGATCAATCATACCCGAACATGGCAACCTGACGGCAGTTGTCAGGTTGACTGTCATGTTCGGGCGATGATTGATGTTAAAAACGACCAGCGGGACGGCGCATCGCAACCTTTTACTGCCCGATTTGAGGGAGTTTACCAAACGATGGAGCGATAACGACCGTCTTTATCACTCCATCACTAGGTATAATCGCCTAGTGGATGGGCAGCATTACATAGTTTATTGCAGTCTTTAGAAAAATATCAATAACATATATGAATAATATTATTATTTATTCAACTGACATAAAAATATACAAATATCAAATAAACAATAGTTATCGCCCTTATAACAGCTGTCACTTAAAAGTCTCTACATTTAAAATAATTTCTGGTATATTTGGTTGCATAACACTGTACATGGTTCTATGACTTCTAGATGGGAGACGCCAAAAAAACAAACAAATTAGAATGAATCATTTAAGGAGACAGGTGAATTTTGTACTGCTAATCTAGTGAGGTACCAAGTGGTAGTTTTAAGACTATGGTGTATCTGTTATCTAGTTGTAAGTGGGAGGCTGTTAATGTAAGATTCCCATAATGTAAAGAAGCATTCTACCTATCTCTCTATATGGAGGAGTGTTTCCACCCAGTCCATCCTAAACAAAAAGAGGAGTTTAGTCAGAAACAGGGGCATTGGGGTAGGGAACTATCCAACCAACCTTGTAATATTGTTTTCTTGTCTGCTGCACTTAAAGCTAATAAGAGTTTCTTGCTTTCCAAAGTCATACACAAACTTGGATCAAAAATCCCCAAGATTGCCCACTCTGGATTGAAAGGGACAAAATTTACAAGTTTGGCCTCTGCATACCTGTAAAGATATTGAACAATGGGACAAGCCCAGAGGTTGTGATAGGTGTCCGCCTCCTCATGGTGACATCTAGGTCAACAATGATTATGTGAAGTTCCCATTTGGAATTGTCCAAATGGGGTTAACTATGGGTTATAAATATAATAGAGGTTCAAGAAAAGCTCCATATACATGCTGGTAAGGTGTTTCTGGAAAATAGAAGAGCTTTTTCCAAGATAAGTATAGTTAAAGAAGGAAAGTAAGCTAGCCGTTAATACCTCCATTAATCTTGTAATTATCCAATATGTCCCTTAAGAAGGTATAATGTACTGATATGGCCTTGTAATTTGGTGCTGGCTGTATCAAAAGTCTATCTAATTAATTTTCATAATCCCCTTCTGAAAAGTGCCCAAGAACATGAGTGATATAAAAGTGGGAACGCCATAGGATATGAACTGAGTACAGCATATTTTGATGACAGTTCCGTGTAAGTGAAAGGACTTTTATTGTCAATGGATACTAGAGATCTAATATCATTAATCCCAGCCAGTCTCCATATAGTGAAGGGATAAGCAGCCATGCCTTCCAAGAAGTTGGGATTTTGAATAAGCGGGTGGCGGAGGGTGTGGTATGGATTAAGGCCAGCCTTATTGTCTAGGATTTGCCAAATTTTCCTAACTGACTGTCCATAAAAGTGGGTTTGTTTTTAAAGAATCTGTTATCTCCTGATCATGCTGGTGGAGGAAACCTCTACTGGATTTCTAATCAACCACTTTTAAATTCTCTCTTGCCCTTACCAAAGTTAGTTGTTTTAACTGTTCTGAGGCAAAAATATCTTTTCTCCCCTCAAGATCAGGCACACAGTACAGTCAACTGGTTCGACAACATTTCTACTTCAGTAGGAGGTACATCATTCTGCACCCCACTGCTGCACCCATCATTCTCTGACTTCCCAATCATGCTTGGAAGTGGACAATTAGCAGCAACATGGCCTAGGCCACCACATCTAAAACATCTGATCATATTTTTATCAAGTCTTATAGAAGACGGGAACCTTCCTGGCATAGCTGGCCAATCTCCAGGTTTCAAATCTACAGTCTCTGGATGTTTAAGTTCATTCCAACGCCCAACACCCTTTTCCCCTGGAATAGTCTTACCAGAAGCCACTGGAAATTGATGTTGCAGGACTAGGGACACAATTTACAGTTCCTCGTCCTCCACATATCTCTCCACCATTTCCACAAGCTGGTCTGTTTTAGGGCCCCCGTGGCTCACACACGCAGGCAAGAACTGTAGATAACCACCATAATGACCCTTTTCATGATCTGTGGCCCTATTAGAGTCTCTGGCTGTAGCCACTTCTTTGGAAGATAGATGAGGTCATGTATTTGAGAGTGGGGAGGTTTATTCACTTGGCATCCTCACAGATTAATTCATTGTGCTTGAACAGACATTGTGACACCCAAGTGAGTTGAAATTTCAGTTTTTAGTTTGTCATACTGTAGTTCTTGGCATCAGTAAGGCTCAAACAAAAATATGCCTTTTGCGGTTCCCCTGCCAGGAAAGGTGCAAATAGGCCTGCCCACTGATTTTTAGGCCAACATTCCCTCTCAGCTGTTCTTTTTTATTTTTTATTTATTAGGCATTATAATCTGTTTTATTGAAAATATTCAATATATAGACATGGGTAACAGTTAGCAAAAATAGAAAGGTGATACAATAACATACAATTGTACTATAATAAAGGATCGAACATGATCTCAATACATACAGTTAGACATTCTATGTATAGAAAATGATAGAATGATGTAACCAATAATCCATATGGTACTGTTAAATGAGGCATAGAAAATAGATATATATAAATGAACTAGCAGTATAACCTAAAAGCAACAAGTAGATCACTTGATATATATTATAGAATGAAGCTAAGCAATAAACATACTTAGCAATACGATATATTAAGTGTATATAAATCCTGTCTGAATATTTATGTGTAAAAGCATGAGCATCCAGATATATATATATATATATATATATACAAATACAGGTATATAAAGGGAAAACACATAAGGGAGAGGAAGAGGAGGGGGAGTGTGGGCCGAAAATGCAGTCTACCATGTAGAAGTTATATGTTGGACAGAGAAAGTACTATTTATCGAGTAAAATTTGTCTATGAAGAAACCATTCAGTGGAGCTAAACATCTGAAAGATTTGGTCTTGTTCAGCAGTAGGTAACATGTTAATATATAAACCCCATTTGTTATAAAACTTAATCACTCCTGTGTCTAAAGTAGGAATGGTGGCCCTCCGGTCAAAATAAAGTATCTGAAGCAGTTTCACTTTAACTTCCCCCAAAGAAGGAGAGGTTTTGGAAACCCATTGAGAAAGGATTACCTTCTTTGCCACTGTCACCACTGTGGACAACAGGGGGATAAAAGCCTTTTTACCTGTCCCTAATGACCAATTGGAATAATTTGCACAGAGACAGGCCAAAGGATCAGGGCAGATTGAAGGGAAAGAATCTGGTTGATAAAATGAACCAATTTATGCCAAAATCTTCTAACTTTCCAACAGTCCCAGAAACAATGGAAGAGCGTTGCATTAGAAACGTGGCATTTGCAGCAATTACCAGTGTCTCCAACAACTATATGTTTGCATTGTATAAGAGCTATATAAGGCCTATGCACCATCTTAATATGGACCTTTTGTAAGTATGTGGACTATAAAATCTTTAGAGTAGATTCATAGTGTTTTAATAAAGGCGAAGTATCTTGAATAGATGGAATATCTCTCTGCCATGGGACTAGAAGGTTATCTAAAGCAGAGTGCATCTGTGTTCTAACAAGATCCATATAAAAAAATGTAGTCCTATAAGGGATGGAATAGGAGAGCTTTAGTATCAAACCAATAAGGTCTACAGAGGTAGTATCTATAAAAGGGGGAGGAATAGAGTTGATAAAGTGTCTGTGTCAGGATGCGCCCTGGGATCAGCCGCTACTCACCTTCGCGACGGCGTCCTCGGGCTTAGGTGTTCAGTCCCTGGGAGTGGAGATGAATGGCGACTGAGTATTCTCCCCGGGGTCTGCTAGGGCTTCCGTGTGTGCATCCTGGTTCTGGCGTGCCGGGCATGGGCACAGCCATGTTGGTCCATATCACCTGACTGGTCTCTCCCAATGGTAGTCCTGTGGTCACTCAGCTGATCCTCTGATCCAATGACCAGCTACCCAGGGGTATTTAAGTCTGACTCCAGGAGCAGGTAACTGCTGTTCAACTTCGCATGTTCCAATGATTACTATGCTCTCTGGTGTTTTCCAAGAAGAATCTACCGTTTGTTGTTGCAGCCCTCATGCTGACCACCAGTGCTACTTATATTAGCTTCCATGCTAATTCCCTGTGTGCTACTTCAGCTCTCACAGAACTCCAGTGTTTCTTGTAAATCCCTGTGTTGTCTTTTAGTGTGCTGCTGAGCTTTCTAATCACCTTCCTGTGTTCCTGTGGTGTCAGCTTTCATGCTAATTGCTAGTTAGCTTTCAGCTGGAGCTCTAGCTATTCCCAGTACATACCTGTATTCATTTCCTCTGTGTTTCTCTGTGCAAATTGGCACCTAGACGGAAGGAATAAATACTCCCAGATATTTAATATGAGAGGGGGCTAATGTAATAGAAATAGAGGAAGGGACAGGGGTGTGAGCTGAAGAAAAATTCAGACTTGACAAAGTTGATCTTATATCCAAAAATGATCCAAATTCATTAATAATATGGAAAATCTCTGGTAAAGAAGAATGATGATTAATAATGAATAAAAACATATCATCCGCAAATAGAGCGACTTTAAGATCAACTTTGCCAATAGTCACTCCAGTAAACATATCAGAAAAACGCAGAGCAATAGCTAGAGGTTCAATAGCGATTGCAAAGAGAAGTGGCGATAATCCGCATCCCTGTCTAGTTTCTCTTTGTATGTAAAAGGGTGATGACAATAGCCCATTACAGGAAACTTGCAGAGTAGGTTGCTGGTAGAGAGTTTTCAGGATGTCAACAAAGGCCTCCGGGAAGCCGAACCGAACCAAGGAATTGAAAAGGTGTTGCCAAAGTATAAGGTCAAATGTCTTTTCAGCGTCTAACGAGAGGATCATACTGGTATCAGGAGTCTCGGAGTCCCTGACATGCTGAATAGCCGAAAGAACTCTCCTGACATTGACCACTGAATGTCTCCCTTTTATAAAGCCTGATTGGTCTGAGTGAATAATATGCGGTAAAGTGTATTTCATTCTTTCGGCAAGAATCTTAGTAAATATTTTATAGTCAAGGTTGAGAAGTGAGATAGGTCTGTAGATGAATCTCTCCCTGGCTTAGGTAGTACTTTGATAATTGCAGCATTAAAATATAGATGTATAGTGTTAGTAGATATAATATGGTAATAGAAAGCAGCTAGTACTTCCCCTGAACAAGACTAGAGAATTCTATAAAATTCTCTAATCAGACCATCCGGGCCTGGAGCTTTAGCAGATTTCAGGTGTTTGATGACCTCCAGAACCTCTTGTGTAGTCACGGGGGCATGCAAGGCCGAAGCCATATCAGGAGGTAGAAATGGAAAGGAGAGAGAATCTCAGGTGGAAGATAGAGAGCCAGAGAACAAAGGGGGTTGTGTGGCATTTAGACATTGGTGGTGTGAGGAGGAGGAAGCAAGAGAGGCTTGTGAATTAGAAGAAGGATTTGAATCCGGGCAAGTGTAGAGCTCTTTATAAAAATCATTCATTATTTCGGCAATCTGCATGTAAGAAATAGTGAGGGAGCCATTACTGGTGAGTAACGGGAGAACTACCATGGGCTTACGAGATCCATGTAGGAGGTTCGTAAGTAAGCGTCTAATCTTATTCCAAAACTTTTGAAAATGAAAGTTAATAGAAAAAAAATATCTGTCTTCCATATTTTGGAGAAATTCATCAAAATGAGTTTTCTGTATGAGATAAACCTGCCTAGTATGGGGACAAGGGGATTCATTATATTTTTGATAAGTATTAGTTAGTGAAGACTGAACATCAGTATAAGAGTTCGAAAAGTTCCTATTTTGAGCAGAAACATAGGAGATGATGACTCCTCGTAATACAGCCTTAGCCGTCTGCCAAAATAGAGCTGGATAATTTGTTAAATGAGTGAGATTATCAGTCTTGAACTCCTCCCATGCAGATTCAATCCTATTTCTAAATTTTATAGAATTTGTCAGATGAGATGGAAATCTTCCATTGCCTAGGCCCACACCTCTCTACTTGTAAACGGAGGGAAAACCAAATAAGAGCATGATCAGAGATTGATATTGGCTCGATATGTGCTTCAAAAACGTCTCTAAGTAATGTAAAGTAAATAATCAATCCTTGAGAGCATTTGATGCGCCGCTGAAAGGCATGTATAGTCTTTTTCCAGGGGGTTCAATGCTCGCCATACATCCACTAATAATAGAGATTGCGAAAATGAGGGGATACCTAGTTTAGGGAGGGGAAGGGGAGAAGGAGAGGGAGCGGATCTATCCGAGACATGAGAGGAGATAAGATTGAAATCTCTGCAAACTATGTGTTTCTCATTTGTATAGGTGCTCAGTTGCGCTATAAGATGCTGGAAGAAAGCTTTAGAATAGACATTGTGAGCAAACACATTACACAAAACAAATTTAACACCATGTATAGATACTTGTGCTATAACATACCGACCTTCTGGGTCTGTAGAAACGGAGTGGTTGTCAATGCTTAACTGTTTCTTTGCCAGAATCACAACACCCTGGATTAGGAGTTCTATGTAGATGACGCTACCACACACCAATTTAGCATTTGAACTTCTTTAGGGAGTAAATGTGATTCCTACAAAAAAAAAAATCTGACTTCTGCTTATTTAAGTCTAAGAGAACCTTGCGTCTCTTAGCAGGAGAATGAAAACCACCAATATTTAGCACACCAAACTTTAGAGTAGACATTTCTCATCAATAAAGCATAAAAAATTGAAATCCCCAGCCGCAGTGACTACTGATACATGATTCCCAACCTTAGAGAATAGGGGTGGGGCAGGAAAAGACAAGGGGGTAGAGACAAAACAGGGAAAGACAGACAAGGAGTAAAATGAGATCTGAATATCACCTCAAGTCAGTGAGGTAATGGTGAAATTGTATAAACAATGTACAGTTCTAAAGAAAAAACTGACCTTGAAATAAACAGAAAAAATTTAAAAAAGTAAAAAGTAAACAGGGATTGAGGGCCTGATTCAGAGCCGCTCGCTCTGACAGAGCGCTCACTCTGAATCAGGGGTGGGCTTTTTTTTTTGGAGCGGCCTCTTGGTGACCACCCACAGCTATAGCGAGTGGCCATGATGATGGTCGTGATGGTCTAGACCATCGCAACCATCGGGCTTGCGACGAGACTCTTGTGGTAGGGTCTCGTTCATCGAAGCCCCAGAGAGCTTTTGGCTCTAACAGAGCCGGAAGCTCTCCACCGACATCACTCGTGATGTCAGTGGGGCCGCCCCTAATGGCAAGCATTCCCTCGGGAACGCCTCCATTTGGGCAGCCTCCATTTGGGCAGCTGTCGACAGCTCGCCCCCTTTGGTGCGAGACCCGGAGCGACGTATTGCCTGTCGCTAGCCGGGTCTCGCGCATGCGCATGACGGAGCCAGTTCCGTCATGCGCATGCTCTGTGGGCCACTCTCGAACCGGTTGCGAGCGCTCAGCGCTTGCGACCGGGTCTGAATCAGACCCACATCTTCAAAGAAGCAAGCAAAGAACAATTTAAGCAGAGATCCAAATATTTTGTTCGGACAACCAGGTGAATATTCCGGAGAATATTATAACATAGCACAATTTAACCAATAAGGTAAACAATATGAGCTCCAGCCACTATGTGACCCTGCAAGGCAGGGGTCTTCAACCCCGTTCCCTGTGGCCTGCCGATGGTTACTGTAGTGCAGACCGCAGTAAGAGCAGTCTGCACTACAGACAGAAACATACATACTGCCGCCGACGCCAGCAGCAGTGTGTTTGTTTTGACAGCCAGCCAATGAGTCAGACAGACTCTCATTGGCTGCTGCGCCCACTGCAGGAGCCGGGCTAGAGCTCACTCATGAGCTCCATCTTCTGACTCCCGCAGTGGGTAATGGGAGAGATGTCATGACAAGATGACATCTCTCCCATAATTCAGAGCGGGCCGGCCCAGGAGGACCGAGGAGCAGACGGCGGCAGGAGCGGGCGCGGGGATTCAGGCAAGTGTTTTTCTTTTTTCTTTACTTGTTTGTTTGTCTGCACTGCTGGGGGAGATGGACTACTGCTGGGTTCACTGCTTCGGGAGGGGACTACTACTTGGGGCACTGCTGGGGGGACCACTACTGGGGGTACTGCATTGGGGAGACTACTGCATCGGGGGACCTCTACTGGGGCCACTGCATCAGGGGGGACCACTACTGGGGGTTCCACTACTGGGGGCACTGCATCGGGGACCACTACTGGGGGCACTGTATAGGGGGGGACTAGTACTGAGGGCACTATATGCATGGGGGGGACTACTACTGGGGGCACTAAATTAGGGGCACTGCATAGGAGGGACCACTACTGAGGGCACTGAATAGGGAGGACCACTACAGTGGGAACTGTATAAGGGGCACTGCATAGGGGGGACCACTACTGGGGGCACTGAATAGGGGGCATCACTTCCTGGGGCCTGCCTAAGGGGGACCTCTACTGGGGGCACTGTATAAGGGGCACTACTGGGAGCCTGCATAAGGGAGACCACTACAGGGGGCACTACTGGTGGCCTGTATAAGGGGGACCACTACAGAGGGCACTGTATAAGGGGCACTGCATAGGGGGAATCACTACTGGGGGCCTACATAAGAGGGACCACTACTGGGGGCACTGTATAAGGGGCACTACTGAGTGCACTGCAGAGGGGGGCTCTTATGGGATGTAACTAAAATTGTAGGAGAGGGCAGTTATTGGTCATAATTGTGTGAGGAGGGGGCAGAGTTTAAATACCACAGTATAGCTTAGTGGCCCTCGGCTTCATTGAATTTTTTAATGTGGCCCACACTACTTTAAAGGTTGAAGACCCCTGGCCTATGGTCTATTCCATTTTTAATTTTACTGGAGACGCATGCACAGCAGGATGACTGCACTTGTGCATTAGGCCCACAGTGTCTGAACTTGAAAGTATAGTCAGAAGGCGTCTGATGGGAAGGAGTCCTGGGTCACGAAAAAGAATCCTTTAGGATCCCTATGCCCCTGTCTGGCTCCTTCCGCCAGACGTCGGGGCTCTTGTGCGCATGCATGTCCTGTAGGTCATGCATGCGCACTGCTCTCACGAGCAGTGAAAAGATTCACTACTCCTGATGGAGCACCAAAGCTGCTCGCTGGGACAGCTGATTTTTGGATCAGCTGTCTCAGCACTGGCACAATGATGAATTGCTCCGGCATCCGCGGCTAGTCAGTGTATTAATTATCGGGGTCCGTTCGGACCTCGATAATTAACTTCACGATTAGGCCCCATTATAATTGTACAACTTGACAAGTTGGCGATGAATTTCAGCTGTTGATGTGCCCTTTAGACGCAGAAATCTGATCACACTATGCACCTCAATGTTTGATCATGTTTCCGGCTTTCCGCCAGCCCTGCCATCTTACACTATGGGGTCTATTCATCAACACTAAAATATCGATGGAGGTAATTAGGTTTATAACTCGCAGGGAGTTCTATCTAATTACCGGAGGAATTCATCATTCCTCCTCTCCATAAGTATCTATTCCGAAAAGCTGTCATTTTTGCGATTACAGCTTTTCAGAAAATAGATACTTTTCCCTGCCTGCTCTAACTTACCGCAGCTGTAATCAGCGCTGCGCATGCACCGTTACATTCACAAAAGCGTGGCATGCGCAGCACTGAATACAGCTGCGGTAATTCTGTGTCCGTCTGTTTTGAGAATGACACAAGTATTGGTTTTCACAGAGTTTGCTGCTTCAGTGTTTTTAGACCTTTTTGTCAGATGTTACTATGGTATACTGAAGTACAATTACAAGCATTTCATAAGTGTCAAAGGCTTTTATTGACAATTACATTAAGTTTATGCAAATAATATTTACAGTGTTGACCCTTCTTTTTCAAGACCTTCAAAACATTTTATGTTATAAAAAAAAAACAATAGGAAAGGGAGCTTGCAATCTATTTAGTCATTTACAATAAATCTGAATTTCGTTAGACACTGTTGAATTTGTAAATAAACCTTTTAATATATTCCTGCCTCTAAACCTCTAAGATTTACCTGCCTAGAACCTCTAAGACAAAACCTGCCTATAAACCTCTAAACACAACGCTAATTGCATACGCAGTATGACCGCAAATAAAGACAGGAGTGGAATCTGTGGTTCCAACGCACAAGTATTATTCAGGTAAAAGTACAGTCAGTTACACGCAATCTATACATACATAATTTAGGCGTAAAAAGGAAATAATACAGACCAAGTACGGTTATACATACGCTGCACCTCTGGACCCAGAGATAGACTTCTGACTAGATATCCTCAGTTCACCCAAAATTCAGCATGAACTGGCAAACCAGTGTTCGGACACATGGATTTATTCCCCCCCAGACAGAAACAGGACAAAGGGAGAACTTCCTGCTGATCTCATTGGTTCCCAGAGGAGAAGCATATGTAACGACACATTTAACAGGTTGTTTCAAATAGACTTTCCCTGCCTCTAACAGCCGGAGTCTTTCTGGTAACGCCTCCTTTAGCATCCTAACAGTTGAATCTAAAATATACATTTTGGTTGCTTGTAGGTTCTGCGGTCCATAACTCGAGAATGCATAATGCGATCTCCTCACCGATAGCACCGGGAAACTGTGGAAAGAGTATGCATTAGAACAACTCCAAGAATGACATGTTTATCTTGTATAATTCCTTAGTTAACAAATATCTTTATTTCTTAGCATTTAAACTAACTGAACCTTCTTGAATCATACATTTTGATACTTATGGAACCTTATGTGCGAATATGTAGTGTGTGGGTATTCGGGGTTTGGTATAAGGACGTTAGTTATTAATGGGTGAGATTTAAGTGCATAATCTCTCATACACGAAGTGAACATCCAGCAGTGTGGATGGCTGAGGGTTGTAGTTCTACATGCCATCTGTCAGCAGGCCCCCACCTGTTGTGTGTTCAAAGGAAAACAAAACCTCTTTTGTTCTCACAGACTCTTGTGTGAAATGCAAATGTATTATCACCTCAAACTGTGGGATTTGGGGCCATCCTGTCTAGGATTCAGGCAAATCCAATTGTGTAGATATTATATTACAATTGCCACAACTATACTTTATCTGCATCCAGGGATTCCCAATTTGTATGTAAAAATACCCATTGTCTCTTCTTATTTACTTTTACTCAGAAAGCTGTTTTTTCCAGTTGCCCTTGGTAGGTTAACAAAAACATTGCCATCTGTTCTTAGCTCCTGAGTTATAACTTGAATTGGCTGACCACAAAAATGGTGTCTTGCGATCTCATTTCCAAAATGGAATCTTGCGGCCATTCGCAAGATGGCGTCGCTGCGATTAAATTTTAAACTGAACTTGTCTCACTCAATTATTCAGCTTCGACAGTCCACCCTTTGATAGCAAACAACATGCTATCACAACCTAATTTGAATCTGTTTAGCCATGCATGAGAATATACCGTTCAATGTTATTATGGTATGACACAGTATGGTCATTTGAACCATTCAGATAATGCGTCTCCGGGAGGGACATAAAACTGCCCTTATACGTACACCGCGGATCCTTAAGGGATCATGGGAAAGATGTGGGGATGCACCTATCCTATAAGGAGAGCCTTGGAAGGGGTTGGGACTGCATTACCTAAGATGACTTAAAACAACATAAACGTTATATCCATGCACGACCACTCAAACTCAGGCTACCTTGTTATACACTACGTCATAACTCAGGGTTGAATTACAGTTCTTCCTTATTATTGTTATTCACATTTTCACAACAATTTACTGTACTGAAATTGGACCGGCACTCCCCTGATTTGGTATAGCACTCCTCCTCCTGACTCCACTCCATCAGCTCCGCCATCAGCTCACATCTCCTTTATCAGTCCCCCATCACAGACACTGAGCATCCCCAAACAGATCATCATGACAAAAAAAAAATAAAACTCTGGAAAAAAAAAAGAACTAGGATGACCACAGCAGACCACTCCATTGCTTGAAGCACTGATCTACACATTTCTTTAGCTCAGATATCTCACCGTCACCTTTTTAATCCTTCCGGCACAAGCTCGCAATCGACAGGTCCACGTTATCGGCCTTGTCTCTGCCTTGTATCTCCACCGGTTGGTTAACCTCCCTATAGTGAGCGGAATGGACCCACGTACCTTCCCTGGCCACCCTTTGAGGATGCTGTATCGTCAGATACGGACCTTTCCACCGATCAGTCAAACAACCTGAGCTAAAAAAAAATTTGGATCATAACAAATTCTTCCAGATTTGACATCATGACAGTTTGCATTAGACATGTTAGTTAATAACACTTCCAATTTCGGTTATTCTCATTCATCTTCGTGAGATCCTGCACAGTAACCTCATTATCATATTTTCACATGAGGCTACCTGTTTGGACAGTATCTCAAAGGGGGGGCAAATAAAGGAAAAGACAATCTGGGATAATCTCAGTGTTGTTACCCATCATCTTACACATGTTCTTGGAAACATCACCTATAAAATAAGTCCCCCTATCATTTTTAATAATTCTAGGGATATAGTATCTGCATGCAGGTTCCTGCAATTAAATCTTGTTATTAATAGCTACTGCTCTAAATAATGCCTGTGCCACTGGGTTGGATAGTTTTCCGAGTAGTCGACCTCAGCCTGGCATGGCTGCCGTTTATCCTTAGCAACCTTGTGTCCTATGAGTGGGAGATAAAGCACAACAGTTTAATATCATTTAAACATGACCCAAAATACAACAATAAATCATCCACATTTTACATTAGAACAGATCCATTGATAGGTTGAAAAGATTATAAACAGTCATATAAGGCCTGGGAGAAGATACTGGGGTTACCTATGAACTCATGGGAAACTCGTGTTCCTGTGTGGTGTTCTTCGCTTTGCAATACTTACTTATGTGTCCCACTTGGTGACAGTTAAAACATAATTTTGAACGGGGTGGATGAAAAGATTGTTGTGGGATTTGAGCAAGAGGGAAAGGTGGTGGGTATGGGTAAGGATAGGGAGGGTAAGGATATTGTGGGGGATATGAGTATGGGACCTGTGGTTGTGTATGATATGTGGGGTAAGGATGTGTTTGCTGTGGTGTGGGATTGGTGAGGACGTGCAATTGTTCAGGTGCAGGTGTGTGTGGGTGCAGGTGTGTCGGTTGGCTGTGATGTTAACGTCATTCTCTCCAGAGCTTGTATACTGACAGCCATTAATTTTTCGCTCTGGGTCTCTCTCTTTTTGGAGATGTTTTTGTCATGTTCTATGGCAGACTCTATGAGGTTATCTATTGTAAGTCCCCGCCAGCCAGGCTGTGAGGTCTGAACCCAAGTCTTTAAATCATCTTTCAGACCGTCCATGAGTACCGTGACTATCATTCCCCTGTGGTGAGTGCTATCTTTAATATCTTCTATCCCAGTGTACTGGGTGATAGCCTGCAGAGCCCGGTCGCAATATTCTTCTGCAGTTTCACTCTCTTTTTGCTTAAATGTAAAAATTTTGTTCCAGTTAACTACTACTGGAAAATATACACCCAATTGAGTCACAATGCGGGAAATGTTACCTTGGTTTACTTGGTCTGTTAAGGGAACGTCGCCATCCAATACACAGTCCGTGATAAATTTTGTCACGTCGGTATTGTGTGGCAGGCAGGCCCTTAACACCACACGCCAATCTTTATTAGTGGGCTCATGAGAACTACCCAAATTTCTCAATAATCTTTGACATTTGGCTAGTTCCTTTTTGGGATTGGGGAAATCATTTATGATGGAATTCAGTTCTACTCTTGTCCATGGACAATGCATTACTACTTTCCTAGTGGGCACTACACCATTTTCATCCGCATTTCCATTCGGAACAGTTATTGTCCGAATGGGATGCAGACCGGCATCGTTGCTACCTCTGACCTGGTTACCTGGCTGGGGATTTAATCTGCTGCTGCTACGTATGGTATTAACAACTTCCTCAATGGGTGCAGAGTGTATTAACACTTCCCTTGCTGTTACCGATGGAGATGGCGACACCACCCGTGATTGTGGTGATGCAGCATCTATCATTTGCACAGCATGGGAAATGGCAGACATTACAATAGGCTCATCTTCTACATCATAAACATTTTCTTTATGGTTACTTAAGAGGGCGTACAAATTACTTGTTACATTTTTATTGGTATTTTTGGTAACCGTACTTGCACCTCCATCCACATATGGTGGGGGAGGTGAGCGTGAACCACTGGCAATACTCTCCACGACGCTACTTTGCCGCACGTGTGCGCCAATTTGCGGCTCGCCCGTATTGCATCTCAGCGTCGTGGATGTATTTTCTGGCAATGCGTTCGCAACGCTAGTTTGCGTCGTTTGCACATTTTTAAGCCAAGCATCCCCTTCATGCTGCCATATTTTTAAACATTCAAAATACTTAATCTTTTTCTCTCGGGATCGCACCATACTGATGTGATCCTGGACATTATCTAACACATTTTTATCAAAACTACCAATTCTAGGAAACGGTCTAACACTCTTCCTTGTCATATTAAACCATAAATCACAATACCTTATTGCATAAGTACCGTACTTAGTATGCATAATACGATGGGCTGATCCAATCAGAGTCTCCATTAGCAGCACATCATTGCCTAACATTTCTACTGTTTGCGTGGCTCCCATTCTGAGACAACTCCTACGCTTTTCAATAAAAATTTAAACTGGTGAAAGACAATCAAGATACTTTCACTTACCTACGGACGAAATTTCTAGATGCGCCCCGCTCACCTACGGACGAAATTTCTAGATGCGTCCCGCTCACCTACGGACGAAATTTCTAGATGCGCCCCGCTCACCTATTATCTCTCAGCTCACAATCACACCTAGTGCGGCTCAACTACAATGCTCAAATTTTATTGAACACTGCAGTCACACTGAGAGCCGATCCCTACGAAAATAACAAACCATACACCTGCTCTGTGTACTGAAGGGTAAGCTGCTTACCGAGCGGCTAGGCTAACCCTTGCACCTAGCCCTTAAGGATCATACGATACCCTTAACTGTCCAACACATACTCACTGTTACACACTTTTTCTCTGCGCAGAAAATAAACGTTTAACCCAGATATTGGTAGATAGAAAAAAAATGTAAACCTTAATGGCTTTGTTCAAACACGTGGCAGCAGAACTGGAAGTGCGTATACGCTATTTGTGCGATCGTCCGCATACACAATTATGCGACTACCACACAAGCGTATAATTACTTTTTTAACTGCATACGCAAAAATGCGTTTTAGCTGCGTACGCAAATACTGCAGCACCCCTCTAAACACAAGGTTCTATCAACAGAGGAAAACAAACTTTTTCCTCTCTTGTCCCTGGATTCTAATCAGCGCTTCCTCTACACGATAACCGGCAGTACACTCTCAGCAACACTGTGGTAAAGAAAGACTAATGCGTCTCCCAAAAGGCGCCTCCACCCTTTTGCTGAGAGAGGAATGACCGAGTGTTATCGTGTATCAGATAGTGTGATAAACCGATGAGCCCCCACTGTTGAATTTGTAAATAAACCTTTTAATACATTCCTGCCTCTAAAACCTCTAAGATTCACCTGCCTAGAACCTCTAAGACAAAACCTGCCTATAAACCTCTAAACACAACGCTAATTGCGTACGCAGTATGACCGCAAATAAAGACAGGAGTGGAATCTGTGGTTCCAACGCACAAGTATTATTCAGGTAAAAGTACAGTCAGTTACACGCAATCTATACATACATAATTTAGGCGTAAAAAGGAAATAATACAGACCAAGTACGGTTATACATACGCTGCACCTCTGGACCCAGAGATAGACTTCTGACTAGATATCCTCAGTTCACCCAAAATTCAGCATGAACTGGCAAACCAGTGTTCGGACACATGGATTTATTCCCCCCCAGACTGAAACAGGACAAAGGGAGAACTTCCTGCTGATCTCATTGGTTCCCAGAGGAGAAGCATATGTAACGACACATTTAACAGGTTGTTTCAAATAGACTTTCCCTGCCTCTAACAGCCGGAGTCTTTCTGGTAACGCCTCCTTTAGCAACCTAACAGTTGAATCTAAAATATACATTTTGGTTGCTTGTAGGTTCTGCGGTCCATAACTCGAGAATGCATAATGCGATCTCCTCACCGATAGCACCGGGAAACTGTGGAAAGAGTATGCCTCAGAACAACTCCAAGAATGACATGTTTATCTTGTATAATTCCTTAGTTAACAAATATCTTTATTTCTTAGCATTTAAACTAACTGAACCTTCTTGAATCATACATTTTGATGCTTATGGAACCTTATGTGCGAATATGTAGTGTGTGGGTATTCGGGGGATTGGTATAAGGACGCTAGTTATTAATGGGTGAGATTTAAGTGCATAATCTCTCATACACGAAGTGAACATCCAGCAGTGTGGATGGCTGAGGGTTGTAGTTCTACATGCCATCTGTCAGCAGGCCCCCACCTGTTGTGTGTTCAAAGGAAAACAAAACCTCTTTTGTTCTCACAGACTCTTGTGTGAAATGCAAATGTATTATCACCTCAAACTGTGGGATTTGGGGCCATCCTGTCTAGGATTCAGGCAAATCCAATTGTGTAGATATTATATTACAATTGCCACAACTATACTTTATCTGCATCCAGGGATTCCCAATTTGTATGTAAAAATACCCATTGTCTCTTCTTATTTACTTTTACTCAGAAAGCTGGTTTTTCCAGTTGCCCTTGGTAGGTTAACAAAAACATTGCCATCTGTTCTTAGCTCCTGAGTTATAACTTGAATTGGCTGACCACAAAAATGGTGTCTTGCGATCTCATTTCCAAAATGGAGTCTTGCGGCCATTCGCAAGATGGCGTCGCTGCGATTAAATTTTAAACTGAACTTGTCTCACTCAATTATTCAGCTTCGACAACACGTGTTCAGAAAAATGTAGACAATCTATAATTGATGATCGATAATCAGCTTTTTGTTTTGCAACACTCTACAGCTGTGTCGACATTTTTTTCTATTTGTAGAATTACGTTGTGAAGCTACAAATTTGTCATTTTCTTCCATTACATAGAACAACGTGGGAATGTTTTGTCTGTTTCTGCACTTGGTTTCTGCACTCCAAGCAGCCTATGTATCAAGCTGATTGTTACATAAAAAAATGCAGAAAATGCAGTTTCTGCATAATTTTATGCAGCGATCCTATGTACTAATATAACAATATTTCACAGAAATCTCCAGCAAAGTGCTAATTAGCACTTCAGATCGCAGTCCACATTTTCATTGGGGACTAAGGGCCTGATTCAGAGTTGGGAATAGAGAGACAGATAGCACTTAACAGTGTACCTGGACAAACCACGTTGAAATGCAAGGGGTGTAAATACATAAAAAAAATTTGCATGTAGGGTAAATACTGGCTGCTTTTACATGTAGCCTACAAATACTGCACAGCTTTATTATTACTACTCTACAATTTAGATGTCTCACCCACCTGCAGTGCATTTGAGAAAATAATAAAGTGATTTTACGCACTAGTCACTCTCTTATTCACCTTTATTTATAAGAGGTGTGTGGAGGATAATTATCTTGATATAGTATGGGTTATAAATTTGTATAACCTTTTAATCAAATCCTAACAAAGTGTAGGAGTGCTACCAGTACCCCTCCAATAATAGCTTCAATAAACAAACTTGTGAATGTGCTGTTTGTGTCTATTTATACAGTGTCTTGAATCACCTCTGATAATTTTGTGTATATAACTGCAACTGAACCGTCAGGCCCCGCCCCCAAATTGCAGAGATTGGCTTAAATTTAAATAGGGGGCAGGGCTAAATGACATGATTAACTGAGAATCGTGTCATTAAGCCCTGCCCCCTACTCGGGGACCCGCGATCGCTGCAGAAATTCTTCCCTTTCTGCCCACTTCACTAGGAAGTGGGCAGAATGCGGGAGAAGTGCCTACCCTTCCAAGGGTGCAGGGGGTTACCCGAAAAATCGTGAGCCTCCCGCGAAAACCAGGAGGGTAGGCATGTATGACCGAACCCCCGGTGCGGATATCCAAACTAGGGGTGAGCGGGTTCGGATTTCTGAAATCCGAACCCCCCGAGCCACCCGATCCGAGTCTGATCCGAGTCAGGCTCGACTTTTCCCGCCTGACTCGGATCTGAAATCGAGGCAAAACGTCATCATCCTGCCTTCCGGGTCTCGCGGGTTTTGGACCCTATATAAGGTACCCGCGTCGGCGCCATTTTCTCACTCAGCTGTGGACAGTGAAGAGGGAGGGTGGGAGTTAGGGCTGGCTGGGCTGTGTAGTGTAGTGCAGTGTAGTGTTGTGCTGTGCTGTGCTGCGCTGTGCTGCTGTTGTCCATAGGGGCTGTGTCCACTCCTTTAAAGTCCATAGGGGCTGGCTGGACTGTGTTGTGCAGTCAGTTGTCCAAAGGGGCTGTGTCCACTCCAAAGTCCTGTGCAGTGTCCCAGTCCTAAAGGGGTGCTGTAGTGTTGTCCAGGGGGTGCTCTGTCCATCAGGGGTGCTCCCCCCAAGTGCAAAAAAATATATATTTTTTCTGTGTTTGTGAATTGTGTGCACTGTGGCTGCACGTTCATCAACAAAGCAGCAGCGCCAAGCGTGCGCCTGTGTCCCATAAGTAAAAGGCCGGCTGGCTTGTCCGTTAAAGGATGCTGTAACCCCCAAAGGGCACTCCAAACAAAATGATAAAATATATTTTTTTGTGTTTGTGAATTGTGTGCGCAGTAGCAGCACGTGCATCAACAAAGTAGTGCCAAGCGTGTGCCTGTGTCCCATAAATAAAGGGCTGGCTGGATTGACTGCTAAAGGGTGCTGTAACCCCCAAAGGGCACTCCAAACAAAATAAAAAAATTTTTTGGGTGTTTGTGAATTGTGTGCGCAGTAGCCGCACGTGCATCAACAAAGTAGTGCCAAGCGTGCGCCTGTGTCCCATAAGTAAAAGGCCGGCTGGCTTGTCCGTTAAAGGGTGCTGTGACCCCCAAAAGGCACTCCAAACAAAATAAAAAATATTTTCTGTGTTTGTGAATTGTGTGGGCTGTAGCTGCACGTGCATCAACAAAGGAGCAGCGCCAAGCGTGCGCCTGTGTCCCATAAGTAAAGGGCCGGCTGGCTCATTTCTTAAAGGGTGGTGTAACCAACAAAGTGCACTAGTCTCCAACAAAAATAAAAAATTATTTTCTGTGTTTGTGTGCGCCTTAGCCGCACGTATATATCAATATAACATAAATGGAGGACCAAACTTTCTCCGATAAAAATGAAATAGGGAAAGATCAAGAACCACTTCCTCCTAGTGCTGAAGCTGCTGCCACTAGGCATGACATAGACGATAACATGCCATCAACGTCGTCTGCCATGGTCGATGCCCAATGTCATAGTAGAGGGCACATACAATCCCAAATGACAAAGTTCAGGAAAATGACCTTGAAAAAAAACATTTAAATCATCTGAAGAGAAATGTAAACTTGCCAATATGCCATTTACGACACGGAGTGGCAAGGAACGGCTAAGGTCTTTCCCTATGTTCATGACTAGTGGTTCAGCTTCACATGACGATGGAAGCCCTCCTCCCGCTAAAAAAATCAAATGAGTTAAGCTGGCAAAAGCACAGTGAAGAACTGTGCGTTCTAAGAAGATATCACAAATCCCCAAGGAGAGTCCAAGTGTGGTGGCGGTTGCGATGCCTGACCTTCCCAGCACTGGACGGGAAGAGGTGGCTCTTTCCACCATTTGCACGCCCCCTGCAGGTGCTGAAAGGAGCACCCACAGTCCACTTGCTTATATGCAAATTGAAGATGTCACTGTTGAAGTACAACAGGATGAGGATACTGGTATAGCTGGCACTGAGGAGGAAGTTGGCGAGGAGGATTCTGATGGTGATGTGGTTTGTTTAAATCAGGCTCCAGGGGAGACAGTTGTTGTCCGTGGGATGAAAAAGCCCATCACGGTCATGCCTGGGCAGAAGACCAAACATTCCACCTCTTTGGTCTGGCAATATTTCTATCCAAATCCGGACAACAACTGTCTTGCCATATGTACCATATGTAAAGGTGAAATAAGTAGGGGTAGGGACGTTAACCACCTAGGAACATCCTCCCTTATATGGCACCTGCAGCGCGTTCATAAAAAGTTACTGTCAAGTTCAGAAACTTTGGCTAAGACCGTAAGCAGTCCAGGGACACCTAAATCCCTTTTTCCTGTTTTATCCAAGGAATCGGTGGATGAGGAGGATGAGGACAACATCTTGCCTCCGTAGAGCCAGTTTGTGCAGGGACACATTAATTGCCAGCTTGTTTTGTGGGGGCCCAAACGAACCAATCATTTCAGCCACAGTCATGTGGCAGACCCTGGCGCTGAAATTATTGGTTTGTTAAAGTGTGCATGTCCTATTTATACAACATAAGGGTGGGTGGGAGGGCCCAAGGACAATTCCATCTTGCACCTCTTTTTTTTCTTTGCATTATGTACAGTTTGGGGCCTAGTTTTTCAAACTGCCATCCTGTCTGCCACTGCAGTTTCACGCCTAGATGGGTCACGTGTTTGTGCCGCCCACTCGTGTCGCTTAGCATAGTCATCCAGCTACCTCGGTGCAATCTTTTGGCCATAAAAACAATATTGTGAGGTGTGAGGTGTTCAGAATAGACTGGAAATGAGTGGAAATGAAGGTTATTGAGGTTAATAATTGCATAGGAGCAGAAAAACCCACAAATTCTGTGATTTAAGCTGTTTTTATGCTTTTTTCAAAAAAAATACAGATCCAAAACACAAAACCCAGAACCCAAAACACGGAAGGGTGGTTTTGGCAAAACCAATCCAGATCCAAAACACGAAGAAAGATCCAGATCCAAAACACGAAAAGTGGCCGGTGCACACCCCTAATCCAAACCAGCCCCCCTTCCCCCCCACGAGTGTTCGATCCACCCCCCCGCAGGTGTCCAATCCAGCTCCCCCCCTCAGTGTCACAGAAAGTGTCACAGCACCAGATAGTCAGGCAGCCATTCAGCAGCAACAGCGGCCCCTTCCTTGCCCTCACAGCCAGTCAGTCTGTGAAACTCCACCCCCTCCTACAGGGACAAGAGCGGTTAGGTATACCTCCTAACTGTGCCCTGCCTCCAGCTGTCCCACCCACGGGCTGCAGTGTCATGCGTTGGGGGGAAGTTGGGGAGAGCACAAAGCAGATTAAAATAGATGCCGTGTGCATGCGTATGGCATCTGTTGCTGGACATGCCCCCACAGTGACGTAAACAGGGGTGCAGCAAGGCTCTGCCCAGTTTTCCACCAGACACCACCCCTTTTTCACCAGGCCCCATCCCTTTTTGGGTACACTTCTGATAAATCTTAAAAGTTTGGAGGTATGTAGTTAGGTCTAGAACGAGGTGTTGTACAGGACCTCTGACATCACAATCATGTGACCCGTGACAAAAGGGATGTGATGTACTGACTGGCAGGGGTGGATTGGGAATTCAAAGTGGCCCTGGAAGATATCCTGGAAGTGGCCCTGTGTGTGCGCGCCGAAGGCGCGCGCCCAATAAAGTGGGTGTGGCCTTGCCGCAAGGGGTGAGGCCGCATGTGAAATGCTATGCACACAAGCTACTCCCCTTGTTTTCATCATGCTGGGGGGCATGCCCACCACTCAGAGAGATAGGCCCTTGGTCCCTCTCTCTAGTGAAAAAACACAGTGAGCATGTGCATACTGTAAGTATTTTCTTACCTACATGATTTCTCCGCACCAAGGAACTTCTGAAGCAAATGATCCTCCCTGGACAGGCAGTGTCTGGAGCCGGTTTTTACTATTCATGCAGGAGATCACATGGTTTGGAAGCCGCCTGTTAGTGTAGGAATAAAGCCAATGTCATCAACATGCAACAGAGGTTCCCGCCAGCACCATCCCCGTCACTCTCCAGTACCATCCGCCTGGGTTTCTCCGATACATCCCTCTTTGCCCCCAGGTCCATCTGCTATTTGCCCCAGCACCATCTCCTCTGTGACCCCAGTGTCAACCCCCTATGTGCACCTAATGCCATCTCTTCTCTGTGCCCCCATCGCCATCTCTTCTCTGTGCCCCCAGCGCCATCTCTTCTCTGTGCCCCCAAGCGCTATCTCCTGTGTCCCCAGATCCATCTCCTCTGCCCCAACTCCGTATGTGTCTATCCGGCCCCATTCTCCTGTGTCTCCATTAGCAAGTAATACTTACCGTCCATGTCTTCTGCCTGTGCGCCTCCAGCTGCTCTCCTTTTCTTCGGCAACACAGTGCAGCCCCCATATGTATGAACAAGCTGCCGCCTCCTGAAGGTGTAAGCATATCGGAGTACGGGGATTGGTCGGGAGAGGCCGGAGCCACAGAAAGGAGACAATGTATAATATCCCCCGGGTTCCTGCAGCAGTGCTGCTGAGGCTGTGTGGCCCCTGGAGAGGGAGACAGTGTGTGATTGGACACGGTCAGTGTGTGAGTGGACCTTGGTCAGTGTGATCATGGTCAGTGCGATAGTATGTGAGTGGCCCCTGGTCAGTGTGAGAGTGTAAGTGCTTGGTCAGTGTGAGAGTGTAAGTGCTTGGTCAGTGTGAGAGTGTAAGTGCCTTGTCAGTGTGAGAGTGTAAGTGCCTTGTCAGTGTGAGAGTGTAAGTGCTTGGTCAGTGTGAGAGTGACCCCTGGTCAGTGTGAGAGTGTAAGTGCTTGGTCAGTGTGAGAGTGACCCCTGGTCAGTGTGAGAGTGTAAGTGCTTGGTCAGTGTGAGAGTGACCCCTGGTCAGTGTGAGTGTAAGTGCTTGGTCAGTGTGAGAGTGGCCCCTGGTCAGTGTGAGTGTAAGTGCTTAGTCAGTGTGAGTGCGTGAGTCTGAGCTCCGGCAGCCATGACCTCTACTCTAACCCCCAGCTCCCACCTTGGCTGGTCATGTACATCACCCCACTTGTGGACCTAGTGCTGAGGGCGTGGGCTGCTGTTTGGCCTGTGTGCTGCTGAATCCGCGGAGCTGTAAGGGGTGAAGATGTGGCAGCTGCAGCCGCAAGGAGAGCTCCGGACATATGTTGAATGCTGCTCTGACTGCGGGGCAAGGGGAGCTCCGGACCAGTGAATCGTGCAGGCTGCGCTGGCCATGGGGCTAATGGAATGGCTGTGGGCGCTGTAGAAGGGACTGGCGGCCAGGCTGCTGTACCAGGGGGGGGGGGGCGGTCCCACTGTGACAGACAGCACAGCATCCACCAGAAATAGAGGTGAGAACGGGATCAGGAAGAGGCGGGCTGGGCTGGTCATGAAGCACAGCAATAGGTGGCTGGTCCTTGGGAGGGAGGGGTCCACCGCCATCAGCAAATCAAAGTTCATTACAGCTGTCTCCTGATTAGCGCTGGCCGGCTCATGTATTAAAAAAAAAAAAAGAAAAAAATTTGATAATCAATTCCATCGGCCCCAAAACGGTCCGGCCCACCGGGAAAACTCCCGCTGAAGTCAATGGCCAATCCGCCCCTGCTGACTGGTTTGTACAGTGCTGCACCACTAGCACCAGGTTCAGGTGTGTTCGGATTGCTTCGGTGGCCGATTTCCCCGTGTTCAGATAGGACACACCGTGACAGAGAGGCAAGCCTGAATTCCCCTTTTGCAGACACAATGACCAGTCAGGAGGGAAGGTGCAACGCAATTTTATTATTTGTTAATATTTAACAACAAACGACAGGAGATATTTACCATATACAGATGGAATGAAATTAATTACACTATTCAATGACAAGGTATTTATTTATTACCTCCCAGTCATCTACTGGTGACCCCAGCTGGCAAGCATGTGAAACCAACAAGAACCACAATTCCTGCAGAACTTTACCAAAAAACAAATGAGAGACCTAAATATGAAACCTGCTGGTCTAGCTTGAATCAATGGTGCTCCGGCAGTCTATAGCTGTGAAATACAGTCTGTATTAACGCTCCCTTTTTGCTGAGAAAAACGTGGGAAAACACATGCAGGTTAGGCTTATATCAGTAGTTCACCAGCAGCCTATAGTTTAAAAATACAGTCTGTGTTAACGCTCCCTTTTTGCTGAGGAATAACGTGGGAAAACAAAACATGCAGGCCAAGCTTGTACTTGTAGTTCTCCGGCTGTAACGGCTAACAGTTCATGCAGAGTAAATGGCCCAAGCACAATAAAGCACATGCAAATTAGGCTGGTACTTGTAGTTCTCCAGCTGTAACGGCTAACAGTTCACGCAGAGTAATTGGCCCAAGCACAATAAAGCACATGCAAGTTAGGCTGGTATTTGTAGCTCTTCAGCTGTAACGGCTAACAGTTCCTGCATAGTAAATGGCCCAAGCACAATAAAGCACATGCAAGTTAGGCTGGTACTTGTAGTTCTCCGGCTGTAACGGCTAACAGTTCATGTAGAGTACATGGCCCGAGCTCAATAAAGCACATGCAAGTTAGGCTGGTACTTGTAGTTCTCCAGCTGTAATGGCTAACAATTCATGCAGAGTAAATGGCCCAAGCCCAATAAAGCACATGCAAGCTAGGCTGGTACTTGTAGTTCTCCAGCTGTAATGGCTAACAGTTCACACAGAGTAAATGGCCCAAGCACAATAATGCAACTTTTACTACCAGAATTGCCAGCCGGGGTTACACAGGTCTAAATAAACAAGTAATGTACATTACATCACGGGAATTGACAAAGCAACAGATTCACAGTAAGCATACATCATTTGCTAATGAGATGACAGCACAAGTAATATAAATTACAGCAGCATGAATGGACTTTGAAATGGATACCAGGCCAAGCAGTGTATAAGAGACAATTTATATTAACCCCAATATCAGTAAAGATTCAAACATTTCATGCAAGCAAAATATTAATCAGCATTGACAATAATAACACAGCGAGCAGTGAACAGCTTTACAGAGTGCTATAACAGATAAAGGGCCACGGAGGGCCACTACCAACCCTTTAGCTAACACACAAGTCAAACAGTAAACAGATCCAAAATCATATCACATGGCATTACATTTACTTTAAAGCTAGACATAAAATACTTGGTACATCACCCACAGTGGCATCGGACATGAGCCGACACCCATAAGGCACGTCCCCTCCTGGACATGAGCCAGAGGTTCACAGGAAAGTAAATGACCACCAATGCAATACTTGGGGAAAAGAGGGGGTGACCTATCTTTTACTCCCCCCCTATTTCATCACTACACACACACTTTACCTAATTTAAAACACTATTACCCCTTTCTACACCCAGTTGTGTGGGAGACTAACTCCCAGTCCCAGCTTTTACACAAAACCTAGTCTCCCAGCCTAATCATGTTTAGCCACAAGGTAAAGGATAATGCAATAGACCCAGGGGACCCAGATAGGATAGGTGTACAGAGGAGCAGGGCCTTAATGGAGGGAAGATAGGAGCTGTGGAGGGACAGAGTATAGGGAGGTTCTGGTATGATCTCACTCCTGGCAGTGGCTATTCAGCCTCCTCCGATGCCCAGGGCAACTCTGGGATGCACAGCACCGCACCAGAGCTTCCAGCTGCAGGCCTCCGGCAGGTATTTTACAAGGAGCAACAGGTGCAAAATCTCTTTCCACAGGGGCTCTGTCCAGCAAACACACACAGCAGCAGAAGGGGTCCTGAAGCATTCTTCCTCTGGGGCTGTCTTTTCTTCTGCCCGTGCGGGTGCCAGCAGGGTTTTCGTCACTTGCGGGACCTTTTCCTCAGCTGGGGCTTCATCCGCGACGATGGAGCGATGAGACCTCCTTCCCAGACAGATCCTTTTCTCTCCCAGCATGCGCAGACTACCATATGCAGTGACTCCTGATAACAGGCACTTAGGAAGGCAGTCCTTTATTCAGAGGGGGCTTCTTCCAAAGCAGGGTGCTCTATGCAAATCTCCAGGCAAGCTTCCTCCAGGGACTCACATCCAGCATCAGAGCACCTCCCCTGGCAGATTGAATAGGTAGCCTTCCGGGCTAATATGAAGTCTGGTAATTGTAATCCAGGGCAACATTAAAGTTATAGCATCCTTATGTTAACTGCTCCAAGGGCAGTCCACAGCAACTCATTACAGACAGCATACCAGGTGCAGTATTTGTAATCCAGGGTAAATAAGAGTGGTTACTGCTCCCCTATTGGTACAGATCCAGGGACACTCCACAGACACTCTTTACAGCCAGCACCAAGTGCAGTATTTGTAATCCGGGGCGAATAAAAGAGTTACAGCACCCCTCTTTTCACAGATCCAGGGGCACTCCCCAGACAAATCCTCACAGACAATCCTTTTCTCCAGAAATTCGTCCCAGACTCTTTCTACAGAAATTCCTCCCAGACTCAGCACTGACAGCCTGAGGAGGGTAATTTATAAACTTTCCCTCACTCTCCTCCCTGTCGGTCCAGCATCTATGAGTGGACAGAGGAGACTCAGCAACAGGCCACCTACAAGGACACCCAGGCTACCAATCAATGGGGCAGGATTTTCCCTCCAAAATGGGTCGCTGACCAAAGGGCACTTTCTACCTCACTGTCTGCACATGCTCAGTGGGGTTCAGGGAGAGCAAGGTCAGTCAAAGTTCACAATACCTGCCTATTATGTGAAATGGGACTGCAGTATATCTATGTGTACATACATAAAAAAATATTGGGGGACCCCTATTTGGGAACAAACTTGGGGGTACCACAGGGAGGAGCGGCATGGTTCAGAACAGGGGGCCAAAAGTGTCCCATTGCGGGCTTGCTTCGCTCACCAAGTTTCGAGCACGGTTTATATTCCTCCTCTATTCCCATGTAGATAGTATCACTGGTAGCTGACCGGCCCTGCCCTAGCGGTCACGTGCTTGTCACGTCAGAGATCCTTTCTTCAACTTGGATCTAGCAACAACCCTGCTGCAAGTGTGTAGACTCAGCTGCAAGGGGAGCTGTGAGTGCAGATAGAAGAGTCTAACAATTTCCCTGATTGCACCTTACCCCGATTATGTAGCTGTTATTTAAAAAAAAAATCAGAGATTTGTACATTCAAATTGGTTCATTAGTATAATTTCCCTGCATTGGTTATATGGCACAATGATCCCTATGGCTACATGTATTTTCTGAAAAGTATCAGTGTGTTTTGATAAACAAATAGATCTTACTAACTGCATCGGGCTCATTTACATCTGGATGAAAGTCGTAGCAGTACACGTCCACTCATAGGTACTTTCATAAGCTCCCTGAAATGCTATTTCATAAGTAGGCAAGCATGATATATATATATATATATATATATATATATATATATATAAAGCAATGTGTGGCCGGCTACAATGTTGTACTTGCAGTCGGTGCCCTCCAATTATCTTGTCCAATAAAGGAGCAAGGAATAAACATCCAGTATAGTAGACGACACTCTGACCGGCTTGCAAAAAAACACAATGGGGTCCCGAAATAGATATCGACGTTTCGTCGGGTTATCCTGACGAAAGAACAGTAAAAGTTCTGAAACGTTGATATCTATTTAGGGACTTCATTGTGTTTTTTTGCAAGCCGGTCAGTGTGCCGCCTACTTACTGGATATATATATATATATGTGTGTGTGTGTGTGTGTGTATATATATATATTATATATATATATATATATATATATATATGTATGTGTGCATGTATGTGTGCATGTGTGTGTGTGTGTGTGTGTGTGTGTGTGTGTGTGTGTGTGTGTGTGTGTGTGAGAAAAGTCTGTTAAGGGGAGCAGGGGCAGTAGGGTGAAGCTTTGCCTAGCGTGCCGGGAAACCTTGCATCGGCCCTGTAAACACCCTAAATAGGTGCTATTATCTTGTAGAATAGGACCACCAAAGCAAAGACACCGTGACATGGCTGGTGGCTTACCATATGATTGCAAATGTATGTAACTGAGATCTCTGCATTGGTATCATGTAAGTCTCTATTGCTTGCCTATTTGCAGTGAGCTGGGGAATTTGTTTGTTATTTCTTGTCCAAAAAATTAACCATCCAACCACTATTTAATTGGGTAGCATTTGATTTGATAGATGGCAGACATGCTTTGATCCAGAAATATGCAGCAATGGTTTGATTACCTGAGCACCTGAACAGATGTACAGGTCAAATTGCTATGTAGTCAGGAAGCTGGCAGTCGAAATGCCAACCGCTGGCTTCCCGACAGTGAAATCCCGGAATTGGACTAATGATAGGCGTCTAAATGTATTATTATTATTATTATTATTATTATCCTTTATTTATAAATACCGACGTCTATCATTAGCCCCTCGCCAAAATCCCATGGATGGTAGTTACTCACCTCAGTCAGTATCATCATCTGCTGGCCTTATGGCGTCGGGATTGCATCCGGCGCACCGAGGTCCGGCAGTCATACATACCGATTCCGGTCAAATTGGTTAATTTAGTCTTTTTATGTATATGATTAAATATTTCACCTATCAGGTCATTTGGTGTTTATGCAAAAGTTGCCATACATACAGTATATTTGGGTGCCAAAAGTGTCTTCCTGTTCAGTTTGGCAGCAGCCGCCGGAGGCCCCACCCACTCAAACCGCAACCCCTAACCCATCCTCCCACCACCGCCCGCTCGAGGTTGAATGTACCACTACCCTGCATAACAAATGTGTTGATGGTGGCGCAGTGGAAGGCTGCGCCGCACACTCGCACAGTTTCTCTGCGCCTTCCATGCGCCGTGACCTTATGCCGTGTGACAAGCACTGCCCTACCATAGTGCTCAACAGCTGCAGTGGCCAAGCTCAGCTCCGGGAAGGCGGCCTGTAGATCATGATTGAGGCTGAGCTAACTAGCTACTGAAGGGCTGTTTAGGATGATCAGCGACAGTCTATTGGCTGCTACTGTTGGTCGTGAACTAGGTGCCCGTGTCCTGCAGTTCCCTGGTAAAAGGTTCTGACTGACTCTGACTGAGGATTTCACTAATTGTAGTTATTTTTTATCTGTTGTGTTAAATTATATATATAATGTGTGTGTATATGTATATGCACTAGTTTAACTGTCTCCTCCACGCTTGGCTCTGCCATCTCTTTCTGACCCTGCCTCCTCTCAGCTCCATCCTGATCCCCCTAACCCTGCCATTGCAGCTCTGTCTCATCCTCCCCAACGTTTGTATCCAGCCCCCAGCTCCCCCATTCTGGCTCCTACACAACACCCCCCACCCATCACAGCTCTGTGATGTCCTGGTTCCACACCCCGCTCCCATACTTATATGTATATATTAGGGGTGTGCACCGGCCACTTTTCGTGTTTTGGTTTTGGATCTGGATCTTTCTTCGTGTTTTGGATCTGGATTGGTTTTGCCAAAACCACCCTTCCGTGTTTTGGGTTCTGGGTTTTGTGTTTTGGATCTGTATTTTTTTTTTAAAAAGCATAAAAACAGCTAAAATCACAGAATTTGTAGGTTTTTCTGCTCCTATGCTATTATTAACCTCAATAACCTTAATTTCCACTCATTTCCAGTCTATTCTGAACACCTCACACCTCACAATAGTGTTTTTATGTCCAAAACGTTGCACCGAAGTAGCTGGATGACTATGCTAAGCGACACGAGTGGGCGGCACAAACACGTGACCCATCTAGGCGTGAAACTGCAGTGGCAGACAGGATGGCAGTTTGAAAAACTAGGCCCCAAACTGTACATAATGCAAAGAAAAAAAAGAGGTGCAAGATGGAATTGTCCTTGGGCCCTCCCACCCACCCTTATGTTGTATAAACAGGACATGCACACTTTAACAAACCAATCATTTCAGCGCCAGGGTCTGCCACACAACTGTGGCTGAAATGATTGGTTCGTTTAGGCCCCCACAAAACAAGCTGGCAATTAATGTGTCCCTGCACAAACTGGCTCTATGGAGGCAAGATGTCATCCTCATCCTCCTCATCCACCGATTCCTCACCCTCTTCAGTGTGTACATCCTCATCCTCACAAAGTATTAACTCGTCCCCACTTGAATCCACCACCACAGGTCCCTCTGTACCTTCTGGAGGCTGGTCTCCCTGGAAGAGCTGATAATTCATTTTGATGAACATCATCTTCTCCACATTCTGTGGAAGCAACCTCCTACGCCTTTCGCTGACAAGGTTCCCGGCTGCACTAAACACTCTTTCGGAGTACACACTGGAGGGGGGGCAACTCAGGTAAAATAGAGCCAGTTTGTACAGGGGCCTCCAAATTGCCTCTTTTTCCTGCCAGTACAGGTATGGACTGTCTGCCATGCCTACTTGGATGCTGTCACCGATGTAATCCTCCACCATTCTGTCAATGGTGACAGTATCATATGCAGTGACAGTAGACATGTCAGAAATTGTTGCCAGGTCCTTCAGTCCGGACCAGATGTCCAAACTTGGTCCTGCCTGCCCTGCATCACCGCCAGCGGGTTGCTTAGGATACCTAAGTTTTTTCCTGGCAGCCCCAGTTGCAGGAGAAAATGAAGAAGGAGCCGTTGACGTGTCACGTTCCGCTTCAGCTGACAGTGTGTTCACCAGCAGGTCTTTGCACCTCTGCAGGCTTGTGTCGGCCGGAAAGAGAGACACCACATAGGCTTTAAACCTAGGATCGAGCACGGTGGCCAAAACGTAGTGGTCTGATTTCAACAGATTGACCACCCTGGAATCCTGGCAAAGCGAATGAAGGGCTTCATCCACAAGTCCCACATGCCGAGCGGAATCGCTCCGTCTTAGCTCCTCCTTCACTTTCTCCAGCTGCTTCTGCAAAAGCCTGATGAGGGGAATGACCTGACTCAAGCTGGCAGTGTCTGAACTGACTTCACGTGTGGCAAGTTCGAAGGGCTGGAGAACCTTGCACAACACGGAAATCATTCTCCACTGCGCTTGAGTCAGGTGCATACCCCCTCCTTTGCCTATGTCATAGGTGGATGTATAGGCTTGTATGGCCTTTTGCTGCTCCTCCATCCTCTGAAGCATATAGAGGGTTGAGTTCCACCGCGTCACAACATCTTGCTTCAGGTGATGGCGGGGCAGGTTCAAGAGTGTTTGCTGGCGCTCCAGTCTTCGGCACGCAGTCGCAGAATGGCGAAAGTGGCCAGAAATTTTTCGGGCCACCCAAAGCGTCTCCTGCACGCCCCTGTCGCTTTTCAGAAAATTCTGCACCACCAAGTTTATTGTGTGAGCAAAACATGGGACGTGCTGGAATTTGCCCAGATGTAATGCCCGCACAATATTGGTGGCGTTGTCAGATATCACAAATCCCCAGGAGAGTCTAAGTGGGGTAAGCCACTGGGCGATGATTTCCCTCAGTTTCTCTAAGAGGTTGTCGGCGGTGTGCCTCTTACTGAAACCGGTGATACACAGCGTAGCCTGCCTTGTAACGAGCTGGCATTTCTGAGATGCTGCTACTGGTGACGCTGCTGCTGTTGCTGCGTAAGGTGATACATCTACCCAGTGGGCTGTAACAGTCATATAGTCCTTAGTCTGCCCTGTTCCACTTGTCCACATGTCCGTGGTTAAGTGGACATTGTGTACAACGGCATTTTTCAGGACACTGAGGACACTTTTTCTGACGTTTCTGTACAGTCTCGGTATCGCCTGCCTAGTGAAGTGGAATCTAGACGGGATTTGGAACCGGGGACACACTACCTCCATCAATTGTCTAAATCCCACTGCACTAATGGCGGATACCGGACGCACGTCTAACACCAACATAGCAGTCAAGGCCTCAGTTATACGTTTTGCTTCAGGATGACTGCTGTCGTACTTCATCCTCCTCGCTAAGGACTGTTGGAGGGTCAATTGTTTAGTAAAAGTAGTGGTGTTCCTACTTCCTCTCTGGGATGATGAACGACTCCCAGCAGCAGCAACAGCAGCAGCGGCAGCAGTAGGCGTAGCAATGCAGGATCCTCCAGAGGAATCCCGGATAGTAGAGTCAGTCATGCCAGTGACATGGCCTGCAGGACTACTTCCGATCCTGACTAAGGAGGAAATTGACGAGGAGGGAGTTGACGGTGTGGTTTGCAGGCGCTTGGATACAACAGGACAACGGGATTTAGGTGTCCCTGGACTGCTTACGGTCTTAGCCAAAGTTTCTGAACTTGACAGTAACTTTTTATGAACGCGCTGCAGGTGCCGTATAAGGGAGGATGTTCCTAGGTGGTTGACGTCCCTACCCCTACTTATTTCACCTTTACATATGGTACATATGGCAAGACAGTTGTTGTCCGGATTTGGATAGAAATATTGCCAGACCAAAGAGGTGGAATGTTTGGTCTTCTGCCCAGGCATGACCGTGATGGGCTTTTTCATCCCACGGACAACAACTGTCTCCCCCGGAGCCTGATTTAAACAAACCACATCACCATCAGAATCCTCCTCGCCAACTTCCTCCTCAGCGCCAGCTACACCAGTATCCTCATCCTGTTGTACTTCAACAGTGACATCTTCAATTTGCATATCAGCAAGTGGACTGTGGGTGCTCCTTTCAGCACTTGCAGGGGGCGTGCAAATGGTGGAAAGAGCCACCTCTTCCCGTCCAGTGCTGGGAAGGTCAGGCATCGCAACCACCACCACACTTGGACTCTCCTTGGGGATTTGTGATATCTTCTTAGAAAGCACAGTTCTTCGCTGTGCTTTTGCCAGCTTAACTCTTTTGATTTTTTTAGTGGGAGGAGGGCTTCCATCGTCATGTGAAGCTGAACCACTAGTCATGAACATACTAGGGATCGACCTTAGCCGTTCCTTGCCACTCCGTGTCGTAAATGGCATATTGGCAAGTTTACGTTTCTCTTCAGCTGATTTAAATGTCTTTTTCAAGGTCATTTTCCTGAACTTTGCCATTTGGGATTGTATGTGCCCTCTACTATGACATTGGGCATCGGCCTTGGCAGACGACGTTGATGGCATGTTATCGTCTATGTCATGACTAGTGGCAGCAGCTTCAGCACTAGGAGGAAGTGGTTCTTGATCTTTCTCTATTTTATTTTTATCGGAGAAAGTTTGGTCCTCCATTTATGTTATATCGATTTGATATATACGTGCGGCTAAACACAGAAAATAATTTTTTTTTTGGTTTGGACTGGAGTGTACTTTGTGGGGTACAGCACCCTTTAACGGTCAAGCCAGCCGGCCCTTTACTTATGACACAGGCGCACGCTTGGCACTACTTTGTTGATGCACGTGCGGCTACTGCGCACACAATTCACAAACACAGAAAATAATTTTTTTTTGGTTTGGACTGGAGTGTACTTTCGGGGGTTACAGCACCCTTTAACGGTCAAGCCAGCCGGCCCTTTACTTATGACACAGGCGCACGCTTGGCACTACTTTGTTGATGCACGTGCGGCTACTGCGCACACAATTCACAAACACAGAAAATAATTTTTTTTGGTTTGGACTGGAGTGTACTTTCGGGGGTTACAGCACCCTTTAACGGTCAAGCCAGCCGGCCCTTTACTTATGACACAGGCGCACGCTTGGCACTACTTTGTTGATGCACGTGCGGCTACTGCGCACACAATTCACAAACACAGAAAATAATTTTTTTTTGGT